>JARGCV010000413.1:67500-667500 GCA_034064705.1 Bothrops alternatus | reverse complement strand
TATTTAAATGATTGTCCACTAGGACTCTGAGATCCCTGTCACAGTTACTACTATTGAGCAAGGTACCCCCTATACTATACCTGTACATTTGGTTTTTCTTGCCTAAATGTAGAACCTTACTTTTCTCACCATTGAATTTCATTTTGTTAGATAGCGCCCAGTGTTCCAGTCTGTCCAGACCCTCCTGTATCCTAAGCCTGTCTTTTGGAGTGTTGGCTATTCCTGCCAGCTTGGTGTCGTCTGCAAATTTGATGAGTTCCCCATCTATCCCCTTGTCCAGATCGTTGATGAAGATGTTGAAGAGCACTGGGCCCAGAACAGAGCCCTGGGGCACCCCACTACACACTTCCCTCCATGTAGATGCGGTTCCATTGAGGACCACACATGGAGTACGGCCGGTCAGCCAGCTACAGATCCATCTGGTGGTGATGCTGTCTAACCCGCATTTTTCTATCTTATCAAGTAGTAGGTTGTGGTCTACTTTGTCAAATGCCTTACTGAAGTCTAAGTAAATTATATCCACAGCATTTCTGTGGTCCACTAATTTTGTCACTTGGTCAAAGAATGCAGTAAGATTTGTCTGGCATGATCTGTTTTTGACAAACCCGTGTTGGCTTTTAGTAATGACTTTGTTTGCCTGTAGGTGTTCGTTGATTCGTTGTTTGATTATCTTTTCCAGAATCTTCCCAGTATTGAGGTCAGGCTGATAGGTCTGTAATTTCCTGGGTCCTTTCCCCCCCCCCTTTTTTGAAGATCAGCTCTTTTCCAGTCCTCTGGTAGTTCCCCAGTGCTCCAGGATCTTTGAAAAATATAGTTCAGTGGTTCTGAGATCACATCTGCCAGTTCCTTGAGAACCTTGGGGTGTAATCCATCTGGTCCTGGTGATTTGAACTCATCTAGGCTGGACAGGTGTTCACTTACCATTTTCTTGCCTATCTTAACTTGTATTTCTATTTTGTTTTTTATGGCACTATTTTTGATAGGTTGGTCTGTTTTTTTCCTTTGTGTAAAGACAGATGCAAAAAAGGAGTTAAATAGTTCTGCTTTCTCCCTGTTGCTTTTCACCTTCTTGCAACTTTCACCCACTAATGGACCAATCGTTTCCTTTACTTTTTTCTTGTTCTTTACATGTTGAAAGAAGCTTTTTTTTTGTTATTTTTGACTTTGGTTGCAAGCCTTAGTTCATTTTGAGCCTTAGCTTTCCTCACTTTATCTTTGCAGCTCGGGCTATTTGTTGATATTCTGATTTAGTTATGTGCCCCTCTTTCCACTTTCTATACTTGTCCTTTTTATATTTCAATTGATCAGAGAATTCTTTATGCAGCCATGCTGGTTTCTTTTGAGAGCTGTTATTTTTCCTCTTTGTTGGTATTGTGCTAGACTGGGCCTTTATTATCTCACTTTTCAAAATTTCCCAAGCCTCTTGAGTTGTTTTTGGGAGACAAAGTTGTCTGCTAGGTTTGTCAGGAATCTGTTTGATCTTCCACTTGGTGCAGAGTTTGTCTCCCAGTTGATGTCAGGGTAGTTAAAGTCCCCCATTACTATTGTGATGTGCTTCCTACATACCTTAGTTAGCTGACTAGCAAAAAGTTCATCTATTGCCTGTGTTTGGTTGGGTGGCCTATAGTATACACCTATGGCAATGTCGTTTCCCCCCCTTTTATATTGACCCATATGCATTCAGGACAGTTTTCATCATTGTTGTGCTCTATTTCTGTAGAGATGTATTTATTTCTTATATAGAGAGCAACTCCACCTCCTCTTTTATTTGGTTTGTTTCTTTTAAATAATTTAAATCCCTCTAGCTGTGTGTTCCATTTGTGGGTTTCGTCCCACCATGTTTCCATTATGGCAACAATATCATATCTGCCCTCATTAACCTGAATTTCTAGTTCACCCTGTTTGCTGTTCATACTCTGTGCATTTGTGTATAGACATTTGAGTCCTTTATGACCGACCCTGTGTTTACTTCCTACATAACCTATGTGATGCCTGAGTTCCCCTAATGTCTTACCACCTATTTGGTTAGTGCACTTTGTGTGGCACTTGCTATTAAGAGCTTGGTTTTGCTTGACAGCAAGGTTGGCATTTTTGTCCACACACATATCTATGTTACACGCACTGATAGCCCTATTGTTTTTAGATTGCTGGGGACAGGGATGTTCTCTGTCAGTTAGCTCACTGTCCCCACTGTTTAGTTTAAATATTCCTCTAGAAAATCTGTGAATTTATAGTCAAGTAACTCAGTCCCTTTTTTTGATGGATGCAAACCATCTCTTTTGTACATTTTTTCATGGGACCAGCTACTGACATCGTGACTAATACATCCAAAACTTCTCCTTTACACCACTCCTTTAGCCACATGTTGAATTGTGCTATACACTGGCCTTTTCCATTTTGGTCCTTATACACTGGTAAGACCTCTGAAAAAATAAGCCTACAGCCTATTCTGCTAAGTTCCTGCCCCAGGCTCTGGAAGTCATTCTACACAGTGAGTACATCTTTTTGGGACCGATCGTTAGTGCCAAGATGTACAATAGCCTACTATTGTTTATGCTTGAGTAGATGTGTATATGAATATAGTGCTTATTACGTCTGGGTTGATCATGGCTAGTATTAACAATATAACAATAAAATAAAATATTTCTTAAACACTGAATAACTGGGTAAAAAGAGTGTTTCTGCCCCAGCCTGATTGCAGACAAGTTTTGGGCATTTTCTGTCTTGTGTCATTTGTGATAGGGAATACATGGCTGAGCTGAGTGAATTAGAGATTTGTATTCTTCATTGCTGGGCAAGCTGGGGCTCAGATGGAATTTTAAAAAATCTTAGATGTGAACTCTGATATATTATGTTGCTGCAGCCTACAAACATTGAATGTGCCTGCCTTTTAAAATTTGAACCTAGAACCATGCATTTTCCAAACTATGCTCTTTTTTAACTTTTATAGACATGGCATATGTTTTATGCTTTTTATTTTATAGAAATAAAGACTAATCCTGGAGCAAATTTGTGAGTACTTTTAAAAAAATTGATGCCCATTCTCTTGGGTATTTTCTGTGAAATCTACTTGAATGGAAAAGGATTTATATAATGACTTCCAGTGGACTTTTTAATTGCTCCTCCCCTCCCTCCCAGATGCTGAAATTGTTTGAGTTTGCAGCCATCCTCATATTCTGAATGAGCTCTGCTGAGTTCTAGGGACTTTTTTTCATAACAGACATGTATAGAATTATAGTGCAATTTTTATTAATTTACTTCATTAACTTCTATTGTCTTCTGAGTGTATGCCTGTATACCACATATAATTTCAGACATTCAGCTGCACAGTCAGGAATCACTGAGTTCAATAAATTCAGTTTTGTTGTTGTACTTCCACAAAAACTGGACCAGCATACTTTTTCATCTTGATCATCTGTAGTGTTCAAGCAAGTAAATTATTGTTAACTGTTTCTTTTTATTTAAACACTTGGATAAAAGTGTTTTTAACCAAGATTGTTAATCACAGTTTCCTTGACTCATCAGAGAAACCCATTGAAAGCCATAATATAAATCATATCATAAGGCAATGAATGCATTTTAGTTAAATTCCATTTATCGGGTAAATATCACAAAGTTCACATTAAAATATTACTACAATGTTGTGAATTAGTATAATCCCCTTTTCATTGGATAGATTGGATAGTTCACAGCGTATATGTACTTTCCTACCACAACAATCTTGGGAGGAAGATGAGGCCCTAAATGAGTGATGTAAAAAAGGACACATCTCTCAGGCAAGGTAATTAAACAGCCCTGCATTGGCTTCCATAGGAGAGGGACACTTGTAGTGTGTAATAATTCATGTTGCCTTAGAGCCACTTTTTAAAATTTAATGAAGCATCAAGCTGCTTTGGAAACCAATTGGCAAAAAGAGAAATAAAGACTTCATTATAGCTTTTCCCATACAAAATGTTGGGTGAGTAACTAGATAATTTGTTTCAGTGGGTTATCAGATACTACAGAAAAGTTTGTTGCTATCTAATGAATAATTCACTTTCCTTTAGCAAAGCTTAATGAACTCTATATGTGATATGGAACAAATACCAGGAATATGAGCATATTTGGTCTTTGCTTAGTCTCCTCTCCTCTCCTCAAATGTTTAAAGTTTTCTGTTGGTTACAACTAGATGGTTATGTTATGTCTAGGCTTTTGTCAGTAGCTGATGCTAGATCTTGCTTTACTGGTTTTGAAGAAAGCTGAGATAATTACTTGGGTGGAGACATGATACTTGCTGGCCCAATATATGTAATTGTTTGGTTGCATTGAACTTATGACATAAATTATTAATATCTACAGAGAACTAAAAGATTCAGAGAAATGATATACTGAGTTATTCAGGACATCCTTTTTGGATATACCAGCATATGAAGGAAATTTATTCAATCTTCCTATTTCAGATTGGCTGCCAAATACTAGAGGGACAGATTTTTGTACCAAAACCTGTATGTGAGAGCTGCTTTATGAGTTTTTCAGAGTTGTATTGAAATCTGTAGTTATTCAGATAAACCTATTATTCTGAATCCGTTTGTAGTTTATAACTAACAGCTTTGTAGATATAGGGAAATTGGAGGTGATTAAGATTGTGTTGATGCTAACAATTTGCTGTGGATTTAATGTTTGAATAAAACAAAAAAAGCTCTTTATTTAAAAGCTAGAGTCATAGGGTTGGAAGGGATCTTGGAGGTCATCTAGTTCAACCCCCTGCTGAAGAAAGGTATGCTGATCCCATCCCGGACAAATGATTGTCCAGTCTTAAATAACTTTATAGTAAATACCTTGCTAGCAAGGGAGTTCTACCTATAAAGTATTACAATTAGTGATGTAAGATTGATTCTTGTTAAAGATTTGCATAATGAATTTAAGGGCATTACCCCCCCCCCCTCTGTTGGCACATTTTGTCCTTGTGTGATGCTCTGTTTCTGCAATTCAGAATTGCAAGATCATGCTGCACATTTTAGCAGAAAATCATTGAATTTCAGTGTGGATGAAAAAAATGGCTTTTGGTGAAGATTAAATAGGGTTAATTTCCTATATACACTCTTCTCAAGGAAATGTGAACCAAACCTTCTGAACTTGCCCTTTCCAATGATGGCTTCTTTCTATTAATGCAGCAGTTCTCAACCTTTTCCGGGGCTCGACCCCGGCCCGCATCGCGCATGCACGGCGCGACGGCCCACATCGCAAAGGAAAAAAAAATGGCGGGTCCGCATCGCGCATGCGCGGCGCGACGGCCCACATCGCAAAGGGGGGAAAAAATGGCAGACCAAAAAAAATATGGCTGACCAAAAAAAAAATGGCGGGCCCGCATCACGCATGCGCGGCGCGACGGCCCACATCGCAAAGGGGAAAAAAATGGCAGACCAAAAAAAAAATGGCCGACCCAAAAAAAAGGCGGACTGCGGTGTTTGGCGACCCCCGTGAAATGGTCGTTCGACCCCAAATGGGGTCGCGACCCACAGGTTGAGAACCGCTGTATTAATGTATTTGAATACAATCTTAAGTTTGTACTGTTGCTCAAACGGAAACTTTCCTGATATGTTTACCCCAACTCCACTGGCTGAGAATTCCAGGAGTTGCAATCACAACATATTTCAAGGTACCAGATTAAGTAAAACTCTTCAGAGATACTGAGACTATTTTATAACATGTTTTTGAATGCTGGGACTTTCACTGTTCATAACTTTATAAAATGACTTTATTTACTGTGAAGCAATCTACAATTGCTTTAATGTACTCTCTTCTGATTGATGTTGGTTTTAATTTTGAAATTAGCATTTGTTGAACGTATCTTGTGATATACAATGAACACATTCATGGGTTGTTGTTTTTTTTTTTAAAAAAACATTGTTAATAATACAATACATAGCATACCCAGCCTACATATTAACATCCTTATCATTGATCAGATAAATTTAAAGGGGGGATTATGTTATTTTTTTCTCCCTCTAACCCAGCACTTTTCCCCCATGAAATCTTTTGTAGAGGATGCTACATAAATAAACAATACATGTTTGTTTATGAGAAGCAGCCAGAGAGGTTAAATAAAAAGATAGGAAGTTGTACATCCACTGTTTAAAGAACAAAATACAATGTATGAAAATGTGAATGGATGTGATGGAAGATGGTTTTCAAGATTAGAAAAGGGTACAGAAAGGTTATAATTTAACCTCAAATTTAACAATTCTTTTTAAAAAAATCTCATGCCTTTAATTTCTTTAGCTTGTTATTTGTATTTACTTACCCTAAGGGGTAGCCTGATTAGTGTGTATACATGTACATTCATTACTTTTGTTTTGAAAGCACAATCTCTAATTAAAGTGGTAGAAAGAGGAGCAAATAAAAAAAAAAGTTCCAGAGCAAATCAAAGAAAATGCAGGCTTTATACGGGACAAATTTCAGCAAAAAAAAAAAAAAAAAAAGACACTGTTTAAAATTACTAAAGGAAAACAAGGCAGATTTTCATAATGTGTATTGTGAACACAGAGTTATAAAAAAAGAAAACAGGAAAAGGAAGTGGACTGTCTGATCTTAGGGTTTCTTTTTTGTTTGGACTTTTTTTTATTCTTTGGAAATAACTCACAAGAACTTGGCATCCTGTAAAGAAAAGAGCTTATAGGAGGAGTACGTCCTTGCAGACTTCAAGATCTCGGCTTATTGATCTTTATATGGCATTAGTAGCATATGCCTCCATGGTTTTGTAATAAAAATAAAATAGTCTTGGTATTCTAATTTCTGACAAAAAATTTCATGTACTCATTTCCATCACAAGAATAAATATCCTCCATTTATATAGACGGATAATTTTATATTTCCCATTGTGTTGTTTGAATTGATCCCCTCGCATGTGCTTCCCCTTCACATGTAAGTTTCGATCCAGTAGATCAGAGGGACAAAAAAGTGAGTTGAGGATCGTATATAGCCTGTCAACAATCTTTCTTGTGACTCGTGGGGCTCCTTAGGATATGCAAGGTTTTTTTCCTACATTTGGGAGGTTTGGGAAGCAAAATAGATAGAATATCTCCCTTGCAAAATGGCTGTGGTCCTACTGACGTTTGAAGTATAGGTAGTCCTCGACTTAACGACCACAATTGAGCCCAAAATGTCTGTTGCTAAGTGAAACTGTTGATAAGTGAATTTTGCTCCATTTTATGACCTTTCTTGCCGTAGTTGTTAAGTGAATCCCTGTAGTGCTTAAGTTAGTAACATGGTTGCTAAGTGAATTTGGCTTCCCCATTGACTTGTCGGAAATTCTCAAAAGATGATCACATGATTCTGGGATACCACCACCTTCCTAAATATGAACCAGTTGCCAAGCATGCAAATTTCGATCACATGACCATGGGGATGCTGCAATGGTTGTAAGTGAAAAACAGTCATAAGTCACTCTTTTCAGTCATTTTGTAACTTCAAATGATCACTAAATGAACTGTTGTAAGTCGAGGACTACCTGTATATTCAATCTGTCACCAAAGCTTGATCTGAGAGGAATTGTGAAGTTCTGAGTAAATGAACAAGGACTACTTTTAGTTAATTAGTTGGGCAGAGGAATACTAGAAGTGAGATAATAGTATTGTAGTTGTATGGACTGTAGAAATATGTTCATATAATCCAATCAGCTATATCTCATTTAGGTGATTTTCTTGAGTTGTCATAATGCTTGTTAAGTACTCCATAAGGTTTTTATTTTTATCCTTAGGCTTGCAACAGGATGTGCTGATTTTGGGATATGCACTTTAAACCTCTGCTTGTTTAAACAACTCAGCAAAATTATGCTGTCTTTATTATGATCTCATTGGGCGATGTGGCATGAAGCAAAAGGTGTGAATTAACAATATGGGCCTCTCAATGTGGATAAAGAAGCAACATGTGCAAATTGCCAAAGGGAAAACTACTTAGTTGTGTGCTTGTATCCACATGAATGAGGTGTGGTTTTGCAAGGGCAGTATATTTGGAATAATTTAATTTACTGCTTAGCAAAATGAGCAATACAAAAATGTGAGCAAATTCATTGTCATCCTCCACTGATTTGACCAAAAATTGTAGTACTTTATCATTAAAAGAATATACAACTCTCAAAGTTGATAGCATGCTTCTACAATTTGATGAAAAAATGCAAACACACAAAAAAGTTGTGGTTAGTTTTGTGCAAGCATTGCGGTTTCAGAAGCGGAAGTGGTTATCTAGAGCTGGCTTTTATAAAACCAAGTTCACAAAGCCATTAGTCTACTCTTGTTTAAACTGTTTTGCCCACTCTTAACCTATGCTAGCCTCCTAAAAAGCTGATTTTCTTTAGAGGGAAATATACATCAAATACTTGTTGGCAGTTCAGTTTATGAGAGAATTATTTGTCAATTTCTAGTTTAGAATAGAAATTTTTTAGCTTATTTGAAGTGCTTCCATTTGGGAGATGGGAAATAGCAAAAGATAGCAATGTTCCCAGTTATCACAACTGGGAGATCTCCCATATAGTGTCAGAGTTTTAGAGTTGCCTGAACTCTTTGTGTTATTATTCATTACTGGAGTTTGGCAATTGTTGTTGGCAGGTGTTAAGTAAAAGGAGCAGCTGATATATTTTTAAATATTATTTTTATATATGTGGTTAATGCACTGTCTCAATCCAACTGGACCCTACACATTTTACAGTACCTGTAATAAATACTATAATAATACAACTATAGCAATATAAATCATAATAATGTCAATATAGGATAGAAAAGTATTTATGCTTTTGAAATTTGGTATTGGAGAAAGCATCTGAGAATACTGTTGACAGGTGAGAAAACAAATAGATCCTGAGACAAATCAACCCAAAACCCATAATGTATATACTGACTCCAAATCATTTGTATCCTCACCTTAAAATAGTTTTGTAAATTTTGTACAGAGAAACCTTGTAAACTAGAAGTTCATATATTATTCTATGATGTATCATTTACATTCTGATCACATAACTACTATATAAAGAACTACATTAAAATTAATATGCTTAGTTATCAGTGACCAATTGAGAGCACCTGAATGTCCTTTGCTTAAGAAATAATAGAATTAAGAATGTTTAGATCTTATGTTTTTATTTGCCACAACATGTATTTTAACCATTATGTGGAAAAAGAATTCCATTCACCAGAATTAATGAGGCATGATTGCAGAATTATCTCTGGTAACAATGCAACTTTGAAAAAAAGGTAGGAGATGGAGCCATTTTTACTTGTACCTCCCAGACTCATTTTGTTTTTATAAGTATATACTTTTTCACACAGGAATTGGTTCTTTTTGGACATCCCTTCTGGATGAATATGTTCACCTTCTCCTGCATGGGTGGATTCCGAATCCACCTATGGGTTACGTCAGTCCTCTGCCCAATCAGAGACTAGGTCCGAAATTTAGCTCCGCCTCCGGCTTCCTTCCCCAGTTTTTACCTAGTCTGAAGCCCAAGAACAGCTCTTCGCACTAGCTCCGCGAAAAAGAGTATTTTTCTTTCGGTTTAAGGACTGGTAGGAAAAGGTTTTTGTTTTGTACGTTAGAATAGTTAATTTGAAGACGAAATTTAGAAAAGTTTGGATTTTACCTTGTTTCGGGGACCTTCGCTCGATCTTCTCCTCCACGCGGCGGGAGCGCGACGGCGAGACCGCCCCGGGCCTAGGGCCTGGGAAAAGCGGGAGAGGAAGGGGGAAACATCCCTGGACTCCCGCTGGTCGCCTCACTGCGCTCCGAGACCCCACAGGAGTACAGGCGTCGAAGGAAGGAGGACTTTCCCAGATTCGACGCAGAACTCGACAAAAAACGCAAGTGGGGCAAGGGAAGTGCGGGGAGGAGCCCAGCCGGCTCGCCGGGAGGCGGACATAGGCGGGGACCGTCGGTCACCGGAGGGGTAGTCCGAGGCCTGCACCCTTTAGGCACCGCGTGGTCAGGAGCACAGAGCTCCGACCAAAAATTTGGCACGGCGGCCATTTTTAAAAGGGGGAGGTCTCGGCTACTGGCGCGAAGCGCCATCTTGGAAGTTGGGCGTGTCCTGAGCGTCCCAGGTTTCTGATTGGTGCCTCGTTTCTGGCGCGAAAGCCCCTTTGAAGAGAGGCGGGCCAACCTCCTTTGTTCTCCCTGCTGAGATTGTTTGTTGGCCCAGGGGAAGAGAAATTGCTGCTGGCAAGGCAGAGAGGCCTAGATTCCGGTCTGCCTAGAGCAGTGAGGACTGAGGCCGGCTACTTAAAGAGTCCCCTCGGAGGTGTGTGTGTGTGTCTCGGTGTTTTTGGTTTCTAGCACGATTGGAACCGGAAGGATTCCCCAGCGGAATCAAGGCGGCCGGGACGGGCATAGGGACCAAACTCCCTGGCTAAGGACCCACGCGGCCGCAAAATTACTTTGGCCAGGCACGTTAGGGAATATTCCCTGTAACGCTGCCGGTAACAGCTGTGCCCGCTAGATACCCGGAAAGGGTGCTACTTGGAGCATGGCGATGGCAGAGGGCACTTCGGCCCAAGGCTCAGCGCCCCCTCCGTCGTCACCTAAACGCAGAACGGAGGAAACGGGGGGGGGCAAGAAGAAGGCCAAAACAAAGCATCTGTCTGAGCCATCAAAGGCGGCTGAGCGCCAGGCCATAAGGAGACACCAAGCCTTGGAGAAGTCAATGAAGGCGGAGGATAGGAAGGTAGAACTTTCCCTCCGCAGGGTTCACCATTCATCGGCCTGGACCATCAGAGCCGCATCCACTAACTCAGTAGTCGACAGGGCTGCGATCAGGTGGCTGCGGGAGATCCAGGCAAGTGTCCCACCAGACCAGGTACGTGTGAGACAAACACTGACCAAACTGTGGAGGGCAGCGGAATTCATGGCAGACTCCTCGCTGTTCGCGTCTAGATACTCGGCCAGGTCCATCGCAGGGACAGTGGCAGCCAGGAGGCTGATATGGCTCAATAACTGGAAGGCGGACCTTAAGTCCAAATGGCGGCTCACCACAGCTAAGTATGCAGGATCAAAGCTTTTCGGAGCGATCCTGAATCCTTACCTGATAGAAGATAAAAACAAGAGGAAGGTGCTAGCTCACCCATCTAAAAGGACAGACAGGGGAACCCAGGAGTTCCGTAGACAGGCACCCCGTCAGAACGGGGCCGGGGAATGGAGGCAGCCCTTTCAGGGGGGACGGTCCTGGGAAGGGCCCAGAACTCCGCGCACCTTCTCATACAGGCAGGAGCGCGGCCAGGATCGTCCAGTCTCGGGTAGGGGCCAACCTTCCAAACGCCCCTTTAAAGGGGGGGAGGCCGACCCTACAGACGCTCCAAATGACGCCTGGGACAGTCCCATCGGGGGCCGTCTGGCGCTGTTCAGCGAAGCATGGCAGACGACCACGACGGATGCCTGGGTCAGGGAGACAGTGGCCCAGGGCCTAGCACTAGAATTCTACTCCACCCCACCAGATCACTTCATAAGATGCCCGTTATCCCGCAACAAGACCAAGGCGGGTCTCCTAGATCAGGCCATTGGGCGCCTGGAGGAAATAAGAGCCATAGAGCCGGTTCCTCCAGGGCAGGAGGGACAGGGGTTCTACTCCATCCTCTTCCTTGTGCCAAAATCGTCAGGGGATTGGAGAGCAATCCTCGATCTCAAGCAGTTAAATCGCTACGTAGTATACAGGAAGTTCAAGATGCAGTCCCTCAGGTCTATACTGGCCAGTATTCGAAAGGGGGATCTGCTATCATCGATAGACCTCACAGAGGCCTATCTTCACATTCCAATAAGACCGGGATACAGAAGGTACCTAAGGTTCTGCCACAGGGGGCGACATTACCAGTACAGGGCACTCCCATTCGGGCTGTCCTCAGCGCCCAGAGTGTTCACGAAAGTTCTGGTAGCATTGGGAGCGCACCTGCGCATGAGACCGGTGCGGGTCCAATGCTATCTGGACGACATCTTGATACTTTCAGCGTCACACCAGGCAGCACTAAGGGATATCCAGATCACCATAGACACGCTCCAGAGGCACGGCTTCTCAGTCAACCACAAGAAAAGCCAACTCACACCCTCAAGGAGGCTCCAGCATCTGGGAGCAATCATAGACTCAGAGCAGGGCATGGTGTATCTCTCCCAGGAGCATCGGGAGAGTTTACAGAAGCTAACGCTTCTGGTAATGCAGAGGAGGGTGGTCACAGTAGTGCAACTTTCCCAGCTCCTGGGGAAGATGATATCATGCCTGGGAATTGTCCCGTGGGCCAGGCTCCACTCCAGAGGCCTGCAGTGGCTCCTGCTGCCCTTCCAAAGACAGGACCAGAGTGCCTCGCTCAGGAGAATCAGGGTGCCTCCCCAGGTCATAGCATCACTGAGATGGTGGAGGTCAGGGGCCCTGAACAGGGGCACCCCACTCAGGGAACCCAACAGGATCACTGTCACAACCGATGCAAGCCTGTTCGGCTGGGGGGCCCACTCCGGGGACCAGATAGCCCAGGGAAGGTGGAGCCCAAGGGACCTAAAACACAGAATCAATTGGCTCGAACTGAGGGCCATTCACCTGGCCCTGCTTCAGTTCTCACCCCAGTTGGCGGGGAAACACGTGCTAGTCCTGACGGACAATGTAACAGCAAAGGCACACGTAAACAAGCAGGGCGGGACCAGGTCAGTGGCTCTCATGCAGGAGGCCAGGGCACTGGGCCTGTGGGCAGAGCAGCACCTGGCCTCACTAAAAGCAGAGCACATCTCAGGGGAGGCAAACCACCAGGCGGACTCCCTCAGCAGGGTCACGATAGACCACGCGGAGTGGAGACTGGCACCGGAACTGTTCGAGGCAATCTCGGACAGGTTCGGACGCCCTTGCCTGGACCTCTTCACAACACCAGAAAACACTCAGACTCACCGCTTCTTCTCCAGGTTCCAGACCCGGGGAGCGGAGGGGACGGACGTGCTCAGATGCAAGTGGCCCCAGGGGCTACCGTACGCCTTCCCTCCTCCACCCCTGATACAAGCAACAATCCGCAAACTCATTCTGGAGCAGGCGGAGGTGGTACTAATTGCTCCATACTGGCCGAGGCGTCCGTGGTTTGCGGACCTGGTAGACCTATCGCTTTCGCCAGTATGGAAACTCCCTCCGAGCCAGGTATCCCTGAGCCAGGGGAAACTTCTACACCCAGACCCGCAGTGGCTACAACTAGCCGCCTGGCACTTGAGCGGGAGGGACTGAGTAGGCAGGCTTTCTCACAGCATGTCATCTCGGTCATTCAAGACGCTCACCGACCCTCCACCAACAGGATCTATGATGCCACCTGGAGGAATTTTTCTTGCTGGTGCAGCAGGCAGGGGTTAAACCCCCTGACCGCTACCATCCCTAACATCCTAGAGTATCTATGGGAGGGCATGGACAGGGGACTAGCGATCAACACCATTCGCAGGCAAATAGCGGCCTTACAGACGGTCCTAGTCTGCGAGGACCGGGGACCTCTGTCACAACATCCGGCCGTGAGCGCCTTCCTAAAGGGGGCAGCCACAAGACGGCCCCCTGTAGTTCACTGTTTTCCATCCTGGGACCTACATAGGGTTCTACAGGCGTTAACTGAGGATCCTTTCGAACCGCTGGGGACTTGTTCACTCCGTTTCCTGACGCTGAAGGTGGCCTTTCTAGTGGCCATCACCTCAGCAAGAAGGGTATCGGAGTTGGGGGCCCTCTCGGTCCGACCGGATCTGATCACTTTCGCAGAGGTGGATCCATCCTTCTTACCTAAGGTCAACACATGGTTTCACAGGTCCCAGGACCTGGTATTACCGGATTTCTGTCCAAATCCCACACACCGTCTGGAGAGACGATGGCATACACTGGACGTGCGCAGGGCTCTGCGCCACTATGTCAGCAGGACAGCGACCTTCAGGAGGTCCGAGGCCCTATTTGTTTCATACCATCCTACGTCTAAGGGTCTGAAGGTATCATCTTCGACCATTAGTAGATGGATCAGGACATGCATAGCCAAGGCCTATGAGGCATTGGAACAGCCAGTACCAGATAACATCACGGCTCACTCCACAAGGAGTGCGTCCACATCGGCTGCCTGGCGCACCCAGGCATCACTAGAGGAAATTTGCAGAGCGGCCACATGGGCCTCTCCGTCCTCTTTCATAAGAAATTACAAGATTGATCAATTTGCTGCAGCTGAGGCTTCATTTGGCAGGAGGGCCCTGCAGCAGATAGTCCAGGCCTAGTAAGAGATAGCCTAGACTCCCACCCGAAGGGACTTATGAGGGCTTGGGTACGTCCCATAGGTGGATTCGGAATCCACCCATGCAGGAGAAGAAGCGTTGACTTACCTGAACGCATTTTCTCTGCATGGGGGGATGGAGAATCCACACCCTCCTCTAACTAGTCTAGGCAGGAGTTCTCTTACAGGAGGCCGGAAAGGAGCTACACGGTCCGATCTGATGGAGAGCTTCGCCTGGCAAAAACTGGGGAAGGAAGCCGGAGGCGGAGCTAAATTTCGGATCTAGTCTCTGATTGGGCAGAGGACTGACGTAACCCATAGGTGGATTCTCCATCCCCCCCATGCAGAGAAAATGCGTTCAGGTAAGTCAACGCTTCTTCTCGTCTAGTGATAAATTGTATTGAATGTTAGCATTTAAACTCTGAGCCATAAACTTTATTGTCAGCACCAAGGTATTGTTTTGCATTTTTCATTAAGAAATTGAATTTCTGTAAGCTGCTTGGTATTCTCAGGGTGTTCATATAGTATCACTGATAATACATCTTGGAAAAGGGAACTCTAAGGCTATTTAGTAGCATTGTATTTATTTATTGCTCTTCAACTCCCATTAGTGATGAGGCCTCTGTTCCTTGGAGATTTGTCCGTATCTGCTGTGCAAGCTCTGAGAATCTGCTTATTTCCCATGCCTGACTTCTTATTTGAGGTAAAGGTCTGTGAATTCCATATAAATATTTACAACTATTTTGTTATGTCAGGAAGCTGATTGGTGCGTTCTTGCAAAGAATAATGTCTCTATTAAATTGAAACAAAGAAGAATAATTATCACTTAAAAGCTTAATATGCATAGGTATCTATACTTTCATAGCGCCCTTCAAGCTTGGCCTGATTTTTTAAAAAAAAAAACTTAAATCACTAAACAAGGATATTAATTGTGTGACCAACGCTCTAAAAATCTATAATATAAAAGCAAGGTAATACTGCATTTCTTGTTGATAGATACACTTTCTGGAAGTTTGAAGCAATGAAGCAAAATGAATTGAGAGGGTTTCGGGAGGGAAGCCATTTTGAGAAAACCTGAAATACATGCAATATTGATTTTAGCACACTTTAGTGATGTAAAGTTATTTTGTGGCATTATAAAATGTACTACACATAAACTGGTTGCTCCCAAAGATATGTTTGATTTATAAAATTTAAAAGTATGATTTCTTCAATCTTAAACTAATTGATATAATTTACTTCAAAATATTCTTTATAAATGGAGGTACAAGCTGTTGAACTAGGTATATAGCAACTCCTATTTAGCTTAAACAGGCAGACAAAATTAATACTGAAAAATAAAAAAAATAAAATGGCAATAAAACTAAAATTATTTATTCATGAATTTACCTTGTACCAAAGAACACATTTTCAGGTTTCTTTTGTTATTTATCATTTTCATGAACTCATGAAAATTGAAGATTTGTTTATTTATTAATCTAATGTTATATGACTGTCTCTGTACTGAGATAGAATTCATTTCTGCATATTTAGAACTTGACTTTCTCCTTAATAATTGCTTGATAGGTGGCATAGCTGGTAAATGGAGTAGTTCAGGTGTGTTTAGATTTCTGCTAGCTTTGTTTTCAGAGCTGCAGAATATTTTATAAGTATTGTTTGTTTTATAGCAAAATCAATATTAAAAAGCAATAGCATTGGTTGGCCCAAATCAGGCATTATCAATAACTTAAAATTTACAAGAGATTTTAATGCTCTGGTATTTTAATTATTGTTTATAGTGCCTTTGTTTTAAATGGTTTTATATTATGTTGCATGTTAAACGTATTGTTAGAATATTTTAAATAATATTTTATCCTGGAAAGACAGGAGGTAAGCTATCTCATCTCTTCTAAAAATTTATGTGCTGCCCATTCCCATTTAAATGTCTCAATTTAAAAGGTGAGAAACAAATATTTGCCTGACCTGTGTAATGTCAAGGTCAACAAAAGTTAAGTAATACCATATTTGTTTACAGAGAGGGACCTGAGGTGGTTGGATTACTTAATACATAAGAGAAATTTAAAGAACGAGGAACAGATCTTCCAGAATAGGTTCATGTTTTTTTTTCCTCATCACAATATCTGTGTCATTCCATGCATTTGAACCTATTCAGAAATGAAATGCTGAATGATATTCTGACACATTCTGACATATTTTCTGGTGAACCGAAATATAAACAAAAGTCTATTATACTGCATAGTAATTGTTTCTAATCTCACTTTGGTAATATTATTGGAACAAATTGGATCTTCTATCTTAGCTTGGTATTGACTATGAAAATTTATATTTCTGTTCAAAGTGTAATTATATTCTCCCTTAAATTAGATCTTGTAAAATATATGAACGTTGCAACATTTCTTATTCCTGATAGAAATGTCTAGTATTGTGACAAAGTGACATTCACTCAAGCAGCATTCAAAGCCCATTGTTGAAACTGTGTCACCAGACTAGATTAAGGGAGAGTCTTGAGAGGTCCCCTTTCTGTTCTGTGTTTTACTTTCTTCAGTTACATAGATGCTGGTTAACAGAACTACAGCCATCATATTGCCCAGAGCATGGTTAGAGTCTTGAGAAGATTTACATTAATCAAACACAAACAGACAGTTTAGCGTAAAGAAATTTCTCTCCTGCCAGCACTGCTCACAATCCTAATTAGGTTTATTGGGGCAGAAAAAGAAATCAAGTCCCTCCACTGCTCTCTGTCTTCCCCACGTTGGTTAAGTTGCTAACTCCTCTTTGAACTGATCTCTTAACCTTTATTCATTCCCTCTTGTGAGAGGAAGGCCCTGTTCTCCAGCATGATTGGATGTAGAATCCACCGATGGTAATTATAGCCTTCCTGCTCAGCTAGACTAAGTAAGAACTTTAATTAATTGGCCATCTCAATTAATTGCAAGGCCCCTCACCTTCCCGGCAGGAACTCACATTCCTTTCTTGATATTCACCTCAACGAAGGGGAATTGCAGTTAGACTCCACCTGTCCCATTTAGTTTTGTGGCGCTGTGCCGCAAGGCCTATACAGGCAATTCTAGTGAACTGTCTGGCTGTTTGCCATTGCTGTTGCTCAGAGTGTGGGATCTCCCTCTCTGACAACCAGGTCTGCGTGTTTATTCCCCCCCCCCGGACATCTCCTACCCGGAATATCCAGGTGGCAATGGCAGACAGTGCAACTCCTCAGACATTGCAGGGCTCTGATGCTCCCCCCGCACAAAAAAAGCACAGATCATCTGAATTAGACATGGGGGGAAAGAAAAAATCCAAGGCAAAGGCCTTGTCCACTAAAGAGCCCTCCAAAGCAGCTGATCGAGAGGCCTCGAGGAGACATCAGGCGCTGGAGAGGGAGTTCTCCAGCATGGTGGATGTAGAATCCACTGATTGGGTTATTTCAGCCTTCCTGCTCAGAGAGACTAAGTCAGAGCTTTAGACACGCCTCCCTTTGGGTGTGTCTTCCCAGTTTTGACTTAGTCTTAGGCTCAGCAGCAGGCAGTTTTCTTGGCTCCATTGGAACATTTTAAATTGAGTACTTTAATTTGGTTTTTACCTTTTCCAAATTATTTCTAAATTATCTAAATTCTTGCTGGTTGTTTTTGGCTAATTTGTCAAGGACTCTGTCCTTTCCAGAGCCTTGAGCCTCTTGGCTCCGGCAGGGCTCCTCCCCTCCCCTCGGGGCCTTCAGGCCTTCCCCACGCAGGACTCTCGGGTAGGCTTTTACCCGCTTTTAGGACACCTCTGCAAGGCGAGCGGACACAGCTGGCGGACCTCAGTCTGAGTTCCAGGTGCACGGAGCTCCGCCGTGGGGGACATCGCGGATTTTCCATTTTCTTCAAATCGCAAGTTCCCGGGCATGGGGGGGACGTAGCGGGGAGCGCAGCCTAGTGCCGTGCTCATTTTCCCCTTGTCGGATTCAGTCATTTTCCCTCGTTTGGGATTAGAGGAATCGCGGCCGCCATTTTGACCGCGTGGTCGCCAGGCGGCCGCCGTTTCAGTTTTTACTGACAGCCGCCATTTTGAATCTGGGCCTGCTAGGCCGCTCTTAGGAGCAGTGTCACCTTGACCTGGGCTGCCAGGTCCGAGCGGGGAACTGTGTTTCGGAGCGTTTTTTCAGTGCTCTGAGGTCCATTGGCGGCCGCCATTTTGCCATCCAGATCAGGTTGTGCCGGCTCAGCCGGGCCTTAAGGCATTCTCCGAGGCCGCGTGGCAGGCCACAAGGAGCAGTTTGTGTGGTTTTAGGGGGTGGTCCTTTGGGCCGTTTGTTTCCCTTGATTGCAATAATTGTCATTATAAGACTGATTTAGGAGGCAGCACTAGGGGTAATAATTCACCCTGGGCTGGGGGGGGCCCCGGTTTGTCCTAGGCCCTGTTTTGGAGTGAGAGGCTCATTTGACCGCCTGTTATTGTTAGCCATTGCCGTTAGCCACCGGGCTTATTTGGACAGGCTTACAACCTGTCTGGCTGTTCTGTCCTTGTTGTTTGTAGGTCAGTGTGAGGAACGGGTGCGTTCCATCTCTGACTGCTGATCTGCGTCTTTGGTTCCCTTCTTTTCACTAGTTATCCTATTGCAGGCTCTGTCTAGTGGCAATGGCAGACAGTTCCTCGCCGCTGGCATCACAGGTCTCTGGTGCGCCCCCTGCGCAGTCAAAGCGCAGATCCACAGAATTGGAAGCAGGGGGTAAGAAAAAAGCCAAAACAAAACATCTGACTACCAAGGAGACCTCTAAGTCAGCTGAACGAGAGGCCTCGAGGAGGCACCAGGCACTGGAGAGGGAATTCTCCAAAGCACAGCGGCTCCTATCCAGTGGGGCTGAACCGGTTCCCCCGCCCCACTGGATACTGATACCTTGGAGCTACCTTTGGCATCCGTGCAAGAAGCCACCTGGATCAGTTCTCTGGGGGCAACCGAACAGGCAGGTCCCTCTCACTCCTCTCCTTCCCTACAGCAGAGTTCCCAAGTGGTTCATGCTCCAGCAGTGGTTGGGGCTGCCCTTGGGGATCAGGGGGCTGCGTGGTCTCAGAGCCAATTCCAGGCATTCATGCACCACGCCTTCGTTCAATTTATGTCCTCCTCTAGGAGTCCGCAGGTTCCCTCGCAGACTCCACCCCCCCGCTAGCCCTTCTTCTCTGCAGGGTTGCACCACGGCACCAGGTTCAGATGTTTCTGAATCTTCCTCTCAGGTAGGAGGAGGGGAGTCCGTGGATTTGGCCATAGCTGACACCCCCATGTCAGAGGATGAGGCAGCGCCTGATCAGGCTTCTGCCTCGTGTCTGTTTGACCCATCCGTCTTCACATCTCTTCTATTGAAGGCCTGTGCCACTACCAATTTGACCTCAGTTCAGGAGGAAAAACCTTCTCCCTCGGCAGATAAGGAGTCTAACCCTCTATTTGCTGTGAAGGTCGTAGACCATAAACAAATCCCTTGTCCCTTCGTGTTCCGGGATGCGGTTGAGGCCCAGTGGTCTTCCCTGTCCACTACTCCCAAGGAGAGCAGTATGGAGAAGAAGCTGTACAATGTCTCTCCGTCATTTGCTTCCCTGTTAGCCGCCCTACTGTGGATCCTCCTTTAATTTCTCTATTTTCTAATTCCGCCGTCTTAGGTGACATGGCAGAGGTCATGACAGCGGAGGACAAGAAGTTTGAGTTTGCCTACAGAAGAGCTCACCAGGCTTCAGGACAGGCCATAAAGGCTGCGACTTCAGCTTCTTTCTTCGCCAGAGCGGCCATCATGTGGCTCCGTGAGCTTCAGACATTGGTTCCCCCCCGATCAGGTCAGAGTGCACCAGACACTTGTTAAGCTGGTGGCGGCCTCGCAATATATGGCAGACACCTCCCTTCATTCAGCTAAGTGCTCGGCCCATTCCATCGGTGCCACAGTGGCCTCCCGCAGGCTCCTATGGTTAAAACAGTGGAGAGCAGATTTAAAGGCCAAATGGCGTCTCTCCACGTCCAAGTATGCCGGCACGGATCTGTTTGGCTCTATCCTTGACCCACATGTGGTCGAGGGTAAGGACAAGCGCAAGGTCATAGTACATCCCTCTAAGAAATCTGACAGGCGGCCGCAGCAGGACTCCCGCAGACAGTCCTTCCGTCCCTCGGGCTCTTGGGAGTGGCGGCAGCCCTTTCGGGCAGGGCAGTCCTGGGATTGGCCCAGAGGTTCGCGTTCCTTCCCCCAGAGGCAAGATCGTCAGCAGGACCACCCGAATACCAGAGCCAGGGGTCAGTCTCAGGCAAAACGTCCCTTCAGAGGTTCCGGGGGTCATCCTTACCGGCACTCTAAGTGACGCCATCGGGGATTTTCCAATAGGAGGGCGCCTGGAACGGTTTTATCAGGTCTGGGAGCAGACCACCATCGACTCTTGGGTCAGGGACACCGTCAGACGTGGCCTGGCACTTGAGTTTTATGCGATCCCTCACGATCGCTTCCTTCAGTGCCCAGTGTCGCGAAATCCCTTGAAGGCACGTCTTGTATCCACCGCCATCAAGCATCTCCTAGACATCAGGGCCATAGAGCCTGTGCCAAGGGGTCAGGTTGGAACAGGTTTTTACTCCATCCTGTTCGTGGTCCCCAAGGCATCAGGAGGATGGAGGGCGATACTGGACTTAAAGGGTCTGAACTGTTTCTTAGTGTACAGACGGTTCAAGATGCAGACCCTAAAGTCAATACTGGCTGGTATCAGGAAGGGGGACTTTCTCTCTTCCATAGAACTCACAGAGGCTTACCTCCACATCCCAATCTCCCAGGAGCACCGCAGGTTCCTGCGATTCTGTTACGCACGCCGGCATTATCAGTACCGGGCCCTCCCGTTCGGCCTATCTTCGGCCCCAAGGGTCTTCACGAAGGTCTTAGCGCTATTGGCAGCCCACCTTCGGATGATGCCGGTGCGCGTGCAGTGTACCTGGACGACATACTTGTACAGTCCAGGTCCCTTCGGTCAGCAAAATCAGATCTGTTGACCACCATTCAGATACTTCAGAATCACGGTTTCTCAGTGAATTTCGGGAAAAGCCACATCTCCTCCACAAAACGTCTACTCCACCTAGGGGCCCTGATAGACTCCGAACTTTGCAGGGTCTGTCTATCCCAGGAGCGATGGTTGAGCATCCGGAAATTGGTATCCCAGATTCGGGGTCCAGGAAGGTTCCTCTGGTGCAGTTGTCCCAGCTCCTGGGAAAGATGGTGTCTTGCATGGGTATAGTCCCGTGGGCAAGACTACACTCGAGGAGCCTCCAGTGGTTCCTCCTCCCTTTTCAGAAGCAGAACCTCAGCGCTTCCTCCAGAAGGGTCCAGGTTCTGTTCCACATCCTCTCATCCCTCCAGTGGTGGTCTTCCGTGGACATGTCCAAAGGGACCGTATTCAAGGAACCCCTCAGGATCGTCCTGACCACAGATGCCAGTCTGTTCGGTTGGGGGGCCCATCTCCAGACCCATTTGGCCCAGGGGCGTTGGTCCAGGGCGGACCTCAGGCAGAACATAAATTGGCTGGAGCTCAGGGCGATTCATCTGGCCCTCCGCCATTTCTCTTCCCTAGGCAAGCATGTTCTAGTCCTGATAGACAACGTGGCGGCCAAGGCTCACGTCAACAAGCAGGGGGGAACACACTCCTGGCCTCTTCTCCAGGAGGCCATGGAGCTGGGGCTGTGGGCAGAGACACACTTGGGTTCAATCAGGGCAGAACATATTTCAGGGGAGGCAAACTGGCAGGCGGATTCCCTGAGCAGGGCGACTGTGGACCACTCAGAATGGCGTCTGGACACGAGGCTGTTCGATTTGATAGCGAACAGGTTCGGCAGGCCATGCCTGGATCTCTTTGCCTCCCCGTCCAACGCCCAACTCCCCAGGTTTTTCACCAGGTTCCTGATGAGGGGGGCCGAGGGGGACGGACGCCCTCCGGTGCAGGTGGCCCGAGGGTCTGCTGTACGCTTTCCCCTCCCCTTCCGCTGATACAAGCCACCATTCACAAGCTGATACTGGAGCGAGCGGAAGTAATATTGGTTGTTCCATATTGGCCTCGGCGCCCGTGGTTTGCAGACCTGGTCTCCACCGTGGAGGTTCCCCCCGGATCAAGTGGCTCTCACTCAAGGGGAGCTCCTCCACCCAGACCCTCAGTGGCTCCAATTAGCCGCTTAGCACTTGAACGGGAGTGTCTATTCCTCGGAGGCGATCTCTATGATCCAGGCCTCTAGACGTCCCTCAACAAATCGGATTTACGATGCAACTTGAAAGAATTTCTGCCAGTGGTGCAATTCACGTAAATTGGACCCTCTCTCAGTAACAGTCCCTAACATCTTAGATTATCTGCTAGAGGGCATTTCCAAGGGTTTGTCCACTAACACCATCCGTAGGTAGGTTGCGGCCTTGTCTATGGTCCTTACCTGTGATAATTTGGGTTCCCTTTCTCACCACCCAGCGATCTCCGTTTTCCTTAAAGGGGCGGCAAATTCCGGTCCTCCCACGGTACATAGATACCCATCTTGGGACTTGCCTATGGTATTGCAGGCCTTGACCACGGTTCCTTTCGAGCCCTTCCAATCGTGTTCTCTGCATTTTCTCTCCTTGAAGGTGGCCTTCTTGGTTGCTATTACTTCGGCCAGAAGGATTTCGGAGTTGGCCGCCCTCTCAGTCAGGGCAGATCTCTGTATATTCCATCAGGACAGAGTGGTCCTTAGATTAGACCCCTCCTTTATCCCCAAAGTAAACACCAGTTTTCATAGGTCATTGGATCTCGTTTTACCTAGTTTCTGCCCTAATCCTTCTCATAGGCTAGAACGCCAGTGGCACAAGCTGGACGTGCGCAGGGCCCTGCACATTTATATGAAGCGTACTGGGTCTTTTCGCAAGTCGGAGGCCTTGTTTGTCTCATTTCAACCATCTGTCATGGGCAGGAAGGTATCCTTTCCCACCACTGGCAGGTGGATCAGGGCTTGCATTGCTCGGGCTTATGCCTCCCAGTCGCTTCCGGTCCCAGCCGGTATCACGGCTCACTCCACGCGTAGTGCAGCAACCTCTGCGGCCTGGTCTACCCAGGTCTCGATAGAGGAGTTTTGCAGGGCGGCATCCTGGTCGTCCCCGTCTTCATTCATTACACACTACAAAATTGATAGGTTTGCCGCGGCGGATGCCGTGTTTGGCAGACGGGTTCTTCAACAGGTCGTTTCCTCTAGGGAGACACCAGCCTAGACCTTCCCCGCCCTAAGGGACATGGGGGGGGCTTTGGTATGTCCCAATCAGTGGATTCTACATCCACCATGCTGGAGAAGGGGCGTTGTCTTACCTGAACGCCTTTTCTCAGCATGGTGGTGTAGAATCCACACCCTCCCTTGGACAGGTGTCTAGGCTTGTGTGTTGTCATTTTTTTGGTGTTTTTGGAGTCATTGTGTCAGAGCTTTTCAAGATCCTTCACCTCGTCAAAACTGGGAAGACACACCCAAAGGGAGGCGTGTCTAAAGCTCTGACTTAGTCTCTCTGAGCAGGAAGGCTGAAATAACCCAATCAGTGGATTCTACACCACCATGCTGAGAAAAGGCGTTCAGGTAAGACAATGCCCCTTCTCCAGAGCTCAAAGGCTCATCTCCAGTGAAGCAGAAGTGGTTCCCCCGTTTCACTGGACCGCTCACCATTTGAGCCTCAATTCGCGCTTTCTCATGATGCCCCTAGGGCATGGTCTCCTCAGGGGGAAACTGGACAGGTTGGTCCCCCTCTCTCCTCTTCCCCCACAACACAACAAGGTCCTGAAGCCACGGCAGCTGGCATACGTCCCATGGACCAACAAGACATGTGGTCGGACCAATTTCAGGCCTTTATGCACCATGCCTTTGCGCAATATATGGCCTCCATGGGTCAACGACCCTCGCAGGTGCCCCCTCCTTCCCCAGCATCTCTACCTCAAACAGGACCTACCCTGTTACCCGGTTCTGGCAATTCAGAGACATCCTCTCAGGGGAGGAGGGATCCGTGGACCTTGAGACGGCTGACATGCCGATGTCAGAGGATGAGGAGGCGGCCCCGGCCCCAACATCTGGCCTCTTTGACCCTTTCCTATTTAAGTCATTACTCATGAAGGCCTGTACCACGGCCAATCTTACCCCTGAACAGGATCCTATCTTACCCCTGAACAGGATCTTCTACCTCCTCTACCCAGGACTCGAACGCTATGTTCTCAGAGCCAGTAGTGGAGGAGAAACAAATTCCATGCCCGACCTTCTTCCGCAGCATGATGGAAAAACAGTGGTCTTTGCTGGGCACTCTCCCTTCTCCCAGTGGGACTGAGAAAAAACTTTTCAATGTCTCTTCCTCCTGTTCTTCCCTCCTGGAGGTACCACTTGTGGACACCCCACTAACTTCCTTATTTTCTACCTCCACCATTCCAGGAGACATGGCAGAGGCCTTAAAAGCGGAGGAAAAGAGATTTGAGTTTTCTCTCTGCAGAGTTCACCGGGCCTCGGCATGGGCGATCAAGGCGGCTACATTATCATCTTTTTTCGCCAGTTGTCCATCATGTGGCTCCGCGAGCTCCAGGCTCTCATCCCTCCTGACCAGGTGCGAGCTCACCAGACGGGCAGATTGGTTGCAGCGTCCGAGTACGTGGCGGACGCATCGCTCCACTCTACCAGGTACTCCGCCAGATCCATCATGGCCACTGTCTCGTCCCGCAGACTGCTGTGGTTGAAACAGTGGCGGGCCGACCTGAAATCCAAGTGGCGCCTATCGACCGCCTGATATAGCGGAACACACCTCTTTGGCCCAGTTCTCGAGCCGTATCTCATAGAGGGAAAGGACAAGTTCAAGGTGCTTGCACACCCCTCTAAAAGGTCAGACAGAAAGCCTCAACAGGATTTCCGAAGGCAACCCTTCTGTACGGGAGCCACCTGGGATTGGAGGCAGCCCTTTTGGGCCGGGCAGTCCTGGGAATGGCCTAGAGGCTCTCGATCCTTTCCCCCTAGACAGGATCGCCAGCAGGACCACCAGAACCCTGGAGCCAGGGCCCAGTACCAGACCAAACAACCCTTCCGGGGCTCTGGAGGCCGTCCGTACAAACGGAATAAGTGACGCCAAGGAAGACTCTCCTATAGGGGGCCGTCTGTCCCTATTCAAAGACACTTGGGAGGCCACCACCACAGACTCTTGGGTGATAGACACCATATGATACGGCTTCGCCCTGGAGTTCTTATCCTCACCTCCAGGACACTTCCTACAATGTCCCAACACAAGAAACGTCGCCAAGATCAACGTCGTCTGATCTCCACGGCCATCTCCCATCTCCTGGAGATAGAGACCATAGAGCCAGTGCCCACGGAACAGAGAGGACAGGGGTTTTACTCCATTCTGTTTGTGGTACCAAAAGCCTCAGGGGGATGGAGAGCAATATTGGACTTGAAAGACCTGAACTACTTCTTGACCTACAAAAGGTTCAAGATGCAGACTCTCAAGTCTATTCTGGCCAGCATCAGAAGGGGGGATTTCCTTTCCTCTTTAGATCTGACGGAGGCTTACCTTCATGTACCAATCCTCCCCGAACACCACAAATTTCTCCGGTTTTGTTATGCGCACAGGCACTTTCAGTACAAGGCTCTCCCGTTTGGCCTTTCCTCAGCCCCATGGGTATTTACAAAGATCTTAGTGGTCTTGGCCACCCATCTGAGAATGATTCCAGTGCGCGTACAATGTTATCTAGATGATATACTTATCCAATCCCGTTCCTTTCATTCGGTTGGACCTGGAAATCACCATCAAAACTCTTCAAAGTCACGGGTTTTCCATGAACTTCCAGAAGAGCCACACAATTCCTTCAACCCGCCTCCTTCACTTGGGGGCGATAATAGATTCAAATCTGTGCAAGGTCTTCCTTTCCCAGGATCGCTGGAACAGCATCCAGACTCTTGTCCACTGTATTCGGAAAGAGAAGGTAGTCCCTCTGGTCCAACTGTCTCAACTGTTGGGGAAAATGGTCTCCTGTATGGGGATAGTTACATGGGCCAGACTTCATTCCAGAAATCTCCAGTGGTTTCTTCTCCCTTTCCAGAAACGAAACGTGAGTTCATCCACCAGAAGAGTGAGGGTACCACGCCAAACGCTGTCATCCCTTCTGTGGTGGACCTCATCGGCAATGGCCAAGGGGTCCCTCTTCAAGGAGCCTGCCAGGCTCACCTTGACCACAGACGCCAGCCTGTTTGGCTGGGGCGCTCACCTCCAGACTCATCTAGCTCAGGGTCAATGGTCCCGTTTGGACTTAAACCACAACATAAACTGGCTCGAACTCAGGGCCATTCATCTGGCGCTCCGCCACTTCTCCACCATAGGGGCAGGAAAGCACATACTGATACTGACAGACAACGTGGCAGCAAAGGCACACGTCAACAGGCAGGGAGGGACCCAATCCAAGTCTCTTATGCTAGAAGCTCACGGCCTGAGCTCTTGGGCAGAGTCCAATCTGGGATCCATCAAAGCAGAGCATATATCGGGGGAGGCGAACCACTGAGCATATTCCCTGAGCAGGTCTACGGTCGACCACTCGGAGTGGCGCCCGGACCCAGGTTTGTTCAGAGAGATCTTGGCCAGATTTGGTCTACCCCAATTGGACCTATTTGCCTCCCTGAAAAACTCCCAACTGCCTAGATACTTTACCAGGTTCCCCTCCCCCGGGGTGGAGGGAACAGACGTTCTTCGCAGCGAGTGGCCCAGGGGACTGCTATACGCATTCCCTCCCCTCCCGTTGATTCCGGCAACCATCCACAAACTGCTTCAGACGCAGGCGGAGATCATCTTGGTTGTTCCACACTGGCCGAGGTGACCGTGGTTTGCCGACCTTGTGGAACTTCCAGTCTCACCACCGTGGAGGATCCCTCTAGCCCACATCTCCCTCAGCTAGGGAGCCCTTAAGCACCCGGATCCCCAGTGGCTCCAGTTGGCCGCCTGGCACTTGAGCAGGAAAATTTAGCCAGATAATCCTATTCGTCCAGGGTGATCTCGATGATCCAAGCCTCCAGGCGCCCCTCGACTAATAGGATATATGATGCCACGTGGAAGAACTTTTGCCTGTGGTGCACTAAGCACCAACTCTGGCCATTGTCTGTCACCATTCCCGATATCTTACATTATCTATTGGAAGGTATGGATATTTCAGAACTGGCTGCCCTCTCAGTCAGGAGTGACTTGTGTACCTTTTTTGAGGATAGAGTGGTCCTTAGATTGGACCCGTCATTCATCCCGAAGGTCAATATCTGGTTCCATAGGACCCAAGATCTGGTTCTACCGGACTTTTGTCCTAATCCGTCACATAGACTGGAAAGATAGTGGCATAAGCTGCACGTGCGCAGGGCTCTGTGCTATTACGTTAAGCGAACCTCTGCCTTTCGTAAGTCACAGGCCCTGTTTATAATCCAGTCAAGAAGGAACTCACGCACGAGGCCATTCTATATCTCTTGGAGATAAGAGCCATAAACCAGTTCCGGCTGGTCAATTGGGAAGACGATTTTATTCCATCCTCTTCGTGATTCCCAAGGCCTCGGGAGGATGGAGGGTGATACTCAACCTGAAAGGTCTGAACTCTCACATTGCATACAGGAAATTCAAGCTGCAAACACTCCAGTCCATCCTGGCCAGTGTAAGGAAGGAAGACTTCCT
The DNA here is from genome assembly GCA_034064705.1 of Bothrops alternatus. Taxonomy (NCBI): domain Eukaryota; kingdom Metazoa; phylum Chordata; class Lepidosauria; order Squamata; family Viperidae; genus Bothrops; species Bothrops alternatus. Next base: position 639,632 of record JARGCV010000413.1, on the reverse strand, counting down.
GATATCCATAGACCTCACGGAAGCGTACCTCCATATCCCCATCCTCCCCGATCTCAACAGTTCCTCAGGTTCTGTTATATGAGCCATCATTACCAGTACAGAGCCCTGCAGTTCGTCCTCTTGTCGGCTACAAGAGTGTTTACCAAGATCCTGGTGGTACACTTACGCATTCAATGCTATCTGGACGACATTCTCATCCAGTCGCCCTCCTTTCTGGCCGCCCAGTTGGATCTGGCGTTATCGATCAAGACCCTCGAAGACCATGGGTTCTCGGTGAACTTTCAAAAGAGCCAGACAGTTCCCTCAACCCGCCTCCTACACCTAGGGGCGGTCATAGACACAGACCATTGCCAGGTCTACCTGTCTCAGGAACATCAGGACAGCATCCGAGCCCAGGTCCACAGGGAGCGCGTGGTGACACTGGCCATGCTTTCCCAGTTGCTGGGAAAGATGATATTCTGCATCTCAGTAGTGCCTTGGGCCAGACTGCACTCCAGGAATCTCCAATGGTTCTTGCTCCCATTTCAAAGATTAGGCACCAGCTCCTCCAACCAAAGGGTAAGGGTTTTTGCTCAGACCCTATGGTCCTTTCGGTGGTGGTCCTCCCCAGCGGTAGCCAGAGGGTCATTCTTCAAGGAACCTGTTCGACTCACCCTTACGACAGATGCCAGTCTGTTCGGCTGGGGAGCGCACCTTCAGTCACAGTTGGCTCAGGGCTGGTGGTCCCTGTTAGATCTGAGGCACAACATCAATTGGTTGGAGCTCAGAGCCATACACCTGGCTCTTTGCCACTTCCACAACAGGGTTGCGAGGCAACACATGCTGGTCCTCATGGACAATGTGGCGGCAAAGACCCATGTGAACTGGCAAGGGGGTACTTGTTCCAGGTCCCTTATGGCCTAGGCTCAGTTATTGGGCTCCTGGGCAGAGACCAATCTTTCTTCCATCAGGGCCGAGCACATCTCGGGGGAGGCAAATTGACAGGTGGACTTTTTAAGCAGGTCGACCGTGGATCATTCTGAATGGCACCTGCACCCGGACCTCTTCACAGAGATATCGGAGAGGTTTGGTCGACCGGTCCTGGATTTGTTCGCTTCTCACGCGAACTCCCAGCTCCCGAGATTCTTCTCCCGGTTCCCGTCTCTGGGGGCGGAGAGAGCGGATGCTCTTCGGAGTCCATGGCCACGGGGTCTGCTTTATGCGTTTTCCCCTCTTCCTCTGATCCCAGAAGCTATCCGCAAGATACTGCAAGAGCGGGTGGAGGTGATATTCGTGGCTCTGTACTGGCTACGGAGGCCATGGTTCGCCGACCTCGTGAATCTCTCCAGATCTCCGCCATGGAGGATTCCCCCAGGTCGCATCAAACTCAGCCAGGGAGTTCTGCAACATCCCAAACCCCAGTGGCTCCAGTTAACCGCCTGGCACTTGAACGCCGGATCCTGTCTCGGGAATCCTATTCGTCAGGCGTAATTTCCATGATTCAGGCCTTCCGATGGCTGGCGACGAATCGCATCTATGACTCCACATGGAGGAATTTCTGCCATTGGTGCGAAAGACACCACCTGGCTATCTCGAATATGACTATTCCAAGGATCTTGGACTATTTACTGAAGGCCTTGATAAGGACTTGGCACCTAATACCATCCGTAGACAGGTGTCAGCTCTATCCACTCTACTTACCATTGGCTCAACATCCTATGATACGCTCCTTTATCAAGGGTGCCACCAGCACAAAGCCGCCCGTGGTTCATAGGTATTTCTCTTGGGAGTTGCCACAGGTCCTACAGGCCCTCACCATGCTGCCTTTTGAGTCTATCAGAACCTGTGCTCTACGGTCCTTGTCTCTCAAGGTCACCTTCCTGGTAGCCATTACATCAGCCAGGTGAATCTCTGAGCTGGCAGCGCTTTCTATCAGGGATGACCTAATCATTTTTCATTGGGACTGGGCGGTCCTTCATTTGGACCCTACCTTTATTCCCAAGGTCAACACCCTGTTTCATAGGGCTCAGGAAATTGTACTGCCAGATTTTTGCCCTAATCTGTCTCATGACTTGGAAGGTCAATGGCATGCACTGGATGTCCGCAAGGCGTTGCACTATTACATCAAGTGGACGGCGGCCTTTCGCAAGTCAGAAGCACTCTTTGTTTCCTTTCACCATTCTCCTATAGGACAGAAAGTGTCTGCCTCTACCATAGGTAGGTGGATCAGGGCTTGCATTGCAGGGGTGTACCTGTCACATTCCCTGTCAGTTCCAAGTCATGTTACTGCGCATTCAACGCACAGTGGTGCAACCTCGAGGCATCCATTGAGGACATTTGTAGGGCAGCGACATGGTCTTTGCCTTCACCATTTGTGAGGCATTATAAACTGGGCAGGTTTGCCTCTGCGGAAGCCTCCTTCGGACACAGAGTGCTCCAACAAGTGGTGCCGCAGGACAGGACACCGGCCCTGACTGTTTCACTCCCATAGGAACAGGTGGCTTTGGTATGTCCCATTCATGGATTCTCCATCTCCTATGCTGGAGAAGGGGCGTTGTCTTACCTGAACACCTTTTCTTAGTATGGAGATGGAGAATCTACTCCTGCCCCTTAGGGTCTGTTAGGTCCAGTGTTAGGGGTCTGGGAGCCAATACGCCAGACTGTCGTCAATAGCTTTCACCCTCGTTGAGAGTGGGAGTGTCCTGGTCCAGAAAGGGCGTGGCAAGTTTGACTGACTTAGTCTAATGGGCAGGAAGACAGAGTTAACCCATTCGTGGATTCTCCATCTCCATGCTGAGAAAAGGCGTTCAGGTAAGACAACGCCCCTTTTCTCTAAAAAGAGAACACGTAAAAATACTGTAAAGCAAAAAACTGTGATTCAGTATTCCCTGATCTAGTGCCTTCTGCTTCTGCTCTTTGGGGTGATGGCTGTTGTACTTTGGAGACAATTTGAGATAAGTTGTTTCATATAATTTCATGGCTTTGATATCAGTTGTTTTCATGTTTACTTTTTGTTTCTTTATTTTGGTTTTTAATTTAGTTGACCATTCAGGATAAATGAATGCTCGATATAAAGCATATTAATTTCTTCTGGTAGGAATATTTTAGAAGAGTATTATAAATAACTGTACTCTAGTCTGTTTTGCTGCTCTGCTAACATGACAGTATAGTAAATGCTGGGAGGGAAAGCTGATGAAACTCCACCTCCTTTTTCCTATCTCCCAGCTGATTAAAAGCCTTTTCAGTGATTTTAAAGCATCTCAAAACTACGTATGATAGCAGGTTGTGTGTGTGTGGTTTTTTTTTTTTTTTTAAGATTTAGCTTTGTGTGGAATGACTTTTCTTGGATAAATTTTAAAAAACCAGGTAATCTGCAAGTCTTTGTTTCCTTATATAAGATGCAGTAAAAAAAAAAAGGCTTGGCAATAGCTTATCTTGAGAGTATATGGCAAGCAATGTGTGTAACGGTAGTTATATGTATTCTGTGCAGCTAGGTTATAATTGTGCACTTGCTTTTCTGAGAGATAGTTTCTATTTTGTAAAAGCATATTTTGCTGCCATTAGCCTCAGTTTGAGAACAAAGCTTTTGACAGCCAAGAAAGATGTCTTGCATAGAGGAAGCAGGCAGTAATACTATTCTCTTGATCAGAGATTCTGAGCTGAATGCAAACCTTTATCCTGCTTTGTAAGAACTCCCCAGCTTTTGTGATTTACCCATACGCAAGGCTGGTTAATGTTTCTATAGTAGTTATTGTTCAGTGTTAGTAAATGATTATAATGGTATTGAATATTTGTCTGTAACAACATTGTAAGAGGGAAACACTGTATTTAGTAATCAAAGTGGCTAATTTAATAGGAATGAATCAGGGAATATGGGATTTTTTGAAAAACAAATGTTACATTGACTGTAATTTATTTTAATTTGGCAATTTCAAAATTGGACCAGTGGAGTTTTGCAGTAAACCACTTTGAAATACGATTACTGGCTGAGTTACATTATTGTTGCTTTAAACAAACAATCTGTGAATTAGGTTGTCAGATTGTAAACTTGTATTACATTGTCAATTTATATACTTAATAATATTACTGATCCAGAATTTGAACAACTAATTTGAAAGATTCTATTGTCAATATGTGTCATAATACTGATGATGCAAGGCTCTGTGATGCTTTGTGACAGCATGGGGAGTATCTGTATCCATTTGCAATTATCACAGTTAATGCATGTCTCAGCAGGTGGCAGCACCTAACTCACCTTAGCTCAGAAGTATTGGACCTGGTAGTATGTGGATAGGAGACCACCAGCGAATATATTCAAGGCTAGTCAGGGAAATTGAAAAAACTTCCTATAAGTAGTCAGCAGCAAACCACATCTGTACTGTTGCCAAGAAAATTACTTGAATGTTTCCATTAAGTTACCAGCAATCAACCTGACTTAAAAGAGACTTCACTTTTATCTTTGCCTGTTAAAGCATCGAAGTGAATTAGATACACTGAATAGAGGGATGCCGTGAACTAATTTTATTTGAAGTAATTTTTTTTAGAGGAAACAGAGGAAGCATATTCTTTCCTAGAAAAACACCATTCTCCAGCACTTGGAGATGGAGAATCCACCAATGGGTTAAGACTGTACTCCTGCCCAATCAGATCAAGTCAGCCAAAGCTGCCACGCCCGTCCTGGATCATAGAGATCCCAGTTTTAACTTGATCTTGCCCAGGACGGACATGCAGCGTACAGTCTCCATTGGTGGATTCTCTTTATCCAGCAGTATAGAGTAGTGGTTAGTAAAATCTGCTTGCCATTTTAAAGGAGCCCTGCTCCCAATACCAAGAAATTGGAATAGACCATCAACTGAGGGAGGCTAGCCAGCCAGTTTCTTACAGGAAGTTACTCTTGTCTTTAGGCCATCTTGTGTAATTGTTCACTGATAAGGCATTATAATTCTTCAGTTTTCTTTCAATTACAAACAGCAAAGACTTTGTATTGCATAAGATTGTCTCTTTTAGCTTTAGAGCTCAAATAAATTAGAACTGAGTGAGAGATCATATGCTTTTTAAATGTCAGTTCCAGTATCTTCAGCTAGATAAGGTGCCTGTGTTGAATTTTAGAGAAGTGTCAGTCAGTGCGGAAAGTATTGATTTAAACAGACCAATGATCTGACTTGATAGGAGCAAGAACGTGGGTATTATTCAAATGAAATAATACGCTCTTTATGTCCTACACCAGGGGTAGGCAACCTTGGCTCTTTTATGACTCGTGGACTTCAACTCCCAGAATTCCTAAGCCAGCATGTCTCAGCTTGGAAACCTCTTCCTTTCCCCTCAGCATAACTGGCTCAGTAATTCTGGGAGTTGAAGTCCACGAGTCATAAAAGAGCCAAGGTTGTCTACCCATGCCCTACACCTTATGGTCTTATTCAGGCATTGGTGTAGCAGGATTGTCTTGCTTCTCTTATCCTCTGTCTTCAAAATCCTCTTTTTGTTTTATTTATAGGTTATTCAACGGAACACTATATGCTATGCAATAAAATATGTAGACTTTAAAACAAGAAAAATCAATCTATATTATGGTAAAATTTATATTTAAAAAATGCTCAATTTTAAAATTAATTTTAGCAAAGCATGCAAGTAATAAATTCATTATGGTTCAGTGAAAATCTATTAACAAATGCTTTAATTAAATCATCCTGCTTTTATATCACAAAACGGTTGACTATCTAGAAATTCTTAGCAGATCTTTGCTCCCTAGATAGATCCTGCAATACAACTGATCATAGCAAATAAATTGATAATGAATGAAATAATCAATAGAATTTTGAACTTCATTAATGTAAATGTTCAGCCTTCTAGTCAAGTCATAAAGATTCTCTGCCTTACAAGAATAATTTATAAAATTATACTATGGAGAAAAGAGTCAGTAATTGTGGGGTTTATCTTTTGCTTTTAACAGAGATTTGGATTCCATTTCTCTGTAATACTTTTTAAGCTATGGAGGGCCAGTTCTTATTTCTATATGTCTCTATATTTGACTGATGAAATATGTTGTGAGAATTATATCTGATGTTCTCTGTATGCCAATGTGTATTTCATGTCTTTTAGCAAATGTATTCTTATTCCTTGCAATGTAGGACAGCCTTCTGTGCAGGAGGTATAGTACAAATAGAAACTAGGAATGTCAGAAATTTATTCCATGAAATTTGAGTCATATTTGTTGGATTTTAATTTTCAGTACCATGTTACATAGATGAAAATATTTTGGGTACCAGAGAAATCTAATTGTTCAACTTCTTCAAGTACAGTCTAAAATTATTTTAAATGTCTCTTGCAAAGATTTGAAGTAAAAGATCTTAATAGCTGTTTAATGATGCAAAGCATGTGAGATGCAGCTAATAGATGCACCAATTAAAATTGCTATAAGCTTATTGGGCTTACTATAGTTATGACTGTGGTAGGTAAAATAAACAGGTGGTTATATGAAAACCAACTCTTGATCCACCTAGCTCAGTCTTGCCTATTTTTAGACATGGTTCTTTCCCAGTCCCTTCAAAGATGCTCAGAATTTTGAATCTCCTGCATCAGATGTAGGTTTTCAGTCATTGAGTTATAAAGCCTTCCTTTGATTATTTAGATTATTTCTGCATGGAAGTTTATATAGTTTTGTTATTTTGAAACAAAGATTCTAGGTAGACCTTACATTAAGCATACTTGAGTTGCAAATTATTAAATGTAATTGATATATTTATATTCTTTACTTTGTCTCCCAGTTTCTCTAAGCCATAATTACAGAGCCAAACTTGTACAATTATTTGATTTGTTTAAAGTTATTATTAAAATGTTGTTTGCTCCCCAGAGTAGTTGTTTGTGCCACCCATAGTCGTCTTCAATGAGATAGGCAACTTTACAAATTTTATGTATAAATAATAAAATACTTTATAGACTCAGTTTATCAAATGTATTCTCCGTTAGTAGAAGAGGGATTTTTTTCAACTTTATTGTATTGGTTCAGAATGTCAGATTTTGCCCACTGCAGCCCCATTTTAGTGTCCAGAAATATGTAAAATGGAACTCTTCAATGCCATGGTGCTTACAAGTAATTATTTGCAAATTAAGAATAACTAGGAAAATGGAAGCCAGTTCTGTTTTGTAGGTTCATTATGACTAAACTAGTTTGCTATCCTGTTTGTAGAATGAGTTATCAATAGTAAAAATGAATATCTATAGGAAGAACAGGATTTGGTAGGAGAAACGTTTGGTATTTTTGTTTTGTTTTTAAAAATCCTTTTTCCTAAGCGAGCACAAGTTCGGCAGCAAACTAAGCCTTTGACAACACTCTGGCTCCCCCTTACAGGGCAGCACAATGGCTACATTGAGTATAGCTGCTGGGGAAGCCCTCCTTTCCTGCTGATTTTGTAAATGCAGTTCTTTCTCTGTGCAATATCCTGACATCAGCTTTTGGAAAAACCCAAGGACCAGTGTCATGGAACAGTGCTAAAGAGCTGGCTTGAAGGAGGACTGAATGGCTAGACTGTAGCTGAAACTTTAGCAACTAAATTCTTACAGTTTCACTATATTTATACTTCAGCTGAGAACCACTTCAGGGTAGTGATTAAAGGTACAAGGCTAGAAACTGGGAAGCAGTGAGTTTTAGTCCTGAAACCAGCTTTGTGAATTTGGTCAGTCTCACTCTGTCAGCTCTGGGAAGAAGGCAGTGGCAAACCACTCCTAAAAATACCACCAAGATAACAGTACAACTAGTCCTTGCTTAACTACTGTTTAAAGTTATAACAGACTAAAACAAAAATTACAATCCATCCTTAAAGTTGCAATTGCCCCCCCCATCACATGATTGTATTTTGTGTGCTTGACAACCAGCTCACATTTATGACTAATTGCAGCATCTCGTGGCCAAAAACACCCATTCGGGAAAATGAATTTGCTTAACAACCACGTAGTTCACTTAACAGCCATGTGGTTTCCTTAATGACCATTGTGATTCTCTTGTCACAAAAATGGTTCTAAAATCAAGTCACATGGTGACCCACTTAATAACTGTAACATCTTAAGACCAGAATTACAAGCCCAATTGCAGTCATTAACTGAGCACTACTTATATATTCAAGCACTCTTTGGGAGTCAAGAGTGGCTCAAAGTTTCAAAACAAAACAAAAAAACTTCATCTGTTGCATAATTTTTTCTAATATAGACATTAATCCATTACTTAAGGATTGGTTTCAAAGAAGCCCAACTTGCATTTGATATTGCATTCTATATGTGATTTGATATGGCATATAGATCTATGTATGATAGTGTGGTACATGTTTGAAAACCATACTGTTTTTATAATTTGCTAAAATCTAATGTGTGAAATGGGTTGAAAAATTAGTGGAATATGTTGTGGGAGTTTTGAAACCACTTTCAGACATTATACAATAATGTCTCCGGTATTAACCCTCCCTGAAGAAAAGATAAATAATGTACATGTACTTTGGATGATTCATAATTATCATCTGATGTGGTCATCTCAAGATAATTTGATTTCCTGTTTTGATAGTCCAAATTATCTCTGCTTCTTTAGTTCGTTGTTATAAGCAATGCAATAGAAATTGTGATTTTCTAATTTAGTGCAGTATGAAAACCTTTTTTACTTTTTGTAAAAATCATCACCCCCATAATTCAGTGCAATAGAAATTCTTTTATAGAGCATTTCCTTTGAATAAATACAAAGCCTTTTTCTAATGAGAGTGGGACGATACAGTGTTCATCTAAGTGTAGTGCAATTTTAAAATAAGACAGGACTCTGGATCAATATATAATTGATATATCAGTTATTGAAAAGAAGAAAGTATGGTTCATCTTTGTTGCTATACCAGGTGATGCTAGTGTTGAGGCAAAACCATTGGAAAAAAATATGAAATACCGGGCTTGCAGTTGAACCTAAACACGAATGGAAAAAGAAATCTGTTGTTATACCAATTGTTATTAAAGCCCTTGGACTGATACCTAATGGATTTCCTTGATATCTGGAAATATTGAATTTATTGAACCTGAACACCCTAATTTTACATAAAAAACATCCTGCATGGAACTGCCTATATTTTTAGATGCTGCCTTAATAATTCTTAGTGTGGTATCAGGTTGGAAGGAAAGTTTTACCTCTATGGTAATTTTGGTATAAAACCATGTATTTGGCATATATTCATGTTCTATGAAATATCTAATTTATATGAGGAAAAATATTCCCCTTGTATATATGTTTTGTCTATGTGGTGGCATGTTAAAGTTAATGTTGGTTTTATTGAATTATATAGAAGAGAGCAGGATTTTAATAAAGGCAGGACATTTCTCTAAATTAGTTATCTTGTATGCATAGTAAATGATAACATTTCACAGTGGAAAGGAGAGACTAAATTTCTAAGGTCCCAGTCTCTAAGGAGTGGCAGTGCATAACAGCAATATATCAGATTATTTGTGGTTTCCATGTAACTATCTCTCTCTGTTTTGCTATCATTACTTTATTTGCTCCACCCTCCCTTCAGGATGGATGAAGAGAGAGGGAAAAATGGGGTTAGGGAATCTGGCTTATGGAAGGTTCTGAGACTCTATCCCAGAAGCCCTTTGTAAAATTTGTCCTCTTGACATAGGCAGCCTTGCTTGGAAGCTGGATTCTCATGTAGAAAGATGAAGGCAAAGAAAGAATAAGTATGGAATTCCCAATAATGCATTTCTGAGTGTTTACCTCTATATCTAGAAACAATTTTGCTCCAAGTTTTAGTAACAGAATTGAAAAAAATGCTATAAATGCTAATGCTGGTTTTATTAATAAAGTTGTTAAAGCTTTAAAACAAAGTTGCTTAATTGTATTATAATGCTACAAGTTTATAGCCTATTTTCAGTTGAGAGTTTTGTGTAGAGTGAAATGAGTTACTCAATTGTTTTTGTGTGCAATCCTGCTCTCTTCTGTATAATTCAGATTCTTAAATACTTTTCTAGCAAGTGCTTTAAATATCTTAGGGTACAATGAATATTTGTTAAAAATTATGTTGAATTTAGGAGTAAATTGTTTTGTAGCTGTTTGACTGAAGGAATGACTGAACTATGTACTGGAATATTACCGGTAGTAGTCCTCATGAATTTAATGATACATCTCGTTTTAGGGATTCCAGTACATTTATCATAATGAATTATTTCAGTAGATAGAAGTATTAGTCTTTTCATGTGGAAAAAAGGAATAGAATATTTGTGTAACAGAAGCACTACCTGAAAGAAACCTTTACAATTGTTGTGCAATAGAATAGAATCCCATGAACAGATCATGGGGTTAAAGTCTTCCATCTTTCTTTAGTTTTTTTTGTGGGAACCCAAACAACAGTTCAAAATAAAAGTGATTATCCTTAAATCTATTACATGGAGGTTGATATTGTTTTCTTGTAATCTGGAAACAATTTATATGATACTAACTATTTTTATTTGTTATTTTACTTTTCAGGTTTCCCCTCAAAAAACCTACAAGGTAAGTTTCTAAGGGTTTGAAAACCTTTCTGTATCTACTAAGAAAGTTCTGGTCTTTTCCCATCTTCCAGTAAGCTAATATGGAAGGTTTTGGATATATCTAACTGCACCCCACTAACCAGATTGAATTATCTGAGACATAGGAAATGAATCATGGATTCCTTCCATGATTGGGTTGATTATTTTCCCGAATAGAAATAATAAGGAAAATGGGCATGTATTAACAGATTTCTTAAAATTAGCTCAGTTTATGTAATGCAGTAAAAAAATTGATTCCCCCCCCCCTTTCTGTTTGGCTTCAGGCATGGCAGCATCCTGAGCAGAGAGTCTCCAGCAGACAAGAAGCAGAAAGTCGAGCGCTGCATTAGTGCCCATGATTTTGACCCAACAGGTAGAATCATCTTCACACTCCAAAGAACACCTGGATCTTCCTGTTCTCCAGCTTTGGAATTAAAAAGTTGCCTAACCTCTTTTGCCAATATTATATTCAAGGGCAATAACAGGATTTCTGTAGTTTTTTATTTTCCACTTTAATTGCATAACATTTTTGTCAGTGGGGTTGCACAGTATCCTTATTCTTGTGTTTTTGAGTTGTATACTTCTGAAGTTGCATAGTAGATGGAACTTTGTTTGTTTTAAATCTACCTAGAAAGTAAGGCCAAGGTAGAAAACTACACACTAAAGGAGAGGGATTTTTAAAGCTTTATGGACAGATTATATAAGAGAGATATTTTAGTTTTCCCCTGTGTTCTTACTTTGATTCAGTTGGAGACTCTGGTGACAGTTCTTTTGTTTCTGTTTATTTTAGTTGTGAATATAGTATCCTATAGTACTTTCTGCACTTACGAATAGAGCCCATTGTGACTTTTTTAATCATTAGAAATCCAGCTTTGTTTGAGTATAAAGCTTCAGTAAACAAATGTATGAAGCCTATCCGACAGTTGTGAACTGCATTAAATTGTACTCATTTGCCTGTAATTATACTCATCTGTATATATATTTTCTTTGAATTAATAGGGGTCGATAATAGTAGCATTGATATGGCAGTGTTATTGCCTCTCAAGGCCATCTGCTGGGAAACTATGAGAATAAGCTGCTGGAATAGATGAGCCAAAGGTCTGATCCAGCAGATCATTGCTTATTTTCTTAATGAATAAGCCATATTATTAGCAATTAGCCAATGTAAATGAGGAATTGCACAAACCTGTATTTATTTTGCAGGCTTTTTCTTGATTATACTGCAGCCATTTAAAAAGTACAATGTTGTTCAGTTTACCTGTCTTTGGGAATTCCTTTGGGTGGGTCTTGTATTCCATTTTCTTTTCAGTACTTGATCTTGCTCTATAGATAACTGGGGTAGATGGATTGTACTGTCTGATAGTTTGCTTGCCTCTGGAGCAAATGCTTAACATTCCTCAGCTCTGGAGCTGAGGAGTGTTTTCTTTTGAGTGAAATTGCGCTCAATTATTTTATATTTCTATCAACTTTTAACTGGACACATTCATTTTGTTTCTTTTGTTTCCCTATACCTGTAGACCATCTGTATTGCATTCAGAGTCTAATGCTGTCTTGGAAATTAGTCTGCATGTGAAGGTTCCACCCACCCCAACCTACTAACCCAGACTGACTGCTGTATGCTCCTAACTGTGTGACTGGCTTGCGGGTGAGCCTCTTGGCCCCACATGGTGTGTTGCTTTTCATTTGTGCAATTTAGCTATTCTGTCTGTTATTCTCCAAGAATTTACCACAGATGAGAATAACTTTGAAGACCATAGTGTGTGATACAGGAAGATGTATAACTACAGAGGAAAAAAAACATATTATATTGGGATGAAATGTTTATACTTTCTCTTTGCTGATTCTTTGCTAAATGAGAACTCACAGATAGCTCTTAGGCTTGAATTTTGGAGAATTGGCTAATCCCTGTATAACATAATGTAACATTTCCCCATCTGTAACATAAAATGACTATTTCCTTAGAGTTTGACTGTGAGGGTGAATGAAGTGTGATCTCCTTAAGAGTTGGGCTTTTAATATAAAAGTAGCTGATATTTCCAAATTGTTGCCAAATTAGTAGAAATGGACATTAAAAAGAATTGAAATAAGAATAGCTAAAGAAATATATTTATATTTCCGTATGTTTATGTGTCCCTATAGCATTGTGATTAGACATATTCAGGATCCTTTGACTGTATATCTCCTAAGAAGGGATATCCATGAAGCAACACATCATCCCTAGCTATTTCAAGGATGGGGAAGAAAATATTTTCAAACTAACCAAGACTTTCTCCCTTTCCCATTGTGGTTGGGGTACTTCAAATAATGATTATTTTCTGGGTACCATTGGCAAATGTAGGGCTTTGCATAAAAGGCTGTGCATTATATATTTATATCTATAAAACATCTTTTCCAATTACTTTTTGCTATAGAAAGGAGGGAGCTTGATTATGATGCTTTCTTTTTTTCTGGAACTTTACATTTGAGTTTATCTATACAGTCAACTACTATTATTTCACATTCTGATTTCAGATATTATCATCTCTGTATGCTCATATCTTGTTTGTGTTTTGCATGAATTAACCCAATTATAGAAATCATTTTAATTTTTAATGAAGTTCTTCCATGTTGGTCTCCATATTTCCTATATCTCTTTCTCCTTTTCTCCTGCTTTCGTGCAGATAGCTCCTCCAGGAAGACAAAGTGTAGCTCAGAGGAGAGTAGATCCGAGACATATGGTAAGCTGAAGCAGCCACTGTAGCCTTGTGCCTCTGTTCAGTGTGTTCTGTTCAATTGTTCTGTGTGCCCAAGGCCTCTGCCTTTTCCCTGCTATGCATGGCTAACTTTGCATCAGGGGAAAGGACTGAGCTTTTAATGTGGCTTAAATGTGCAAGCTTGCTGGTGGATACTAACCTTTGTAGCAAATATTAGATGTTTTTCATATTGTCTTCCAGGATCTAAATGACATCTTTTCTTGGGGTTGGAAAGTTTGAGGAATTGGCACTAACCATTGTGTAGGTAAAACAATTTTCTGAAAGTGTGGAGTTGTACTCTGTGGAATATGATAGCAGTTTGCTTGAAAAAAGGGGCAGTCTTTTTAATTTTTTAGCTTCTCAACCATTACTTGCTGTGTAGGTACCTCTTTATCGTATAAAATATTTTTAAAATTCCATAGAACTGCATAGCATGGAATGGATGGCTTTCTAAATATAATGGAATTTCAGTTAATTGTATGATTTTTGTCTGCTACTACTTAACCCTATGAATAGTTGGATATAGCTTAAATTGAAACATCCAAAGTTATTAAGATTATTACTTACAACCAGGTCCCAAAGATTTCCTTGGATTCCCCCCCCCAAACTATATCTTCTTTATGGAGACAGAAAGTTTTATAAAATAGATACCTCTGTCCCTTTGATTGATAGTTATGAAACACTTGTAAGGGAGGCTGCAGATATATCCATAAAAGAAATCTTAGATATCTCTTTAAAAAATGACCCCCCCAAAAACTGTGTTTACAATAATGGGCACGTCTGTTTTTTTGTTGTTGTTTTTTCAAATTAAAATCCCTTTATGGAGATTTTATATAGCTCCTTTGCAGCTATTTTGCACATTTTTCTACACTCAGAAAAAAACTATTTACATAACAATTTAAGAAATTATAATGCAGTTGTATTGCACAGAGGTGTAACTACTAGTCTTAGTCTTTCAGAATGTACTACTGGGAGAAACCACTGCATAACCAGGGTTTTTTGTGTGAAATAGCTATCTTGTTCATGGGAATGTTTAATATGCATGTTAGAATTTGTAGTTTCTTTTCTCTGTTGCATGCTATATCTTGACTTTTCATATACATATGTATAATAAATCATTCATAATACAACCAGTTTCCTCTCAGACTTCCTGCAAAAATTCTATGTTCAGTTACAATCTAACTATGAAAGCTCCACTCCTTTCTTTGCAATAGTCATTTGCTCTCCTAGGTTGCTTCCTTCTCTCCCTCTTCTTTCTAGTCCTGAAATCTGTGTGGAACATTTGCAATATTTGCTTTGGATAGGAGTAGCTATTTAAGAACCTTCCAGCAGAAAATGCTGTGCTTTATATTGCTGATGACTGCAGTCTTTCTGCTTGCTTTTGGACATTGGGAAAAATATCTATTAAAGGGATTAAAGGTGTGGCAATTACCTTTTTGAGGTGAAAACTGTTGAAATTCTTTTTCTGAATGAAAGGTCCATAGACTTTGATTGCTGTATGTAAACATGTAAGTAAGAAATACTATTTTAGCATGGATCAAACTTTTTTCAGTCTTTCTCTTTCTTAATACATGAAAGGATGTATGCTATAAGAATGATTAAATGTTATTTTACTTTACATTCTGAAGAAAGAGATCCACAGCACAGTTCCAAGCCTTTATCTTGAATCTACATTATTTGGTAATTATTCTGGCTGGCATCTCAAGAAAAGTAATTTTAGACATTTAAATGCTTCTAAGAAAGCATGTATCAATCACGTTTTTTACAAAAATTGTAGTTTCCTAACAGAAAATCATACAGATCTTGAGTTAAATGCAAACAATTTGACACAAGTTTGACTTAGTTTTATTTTTTAGTTATCAAGGAACCCTAATCACCCAGCCATTAAAATTACTACTTATTTCAATCAACTTTACAACTTTTAAAACACACTGTTGCATCTGCTAGACTTGATGAAAACAAAAACTGAGGTTCATAAATCTCTTATACATTTGTTTGCTTTACTTTCCAAATGGATACTTTGTGCTGTTCCATTTAATTTATTTAGGTCTTTCTGTACCATAGTTGTAAGCAATAACTACGGTATAAGCAAAAAACACACTTTAAAATTCTTGGTTCTGCTTTTATAACCACAGTATAACATAATACAATTTTAATCAGTTGAAGATCTTCCTCTGGATTGATACCAATTCCCTTTTTAAAGCCTTCCTTTTGATGTGTTCTTAAATTATATTTGTGAATTTTCTAGAAAGTGTCACAAGGCGTCTATTCCAAAACATTTAATCAATAGCAGTTTTGGAAACAAAATTAGGAAGATAGTCACAGAAAAACAAGCTATTCAGGATCATGATTGAAATTGGCAAAGATTTTTCTAGGAAAATTTGTCTGTTAGGCAATTTTATATGAATAGTGGTTTGGTTTGGTTTGTTTTTGTAGAAAAAGGCTTTATTTCTTCTCAACGCCTTACCTTCAACACCATATTTTGAGTTAAGGCTAATTATATTTAATTCCTTAAAAATTGGAAGTGATACTCAAGATTTCTTTTGTTTTTGGATTTTTTAAAATCAGAAATATAACCAATTCTATTCTGAATCAAACAACTTTGGACATTACTTTGATATCATGGTTAAACCAAGAATACAAACCAGAATAGACTATCCAATTAGCCTTCTTTGGAAAATAGTTGATAGATAGCTTGCGTTTACATTTTTATTCTCTGTATTTTGTTAGAAGTTTTTTTTAAAAAATCAAATTAGTGCATGGCAGAGAAAAAAATCCTTCAATTCTTCATTATGTGTGAGCAATTGCTTACATAATGAATTTGCAGACTATCATATTTATCAAGAATTATTGCTGTATCAGATTTTATTCTTATTAAAAGTTGGTTCACCCATCACATATGTGCTCTAAATAGCTGCATTGATAGAGCTCTATCTGGTGATGTTTGGATGAATGCTTTAATTTTGTTCTAGTATTACATACTTTTGTATTTGAAGTTAATTGGCCAATTATCTGAGAAATTGGATGCTTTTGCACTTTTCTCACACTTTCTTAGTCAGGTCAATTATTTGTCTTAGTTATGAGGCAGCTTCCTAAACATACAGCCATATTTTAATGAAAAAATTCAGTCTGTAAATGTTCTACTTTGTTATCCATGTATTGATGGTCTGTAACACAGGATTTACCCAGAGCAAGAGACAAAACATTAAAGTTAATCTTCATTGAGTTTGGATAGTATTTACCTCATTAAGTAAAGAAATCCCCTTTACACTTATTACAGCCTTCAGCTATTTTATGCCTAATATTATGACAAAAGAAGCTACACAGTGAGCAATTTGGACACTATATTTAATAAAAAAATCTCTTTGTTCTCAGTAAAATTTAGGCAATAAAATCTATCAGCTTGACAATCTTTCCCCACACAAATAAGAGACAGTGAAACAAGCAATTTTCAGTCTAGAATTGGCAGTATCTTTAGGGAATCTTCGTATTACAGAGATATGATGATGTTAACCTGCCATTGGCATACCCTGTGCTGGGGAAGCCTGGCACAGTTTATAAGAAGTGTTATTAATTAAATAACCAGCTGTTTTCATAGCTTGTTGCCAAGATAACATCCTGTGAAACAAATCTAGACTTTGATTACTTGATTGTCAGTTTTAAAATCATACCAAAAGAAAAAAATAGTCCAGGTCTCAGCTTCTTAGCGTGACTCAACACAAATGTATCCATGAATAGGAGAGAATATGAGTGGAATCAATCACTGTGTGCTGATTCGCATAACCGGTGATTCCCGACTATATCAAAGTATTGCTTAATTAGAAGCTTACGATCAATTAGTGAGATACATCTTTGATAATTAAGATTTTTTAATCTGAGCTGTCACTGAACATAAATGCAAAGAAAGGTATTTGGAGTTGGATACACCAAAGAAGTCCTGTTGCTCTTTCACTGGTGTAGCCCACATCTGATTAAAATGATCAACCTCTCTTTGAGGGAAAAAAAACAACAGATTGCATCCATTGTAATTAAGGTTTTGCTGAAATATAGGTAATATTTTAAAGATGCAAATATCTGAATGAGTACAAAATGGACCTTCATGGCATTAGCAACTTGACTGATCATTCCTTGCAGTTGAGTGTACAAGGCTGTAATTTACTTGGTAATAATGAGTTGAAAGCATGATCAGCTTCCACTCCCTGAGAATTTAAATAGCTTATTAGTGGTTACTTTCCTGCTAGTGGAAAGATGTATGAATCATGCACATTTGATATGTGAATCTTCAGTCATTTTTGAGAATAAGACATTTCATCCATTTTATTTGGAAAGGTTATATGTATAGAATGATTTCATAGCAATAGCAATAACATTACAACATTCTCTGAGCACTTTATAAATGTCGGAAGGATGGAAGGCTGAGTCAACTTTGAGCCGGTCAGGATTGAACTCCTGGCAGTGGGCAGAGTTTATCTGCAAAATTGTATTGTAATCACTGTGCCAAACTGTGTCTTTAAAGAACAATTTTGAAAATATTTATATTGAGGGGCCTTGGTTTTCTCTGAACTTGATTGTTTTCTTGCAGACATTTCATTACCCAAACTAGGTAACATAGTAACAACCAAACTCAGAGAGCATCAAGGACCTCTTCATTTCAACCCTGTGCTACAAATATTCTCTTTTATTAATATGATCAATGTAGCAAAGCAAACGTCTACTCGCTATCTCTATTTCATATAATCAGTATTTGAACGGCACAAATTTGCTATCTTCTGACTTCTATCCAGATCTTCCATTTTTGGTTTTCTTCCATTTGGTGGACTTTGAGAAACTTTCACCAGCATATGACTTTTCTCTGATGTCTATACTGATGTCTCATTGTCATTTTTTATTTTTTCCTATCCAGGTCTAGTTCAACGATGCGTTATTATTCAGCGGGATGAAAATGGATTTGGGTTAACAGTCAGTGGTGACAACCCAGTCTTTGTACAATCTGTCAAAGAAGGTAAGTAGGCTGATTCAGGACCACTTTGCCTGTTATACTTATATCAGACAAACCTTGCAATATGCAGCTGTAATGCTTGAAATATAAATGTGCTGTCTGCTGTGAAAACATGCTTAAGTCTTTGTTCAGTGTGGCCTTTGCATAACGGGAAGGACTCTGGCAGAACATATTCCAACTAACAAATTTTATTAAAAGGGATGAGCTTTGTGAACTGAAGTTCCCAAAAGCTTATGTCTTTAAGTAAAACATACTAATTGGAAATGATGCTACCACACCCTTTCTATTTTTTTTTTGCTAACAAGACTTTTTTTCTTCAATACCTTGCATAACTGGAAATGCTAGAAATTATGTATTGATTGCTAAGTAGTTAAATCTTCTCTCTAGATGGAGCAGCTATGCGGGCTGGGGTTCAAACTGGTGACCGAATCATTAAGGTAGGATAATTAAGTGTTGGAAGAATAAATTGAAGATGGTAAGAACTAGGAATGCTTCAGTAGTTTTTATCACTGCATATGTTTTGTTAAACCTAACCTCTCGGAAACAGCTTGAAATGCAGTCTATCTATATTCAGAATTAGTAATACAAATAAATCCTTTTGATGTACAGATGCAGGGAGGGGTGTTTGTAAAAGCGGAATGTTAAGTGGCAAATTATTTAAGCATCTGAAGTCCACTGGACTTAAGTTAGTGCTTTACTGTGAGCAATAAGTGCCTGTTTCCAGCTGCTTTTTAAAATAATTTTGCTTTGTAGGCTGATATAAATGGCAATTTGTTCCAATTTCATGTCCTCAAAAAGGCCTTAAAACCTGAATGACATATACATGAAAGTAAAGCCAGAATTCCTGCTTATAACTGCAGTTTATTTTTTCCCCACTTTCTTAACTTAACAGAATCCCTAAAATTACAATCTTTTTTCTATTGTTTTACAAATATATGCTCTATATGATGATTTTGTTTTTAAAAGAAGTGCTGGAATCTTGGACAATACTTTTGTTCACCTTGATACTGGAACAGATTTCCCAATAAACAGCATGGAGGAAGTTAAATCAGTTTAGTTCTGTAGATTAGGACTTCAGTCCAGTCATCTAAGTCAAGCTGAACATCAAAATAAGCATATTTGTTATCTTTTGGTAGGTGAACGGAACTTTGGTAACACATTCCAACCATTTAGAGGTGGTTAAGCTGATAAAGTGTAAGTAAATGCTTTTCAGGCTACTTTATATTACACTACACTACATTGCACTGCGCTACACTATATTTTTAAAAGAGATTTCAGGGAGAGATGATGGAGGTCAAACTGTCATGATATTTTCAGGAATTTGATTTCAGCAATGGTATTAAAATATCACATATTTGAAAAACTAAGAGTATTGGTTTGGAAAACATTTATTTAAAAACCCTCAAGACTGCTGAATATATTTTGACAGATGATTTCCACTATGTACTATGTTCCAGTGTTCTATTTTTGTTCTGTCAATCATCCACAATTGATCCAGTTGCTTGGAGTCCATATCAGGGTTTTGTCTGTGCTGTGTTATTCTGATTCATTGTTCCAGTCTTCTCCATTCCAATTCCTTCTTCCTTAGTATCTCTTAAAGAAGATGAAGTTTAAATAACAACAGATTGGTTCAAAGCAATCCCTTTTCTGCCCCCATGATTGAAACTGTGGCTATTGATTCAATACCACATCTATAAATGAGTTGAATAAATTTGACATATTTGAATTTATGATCAGACAGGCAGATTGGATCGCTGACACATCTCAGTGATTGTACTGAATTAATCTACTTATGCAAAACCACTGTTTGTCTCTTCTCAAATACCTATACAATTCTGTGGAGGGAAACTTGCCTTTGTATGTTGCACTTGAGGTCAAGCCATAGTAGTCCTTCAGTGGAGCCCATTCTTTTCTCTTTTTTTTGAAACAAACAGGAAGTATAAACCCAGTCTTCCTTGTCCCTCTTCTCCCAAATAATGGAATTCTCCCAAATAATGGGATTTCATCTTCTGTCTACAGCTGGTTCCTATGTAGCGCTCACTGTGCAAGGGCGCCCACCTGGGTCGCCCCAGATTCCACTGGCTGATTCTGAGGTGGACTCAGCTGCCTTTGGGCATATGTCTCCCATCATGACATCACCGCACTCTCCTGGATCATATGGAAATGCAGAGAGAATTACCAGTCCAGTGCTGATGGGGGTAAGATATTCATTGATTTTAATTAGACTATATGGCTGGAAAAAGTCCTTTGCCCTTCTTTGCTTGTAATTAAGATACCCATTCTGGAACTCTTCATGTTCATGATTTTCTATTACAGAGGAGAGAGAGGAACATATGGAAATAAAATTAAAATAATAGTTGAATCTGATTAAAACTTAGTTAAGACTTCTTGTTGTTATGCTTAATAAGATTGTTAGACTTGTATGTTGTGGAAAATCTGTTCAAGTTCAGGCAGACTATGTTTGTAAATGAGAACTGCCAATCTTTTCTTATTAGGAGGAAAATAACATTGTTCACAGCCAGAAAGTAGAGATTTTGAGGAAGATGCTGCAGAAAGAACAGGAACGACTGCAGGTACCAAAAAAGTAAACTAATGAAAAAGTCGGGGGTAGCCATTTAAACTAACATAATATTCTGTGTCCTGGTTGCAAAATAGAAAATGCTCCTGGCAAGAAACAAGAAACGTTTGGGAAATGGAATGACTTGGTGAAATTCCTTGTTCAAATTGGTAGAATGGCTTTTTACCCTTTAAGTCGAGATTGGGGAGTCTATGACCTAAATAACATAGTTGTAATCAGCAGCACTTAGAAACACATTTCCCATCCAGTCTGAGATGAAATCTGTTTTACTTATTAGAGGAATAAGTGGTACATCTGAGCAATACTCATTGGGAGGCTGAGTTCTAACTCAGCCATTGTAAGACAGTTAACAGGGCTTTCCTAAGACTTGCTTGGGCCAGCAGCTGGCTCAACCCTGACTACCAAACCTGGTCTTCAAAAAAGTAGCCAGGAAACCATGATGACGATGATTCCGCTTATCATCAAACCCTTTCAGTTCCTGCAGGAAGACTACAACCGTGCTCCGGCTCCCCGCCTGCTCAGAGAGATCCAGGAAGCGAAGAAGCACATCCCTCAACTGCAGGGACAGTTGTCCAAAGCAACAGGCTCTGCTCAGGTAATATGGTCTGGATCAGGGCTGTCTTAGCTGGGAATGCTGTGTGAGAACGAGCTGTTCTCATCCACGCCTTGCAGCAGTTTGCCCATTTAGTCTTCCAAGGATAGCAAATCAAAGGATGCGCAAATAAATGCAAGCACTGACTTTTCATTTAGCTAATGGAAACCGGTTTTGATGGGCAGAGCCTTCTAAGCAGAAATTAGAGCCTTGCAATAACGAATTACACCCTGTCACTCTGCTAAGAGAGTCTGGTTGGGGGGCACTTAGGCTTATAGCTGCAGGATAGTTGTCTCTGCTTTTATCTTTTTGTGTCTCCCTTAAATTATGAAGAAGCTGAGGGGTTATCATTTGTTTTGCTTGCTTGTTTACAAATAATTAAATAGTTCTCTGAGCAGGTGGCCCTGCCAAATCTTACATGGTCACCTGCAGTAGACTGTCTGAATGTTTTATTAAGGGGTTTGCTGTTTCTTAACCTCATTTTGTTTGCTTTCAGGATGTTGTTTTGTCTTCCAAATCTGTATCCGAGTCTTTGCAGATCACTGAGGTGGAAGCTGAGAGAGGGGATGGACAAAACAAAGCAGACTGTCATTTTGGGGATGGCCCCCAAGTGAATGATGCAGCAGAGGTGAGCTCTTGACTGAGAAAAAATAAAATTGATGTTTTATTAGTGAGATAGGGCAAAGCTCTGTGTTTCTCTTCAGCTAAAAGGAGGGAGAGTCCAGTACAGGTAATCCTTCACTTAACATCACAGTTGGGACCAGAGGTTCCATTGCTAAACAAATGAGTCATACCTAATTTTACAACCTTCTTTGTCATGGTTATTAAGCAAATAATTGCATTTAAGGGAATCATGCAGTCATTAAGTGAATTCTGCTTCCCTTATTGACTTTGCTTGTCAGAAGCAGCTGGGAAGATCACAAATGGCAGCCACATGACTCTGGTGTGTTGTAGTCATTGTAAATACATGCTGGTTGCCAAGCATAAGAATTTTGATCATGTGACCATGGGAATCTGTAACAATTTTAAGTGCGAAGACCAATTGTAAGTCACTTTTTTTTTTTTAACGAGTGCTAAACGACTGGTTGGGGACTATCTATAAGCAGAATGCTGCTATGTTTATTTATTTTGTTACATTCTCTGCCCTGACAGTAAGAAGATAGAAATGTTTACAGGTAGCAAATGAGCTTCCTGATTGAGCTGGAATTTCCTGTTTGTGCTCACAACAGCAACCCTATATTTGTGTTCTTTTATTCTCCTTACCCTCCTCCTTCTTCTCTGTTACATTAAAAAAAAACCATTTGGCAACTGTGTATTACAATTTCTCTCCATATGTAATTATTAGTAGCCAACAGAACTCAAAAGTATTTCAGAAAAATCTGGGTTTACGCAGTCTTTGTCAAACAGTGTTCTGGAAGATTGAAAATTGGGTTTTGCTTTGCCACCTTTCATCCTTATCAAGGGATTTTGTAATGTACTGATTAATACTTGATGCTTTTCCAGAAACCTTTTGAAAATTTTAGCAGACAGAAAATTGTAACCTCATAAAAGAATCTGAATAAATGAATCTAGCATAGTTTCCTATCCTTGGACATTCCTTTTGACTGGAGTGAGACAAGCATTTGACCTGGGTTCAGGAGATGGATCAAAAGCTGTTGACCCAGTCCTGCAAATGTTGGAGATAACTGACAAGACTAAAGTGTGGTAGTCAGACTCTGTGCACAAGTAAAATCCTGTGTTAGTACTATGAAGGTTTGAGGGACAAGAACTTATGACCTTCCCAAAATATGAACTGTGGAATGAGCATGACATAAGCTCATTCCTGTTAAATTCCTGCTCTTTGTGTGTGCTTCCTGTCATTACAATTGACTGGTTATCTTAGTGTGGTCTTTAAACTGGCCCCACCAATGAATTGCAGTGGTTCTGTTTGTGAACCAAAACTGTTTATTGCCACTGTGAAGATTAAATTCAGCATTGTGGTACTTAACTAATAGCGTCAAACTGGATAACGTTCAGCTGGTAGTCTGACTGGAGATTCTGAATCCACTGTGGAAAGAGAAAACATGGTTCCATGTATTGTGAGCTGATTTTGGAAATTTATTATTTTTATTCCCTTAAGGAACCATTGAGCCTTACAGGGTCTGACTTGAGTTTGTGTTTCAAAACGAACTGGAATATTATTAGAATGTGCTATTTTTATGCCTCATACAGAATTAAAAGCAGTCAGAGAAGACATTGAAATTAAAATTATCAACATTAGACATGTATACAATGGAACATATGAAAGCAAGGTTGAATGAACGCATCTATTACTATTATTATTATTATTATTATTTATTAATTAATTAATTAAACTTATATGCCGCCCTTCTCCCAAGACTCAGGGCGGCTCACAACAACAATAATCTAACAATATATATCTAACAATATATATGCCCAAATCTGTTTGTTTTTTTAAAGTTAGTCTCCCACATCCCCTTTAAATTATAGCTGCCGGACTTGCTATTTTCTTTTGTTGGGTCTTCCTTTTTAACACAGTAAACACTGAGGGAGTGTTCTTTCACTTCTTCTCCTTAGAGTCCTCGGAGTGTCTTGAGAGAGCAGAGCTATCTGGATGATAGCCCAGAGAAGACTGAGACTCATGAAACAGTAAGAGCACCATAAATATTCTGATAGAAATCTCTGCACTAACCATGGACAAACTCAGTGTTCTTTCTTCCTCTTTCACTTCTTGAGGTGCCACTGGATTTTTGACCTTGTAGATGCATGCTCAACTTTTAATTAGATTTTTATAAAGTGAGTGCTCAAAGATTTCAGAAATCCATGTTGCTGTTTATACTTGATTGAATACTTCCATCTGTTAAGATTTTGTAGTTAGCAGTGCAACTTTCTCATTGCAATTTATGGAGAATGACTCCTCAACATTTGCTTATCTGTAGGCATTTTCAAGTTCTGTTTCCAGCACTTCTGTCCCTGGTGGCAAAGCTGGGAGAGATGTCTGCCTCTTACCCTACAGAGGGTCTCCCAGTCTGTTAATTTTAAGTATATGTGTGTGAGAGAGATTAATGCTCTGTGTCTATATGTACACTTGAAGCGACTGTTCCTTTATATCCATGATCTGAGTTCCTAACTTGGTAGGCAGGTCTTCTTATAAAAAGGCACAAAGTTTGCAGCTTCTAATCCAGGAGTGTCCAACCTTGGCAGCATGACTGGCTGGGGAATTCTGGGATTTGAAGTCCACAAGTCTTAAAGTTGCCAAAGGCAAAGGCAGCAGCCATGCTTGACTAGTTCTGCCTTGGTATTAAGGAAGAGAATGTGTATCTTTCCTCTGAGGAAAAAAACCCAACAACCCTGGAAGTTTCAAAGACATGCAGATATTAACTTCACAGTATTATGTCAAGAAGCATCAGTTGTAACAGAAACACGCCATGTAATTCTCTATTGAAAACATTCATTGAACAGGCCTTTTAGCTCAAGTTTTCACCTCTAAACGTCTACCACGTCTGGCCAAAATCAAGTGGCAGGACACCGGTTTTTCTTAAGCAAAGAAAGTTTTTCCCATGGTTCTGTAATTTGTTGGGGAGGGTTTATTACTGGACTGGCATGGTGGTGTTCCACATACCAGTTTTTAATTTACTTAGCAGATGTGTATCCTGTTTTTCAAAGTCCTTAAAATCAGATGACAATGTTTATAAGCATATAACAGATTCAGCAAGAATCACACACTGCAAACAAAACAAAGCAGCCAGCTCCATTAAAACGAGACCTGACATATGACTTTTTTTCTCCCCTACAGGGCTCCACAGTAGGAAGGGAGCAATCCAGCTGGAAAGGATGTAGGCCCCCAATGTTTTCTTTGCCTCCTCCCTCCTTCAAATTCCACTGCCTTTTTTTTTTTTTTCTGGACAGTCTACACTCCTCCATATAACAGTACTTCAGTGAAAGTACCAGCTTCTGTAGTGGCTCAGATATTTGGTTTAAGGGCAGGCTGTGCAGCTGTTTAACAAAAGCTATCTTTACTTTCAGTAGCTGGTTGCGTCATTTGGTTTAATGTGAACGATAGTGGTTTTGATAGAACACTTCATTTTTATTTGATCGGATTATTTTATATAGGTGCTCACAATGTGTACAATGTACTGGAACCAAGAAGTATAATGCTTATCCACAAATGCTTTCTAAAAAAAAATTCTTTGTTTTCTTCTAGTGTATAGAACTGTCAGGGGAAAATGTCCTTGTAATATTTGCACACACTGAAATAGAAACTACACTGATTTCTTTTCTCTGACAATGTCAGGATTCTCCATCCAGCCTTGGAAGCCCTTCCTCTCGTGTGGCACCTCCAATCATAGGAGCAGAAGACGATGACTTTGATGGTGAACAAGAACAGGTATGATCTTAGCCTGCCAACCATAATAGCAAAGCTGCCATGTGATTACTTTCTTCAGCTTAATTTATCTGACCTTACTACCACTATTACCCCAAATTTGGATAGAGGATTCATTTTAAGGAAATTCTGCTGATGTTTGTTGAAAGATATACTGATAGGTTTCCAGTAACAATTTCAATTTTCTAAAGGGTTTGTGAAAGCAGTTTTGTATATTCATTTGTAATCAGTATATAAAGTACCTTAGTATTTTATATTGATTACAAATTATAAGTATATAATTATAAGATTTACCAATATAAAGTGCCTTACCTTAGACCTAAACTGTCTATCTGGTTTGAATTTTGGCAGCAGCATATAAGAACTACTTTCTCATTATGCGTGCTTTTGGTTCTCTGGAGATTCATAAGGGAGTCTCAGAGAAAAAGGTTTGTGGTTTAAAAATATTAAAGATGCACATTAGTACGAAAATAACAGAATGGGGGTTTTATGATGGAGGAAATACGAAGTACTCCATGAGTATGGAGTACTCATTCTGAAAATATCCATGTTATCACTGCAGATCAACGGGCAGTGTAGCTGTTTCCAGAATATAGAGCTACTGAAATCACGTCCTGCTCACCTGGCTGTCTTTTTGCATCATGTCATTTCCCAGTTTGACCCTGCTTCTTTGGTAAGATGCTGTGTTATGGATCAGATGGGTTCTGAAATCCCATTCAGCCTAATATATCTTTCTCAATTTGTCCCCTTCCAGCTATGTTGAACCAATTCCAATCTCACCTC
Organism: Bothrops alternatus; assembly: GCA_034064705.1. Taxonomy (NCBI): domain Eukaryota; kingdom Metazoa; phylum Chordata; class Lepidosauria; order Squamata; family Viperidae; genus Bothrops; species Bothrops alternatus. The sequence goes on along the minus strand of JARGCV010000413.1, from coordinate 613,058 downwards.
AGCCACTGTAATCTGTCAGGCAATTCAATAGATATGGAGGATATCAGTTTGAGGAAGGCTGATATCGATTGAGTAGGGTACAACTATTTTGTTCTAATACTATAAATGTTGTGCAAAGCTTGGTCACAGAAATTAATGCCTAAGAAAAAAAATATTATTTTCTAATCCTTTGAGAAGATTTCATCCCTGTGAAAACACCCTTTAAAACCTGAAAGAAACATTTGTAGGTAGAGTTAAGCTTCTGCTTAATTTTTATCATTTACTGTACTATTGTTTTCTGTCCATGCAGCTCTGTTACCTGTTTGCAGACCTGTACAAACAAACAAATTCCAAAGAGACTCGTCGAGTGTTTGCTGAATTTAATCAATTTTTTCTGGATCGAGCTGCAGTAAGTTCCAAACACATACGGAGAACCTACAGGATACACGTTCTTGTTTTAATCTTCTATTTCTTGTTTTGGTAGGCTTGGAGTCTTTGAAATTAGATCATCAGCCGTTGGTAACTCATTTTTTTGGGGGGGGACCGAATTACTCACATTTTGAAGGTAGATTACATTTTGTTTTAGATCCAGGGAAATGGGTACAGGTAATCCTTGACTTACAACCATTCGTTTAGTGACCATTTGAAGTCCCAATGACACTGAAAAAAGTGGCTTATGACTTGTTTTCACTCGTACGACCGTTGCAGCATCCCTAAGGCCACATAATCAAAAACTGGATGCTTAGCAACCAGCATGTACTTATGATGGTTGCCCTATCCTGGGGTCATGTGATCACCATTGGTAACCTTTCCAGCTGGTTTCCAAGAGGCAAAGTCAGTGGAGGAAACCGGATTCGCTTAATGAGCGTGTGATTCACATAACAACTGTGGCAAAAAGGTCAGAAGTGGGATAAAACTCATTTAATAATGGCTGTGCATAGCAATGGAAAAATGGAAATTTTTGTAAGTTGAGGACTACCTGAATGGGAAAAGGTTTTTATGTGTGTTGTTATTGGTGGATGTACATGCACCTTGGAATGATGTACACTCAGTAGAACTGAGGAGCTGGAAGAACATTAATCTCAGAATTGATCAAAAGAAGAATTTTCTTTTTATTTTTTGCAGAATCTGAAAGTCCCAGTTCCAGATGAAATTGCAAGTGATTTAGGTAAGATGATTGAAAATAAATCTAGATAAGATTGTTTTAGAACTTAGACATTAACGCTTTTTGAGAGATTCTGGTGAATTTTGTAGCCATGTAGCATTTTTTAAATACATATCAACAGATGTAATTTGGGAGGTAGGAAAAATTGTATTTGAGTAATGTGAGCCCTCAGTGGGGAGATAAAGCTTTCAATCATTAGATAGAAAAAAAATCTGTGCTGCAGAATTAAAAGCAAAAAAAAAAAAGTCAGCTAACTACTTTGTTCTAAATAAAATGGATTTTCCTCCTTATCTGCAGAAAAGAGAAGGCTGGAATTAATTCCTGAAGAATTGCACCGCCACTGTATTCAAGCTATGCAAGAAAAAGTGTCTCTTGAAGTACAAAAGCACCTTGAAGATTTTAGGTACATATTGTTTATTGGTTAAATTTTGTGCACACTTTGAAGTTCAGTTATTGCTTATTTGTAGTGTTTTAGGGAATACTTCCTGCAAAGTATCCGTCTTCATTTTGAGGATTTTTGGAAATTAATCTAAGCCAATATATCCTGCAGTGTTAAATGCGGTCAGGCTGCCAAGAGCCCAGATTCTGATTATGTGACCATAAGGGTGGTGCAGTGGCTGTTACTTTGAGGACTGGTTGTAACTACCGTTTTCCCAATACTGCCATAACTTCAAACAGTCCCTGAACGAATAGTTGTTAAGTGAGGACTGTGTGTCATCTTTTCACGTAAGATAATATATAATGTATTCTTTCTAACTGATTGGATTCACTGAGATACTAAAGGCGTATTTAAGAATAGCCTGCTGCATCGGTGGCCCACTTCCTTACAGTCCTGAAGGTGGGCATCCAGTGCTTCCCTTCTTGTGCCCACAACAGTTTCTCGGTCTTTATTCTGTGCCTTCAGACAGAAACGCAGCATGGGTCTCACCCTGGCAGAAGGAGAATTGACCAGGCTGGATGCAGAACGTGTTCGGGACCGAATGACCTTAGAGAAGGAGAGAGCGTGTGCAGAGCAAATCCTGACCAAAATTGAAGATGTGCTGTATGTATGCCTGAGACAGACACAACCTTTTAGCTGTCCTCTACAGAGGAGGGAGCTTGGTGAGAAAGGAAATTAGCATCTTTCCCCAGAGATGAATTTGATGGGTAGATCAGAGTGTTGTGTTCTGTTAAGAGCTGTTAGTCCAGCTCTTAAAAATTTAATTATTTCTACTGATGAATTATCACAAAGCAAAGCCTATGTTTTGCAGAAAAAAAGAAGGCTTGACAACCATAAGATTAGTGGTATGCCTGTTAATTATTACTAGCTGTGGTAGTTACATTCAAGTACAAGATACCTTCGATCAGGGCTTTTCAACCAGTGGTACAGGTACCACCTATGGTACATTGGCACCTGGCAGGTGGCACGCGACCATCCTAGAAAAGTGGTAGCGGGAGAGGGGAATGAGCTGAACCGGTGGCAGCACCACACAAGCTGAGAGATGGCTGGAGCTGCGGGACTGTCAGGGCACAGTGGAAGCGCCAGGATCAGCGCCAGACTCCAGCTGAGCCTGAGCCCTAAAGAAGCACCAATCAGTTGGAAAGCAGCACTGATCCTGGCACGTCTGCTGAGCCCAGAAGAAGCGCCGATCATCTGGAATGTTGCAGCATCTCCAGGGTCTTGTGATTTACATTCAGATGTATGGCAACTGATTCATATTTATGATGGTCACAGTGTCCCAGGGTCATGTGAAGTGACCAAACCTGTGTGACCACCCAGCAGATGGGGGGAATAAAAACCAAACACCCCCCACCCCACCCCTGCTGTCAATCCTCAACAGAAATGCTCATAACAATGGAAAACTCGGACAGGAGGAAGAGCACCGCTGGGTGGGCAGGCAGGTGTCTTGCTCGGCTGTGCCTTGGGGGGCACTTTTTTCAGTGGCATTGTAACTTCAAACAGTCACTAAGCGAACTGTTGTAAGTCGAGGACTACCTGTACTTTATCACTTTTTCCTTTTTTTTTTTTTTTGGTTGTCAAGTTTTTGACACCTTGCTAGGCGACTGGTGGTATTCGGATATTGCCATATCCTAAAAGTGATATCATGGGTGAAAAGGTTGAAAAGCCCTGCCTTAGATTATCAAATCTTGGTTCCTTTTTTGTCATGATGTGAGATTTCTTGCTGACAACTTTCAAGAACAGAATGTGGAATTTTTATGTACTCTACCTCTATACTATTTCCTTTTAACATTTAACCCTCTGGCCCTATTACTATGGTAGTATAACAAGTTGGCTTGAAGGACAATCCAGCCTTTGTCAGTCTAAATGAGGGTGAATATTGAACAATGAAACTGCCATTTTCATTAATTTTTGCCTCTTTCCTCTGCAGGATGTCATCTCAGCCTCTAGAAGAGGATAAGAGGTAATTAAACCTTGGTTACAATCAGGCTAAGTCTTTCCCTTCTGGTTTATATGTGCTGAACTGGTGGAGTCCTCTATTGGCTGCTTAGGCAAATTACAGTTATCTTCTGCATATTCTTCTCTCTCACACTCCTTTACACCAATATACAGTATAATCTGACAGGACCTGGCTCTGTCTAATAACAGGCAAGGGATCTTTCACAGCCATTCTATCCCACATCCTACTTTAAGAGAAATGGCAGTGACTGAATTTAAAACTACATGCCTTCCTGTAGTTTGGGTTTATGAGTATTATAATGAAGTTGCAGTTCAATACTTTTTGGATTGCATTATTTTTCTTTCAATTATTATTATTACTAATTCCCACTTAAATCAACAATTTTAGGATTATAATAATGGTTTTGATTATTTCATTAATAAGATAATAGAAATGTTAGAGACATAGTCATCTGTAGGTACTGTAGCTCTTCACTTCCTCCTATGGGTCATAACAATATAAATTATTGTCAGTGTCAGAAAAATATGTTGGAAAAGAGAGAAACTCATTTGCCGTCCCTTCATTGAAATTACTTGATGTTCTGTTTGGTCTCATCTACAGTTCAGCTATACAGTATGTTATTCTCACCTACATGAAGCACCTTGGTGTACGAGTCAAAGAACCCCGGAACCTAGACCAAAAACGGGGACGGATTGGATTCCTGCCAAAGATAAAGGTAAAGTTGATATTTTTTTAAAAAATCAGAATTACTGTCTAGGTGACTTGATAAGCAGCAATTTTAGTAACATGATGTTAACAAAGCACAACTGTGATGTTAAGTAGTACCATGTGTTTCTGCCACTTTGAGCCTATTGCAAAAGCTTTCTCCTTCAATAGAAGAAAAATTGTATCTAGTAGAAAATAGAGTCTCTGAATCTGACGATGGGGACAAACTAGAGTATATCCTATGTACAGTCACTTTAATTAGCTACACTGGAGGAGAATCAGAATTAAGCCTTATGTACATCTTTATTGCATGGACTGAAAGTATATTAGGTCTTGTATCAGAAACTGAATTCCTTGGAAGCTATTGCAAAAGAGTGTAAAGTGTCAGTTTTGAAACTTAATTAAGGGCATCAGTACAACATTGTAAAGCAGCTCCATTTTAATAGGGCCTGCTAAGGGAATTTCAGTGGATTGGTCCCTTTCATTGGACCATTGCAGTTTCCCGTTTGGGCACTAAATGTTCCAGGAGACCATGCATCTACTTGTGTTGGTCTCTTGTTGGCCTTCACACAACAATTTGTTTCCATCTTGAGGGAGCAAGAGAGTGGTGCAAGATCACGTGTTAGTTCTGAATTGCAGAGTAACTAAAACTTTCCTTTTAAATCAGGCAGGTTCAGCCCATGGCCCACAGGCCGCATGCAGCCTTGGGCAACTAATAATGCGGCCCCACAAGATCGTAAACCTTTAACATAATTATGTGAGTTTTAGCGATAATTGTATGCATTAATTATATATATTTTTCTATATGGCCCAAAACCATTCCTCTTTACTCAGTGTGGCCCAGGCAAGGCAACAGTTTGAACGCTCATGCTTTAAATGGTTGCCTGAGAACACACTTTTGACAGTTATTTCTTTGGTTCCTTTTCAACTGTAGCAAAGTATGAAGAAAGATAAGGAAGGGGATGAAAAGAAGAGGAGGGTCTTCTCCAATATCCTGGGGCCTCCAAGGAGGCCGAGCCGCCATGACAGCTATGCAAGTATGTCAACTGAAGATATAGGTGTTTTGTTTTTCTACTGAGTTTGATCATAGTGCCCTGAAACTAAATGTTGCTAGATTGCGGTGGATGTATTTTTCAGGTTTCAGAGGAGAGTAACTTTTCTGCATTGCTGATTACTCCTTATTCATCCAGTAGGCAGAGCCATGGAGATACAAAAACAGCGCCATCCAAAGCACTTATCCTCATCGTCTTCGGTCAGTCCAGAACCACCAGATTTGGTCAAGATGCGCCAAAGTGGGATCAGTGATGGCATGGATGCAGCCTTCCAGTCTGCTAACTTTGTATCTCCAGCAGCTTCCGGAATGTTTCCATCTCAGGAAGGGAGTAAAGATGGTGAAACAGGTGAATTGAACATCATTGTCAAAAACTGCATTACAGCCTCTGTTTGTTTTCCAGTTGCCAGAGAAAAATATTCCATTGTCATGCAGGTCACTGTCATTGTATAGATTTCTGACTCTTGAAAGGCCACTTATCTCATTCGAGAGATGAGGTGATCCTAGGCAAAGTAGGTGGAGAAATGGGTAGTTTTAGATATTTAATACAGCTCTGCCTGCCCTCTGCCTTATTGATTTGTTCTGTGCTTATATTTAGGGCCAAAACAAGTTGGAGAAACAGTTAATTCTGGTGATTCTGTGGACGGTACCCCTTGTACACCTAGTGTCATATTTGATTTTCCATCTCCTCCCCTGGACCATTTGCAAGAAGAAGAAGGAGAAGTTGATAGGCAAGTCTTAGCCTCAAACTTAAGCAATAACTTTTATAATTTAACGATATGAGAATTAAGTACGGCATGTCTTTTTAGGACAACAGAGATGATAGCCTAGATGTTTTGATTGTCGACCACTGTTTTTAGTTTTTTATAACTGTGCTCCTCAATGGTATGAAGTTCATCTTGAGCTACTATTGAACTCTCTTTCTAAAGTGATCAATTTTAAAAATCACTTTATCAAATAATATTTTCATAAAAATTTGGTTTTCTTTCTAGGTTAGGAGAATCAGGGACTCCAAAACCTTTCCGCAAGTGAGTACAAGTCTACATGTGTGTAAAATAGATTTGGCAATAGTTTCTTACATTATCTGGCTATAGGAGAAAAAAGAAAAAACATCTTTATTGACCTTGGATAGAGACAACTAGAAATCCAAATACATCCATATAAAGTTTTTCTGTGAAACCTAGATACGGTGTAGGGCAAATAGATCCTCATTATAATTTAATTAATTGTTATATTGTCCTTGAAAAATGTACCTTTCCCCTTTTTGCTGAGCTGCAGCCTTGGGTCTCTCTCCACCTAAAATATAAAAAGGAAGTAACTGAGGATACAATACAAAGCTTGATTAGATCTCATTTCTAACCCTAAGGCAAATTTTAGTCACCAAGGACCCAGGCTGTGTTATCATTAGTTTGTTTTTCTTACTCTTCTGGCAGAGTACCTTGCTAAAGTTAAAGAGGCCTTTCCTTTCCCTCTTCCTAGGATGGACAGTGTGAGTGCTGGGGATGTCCAGAGTGAAGACGAACTTTTTGATTTTGACATGGAGACAGACCAGCCCAACTGGCAGCAGCTGGTGAGCCGTGAAGTGTTGCTCGGCCTGAAACCATCTGAAATTAAACGCCAGGAAGTGATTAACGGTGAGTTATGGAGGAGACGTGGGAGAGAACCCGAGGAATTCCAGCCTTGGTTGTTTCATTGTTTTCTGTAACCAAGGTGCTATGTCCACCCTCAAAACTGCAGCGTTGGCTTTCAATCACACTGTCCAGAGGAAGATTCCTGGGAAGATGCGAAGGAGGTTAGATTGCCATAGCTCTGAAGGCACGGCCAATTGTGGTATATTTGGGGCAGTTCAGGACAGCTGGCATATGCAGTCTAGATTCTTTTGTATTTGTTCTGTTGTTTATCAATTGTTACCTTCAGGGAATACCTCCTAATATTATTCTGAAAGTGTTTTTTATCTGCACATTCTTCATATAATCCCTTCTCTCCCTTATGAAGACTCACAGTGACTCTGTTCGTTGCCCTTCGTTCCAGAATTATTCTATACTGAACGTGCTCATGTCCGTAAGCTGAAAGTCCTGGATCACTTGTTCTATCAGCGTGTGTTCCGTGAAGGGATTCTGACAGCTCCTGACCTGCGGAAAATATTTTCGAACCTGGAGGATATCCTCCAGCTTCATAGTGAGTGAGACTATCTGACTGCTGGATTAATAAAGCACTTACTCAGTCTTATGTGAAAGTGACCGAGAAAACAGCCCTGGGTTGCTGGTTTGTTTGTTTGTTTTTCTTCTGAAGGCTGCACTGAGGCTTGAAGGGCTGCCTGGTGTTTTAGGGGAGAGGTCCCCAACCTTTTGGGCACCAGGGACCGGTTCCGTGGAGAGAGGTTTTTCCGTGGACCAGAGGGGGCGTGGTTTTGTGTGCTGCCCTCATCCCGCGGATGGGGCTTTGCTAGTTTGTGCGGCCCAGTACTGGCCCACGGACCAGGGGTTGGCGACCCCTGTTTTAGGACCTCAGATTGTGCTGTATAGCTGTTTGTATGTGTGAGAAAGGGTGTTGTTAAGCTACTAGAGTAAAATGATGCTTAAATATGTGCTTACCAAGAGCTTATCCTGTCTCAGACTTTAAATTAATTCACTCTGAGTCAATCCCATCTATTGAACGAAAAAGGTGTTTATTAAATAGAGGTGGAAAATGATGACAAAGAGGAGGGGGATTTTATGGGGTTGATTATTTTTGGTTCCTCAAAAATATTTTTCAAGAAAATAACCTGGGAGAAGACTGCTTCCCTGCTACCACACTGAACAGCGAAACAATTTAATATGTATTTGTATTGTATTGTATTACTACAGAGAGGTAGCTTGGTCCAGTGAAGTGATGGTGAACCTTTTAGAGACTGAGTGTCCAAACTGCAACCCAAAACCCACTTGTTTATTGCAAAGTGCCAGGGCTGCATCAGCATTGTGGTGCCCCCGGGGTGGGTGGGGTGTGTGGTCTACTGGGTGGACGTGGCTACAGTGGTCATGGCAGACTGGATGAGCGTGGCCGGTGGGGCCAATGCCGCTTATTCGCTCACTTCCTGCCCTGTCACTTCCAAACACCATGTGCTCACTACTCTGGCGAACTCTGCTGGGGCAACGGCATGCGTGCCCACAGATAGGACTCCGAGTGCCGCTTCTGGCACGCGTGCCATAGATTCGCCACCACTGGTCTAGTGGTTGAAATGCCAGACTAGAAATCAGGAGACTGAGTTTTATCCTGCCTTAGGTATGAAAGCCAGCTAGGTGACTTTGGGCCAGTCACTCTCCCAGCCCATAATGTCAGGTTTGGCTATTAAACGGATCAGTCAATTGCTGTCACGACCAATAGGTTGACCAAGAGGTGGATCTGAAAACAAAGCAGATCCTGCACTTGCAGAAAAATGCAAGGAAGGGGGGAAAAAGCATATTTTATGTGGCTGGTTGTTATAAACACTCAGAAGCTGATCTTGAACCAACCAGTAGTTAAGTATCACTGGTTTCAGGCAATTACTTTGTTTTTTCAAAATATCTCTCCTTTTTTTTTCTTTGCTACTTAGCTGGACTGAATGAGCAGATGAAAGCAGTGAGGAAAAGAAACGAGACATCTGTAATTGATCAAATTGGAGAAGATTTGTTAACTTGGGTAAATTAAATGTTTGTGTGTGTGCATATGAAAAACCACACAAGTTTTTTCCTGAGAATTGAAATGTTTGAGAAATAATATATCAGTTGAGCTACAAATTCACCTTGGCATTTATCTTGTCTAGAAACCTATTATCTGAAACTCTTCCATTCTGGGAGAAATGAATAAAAGGGGCAGTATTAAGATAGGAAGGTTAGGCAGCATGGAACATGCATGTATTTGCTTCTGCTAAGAAATATCTAGCTGAGTGACTTTCTTACATAATTAATATGTGAATAAGGTAATTTAGCTTAAAGGTCACCATACCTCTTAAAGAAAAAAGGACTTCTTATCCTCTAAAAGTTGTTCACAAAGTCAAGTGAGTGCAAAACTTGGAAGTGATAGGAAGACAAAGCTATTAATCAACTTCGAGAGTTTCAGACTATAAGTTCTCACTTGTAGGTTCTGGATTCAAGTAAAAACGTTTAAAATACAAAAGTGCAGCAAGTATTACTGCATTCATCAGGGCATTAAAGGGTTAATTGGGATTCATAAAAATGAGACATGCCGGTATTTAGTAGCAATATGTTTTATGATAATTATCATTTAATCTTGGGAGCTGTACATGGAAAGCTCATTAGTAATAGGAACCCCTATTTTCCAAAGTCTGTGTACAAGGATAGAAAGAAAGAGGCAAGTGGGTCTTCCCATGAACTGGGTAACATAGAAACATGTTTTGTCCCCAAGCATCCATCTGTGTAAAATAATTGTTCATGCTAGCATTGTACCTGCAGATCATCTTTCATGGTTTACATTTTTTTTTTACATTTTGTACCTGTGGATTCTCATTCCAGTTCAGTGGAGCAGGTGAAGAGAAATTGAAGCAAGCCACGGCTACCTTTTGTAGCAACCAACCCTTTGCTCTTGAGGTGATCAAGTCACGGCAAAAGAAGGACTCACGCTTCCAGACTTTCGTCCAGGTAAATTTTGGGGGTTTGGCATCTAGCGGATCCTTGCTTTAGGGCTCCTGGAGATTGGAGGTGAGGACAGAGCATTCATTCATTTCCAAAGTTGAGCTCTTAAAAAAAAAAAAAGCTTTCCGAGGCTGTGTCTTAGTTTTTAAAAAACTGAAGGAGAAAAAAGAATAAATGCCAAGTATCTCACTTGATTTATGGAAGATCTTTGCTAATTTTCTCAGCTGGGTGGTTGGGATTCTAAAATATTATGTATTCTTTACATGGCACAAAAAAAAACTAAGCTACCTTCTCCTTTAAGCCTGTGACTGAGATTGATTGCTGATCATATTAAGGCTGAAATAATGATTAGCGGAAGCTGTTCCCAGGTTTCACGCTGGACTTTCGTCTAATTGCCTACTAAAATAGGATTGTTTGCATTTCTGCTTAATCTTGGTGTTGCTTAACTTGTATTTTCTAGCCTGAAACATGAACCACTAAAACGTTTATAGGGCAGTATCAATTCAGGTAATTATGGTCTTAATAAAAAATTACAAATGCACTTGCCCCTTTTCCATTTAGGAAGCTGAGAGCAATCCACTGTGTCGCCGATTACAGCTAAAAGATATTATTCCCACTGAGATGCAGCGGCTCACCAAGTATCCCCTCTTGTTGGATAATATTGCAAAGTACTCAGGTATCATGTAACCCATTTTGTTTGTGGCTGGATTGGGATGTGGCAGTTACAGAGAACTATTTGGATTCAAATTGAAACCCAAATTAACAAATTCTGTTGAAAAATAATTTGCCACCATTTCAGTACCGCTTCATCTTTCTGAAATTCCCTTATCTTCCTCCAGATGAAGGAGCGAAGTGATGAGACGTGATTTAAAAAATTAGATCGTTAATAATGAAATAAAATATTCTGGGTATTCCTTTTTGCTATTGCCATTCCTCCCTTTTTGCATTCTTCTTACCTATAACATTAATGCATGAATTTCATAAAGCCTTGATACAAAGTTCATCTTTATAATTTGCTGCTTAAAAGAAGCTTGAAAATGTGGGGCATTCACATTTTGTCTCAACTATTTTGTCTTAGCAGACAAAGGAATGCATTTTGTCTTGAGAATGAGTGAGCGTGCAGTTATGTGTTTCATTCTTATTGTTTCACATTTCACCCATTTCATTTTTAGAGCAACCTTTAGAGAAGGAAAAAGTGAAGAAAGCAGCAGATCATTGTCGGCAGATTCTCAATTTTGTGAACCAAGCTGTCAAAGAAGCCGAGAACAAGCAGGTAAGAAGAGGGAGATATAACTTGATTTACAAAAGCTGAAGGGACTACTGGCTGTGAGGTAGGTTTATGGGTTTATAATGAGAAGGCTATCCTTTGTCTATTCTTTGTTTTAAAAGGGATCCCAGACCGACCAATTATTGCCTGCCTTCAGCCAATTGTCCTTGGCCAGAATAACTGACTTGAGTTTCTCTTTTCTCAACAGCATTTAGAGGACTACCAGCGGCGGCTTGATTTGTCCTACCTGAAGCAGGTGGAGGGCCCTTTGCTGGATGAATTCAGGGTGAGTGAAAGAAACAAGGGATCTTTGCTGTTCTTTGTGCTTCTGCTTCTGTCCAATATTATTGCATCCGGTATTTGGACTTTAAGATACCACAAAGCAAAAAGAATGGAAAATTTTACATATCTCACCACATTTGGGGCCAGTTCTGCTCAGAACACAGATGGACCTGGATTTATCAGCAGGCTGGATCAGGCTATATAAAATAAGAATTATTGCCTTGAAAGGGAAATATGAGGTCCCTTCTTCTCCTTCTTCTCAGATTAAAATTCTTTGGTGCAAAATGACCTACCTACGATAATTATGAAGTGAGATAATCAAAATAACACTCTGCCTTTTTCTGGTGAACAAAGAAGATGATGAATAGGTATTAAAAGATCTCTGATATTGGTTCCTCAAATTTGTAGTGATGGTCCTTCTGATAAATATTTTGAATTTTACAAGCAGTGACCAGAAAAGTAGTTTCAACACCAAAACACCTAGCAGGAAGTAAAATACAATAAAAATAACAAAACGCCAAGGATTTGCCAATCAAAATGGGTAATTTTTTTTTTTGTTCTTTTTTGGTAGAATTTAGATCTAACCAAGAAGAAAATGATTCATGAAGGGCCTCTGACTTGGAAGGTGAATCGTGACAAAACTATTGGTATGTTGTTACCTGTTCTTTTCATTGAGACTTGAGGATGTTATATAATTTCCTTAGAGCTAGTTAAGCAATGAGTATTTTGAAACACGTTGGAAGATAATAAAGGCAGTGCGAGGGCACAGCAGCGGTTTTCAAGCTAGTTCTCAGAAATACGGATGGGCCCAAATGCTTTTTATGCCTGGCTGAGAAATTTTATGCCTTATTATTGCTTCTGCTTGGGATGCAGCCTTCAGTACCTATAAGGTAGAAATTATAGCCCGTTTCTGTTTTTCTCCTATCTCTGCAGATCTCTATACGTTGCTCTTGGAAGATATTCTGCTATTGTTGCAGAAACAAGATGACAGATTAGTGTTGAGGTGTCACAGCAAGATCCTGGCCAACACTGCCGATAGCAAACACACATTTAGCCCCGTTATTAAATTGAACACTGTCTTGGTTCGCCAAGTGGCTACAGGTTAGTAGGACTGAGAATGTTAAGTGGCTCCTAACATTGTTTTGGAAAAAAAAATGGTGTTGTCTAATCCAGTCGTTGTCTTTGGGTATAAGGATGGGATTCAGGGAAGAATAGCAAGTTGAAAATCATTGCTCATTAAGAAGAACCTTGATGCTCCTCTCAAATTTGTCAGAAAGCATCTAGCTGACCCTCAGTTTTCTGACAAAATGCTCTTTGAGCAGCTCAGTCAAAACAGGAACTTTTCTGGCTATATGGAGGTCATTATGTCTGGTCGATCCAGAGAAGTGTATTCTCCAGTAACGCCTCATATCAGTTGGTGGAGGTAATTTAATGGATTGCCATTTCCATACCGTGGATGTCTAGCCATCATTCAAAGGAGCATATCAGGCCAAGTGTCTGTTACCAATAAAGGAGAATATTTGCAGCTCAGGGTTGAAATGAGGGTCCTTGATATTCTCTGAGTTTGATTGTTTTCTTGTAGACATTTCATTGCCCAAGCCTGGTAATATCATCAGTGCACTGATGATGTTACCTAGTTTGAATAAAGAAACCAAAGGACCCCCCAATTATCTGTTAACTGAAGTTCAGACACAAGTAGATAATGCAACAAGACAATAGTTCAATCCGTACAGACAGTGTTACAGGGCTACAGTAAAATCCATGTAGTTTGGGTACCACCTTGTTGGTTATCAGTCTGCTGCTTTATAGCCACTTCAGATTTTTCTGGGGAAAAGCCATAAGAGGGTAATATTCTTGTGGCATTCTGCATAGAAGCAGCGCAGTTTGAATCCAGTTAAATAAAAGTGCTTGCTAGAATTGACTACCTTAAAAGCTGGTTTTTCGTCTCTAACCTTCATTTAAGTATATATTCCTAATTGCGCTTCTTTGTAAGGACCCAGTTTGGGAAAAGAGCCTAATTGTGTTCCATACAGAATTTGTATAATTGATTTTCCAGCAAATAGCATAATAGATGCTGTAATTAAACCTCTGACCTGCAAGAGGTAAAGTGTGAGAATTGCTGCTTTCCTTAGGCTAAGATAAAACAATGACTAATTTCAGCTATTTGCTTTCTAGAGGATTAAAACATAATCAGTCTTAGATATTTGAAGCACTTAATTTATATTAGTAACATCCATAAGAAGCTCTGATATTAATGACAAAAATGGAAGGACTAACTTTTTCATAGAACTTTATACAAACAGAAGTGAACTGTATGCCCCCTTCCTATTCACCTGTTTGATGATCCTTAATGCAGAATTGCCCATATCAGTCATGACACCTGTGCATTTATTCCCACAAAGAATAGATGTAGGAAATACAACACTAAGAGTCACACTTGAGCAAAGAAGCATACTGACTTCTGAAGTAAAAATGACTTCTTCCCAATTTAGGAAAACAGAATTTAAGAAACCAGGATTATTAAACCTCAGTTAAATAGCTGAATAGGGCATGGCTGCTTTTCTGTGTGGAATCATTTCTTATAACTCTGTATACTACATTCTTGAGTGAAGTTGCATGATATTTCTTATCATTTCCTTATGTGCATATTTTGCCCAATGGATGAGAACTAGCAGAGCACTTTACAAAACACGCCAACTGTTGGAAAGTTGATTGGGGAAAAGAGAAATTGTGTTCTGTCAGTTCAACCTGTGCAGCTGAAGTCCATTTTAAACTCACGTAGTTACTGCAACAATTACTGTCTTCTTCTCAACCGTATCTGATATACAAAGCTGAATTCTACTAAATCAAAATAAGATAGAGGTTCTGTCAGCTTTAACTTGTTCTTTGTTTCTCCAGATAATAAAGCATTCTTTGTTATTTCCATGTCGGAAAATGGAGCCCAGATTTATGAACTGGTGGCACAGACAGTTTCTGAAAAGACAGTGTAAGTTGACTTGGGCAAATGCAGACTATTTATCACTTGTTAAGGAGGGAAATAAGTCTTGTGTTTCCAAATCTGTGAAGGAGCTTCCCTCTAGAACAGTGGTTCTCAACTTTTTTAATGCCGCGACCCCCAACAGGTTGTAAGTCGAGGACTACCTGTATTTCCCTGCCCGGGAGCGCTGTGCATGCGTGGTGCCGCCCCCTGTGCCGGCTGAGGCATAGCTGGCAAGGGGTAGCGACGGCGCAGGGCGACCACCGGCTGGGCCACCAGCTGGCCCAGCCCAAGGAAGGTAAGACACCTGCTGGGCTCCATGTGCGCCAGCAAGCCTCCCTGCACCCGCCGCTGCCCCGCTAGCCTTACCTTGGCCACTGCCCATTCGGGGGGGCGGCAGGCAGGCCCAAGCGCTCCTGGGTGGCCACGGCAAGTGGCAGCGACGGCACAGGGCGACCACCGGCTGGGCCACCAGCTTGTCCAGCCCAAGGGAGGTAAGAAACCTGCCGGGCCCCACGCGCGCCAGCAACCCTCCCTGTGCCCGCCGCTGCCCCGCTAGCCTTACCTTGGCCACCGCCCCTTTGGGGCGGTGGCAGGCGGCCGCGACAAGCGGCAGCGACGGCGCAGGGCGACCACTGGCTGGGCCACCAACTGGCCCAGCCCAAGGGAGGTAAGACACCCGCCGGGCCCCACGCACACCAGCAACCCTCCCACCCCGGCCCTCTTTTACTTACATTTTTAGTAGTTGCTCAGCAGGGAGGGGTGGAAAGTTCCGGATAGCTTGCCTTCGCTGCAGACAACTTGCAGCACCGTTTGCAGACTGGGACTTTAGGCAGGCTCAGCAGGGCAGAGACAGCCTGGACAATTCCTATTGGCTTTCAAAAGCCAATAGAATAAGAGGGAGTAGCACAGCTAAGGAAAAGGGGGAAAATATGGCGGACCGCATGGTTTGGCGACCCCGTGAAATGGTCGTTCGACCCCAAATGGGGTCGCGACCCACAGGTTGAGAACCGCTACTCTAGAAGTTGTAGGGTTTCTTATAGAACTATTTGAGGATTCTTCTTCCCATTATGGCATATAAAGTCATCTTTCTCTCCTGCTGATAAAAATGGAACGTAGATTAGAGGAGACTTAACCAAGAAACAAAATTGTAGTATTCCTCATTTAAAGTCAACCTAAATTAATAACATATTAAATATCAACAGCAGGGCTTCTCAAAACATGTCATAGGAAATATTTGTAGTCTTCAGTAAGATACATAGGGCCATCTGTCATCAATTAGGCAAAATGTTGGACAGCTTATGTTTCTGTTGTAGTGTGAGAAGCAGGACAGAAAGGATATACTTGCCCTGTTCTTCTAAAAAATTTAGTTTCAATTAGTTCAAGAAGAGCACCCAAGTATGAAAATTAGGGCTATGGCACTATTCAGTTTCAAGCAGAAACTTCAAAGCGACATAGGCACTCTCATTGCACAAAGATCACACATATGTAGAAAAAGACACAATACCTTAAAGGGAACACTGACAGGAATAGAGCTTGTGTCCAAATCACCAGTTTTCTACTTTGGATTGGAATATCTGTATTTGTATATAGTTTATGGGAAGAGATAAGGATATGAATTGCTTATGAACATCCTGTCCATAAAGTTATTATAACAGATAGAGTAGACTTTTAGTCCAGTGAGGAAGGAGACTAAAGTGCCCTGTGGCCAGGAGACAGAGAAGAAGATGTATTTGGGACTAATTTCTTTATATTTGCATTATTTTAGATGGCAGGACCTCATAGTACAGATGGCAGGAACCGTCAAAGTTGGAAGAGGCAGAAATGTAATTCCATTGCCACAATCAGGACCGTGCGAGTAAGTTGAAAAAATACCTATGTGTGAACAAATAGACATTTTGGTTGGTGTTTAATTCTGTAGATAGCCTGTAACTAAGCAGGATCTTCCTTTTCAAAAGTCACAAGTTGTCAGTGAGGATTCCACAGCCGCATGTGGTTAATTTGTTCTCCTTCTTTGGCTTCCAGGGAAGACCATGAGGAAGAAGATGACCAGCATAAATTGAAGGAAGAACAAACTACCCCAGATAGCAGCAAGCAAAGTCCAGGTAAAAACCAAGGGCATTTCAGTGCATTGCTGATTATGCTGGAGAGCTTGAAGGCTTTCTTGACTGAAATGAGCCTTTCTGGAAAATTACCTTAGGCAGGGTATGATACAAAATTCTGCAGATGTGTTCCACTTCTTTCTTCCAGATATTCAGTAAGCCACAGTACATTAATATTTTTTTTGTATTCTGTTTGACATAACATTCCCTGCCTCCAAAGATTTGGAAGTCCATAAATATGTAGCTGTCTAATCATAAGTTCTGCCGTTTGAGCTGTCCCTCCAAGAGTTGAACTAAGAGACAAAAAGAATGCCACGTACTTGTTCATGTTTATGCTTTCTTTTAAACTGTTGCATTCATTTTGGCATTTGGTTTGTTTGTTAGATAAAGATTTGGGGCTGAAGACTCCGTCTCCATCAGTAATGATGTCTGAGAAGTCAGAGGTGGAGGAAGAACTTCTGGAAGCCAACAAGCAGTTTGGAGAAAAACTATCAGCAGACTTGCTGATCAAAGAATCACCGGACCATTACAGCCAATTAAGTCCAGAGCTCTCATTCCAAGCTTCAGAAAATCGATGTGCATTGGATGCCCTAAGAAACTGTAAGTAATTGAAGGTACATGAATCTTAAAGGCCTAGGTAGAAATTTTCTCTGATGGATTTAGATGGATTTCGTAAATTGCTTAAAACATACTTTTGCCGGCAGGCCTGGGGCAGCTAACACCTTGCCCCTAGCCAGTGTATGTTTGTGTGTATGTTTGTGGAGTGATTGGTTTCCTTTTTAGCTTAAGGGTTTTTATATTTACGTGTTTTTATTGTAATTTCTATCATGCTGTGAGCCGCTCTGAGTTCTCCGGAATAGGGCGGCATAGAAATTAAATAAATAATTATTATTATTATTATTATTATTATTATTATTATTATTATTATTATTATTATTATTATTATTATTTATTGCCCCTTGAACAAATGAATACAATCTGCCTTTCAAACGTTAAGTAAAAGAAAATCAGACTATCAGCCTATGACTGTATTCAAATAATAACACCAATGTTGTGTTTATACTGTCTTCCACTTTGGCTTAGCTTTCCCTAAACTAAGTGAAAGGTGACTTGGACTGTAATTCCTAACTTCTCTGACTCCTGGCCATTTGACTGAAGGCTGATAGTAGTTAGTGCCAGATTGGAGAAATCTGACTTGTCTTCCAGTTTCTAGGGCAAGACAATGAGTCAGTGGATCCTTCCCAAAGGCTTTGGACTCCTGCCTCTTGACTGATGCTTTCAAGAGAGAATACTTACCAGGATTTTACTTTGATGCTGTCACATTTCCTTTCAGTGGGTTTATTGAAGAAATTACTGATGCAGCAGCTTGGTATGACTGAACAAGAGTCTGTTGAAGACTGGCAGCATTTCTCTGACCATAGAAGAGGCCTGCCAGGGGCCCTTGAAGAGAACATTGTCAAGAGAGGACTTCAGTACTCAGATAACGATGACAATACCCTGTCTGGGCCTAGAAGGACACCCATGGGGACAAAAACAAATGTCTTTGAACTTAGTTGTGATAAATGGCCTTCAAATGAATTGGTATCCCCAGGGGACCCTGTGTTGAATAGTAGGCAGTTGACGGATCCCTTGAGAACAAACCCAGAGCCCCCAACCAAGGAACTGGAAGGAGGAACAAGTGCTGCTGAAGATGGTGGGGAGCACTTTTTTGATGCTCAGGAAGCTCACAGTGATGAGAACCCATCAGAAGGTGAAGTGGTAGATGGGAGGAAGGAGGTAGAAGAGGTGCAGCTACGGATCTCAGGTAAGTCAATCCATCAGTGTACAAATTTGAAATGAACAAGTTATAAATGAACAAGTTATAAAGCTTCTTATTGGGAAGGCTGGAGTGCTTCTGAGCCATGACAAGGCCTAGAGCAGGGGTTCTCAACCTTGGCAAGTTTAAGACTTGTGGACTTCAACTCCCAGAATTCCTCAGCCAGCAAAGCTGGCTGAGGAATTCTGGGAGTTGAAGTCCACAAGTCTTAAACTTGCCAAGGTTGAGAACCCCTGGCCTAGAGTATCTGCTAAATGCTGAATTGTCTCATTAAACATGTTTGTAGTAATTAGAGTTTCTTTGGATATGTTTGAAATGCATTGGAAGAGAAATAAATAGAATTTGGAGGTGTGGGGTCAGATTCCAGCCTTTGGCTGTCTCATCAAGGTTGGACCTTTTCTCCCTGATCTTTTGGAGCAATAAAAGACTGATTAAATCCAATTAGACTTCCTGTCTGCCCACTCAAAATCCCATTCAGATTGCCAGTTCCCCTACATGGCACACACTTTTAACAAATTGCACATTTTTTCCATCTAATGTAAGTGGTGCCTCTCTTTTCTTCCAGGGCAAGGGCAAAATATGGGGGGAATTAGTTGGTGGTGGTACAACAGTAGCAAAAGTGTATTGAGAAAGGACGTTTGCATGAGGTGCACAGATACATACAGATTGGGTTATATGCTCACCCAAGCCATTGATTTGCTGGAGTTGTTCATAAATGAGAGCATTAAAGTTGTTCTCTTTCCAGGAAATTATTTGATCCTTGATGGATATGGCACAGTACAGGAGAGCTCCACCGATGAAGAGGTAACTTCGCTAGTTCTACAGTGCATTGCAGACAAAAGCACAATGGACTCTGCCCGCCAGCAACCCGGGTCAGGGGATGCCCAGCCAGTTATAGCCAGCTCACCATTTGCAGAGGAATTACTGGCCTCCCACTGGCAAGCTGCAAAGGAATCCAGTTCAGATGCGTTAAAGGCTTCCTTCTCTGTTGAGTCGCGTACCCTGATGATGCGTTACATGCAGAACATAGAGGCCAGCCTTCAACATTTGAAGGTAGTGTGTCCCATGCAAATGTACTTTCTTTGGCCTATATATTTAAAAGAAAAAATGAGTGGGTTTTAAGGGATTGGAGATTAAGAGGCTTGGCTATAAGTCATTCAGAGAGGTACATGTGCGTTTATCTTCTTGACTGATTTTTCACAGTATCTTTTCAAACTAATGCTCAATTCTGCACTATAAATTCTAAAATCAGGAGAATCGGACATTCTCTAGAATATATATAATTATGTCTGTCCCTTTGCTGACAGGGTTGCTCAAGATTAAAGATTTGTCCTAGTTTTTAGAGACAGAAATGAAAAATGAAAACCATGGAATAACCCTGAGAAAGACAAGCTTTCATGTCTGGAGTTAGGAATGACTTATAGAGTCAAGATCTGTATTGTACATTTAAAAACTTAGAAGACTGAAATGTAAAGGCTGAACTCAATGTTGATTTATCGAAGCCAAGGTGTTGAAACTTCTTGAGCCAAAATTAAACAAAAACCTATTCAAGTCTTAGAGGCTCAAAAACAGAAGAGTCAATATTTTATTTAGAGAAATCTAGTCGAGCCAACAGTACTAAGATCAATACAAAGATTTGATGAGAGCATAGTGTCCTAAATGGAAGTGGTTTTTGCTACCTTATAAACAGATTCTTGCTTAACTTTGGCTTTAAGCATTTGTGTTCTGCCGTCAAACATCAAACCTTTATTTTAAGGTAGCCATTTGGTGCTCTCTAGTGTCCAATCTTCAAAGTTGTCTTTATTAGTTTCACAGAATAAACAAAGGTTTTCCCCTGACAAGGGATTCTTTCAATTAGCTTCAGAGTCTTAAATCAAGTGTCTCTGAGCCTTTTAATCTGTTTAAAACTTTCTAATGGCAACAATAACCATCCTTTTGCTGCATATTCCCCCCCCCCATTTTTTTATACAAAGCTTTAAACTTGTAGGTAAACTTTTTAAAAAGGATTGAAGGAAACCACCCAGTGATTTCAATAAAACTTGCCAATCTGAAGGTTCTCAGTTTTTAAAAAAACAAGTCATAGGGGAAAAACTTAAACCCAGAGTGATAAAAAGATGAGCCTTGGTGGAACTTATGAAATCCTGTGATTCCTAGCCAATCATAAGTCAGTGACAAAAAAAATGCAGTTCCTGCTGTCTGCTCACAAAAAGGGACAGGGAGAGAGAGAGAGAGAGAGAGAATGAGAATGAATGCTGTAGAAAGCACAATTTTGCAATCTCTCTTTACTCTGGAGAGATTTTTGGCAGCCTGCATCCCCTATTCAAGAACCACTTTTGGCCACAGTGTGTTTCTTTAGAGTAGTTCACCATCATAGCTCATCAGAAGCTCTTCAAGTGTATATGGTGGATTGTGTTTTTCAGGAAGTGGAGGAAAACTATGCTGCTCTTCTTCAACATAGGCTGGCTGGCTCCATCACCACGGAGGAGCATTTGGGTATGCCTGTCCTGTTTCTCTGATATAGCTGAGATGATAGGAAAGCAACGTGTTAATAATTTTGCGGGATTTAGCTCCAAGGGAAGTTACTGTGTGGACCTTGTTGAATTTTTCAGTTTTCATGACACTAAGTTTTTTTAAAAAAAACTGGTTACAAAACATGATGGATCAATGCCTAGTTGTGCTGATTGCACATTTCTGGCCTGGTGTCCTCTCTACTCAGCATTTTCCCTTTTGCTAATATCTACTTGTGTCCCTGTCTAAAGAAAGATGCACACTCCAGGACTCCCAAAACTCTTTGTTGCCACATTTTTATATTGTGCATTGTTAAAAACATTGCATCAGGGAATAAACATGGTGGTGGCATTTATTTAAATGTCAATCAAACAAAATTAAATTTAATTTGTGGAGATTAAATTGGCATGCCATTCAAAGGCCAAGTGTAATCCCTCAGCCTGGAAAATATTGCACATCCCTTAATGAAAGGAACAATTGCATCTAAATAGCCAGTTGGGGAAAAAATTGTCCCAAAATCTTTCCAGGTTCAGAATTTTGACACAAGTTGGGAAATCAGTAAAAATAGTATCTGCATTCAATTCTCAGAACTGAAGAAGCTTCTTGGATGAGAAGTAAAATGTTTTCAAAGGGAAAAAACAAACAAGTTTCCTTTTGGAAAAGCACCTTTGGGACAACCATGACCTGGATAATTGAGAAACTCTGTAGACATCCTTGGTGGTTTCTTTTCAGCACTTTTTTCTGTTTCTATTTTTGTCCTCAGATAAAAGTTAATCACCTTCTTGCCAATCGCTGGAGATTGGATGGCGCCTTCTGCCTTGAGTCAGCCTCTGCTAGCCTCAGCCGGCCTCTGCCTGGACTCTCTTGGCCTTAGGCCTCTTTCAATGGACCCTTCAAGAGGGAGGGGGCTCCACATAGTGGGGAAGTGGGCAGTTTTCCTTTGAGGTGTCTGCACTAGCCTTTCAGGGAGAGGGGGGTGATTTAGTTCACCTCCTCTTGCTACCAGAAATTCCAAACAGAGGAAAAAGAGGAACAGAAAGAAGAAACCAAATGTATAAAGTTCTGGGTGTAGGATATAAAAATGTATCTATACATTAAAAAAAAATCAATGTATTTATTTGACTTCATTCCGTGTACTGAAAGCACACTTTAATTTGTATTTTATTTTGCTTTTAAAAAAAATGATAGTGCCAGTTTGCTAGGTTCCCAGCATCTTTCTTCTTCTCCTGAACCCTTATTCTGAACTGAGTTGTGTGTGTGTCTTGATTTTCCCCTGGATTCTGCCAACAACCAGCCTGTTCTTTGGAAGAGGTTCTTTGTGGAGCAAAATCTAGCAGCATGCAGACAGCCTTTCTTCTTGTGCAGTTTTGTGTGCACTTACATAGCCAGGGAAGGATTTGAAACTGGCAACCAAATTTCTCTTTGGGGAATGCCTTTATTTTTCCTATATTGAATAAAAAGAGAAGGATCAGAATTTGGGAGTTGTTTTCCCTCCCCAGGTACTGATTTTATTGTGACTTCCCTTTGAAAGCAACAGCTCTGGTATTTGTAGCTAGGGATGGGAGTGGGGTATTTTGCCAGTTAAGGGAAAGCAATACATTTGTCAGAAATTCCTGAGGTCACCATGTTTCTAATAAACTGTGAGGAGTAACTGCTGCAGACGTTAGCCACTATATTTTGAAGGTAGGGGCCAGAATTGTTCATTATCCAGAAGTGTGCCTTACTGACCGGTGTGGGATAGACCAAGCAAGACTTAGCTTGGAATAGTGCTATTTTTTCTTTTTATGCAAAAATGCTCTGAAATCATACTACCGGTAGTAACTTAGTAACACCTGCAGTAGAAGAATCAGAGGAACAGACACCACATCTGGTATAATCTCAGTGCAGTGTTAATAACCTGATGTGGAAGAACTGGACTTTTTCAAGCTTCATAGCACTGATGTAGAAAATAAGAAACTGGGTGGGTTGTCTACGTTGGGTAAATAGTTTTTCCATTCAGGATACATCTCACTTGAAAAAGGTTTCTCTCTGTACCGGCTGTCCAATCCTTGGGTCCTTTCTTTTTCCTGGCAAGTCAGATCTAAATGTGCCAAATTCTAGAAATCCTTTAATGTTTTAAAATCATGCTGAATGCATGGTAAAGTGTGGAATATCTTTTTCTTATTTTCAGCATGAATGTTATAGAATATGCTCCAATAATGCAGAGAAACATTTTTTCCTGTAGCCACGAATCTAAATCCGTTTCCACTTACACTGCAGTGTTTCTCAACCGTGACAATTTTAAGGCATGTGGACTTGAACTCCCAGAATTCTGGGAGTTCAAGTCCACATGCCTTAAAATTGTCAAGGTTGAGAAACATTGACTTACAGGGAAGAGCTGCAAGAGAAGGAACTATTTTTTAATTTCCCCCCACCCAAAATATTTCCAACCAATTTACTGGTGCATATTGGAGGGAAGAAACTTCCCACTTGTCTGGGTCACCGACCCTTCTTCAGAAGAGTTGGAAGCCAGCAAATACTCAAAAGGAAGTCTTTTCAGTTTCTTGTTACCCGAGCCAGCCTGCTGATTCTCAGTTCTAAATTTTACCCTCCTAAAATTCCAAGCAAATGTCCAAATGGAAATTTATGTTAAGAAGATCAGGCCCTTATTACAGATGACCCTGTTTTTAAAAGTATTTCCTTATTTTCAAGGGTGTATGTATTTTAGTCACTTCTAGGTGAGATGGGCAGCAAAGAAGTCCATATAAGTCAAATAAATAAATAAATAAATAATCCCCCCCCCCTGGGTCCTTGAACCATGGCATTTTCACCTTCCCCATGCTTCAGTTCCACATCTATGGAGCCATAGAAAGTCAGATTCACATGGAGACCTTTCCATAATATAAGTAGGTGAAGGAGCCAGAAATTGGTAAAATTTTGGTGACACTTGGATGCTGCTCTTTACAGATATTGTGGCAAGGCCTGTGTCCAGTCCTCTGTCATACCTCTGCCATGTGGTGCTTCAGAATCCTGAAAAAGAGATGGGATCAGGATGCCCAAAGGCCATGCCAAGCAGCTGAAGGGCCAACTGAAGGCTTGTTTGACCTCTACAGAGGATATATCAATTGCCTCCCCCCACCCCTTCCTGGAGAGTAAAGCAGAGTACTACATTCTTGTCTTCCTGGTGGTTTCTTTGTGTTGTATGTATGTGTGTGTGTTTTTTCCCCAGGCTTGTCTAGGCCACCAATTACACAATCTCCTGTTAAGGGCATTATTATTTTATGATAGGAAAGAAGGTAGTAAGAAACGGGGAATCACCAATTGCTTCCAGCATCATAATTGAATATTTTGCAGGAGATGTCTCGAGTCCCCTCGCACGTCTACTGTACAACAGGCCCCGGGCACAGATCCATTTTTGTGAAAGGGGTCAACCCTAAAAATGCACTTTGTGGGATTCCCATTGGGATTGAACTTTTGGATCCTTAATGTTCTAGAGCAGCCATGAGGAATTCCAGCCAAAGAGACTTTCCCTGTCCTTCCCCACTGGCTGTGATCATGTCTTCCTTGGGCTCATCTTTTTCTCCCTCATCGTCTCTCCTTCCTTCCTTCCTTCCTTCCTTCCTTCCTTCCTTCCTTCCTTCCTTCCTTCCTTCCTTCCTTCCTTCCTTCCTTCCTTCCTTCCTTCCTTTCCCCCCCCCACCCTTGGCTAGCTGAAAATGATATAAGCAATGAAATTCTTTTTTTAATATTATGTTGTGCTACTGTCATATTTAGGATGTCTTTGTTTTTAACCTGGATTTATTGGAGCAGCATATTGGAATTTGGGCTCAAAAGACAAACTCCGAGTCTAGAGACAGCATCCTTCTCTCTTGGTTTGCATGTCCTTTGATTGTACACCCAAGACTAGTGTTTCTGAACTTTTGCAAGTTTAAGACATGTAGATTTCAACTCCCAGAATTCCATTGCTGCTGGAGAATTCTGAGAGTTGAAGTCCACACATCTTAAAGTTGCATAGGTTCAGAAACATTGCCCAAGGTGAAGAAAGTTGGTTGAAGTTGGGAGAGTGGATTGTTTGGGCTTAGGGTTGTCCAGAACTATAAGAAGCTATAAATACAATTCATAAAAGCGATTCCGCTTTCCAATCTTTCTGTATTTTGCAGCGATGGTGCTTTAATCTGCCAGATGCCGCTCATTAGCTCTTGTTACTTCCCAGTTGACTAAACCAGCATTGGACACGCAGGTCTAAAAGCCTGGCAGACTGCAATGCATGCGTTCCATTTTTAAAAATTTTCTCCCATGGCCCTACCGATAGCTGAAAGAGGCTGAAAATAATGATCCCCAGTTCCTGTCTTGAGGTCTGCTTACCATGACCCAGGTCATTCTAACCCCTCAAAGCACTACCAATACATCGACTTCTTGCCTTGCTGCCTGTGTAGACGTGATCTTGTCACTGATTCACAATGAGACATTGAGCAGGAGACAAATTGAAGTCAAATTTTCTTCACTCAGTTTTGGGGGTTACCTTTTGTGTAACAGTCCTGCCTCACTGCCTGCCAATTTCTCCCCAATCTACTGTTGAGAGTAGAAAAGGCAAGAAATAGGATTGCTTGATGGAGGGGGGGGGAATTCATAACAGTTCCCCTATTGCTTTGGGATGTTGGATATTCTTGACTGTTGATAGCTTCTGAGAAAAAGGAGACAACTTTCAGAACTAAAAGTGCAAGCAAAATTGCATAGGTGAAAGACCCATACAGTATTATCTTTTACTCTGCCATATGTCAGGATAACATTTTGGGGTTTGGTAGAAACACTACTTTATTTCTGCTGTTTCATCATCTAGAATCTTAATGCCGGTTGTACATTTGATGAATGAATTGCATCTCCCTCTCTCTCTCCTCCCCCCATTCCAAAGAAGTCGCTTATTTCTCTTTATTCCCCTCGCCTCTCCCCCAGCACCAACTTATAGGCAAATGCTGTCAAAAAGGATTCCGCAGCTGGAATGTTACTCTGCTCTTCTTCTTTTTTTTAAAAAAAAAATGGAATTGTTTGTTGTAATGCTCTAACTGCTAGAACTGTATTTTATTTGCTTGCCATGCATTTACTCCTTTTAACAGATTCTGCTTTTAAGGAAAAACACAAAACTTCAATCTGAAAATAGTCTTTGGAAAGGAAAATGCAAACACAAACAAAAGGACAACAACAATAAGACAGATGAAATATCCTTGTATTTTTAACTGATCATGTTTGAATGTCTAAGGAAAGAAAAAGAATTTATTGTTCTAATTATCCAGATGTATGTATGTTTGTAAAATAGCTCTTATTAGCTGATAAGGTTGTATGTTTTTGGAACAAAATATTGATCATTAAAAGAAGTATTGAGTTTTGTGGGTGTTTTTGGATTTTGGGAAACTTATAATTAAAGCTTTCAGATATCAGTAAATAAGGTTAAAAGAGCCAACATTTGACTGTGGTGTTCTTCACATGGTTTAGAATTTGACAGCAGTAGCTGTCAGAGGCGTTATTGACAGGCAAATAAATTGGTTGTAACTTGGTACAATTTACCTTTCTGAGTCAGCAATACAATTATGAAAAATAACCTTTTTTTCTCCCAAGGTCAGGGCGTAATGTAATACATGGAATAGCTATAGCTGGATGGTACCCCACATTTCCCAAGTCTCAAGGTCACGTCTCTGCATTTTGATCTTGAAAGTTCCTTGTTGGATTGTAAGCTGAGAAGGCCTGCTGACCCTCAAGAACTGCTGACCCTCAACAGACAGCAGTTTGGATAAAGGAATGTTTCCAAACCAGGCTTGGAAAAAGGAATGTTTCCAAACCAGGCTGACAATGACATTCTATTCTGGTGCACTTGGTATCAATTTTTCAGTTTTGTGAACCAACATTTCCAAAGAGTCTGGGAGATAACAATTTCGCTTAGATTCTCAGGTTCTTTTTAGGCAAAGAACTTGTCAGAATACTATGTTCTTGCTTCCATATTTATGGGGAGTGAGTGGAGTGGACCCATTCCATTTAGGAACTGAACCACAACATCCTTTTTCCCCCCTGAAGACCCTTCTGGGGTCATTTTGAAATCCAGAGGTATTCTGAGCACTAAAAATGATGCTGGAATTTTGCAGCATTTTTAATTTTCCCGGCTCTTATTGCTACTGTATGTGAAGCAGAAAACCAAGCAATAAGATTAATTGGACTAATAAACATGTATATTTTATTCACTTGTGTATTAGCTGTGCAAATAATTTTATTTACACATATCAATAGCTGGCTAATATGCTATATTTATTTGTCTAAACAGGATGTTCAGAAGAGAGAGAAAAGATTCCCAGAACAAACTCTTTTCCCTTCTCCCCCTCCCACCCCAAGCTCCTTGAAAAGAAAGTGTAGCACAACTATGGAGAAAGGACAGAATTAGGTATGTATGACAAACAAGGGACACCATCTATGCAAAGACAGTCTAGTAGTTTGCTTGCAAGCACAGCATGTTGCCCTAAAACGTAAGTAATGACAGTCCTAAGATTTGCAAGACCTAGGTGTTATTTTGTACATAACATTGCCACAAAGTCAAGGTCTTTGTCGACTTATTAAAATATAGCCTCACTTTTCTGCTTTAAAAAATTACACATAGCTTTCACAGCATGGAAAAATTGTAAATATCAGCAAAATAATAATAATGTGTAATTGCAAAAGGAAAAGACGCTGCAACTCAGTAGGAATTAGAACCTTCCCCAACTTCATCCATGTGCCAATTGGATGCACAGCCTTCCATTGAGCATGTCTTTGGGCCCCAGGCGGGAACTGGAATTTTCAAGCCGTCCATAATCTCGAGCATCATCTGAGCTACACTTTATGGTTCAGATAATTCAAGGATGACTTTGCAACTGCTTACCAAATAAGCTAAGTTTAGGCCAGTAGTTTTTCCTCTATTGCTTCAAGATCATCTAAGCCAGGAATTGCCAGTTTTGGCAACTTTAAGAAGTATGGACTTAAACTCCCAGAATTCTAAAGCCTGGGGAATTCTGGGAGTTTAACTGATCCAAGCCATAAGGAAACTGCCACAATGAAAACGTGCCTTGACAGAAATGGAGTCTAGAAGAGTTTTCCATTTTCCCAGTCTCGGTATTGCACATCGTTACTTTCTGTTTGTTTATTTGAGCAAAACAAAAGGTTTAAAGGACACCACATCTAGTTTTATCTTTCCATTAGTCTGAATGTGAGTTTCTATTGAGCTGAATCCCGACTTCCAATACTCAATTGTTTGGGACTATTGAAATATTTGTAATCTTCCTCTATCCCTCTCCCCCTTCCTCATAATCTCTGTATAAAAGATGCCATTTATTTCTACGTAATTGTTCATTTGAGCTCTATTTTGCATTTCTGATGATAAGCTTTTCTATTATCTTGGACATTTTTTCTCACGCCGTTAGTCTAGCAAAAATAATAACTGATGTAAGACAGACTCCATTGTCACCTTCTATGTTTTCCTAAAGCTACTTCTCTCAAAGCTTAGCAGGAAGATGAATGGGGACAAACAATTTATTCATTTCTCATGGCAGAAAAAAAGCAATTTTCCTAGTTCCCTCTCCCTTTCATGGAGCTGTATTTATATTGGAGGAAAGCGGCAACAACTTATTGCAAAAAAACAAAAAATAAACAAACCAAACACAAAACAAAAAATCTTGAACAGAAGGTAATAATAATAATAATAATAATAATAATAATAATAATAATAATAATAATAATAATAATAAAGTTGGAAGGGACCTTGGAGGTCATCAAGTCCAACCCCCTGCTCAGGCAGGTAACCCTGTACCATTTTGGACAAATGGCTGTCCAGTTTCTTCTTAAAAACCTCCAGTGTTGGAGCATTCACCACTTCTGGAGGCAGGTTGTTCCACTGGTTAATTGTTCTCACTGTCAGGAAGTTTCTCCTTAGTTCTAGGTTGCTTCTCTCTTTGGTTAGTTTCCAACCGTTGCTTCTTGTCCAGCTTTCAGGTGCTTTGGAGAATAGCTTGACTCCCTCTTCTTTGTGGCAGCCCGAGATATTGGAACACAGTTATCACATCCCCCCTTGTCCTTCTCTTCATTAAACTAGATTATACCCAATTCCAGAAAAGGTGACTTTCTCTCAGCTTCCAGGTCTAATTAATTTGGACCCATCTTCCAAAATTAATGAACTTGTATTCATTTCTGCTCCACATCATTAGAACTGAATATCTTAGTCATTTCCAATTGGGTGGCCATATAAATCTGGTTAACTAAATTCATGTAAATGTGTGGCACCTTCTAGTAAGGCTGAACAATGGGAAATACACAAACAGAAAGCATTTCTCTTACAGTGTTTTCCTAAAACAATGGAATTGGGAGAGGCAATGGTGGTCACCAACTTAGAAAGCTTTAGAGGTTGAGGTTCCTACTGCCAATTGCAGGATGATGCCATTGTGTCCTCAGCTGCTGCTGCTGGGCTTCTTGAAACATTAAATCCTTATTTCTGGATGATTAAATTCAATCTAAATAAATAAACGCATCTGGTCAGTACTCCAGGGCTGGAGTACATATGGTATCTAAAGGAAGGGAGCTCTTTTTCCTGTTCTCCAGAATCTTTTATTTCTGCTTGGGCTAATCAGTATTTTAACCCATTTAAGTGGGCCTCCATTCTCTCCCTAGGCCTCTAATGGAGTGAGGTAATGATGGGTAACTGGCCGATTTGTTATAAGTTAATCTGCTTTCATGCAGATTTTCATGCTTTCGCCTGCCAAATACTCAACTCCATCCAGCCCTGTGTTGGTAGAAGATTGATTCAGAAATCTCTACTTGGGTTCAGCTGTGAAATATTGTGCCTTCTAAGGCTGGTGAGAGGCACAGCAATCACACTTAAGACTTCTATCCTTTACAGCCCTCTCTGTTGACAAGGTCAACATATTGGGTCCTCATTTTGCCGACCTTGGAAGGATGGAAGGCTGAATCAACTTTAAGCCCAGTCGGCAGGATTAGCCTGCAATACCGCATTCCAATTACTGCACCACCAGGGCTCAAATATTAGTCCTTGACTTGACAAAACAGTCCTTGACTTAACGATTCCATCGCTAAGTGTCCAAGTTTGCGATCTTTTCTGCTGTGGTTGTTAAGTGAATCTGGCTCCCCCCCCCCCGACTTGGCTTGCCATAAATCAGCTGGGAAGGCCACTAAGAGTGATCTCATGACCCCAGAACGCTACAACCGTCATAAATGCATCCCAATTGCTGAGCGCACAGATTTAGATCACATGACCGTGGAGCTACTGCAGTCATCCTGAGTGTGATAAGCCGCTTTTTTCCAGGACCGTCGTATCTCCAAACAGTTGTTAAATGAACAGTTGTAAGGTGAGGACTATCTCTATGCACACAGCCGATCGTTATATGAGGGCTTCCTTTGCTTTAAACGCATACAGGGTCTCACTTCACTTCCAAAGAAGCTTCAGAAATGACTGCTTTCATTCTAGCATGTTACCTAAATAAGGCAGACAGAAGTAAATATCTTTTGATGGAGATAATTACAGGTTTCTCAATAAGGAAGCTTCGCACAGACTTTGGCAGGGAGTGATATTTATGGGCAACTATCAGAAAGAGAAGAGCTGGTGCTTTTTTTCCTGCAAGAAAGATCTTTAGCGTTTCCGCAATCTGAAGGAAGTGGTTTTGCTGTGCAATTTCAAGTGATCCCTGCTTAGCGTTGGGCTAAAGCCTCTGATGCACGGCTGAAGAGGACCCTGCACACAATTAAGGAGCTCCCAGCTGCCCTCAAATAATGTCATCTATCAGAATCTCAAAAGTGTTCCTTCTGTTGCAGCACCTGCCCTCTGGAATAGCATCCCTCAATAGCCCCCCCGTGGTCTCTTGGTGGTGATATTCCAAAAATCTGGCTCTTGTCCTAGGTCTTAGGGCGGTGGGGGGTTCTCAAACTTGGCCATTTTAAGACTTATGGACTTCAACTCACAGAATTCCCCAGCCAGTCATGGGAATTCTGGAAGTTGGAGTCCACAAGTCTTAAAGTTGCCAACTTTGAAGACTCCTGCCTTAGGGACAGGTGGCTGATCAGCCCCTGTAGTTTTTCCACGCTGGAATGGATGGCTTTCTCTTCTGAAAGTTCATGAGCAGGCTTTGAAGTTTTTATTGTTTCTCTAAAGCAAGTAATTTTCCTTTGGTTGGGGTTCATGCTTAATGAAAAATACATTTAAGTCATAGAAGGTGTAATCCCATGAAGGTGTCAGTGAAATGTTGTCTCTTAGAGGTTTGATGGACTGTAATTTAGTAGACATAATAAAGGCATAATACACCTGCTCTATCTCCTTTTTGTAATACAGAATATTATGCCCCTGAAAATAGGTGATCTATTAAATTTCAGCTGCTTATTTCTCAAGATTCCAAACACTGCAGAAATAGATTTAGGGTTCACATTGGTGTTCAAGAGATGGTCCTTTTTCCACAACTGGTAAAAAAGGTATGCCCTATGTTGTCATGCTTAAAATTACAAATGTCATCTTGCTTGCTTAAAGCCATTTTAGCTGAGCAGCAGCAGGGCGATAGCAGGAAATAAAAAAAAAATTTCCTGAGTTCAATGCAACTCAAATCCAGGTAAATGAGTTTAGATCTGCCACTCTGCGTTATTGCACAATTCAGTCTGCATATCAATAAATTAAGGGCTTCCCTTGTTCTGAAGCACAACTTTAAGACTTTTAATTGTGTATATGCACATGTGTGAAATACAAGCCATCTCAACTGAATTGAATCTGACTATCAGCTTGCATTTAAATAAATACTTGCTACTAAAAAAAAATAAATCTTTGTAAGCAATATGTAGACATTTGCCTGATGATTTAAGAGCATCTGTTTCATTGATTCCAGCAGGATTATCTGTTTATTTGATGGGCCACTTAGATGTTGATACACTACAAATAGTGAATTGGATGTTGAAAAAAAAGTGATTTGGAGTACCTTTCTTGACTCTTTGACTACACTCTGCGTACACACCCAAATCTCTGAAACCTTGGTTAATAGGTTTTTCTCTCTCTCATACTCTCCCCCCCCCCCGCCATCTCTTGGATGGCAACCATCAAACCATTTTCTTTCCCCAAACATCGTTTCATTCATGCAACTCAGTCTTTCTACTTCATTTGAGTCAGCTAACACTCTCTGAGAAATGTGTATAATTAGATGTGGGAGTGCGGGGAGAGGAGAAATGATGGTTTACAATGGCTATTATATACTTCACTGCATCACAATAGTTTACTCAGATCTGTTCTTGCCTATAAAATTGTTCATTTGGATGTGCTAGCAAGAAATGGCATGGATATTGGGATTCAGGAGGCGGGGGGGCAGGATACCGAAACCCACCTGTATCGTTGTTTAACTGGACAAATAATTCTAGCTTATTTGCCGGCGTTTCCTTTTTACAAGAGGCTATGAGAAGCATCTGATTTTCATCCTAAATGGGTGCATGGCCAAAATGCATGGATCGTGAGCGGGTGAAGGAACGGAGGCTACCTTGAACCAATCAAAGCTACCTTGGCTGTGTCCCAAAGGTGCTTTTTCCAAAGGACAACTGGATTTCCTTCCTTTGAAAATGTTTTGCTTCTCATTCATCCAAAAACTTCTTCAAAACTGAAGAAGCTTCTTGGATGAGAAGCAAAATGTTTTCAAATAAAAAACCGAGACAGTCCAGTTGTCTTTTTTGGGGGGGGGAAACACCTTTGGGACATCCATGACCTCAATGATTGAGAATCTCTATGGAAATTGGATCTAGTGGATCCTTTTTTTTCCAGTCCAGCTATGCATCCATTTCCTGGGCTGATCTACCTAGAAGGGCTGACAGATGACTTGTCATATTGTCAGTCTACTGAGGGTGGGGCACCCAGATTCCTGCCCCCATGAATCCATGCCCTGTGTTGTAAATTCAAACTTCTGGTACAGAGACCAAATGCCAGAACATTATACTTCTGCAAATATGCTATTCTAAGAAGAAGAAGAAATAAGGCGAATCTGATGTTATTCCTTCGTCATTTTCCCTATCTATCTATCTATCTCCTAATGCCTCGTTTTTCCCGCTCCTGCCCCAATTCTATTTTGAAACTGCCATCTTTTGCTGGCAGAAGGAAACCGGAGAAATAGCTCATTAATTGAAGGTTTAAAAGCTTTATTTTTCCTGCTGTTCTAGAGCAAGCGAGAAGAAAAACAACAATAGACGGTGAGAATATTCCAAGGGCTGGATCTTGCCAAGGGGTGTAAAAAAAAAAAAAAAGATTTGAGATACCAGGGACAGGTAAGGTGAGAATATCGACAAAAGGAACACCTCCACCTGAACCTTATGGAAATAAAATGTGATTGCTGAGGTTTTCATGCAACCATGAAGGTAAGGAAGGTCAGCTGACTTTGGCTGATGTTAAAGAGGTTGGAGCTTGTTCAATTTGGATGGGGCACCAACAGGAAATCCAAAAGCAACCACATCATTAGCGTGCTTCCCCCAATTACATCTGTCTATCCCATGAGGTCTAGCAGAAGAGTCTGGCATAAATAATACATACATAATAGTCACAGAAGAAGAC
The DNA here is from genome assembly GCA_034064705.1 of Bothrops alternatus. Lineage (NCBI taxonomy): Eukaryota > Metazoa > Chordata > Lepidosauria > Squamata > Viperidae > Bothrops > Bothrops alternatus. The sequence continues at coordinate 579,629 of JARGCV010000413.1, read as the reverse complement.
CATGACCAACCACTTCTAACAATAAAAAACTATAGTGATGTTTTTGGACAAAGTGGGGCTAAATTTAAGCAGATTGATTACTCTCGTTTTCCTGTTTCACAATATGTGGTTCCAACATCCTGACCCCGCCCTTCCATCTCATAACTATATTTTATGGCCAAACTTGGATGGGCTTCTGGCTGCACCTTCTCGATTGCCCAGCTAATTTTTGAAATAGGCCAAAATGGGCCTCACTTCCCTCCCTAAACCAAGATGTTACGTCTTCTGGGGACCCTCAAAATGCAGATGTTTCTGTCAGCGGAGCAGGTGCTTGTGTTCCTCAGCTCCACTGCAAAATCCCAATAAACCGTTTTTGAGGGAAAAGCCATATTGTGTTTGGCTGGAAATCAAGCCAAGGCATTTTTTTTTTTGACTGCTAGGTGGAGATTTCTGTATTAATGCACTCTTCCCTTAGCATGACTGAGCCATCAATTGCAGAGGACGCCGACTTGGCAGTGAGAGACTGAGTCATTTCAGCAGCTGAGCTGTTCTTATGCCAGGCTCTGTTTATGCCGGGGAATAAAAAGGTCGGATAATCTCGAGGTGGCAACATAAAGGGTACAATTTTAAACCCTGAGTGGGAAAAGAACTTTCTAAACAACTATCCCACATTAAAAACCAACCAACCGACCTGCATACGGTACAGGTAATCCTTGACTTACAACCCACAACCGGGATCAGAATTTTTGTTGCCAAGCAAATAAGTTAACTCATTTTACAATCTTTTTCACCACACTGGTTAAGCAAATCACTGACCGAAATGAATATTATCCAAATAAACATTATCCACCAATAGAAGAGAAACTCCTATGCTCCCGCACACTGATGACGTTACCTAGCGGGGTAGTGAAACGTTTACAGTGTTTATCTTCAGTGGGCACCACAATTGGGACCGGCAACATGGTCACTAAGAGAAGCAGTTACTAAATGAAACATCACAATGGTGTGATCTTACTTCAGCTTTCCTTTGTTTCATAGACCTACAAAGATCTAACAAATGCAAGGACACACTGTTGTAACTGTGAATGGTCACTAACTGAGACAGTCACTAAACAAAGACTTCCTATACAATCCAACAGCGAAGGTCAGAGGCTACCAATTTAAATCATCATCATCAATCATTGCCTAAGTATAACTTTCATCAACAATTGCTCTGTCAAAATTGGAGAAAATATAGTAGCTAAAATGCACCCGTGCCCCATCACACCTATTCAGTTCTACCCACCCTTAGGCAGAAATGCATTTTCCTTGAACTTAAGTGAGTTCATTTTTCATAAAGTGCTGAATTTTGCTGTCCAAAGGCTGTGTGGGAAGTTTAGGAGACATTAGATCAGGGGTTCTCAACCTTGGCAACTTTAAGACTTGTGGACTTCAACTCCCAGAATTCCTCAGCCAGCAAAGCTGGCTGAGGAATTCTGGGAGTTGAAGTCCACAAGTCTTAAAGTTGCCAAGGTTGAGAACCCCTGCATTAGATGGTGCAAAGGCAATTGCCAAAGACAGAAAGGGCTATATGCCTCAACCATAGAATTCTATCTTGAATTATGATCACCATTAATTGGGGGGGGGAATGAGAATGGTTCAATCAGATACGGCTGATTTCAGTTTTCTGACCATAACAAATATCAGAAGAAAAAGAAGAAAAGAAAGGTGCAGAAAAAAGCAGTAGAGCAGAAGAAAAGATAATTAAAAGAAAAAGTACCTAAAGCAATCAGCAATTCCCAACCTTCTGTTCAACAGTTATAAACAAACCCATTGTTCCTCCTAATATTGAAAAAAAAAAACCTTTCAGCCTCTTATTCAAACTTTTTTCAGTTGAAATCATCATTTTATTTTTTTTTTCATTTTCAGTAAAAAGTCCATAAAAGATCTCCGGTCTTTTATAAAAGAAAGCACTTATTGTTTTGTCCCATTTCTGCAAACTTCACAATTTTTCCCTCCCTTGCCAGTGTTTGAAGCATTTCTCCATCGTTGTGCATATAACAACTTGCTGCAGTTGTACATAAAATCAAGTCTTTTCTCATTGGCCATTCATACGTCCCAGTGGGAAAAAAAGTCCCACTTTCTTCTCCGTATGAATCTTTAAAATTATTGGTGTCATCATATGTATGTGAATCCTATTGTTTGCTTTTTCACAAATAAACCAGGCATGGCAGAAAGCCCCCAGCATGTTTTTTAACACTTGCAACACTGACCAGATGCATGTTAGATAGTTTCTCTGGTGTCATCTATCAGTGGTACACAAAATATTTATTCCTTCAACATCCTGTGCTACCAATTAGTCCCTGCTCCAATATATACCCACAACTACACACGCTCCGAATATTCTGAAGGAAAAAAGGATCTGAAAGGAGTGAAGAGAAGACCAATGAGGGCTGAAGGAAAGACAAGATGGATTTGCTCATCAGCAGGAAGGACAAGAACCAGAGATGGAAGCTTTCAAGAGAAAGTGATTCCACTCAAGGAGGAATTTCCTGGCCAGGAAAGCTATGAAGCCTTGAACAGCTGCTCTCCTGGAGTTATGGAAGCTCCATCACTGGAGGTTTCTAAAAAAAGAGATTAGAAGGCCACTGGTTTAGGAAAGTCTGAGGGGTCAGACTAGAAGACCTCCCAGGTACCTTCCCATTCTAGGAAGGGTGGCTTCTTCATGTTTTTAAAAGAACCGTAAATGGTTTATATTTACTAACTGTGCACCAAAATGATTTAGCTTCACGCACCGCGCTGTCCTTCTTTCCTGACCACACAGGCCCAGCTGGTCACCACCACGGAAGTTCGACTCGGCTTTTGCATTGTCTCTATCCCTCCCTCCCTCCTTACTTCCTCATTCCCATCTCCTTCCTTCCTTCCTTCCTTCCTTCCTTCCTTCTTGCTTCCTTCCTTCCTTCCTCATTCCCATCTCCTTTCTTCCTTTCTTCTTTCCTTCCTTTCTTCCTCATTCCCATCTCCTTCCTTCCTTCCTCATTCCCATCTCCTTCCTTCCTTCCTTCCTTCCTTCCTTCCTTCCTTCCTTCCTTCCTTCCTTCCTTCCTCATTCCCATCTCCTTCCTTCCTTCCTTCCTTCCTTCCTTCCTTCCTTCCTTCCTTCCTTCCTTCCTCATTCCCATCTCCTTCCTTCTTTCTTTCTTTCCTTCCTTCCTTCCTTCCTTCCTTCCTTCCTTCCTTCCTTCCTTCCTTCCTTCCTTCCTTCCTTCCTCATTCCCATCTCCTTCCTTCCTTCCTTCCTCATTCCCATCTCCTTCCTTCCTTCCTTCCTCATTCCCATCTCCTTCCTTCCTTCCTTCTTTCCCTTCCCCACCTCTCCCCTCCCTTCCCTTCCCCTCCCCTTCTCTCCCTCCCTCCACCTGTTGCCCCCTTTTCTCGCAGCAGCTATCCTGACTTCTTCGCGGCAGAGCCGCCGCCTCCTTCTCCTTCGCTTGGATCCCTGCCGGGCCGGGGCTCAAAGCCTCAAAGCGAGTCCAAACGCCTCCTGGAGGGGGGCGGGCGGGGAGTGACTAAAGAAGCGCCCCCCTCCCCAGTTTTTCCCCCCGCCCCCGCAACAGAGATGCCCAAATATTCTTTTTCAGTACTGCACCCCCCCTCGCCGCCCTGTGGCGTGGCCCGTGGGCCTCCCCCTTCCGCCACCCCCGGGACCTCGCCAGCCCCCCGGCGCCTGCCCCCTCCCTCCACCCCGCCCCCCCGCTTCCCCCCAAAGACGCGCGTGCTGAAGGTCACGATTCACGGGCGAGCGGAGTCAAAGGTCCCGGTCTCCCGACCGCCGCGGTCCTTGCCTTTGCGATCGCCCCCGATGACCTCCTCCTGGTCGGCGGGGCCGTTGAGAAACCACCCCCATCGTCTCTCGGGCGGGGGGTGGCCAAGGATGACTGCCATTGCAAGCCCCCCCAACCTCCCCCACCATAATTGGGGTTCGTACCCGTGCAGTCCCTCTGGCGGCCACCGGGGGGCGCCCTGCCGCTCGCTTCGGCCCTCCTCTCGCCGCCGCCGGCACTGGACGCGGCTCGGCTGCTGCCAGTTCGCAGCGCGTCGCTTCTCGCTCCGGTCCCGGCGAAGCGCGGCCGGCGTTAGCGCCCCATCAGCCGCGCCGCCGCCGCCGCCCCCCCCTTCCTAAGCCCGCCCGCCCGCCCGGCGGGAGGAACCGGGGCCGCCAACGAGCCGGCCGCCCTGCTGCGCCCCAGCCCTGCGGAGCCGCCCAGGTAGGAGTTCCGTTGCCAGCCGCAGCCCAGCCCGCCGCTCGGCCGAGACCCGCCGCCCGCCGCCCTCGGGGGTTTCGGCCAGGGCGCTGCTGGGCTCCTGCGCCCCTCTCGCGCCCCCCGCCCCTCCCAGCCCGCCCCGGTCCGGATTCCGGACCCCTCTGTTGGGGGAGCCCCTTCCTCAGCCCTCGCCTCCCCCCCTCCGGAGAAGACGGTGGGAAGAAGACCCCTTCTCTCTCTCTGCTGGGGGGGGCAAAGGTTGACGGACCCTCCGGCGTTCTTTCGGGGTGCAGGGAGGGGGTCCGGCAAAGGGTCCCCTCCGTCGCCGCGCCAGCAGGTCTCCGGGGCTTCCGAAAGCCCCGTTTCCCCCGAACCATCTTGGAGTCGGGGGCTCCGGGGTCCCCAGACTGTCAGGGCCCCTCTCGGCTTCCCCGGCTCCTTTGGGAATCTCTCGCTCAGTTACCTGCATCCCCCCTTCTCTTCCCCTCAAGTTCCCTTCTCCTTTTGCCCCCCCCCCGTTTCCAGATGTCCGCTTCCCTCCGACCTCACAGGGTGAAGACTGGAGATTTGGGCGGCGGGGGGGGGCGGGGTTAGGGAAGGATGGGAAGAGAATTAAAGAGAGAAGCTATTTGGGAAGGAAGAAGAAGAGGGGAGCCGAGCTGGATGGAGAAGCCCAGAAAGGGAGATGGCAAACGGGGAGTCCCGGAGTGGATTTTATGGGGTCCCCTCTTGCAAAGTGGGGAAGGAGAGGGGCATCCCTAGAAGGGAGCTCTCCCTGAAGAGTGTGACAGGACTAAGTCTTTAGAACTGTTTCTTTGGCTCCTGCCTTATTTCTTTTGTTGAAGAACCAATTTGATATAGTGGGGCCTGTTTGAGAGAGAGAGAGAGAGAGAGAGAGAGAGAGAGACAGACAGAGAGAGAGAGAGAGAGAGAGAGAGAGAGAGAGAGAGAGAGAGAGAGAGAGAGAGAGAGAGAGGCTTTGGGGGTGTCTTGTCTTGAGAGAGAGAGAGAGGCTTTGGGGGTGTCTTGTCTTGTTCTGTTTTGGGCAAGTGGACGTGCAAGAAAGGAACAAGTGGTTGAGGTGGGAGGGAGAATCACATTAGGAAGGGAGGGAAGGAAGGAAGGAAGGAGATAGGAATGAGGAAGGGAAGGAGGGTGGGAGAAAGGAAGGAAGAAAGGAAGGAGATGGGAATGAGGAAGGGAGGGTGGGAGGGAGGAAGGAAGGAGATGTGCTCTGTTTCAGGAAAAGAGGCATTGAGAGGAAGCAACGAGCTCCAGCAGTTCTCCTTTACTGCAAACACCAACAGAACAGGTTTTAAAATGGTGCGGCACCCTTTTATAGCCGCCCTGCACAATAACTTGCTGGCCAATCATTGCAAAGGATCTTTTCCCGCCGTGCGTGTGCACGCAAGGCTGGGAGCAGCCTTTCTTGTCCCGGGCACCCACATGGTCTGCCTGGGCCAATCGCTGCAGCCTATGCCTGCCGGCCCAGGACATAACACCCCTCCCCCCTTGGCTAAAATAATAAGGCACACTTATTATTTTAAATACTCCAACACTCCATTGCATTGCTTACATTGCATCTATATATACACAACACTACAGTCTTGCTACCACCATGCTCCCACTCTCCTTGAGCTGCATTACTTAACCCAGACTACTAGGCCTGCCCATGAACTGACAAGGACCGTACATAGTCTTGTAAGTATTTGGGAGGACCTCTGGCCTGCCCTGATCTTCTCATGGCCGGTGTATGTGCCTGGCCTGCCAGCTCACCTGCCAGGCTAGGCAGACCAGGACTTTGTTGCCCCAAAGACCCAGGGGACCCACTCAGCTGCTGACTGGCTGGATCTGCTAAATCCAAGCCAGGGTTCCTTGGGGGAGGTGGAATTCCCCAAGTCCAGTGGTGGGGTGGAATTCCCCAAGTCCACAATGGACTCCTCTTGGGAGCACTATCCCTTGAGCCCTAGGCCAGCAGCTGGAGTGGCCTGAGTGCCAGAGGCCGGAGCTACCTCCATGGCAAAACCCTTTCTGCAGACTCCCTGTTTAGAGCAATAGCTGAAGCCTGGGGATGTTGGAGAGACCGTGGTCCCCAATCGTAATTGTGGTCCTCCTCTTCCCTGAGAGCTGAGCCAGGAGTGGAAGAGTTGCTGGGAAGCCTCCAGCGCAGTTGGTCAATGTGACATCGGATCACACGACCATCGTCCAAGGCCACTTCGTATGACAGCGGCCCAGAGACCTTGCATACCACTGCTGTGACCCAGATATGTCCTGGTCCATAGTTCCTTGCCCAGACCGGATTGCCCACGTAGTCTCCTAGGTGCCCGTGGCTGTGACACCTATGAAGTCACCCGGTCTGGGTGCAATCTGTCCAGTTTTGTGATGAGGTGGCGACCCCAGCGGAGTTCAGCTGGGCTCTTTCCAGTAGCTGTGCAAGGTGTGGTGCGGTGGCACAGAAGAAAGCTAGCCTGTGATGCCAGGTCCCATGAGTGATCCTCTTTAAGGCATCCTTGGTTGTGCGCACCATTCGTTCAGCCTGTCCATTGAAAGCTGGATGGAACGGTGCAGATGTGGCATGCCAGATCATGTTGGCCTGTAGGAACGCCTTGAACTCAAACGACGTGAATTGGGGCCCGTTGTCGGAGACAAGGACATCTGGAAGTCCATATGCGGTGAAGATCCCTCTCAGCACCTGGATGGTCCTAGCAGTGGTAGGGGAGGAGACAGGCATGACCTCTAGCCACTTGGAATGGTGTAACGGCTCAGCCACTGCAGCCTTGTGAGGAAGGAATGAGTGGTAAAAATTTAGCAGTCCCAGGAAGGCCTGAAGTTCGCCCTTGGATTTGGGGCTTGGGGCCTGCTGAATTGCTTGCAGCTTGGATTCAGCAGGGTGGATGCCCTGAGCATCAATGCGGAATCCTAGAAACTCCGTGGAGGTAACCCTGATCTTGCACTTGTCTTGCTTAAGCTTCAGCCCCGCTTGGCGGAAACGTAGCAAAACGGCTCTCAGGCTTTCGGCTAAATTGTCAGCTGAGTATCCAGCGATGAGGACATCGTCAAAGTATGGGCAAACACCAGGGATATTTTGGAGCATTCACTCCATTACACTCTGGAAGATGCTGGGGGCCACGTTTACTGCAAATTGCAATCTTTTTACCTTGAATGCCCCCCTGTGAGTCACTATAGTTTGGGCCTCGGCTTTTTCCTCATCAACTGGCAATTGTTGATAGGCCTGAGCCAGGTCAAGCTTAGCAAAGATCTGGCCCCACTTGAGGGAGGCTAGAATGTGACTGACCACTGGTACTGGGTGCAAATGCTGCTGCAGCACTTTGTTAAGCGTGCACTTGTAGTCCGCACAGATTCGGACTTCACCATTGGCCTTCAGTGGTGTAACTATGGGCATTTCCCATGGACTACTGTCCACAGGCTCTAAGATACCCTGCTGAATCAGTTTATCCAGCTCTGCATCTATTTTTCCCTTTAAGGCAAAGGGCACCCTGCGTGGCTTGATTCTAATGGGGGTTATGGCTGGGTCTAGCCTCAGAGAAATAGGAGGGCCTTTGTAGGAGCCAAGTTCTGGACTAAACACATCTGCAAACTCCTTGCAGACCCCAGCTAGGCCTGTTGTTTGCACACTGTGTATTCCAGTCACCTGAATTCCCAGAGCCTCAAACCAGTCGAGTCCAATGAGACTCGTACGGTCTCCCCCAACCACAACTACATCCAATAGCCCCTCAAAATTCCTATGCTGCACCTTGAGTGTGGCCTCCCCCCTCACGTTGACTCTGGAATTTTGGAAATCTGTGAGGATGAGGTTTGATGGCCTGAGTTTCACCCATAGGCCACTTCTGCTGCAGACCTTGTTAAAGGTGTCTAGGGAGATGATCGATAGAGCAGACCCAGTGTCCAGCTCCATCGACAAGGGGACCCCTTGCAACTTCATGTCGATGTGAAGCTTCTTCCTAAGTGGCCTGTGGACCTCCGTTCTAAAAACGCTCCTACGTGACGCGCAGAAGCCCACCCTGTTCTGGCTGGGGACCCTGGTACCTTTCTGAGGCAATTCTTCTGGGTAACGTTCCTTCTGGCAACCCAAACAGACAGAGGCAATGTGGCCTTGCCTCCCACAGGCCCTGCAGATGGCGGAGTGGAAACGGCAGTCTACGCGGCGATGGTGGCCTCCACATCCGATACACCAAGGGGATGATGCTGGCTGGGCCTTCCCTCCGTGAGGCCTTCTCCCTGGAGTCTGATGCAGCCGGTCCACTTCCAATTCTGGATCCTGTTCAGATTCTTCGTGAGCAACCTCTTGATGGACGGTGGCTGGAACTTGAGGGGGCTTGGTGAGCCACAAGGCCTTCACAGCTCTGCCTGCTGCTTCTTCGGCTGAAACTTCCCTCAGGGCATCTTGGAACGTGAGGCCTCCCTTCGCAAAGAGCTTCTGCTGCAACTCCCGGCTTCGCAGGCCACAGACCAGCCAATCTCTCAGTTTCTCCTCCAAGTCTTTGAATTCGCAGGGCCTAGCTGCTTGTTGCAAGGCTGCAACAAACTCTGCTGCAGACTCACCAGGCCTCTGGTCCCTCTGCTCAAACGTGTGTCGCCAGGCAATCACTGAGAACTTGGGTTCAAAATGTTCTTGAAGCATCCTCTTCAATTCTGTGTAGGTGATTGATTCCAGTGCTGCTGGGACGACCACATTCTCCGCAATCTCGAAGGTCTCTTGCCCACACACACACAGCAGCGTGGCAGCTTTGAGGTCATCTTCACAAATTTGATTCACCCAGAGGTAGTTCTCCACCCGGGCCACTTATGAGCTCCAGTGTTCTGGGTGAGCTGTGTCAAACTCTGAAAGCCGGCCTATCTTTGCCATCATTTCAGCCCAGGAACTTCGTCCACGCCTCTTGCTGCAAGGATTGAGAAGGGGTCCCCTTTTCTGAGCTCACCTCCAGGGTCTCAGTGCTGGCAGGCTAAGTCAATCTCCAGGAGCCACACTTTTCCCAGCTGCAAGCCCCCCTGTGGTGAGTCAGCTTGGCTTCTTAATCTGTTTGCCTTGCAGGCATCCCATCCTCGTTGCCAATGTTCTGTTTCAGGAAAAGAGGCATTGAGACGAAGCAACAAGTTCCAACAGTTCTCCTTTATTGCAAACACCAACAGAACAGGTTTTAAAATGGTGCAGCCCCATTTTATAGCCTCCCTGCACAATACCTTGCTGGCCAATCATTGCAAAAGATCTTTTCCCGCCGTGCGTGTGCACGCAAGGCTGGGAGCAGCCTTTCTTGTCCCGGGCATCCACGTGCTCTGCCCGGGCCAATCGCTGCAGCCTGTGCCTACCGGCCCAGGACATAACAAGATGGGAATGAGGGAGGATGGGAGGAAGGAAGAAAGGAAGGAAGGAGATGGGAATGAGGAAAGGAAGGAGGGTGGGAGGGAGGAAGGAAGGTTGCAGAGATGGGTAGAGTGGAAGAGGAAGGGGATAGAGTAAATATATAGGGAAGGGCTATAGGGGGCTCTCAGTGGGAAGTGAGTTATGGGTGCAGGGTGGGGTGAAGTGGCCAGCGAGGACAGAAGAGGATGGCAGCCAGGGATGGACCTGAGCAGTTTTGGGAAGGTGGAAAGAGCACTTGGCTAAGTTATGCTCAGTTTTCCTCAAACATCACTTCAAGAACTGCCGAGGGCTTCAGTCAGGTGCCAGCCACGATCCTTTGTGCCGTTTGGGTCTCCTGAGCTGGGTTTGCCAGCAGGCCCTTTCAGAAAATGTCACCTCATCTTAACTGGAGGAAAAGCAGCCTCTTTCCTACTTCGGACTTCTGTGCTGCAGGTGTAAATTTATTTATTTATTTATTTATTATTAATTGGATTTTTATGCCGCTCCTCTCCGAAGGACTTGGAGCGGCTAACAACATGAACAAAAAAACAACATCACAGCATTTAAAAACCAAAAACCGAGTCGACAAAACATTTAAAAGACCCCCCAAACACATTCATCATACAGACACAATCACAATCATCCCCAGGCCTGCCGGCATAGATAAGTTTTCAAATTCTTCCGGAAGGCCGGGAGAGTGGGGGAAACGCGGACTTCAGGGGACAGTTGGTTCTAGAGGGTGGGCGCCACAACAGAGAAGGCCCTCCCCCTAGGACCCGCCAGACAGCATTGTTTCGCTGACGGGACCCAGAGGAGGCCGACCCTGTGCGCTCTCACCGGTCGAAGGGAAGTATGTGGCAGAAGACGGTCCCGTAAGTATCCTGGTCCAAATGCAGGAGGGCTGTCATTACAAGGATGCAGCTGCCGTTCCTCCACCACTTCTACCTGGGCAAAGGCTGCTGCATCACATCCCCCAGGTGTGGGGCTGGGCCTACTGTGATTGGGGTGGTTTAGGAATGGTTTCCTGGCCTTACTTTTTACAGGATCTGAACTCAAAAGGAAAAGGATAACCAGTCGCAACCACAAGACTATTTCAAACGCTTAGATTCTTCCTTCACAGTATTCCTTAATCTTTCCAAAAAGCATAATTAAACCAGTGTGATAAAGTTGTTGGGCCCAGTTACAACTGGGATGTGGTTCAAGGTGAGCAGGTGGGATCAAGGAAAGCCATGGATGTTTGGAATGCTATCTATCTATCTATCTATCTATCTATCTATCTATCTATCTATCTATCTATCTATCTATCTATCTATCTATCTATCTATCTATCTATCTATCTATCTATCTATCTATCTACCTACCTACCTACCTATCTATCTACCTACCTACCTACCTACCTTTCTTTCTTTCTTTCTTTCTTTCTATCTATCTCCATCTGTCCATCCATCCATCCGTCATTTCTTTGGAATGATTAGATCTGTTTATAAGTTGGATAAAAGTCCAGATGCGTTACCGTGAGACTTATTGTGGAGAGCAGGTTAAAGAGACCAATGTTGCGTTTCACTGCTTTGAAACCTCGCCTAGGAAAGCTTGTGATGATGTTACTTTCTCACTAGGAAACTCATTGCTTTCCCAACACAGAACAATTCTTCCATTTGTCTCTCTCTTTTTCTCTGTAAGGGAATGCTGCCTGGGGGATTCTGGGAGTTGAAGTCCACGCATCTTAAAATTACCGAGGTTGAGAAACACTGTTTGCAGTCTGTAAATAAGAGGTGTTTGGTTTGTAAGAGCAATAGAGAGAAAAACATAAGGCATACTCTCCAAAAAATCTTAACGGTTCCAGAATCCTACTTTCCAGAATGTGTAACCAGATGTTTTCAGGCTTAACAAAACAGTCTATTGAAACAGTTCCCCCAATTCACATCCATCACTCCTTTGCAACTAAGTCTTCAGTTGCTGTCACAACAGAGAGTGTTGTTCTTCACCAGAAAGATCTCAGCATCCCTTTAAATTATCCCTACAACATTATTCCAAGGTCAGCTATTCCTCCTCTAATCGTTCCTTATTATAGACATCTGCAGGTGGAAACAAGGAGATAAGTTAGCAGCTCACCTATGGCAAAACACTGAGTTTGAAGGGGGTGGGGGCGTCATTAGGATTCCAAGATTCGCTTCCTCTCTCGCCTCAGGATCTGTACAACACAACCACGTGTCCTGTGTAACTGATGACACACCGGCCGCAAGGTCTCTGTTCTGCCACACTGGCTACCAACAGCTTTGGCAATGCCTCCTCGTGCCTCAGATGGAGGCTTTTCCCAAATGGGCCACTGGGTTCCTTCTCGTCAAGGTCATAGCCCTCCGGAGTGTTAATCTCAGAGACCTGCAAAATATTTCTGCCTTGTCTTGCCTGCATTTTTCCCTGGGTTTCTGCCTCTCCTGCTGTCCACCCCCGGGGGCGAGATGACACGCAGAAGCCTGTCCTCCCTTTTTACAGCTGCAGTGTGACAGTTGGGACCGGGTGGCTGAAAACAGCTGTGCCGGTGAAGCCCTGGTGTGCAGCATCTGAGATGAAGCGTTCTGCGGAGGTGCCAGGGCGATGCTCGTGAAGACGTATGGCTCCAGCGGGCGCGGAGTCAGTTTGAGAGGAGGAGACGATGCCAGAGACCTCTCTCCTTTAGGGGAGAAACAGCTGGTCAGTGGCAAGGAGAAACCCTCCCCTGTTCGCTGGTCAGAATTTCCTGATTGAATCTTCACGCAGCTGCGCTTGACTTCCATCAATCATCTTTAGTCCTGGCACTGGCTGATCCGGTTGGCGTTTCCTAAAGAGGTGATCCCCATCTGCTAACCCAGGTTTGTCAGATGAGCAACAGTTAGCTGGGTCCACTTAGGCTCCTGCTAGTTTGATGGCTTAGCATTCTATTTTCTTTCCAGTCTACAATTCTGCTTCCATTAATCTGGAGGGAGGGGGGGGAAAGACATGTTATTTTTACTTCTCACTTGTTCCTCCCTGATGTTTTGTTTTTAAGAATGCGTAAATATGGACGGGGCATTTAAAGTCGTGTCTTCTTTCGGTTTGGAACTGGGCCTGGTATCACTGGGGCGGAACTGAGCCCAAATAGATCAACTGAGAGGTACTTTAATTTGCAGAGTAGATTTGCCCTTCCTGAAAAAAACAGATTTGCTCCAAAGGTACCTTAATTTGTGGAAACTCAACAGTAGTTGGCTGGATGATGTTGAGGGGCCCAAGGAAAATGGGGAAGGGGTGAGATGGGGAGTGGATTTTCTTTTTATGCAGATAATAAATTTGGCTAAATGCATCGAGCTCTGAATAGAATAAATGAGATGAAGTTGGGTAGTTTTGCATAGATCTAATTGGATATATTTCTCGCTTTCCCTGTGATCCAAACGTGGTAGTGCAATTAGCTTTATTTATTTGCATAAGCAGGGGAACAGAGTAAAAGAGGGAGAGGGAGAGATGAGCTCAGTCCCCTTTTTTCTCTCCCCAAAGCTGTGTTTAAAACAACAACACAGCCCTTCCTTCTTGGGTCACAAAGCAACGCAGTAGGGTGGATACGATGTCTTTTCTGGACAAATGTATTTTATATGTTACTCATTTCAGTTGTGATGGTGGTTTTGTTACGAGCTAACTCGATGATCTGAAACCAGCCTTAACCTTTTTCCGTCCCTCGGCTGCCGATGGGGACAGTGGCACAGAGCTATTGAAACTGGTGCCTCTAAAGTGCTTCAAACGCAGGTTTAAATCCTATTTAAATGCTAGTATTATCCCTGGGAACTCTCAGGTTCTCATTCCTGCTGAGCCAGTGACTGTCAGACAGCCTGTGTGGGCTTCTTGGGAAAGCAGGCTCCTTGTGCGTAAAGCATTTAAAAGGGACCAGATTGGAGGAATGTTGTTGTTTTTTTAAAAAAAGATAAAGGCATCCTTAATTTATGACCAAAATAGGGACTGGAAAATGAATGGCCATTAAGTCAGGCATCACAGGACCACCAGCTGACCTTTGACCTTGCATGTGGGAAGCTGGCTGGGAAAGTCACAAACGGCAGTCACTTGACTGCCAGATGCTGTGATTGTCCTACAGGTGTGACAGTTGCCAAGTGCCCCAATCACAGCTATACAGGAGATGCTGCAAAGATCGTAAATGTGAGGACAGTCATACATCATTTCCCCCCCCCCTGCCATTGTATAACTTCAAATGGTCCCTAAATAAATAGTCGTAAGCGGCGGACTTACCTATAAGATTTTTGAACTCCACAGGTCTCCACGTTGCCAAGGTTGGGCACCCCTGCCCTAGAATCTCCCAGGGTGTATCTATTAAGCAAAGCTTGTGGTCTCCCAAAGGCTCCCCCATTCCTGATCCAGCAGAAAGAGAGAGAGAGAAAAAGCATCCAGGATTTCACATCTTGGACCGGTGAGAACCTTCCAGGTTGTGGACAGGTTGATCCTTGCAATTAATAGAATGAACCTGCTGGAACATTAAATAAATAAAACCAGTGGAGGTGATGAAGGTGACTAAGCCTTGAAAAGAAGCAAGCACGGGTTGGAAATTAGCACGAAACAATTAAAACAAAGGAGAGAATTAAACAAAAGTTAGAAGGATCAATACAATGGGCAATTTAAAATTTACAGGAGAGCAGCTTCCAGATGAGTATTTAAGAAGAGTTTAATTAACAGAGTTGGCTAGCGGAGGAAATTCTGCACACCCAATTTGGCCAGGCAGGCAGGCAGGCAGGAGGCAGGATTCCAAAAAGCTTCCTTCTGCCCATACCACAGGTATATAGAAGTGATTGGAGTACTGTGTACAGTTCTGGTCACCGCACCTCAAGAAGGATATAATGGAACTGGAAAAGGTGCAAAAAAGGGCAACAAGAATGATCAAGGAAATGGAGCACCTCCCTTATGAAACCAGATTGCAACGCTTTGGTCTCTTCAGCCTTGAAAGACGGCGTTTAAGGGGTGACTTGATCGAAGTGTATAAAATCATGCATGGGATAGAAAAGGTGGAGAGAGAAAAATTCTTTTCTATCACACAATACCAGGACAAGGGGGCACTCCCTAAAACTCGTAGGTAAGAAAGTGAGGACAAATAAAGGGAAATATTTCTTCACCCAGAGGGTCGTTGGTTTATGGAATTCACTTCCAGAAGGGGTCGTGACAGCTGTCAGCCTTGATAGCTTCAAGGCAGGGTCAGACAGATTCATGGATGCCAAGTGTATCGGTGGTTATTAAAACAGATGTCCATGTGCCGCCTCTATGTTGGTTGAGGCAGGCAGGATTCCCTTGAGTACCATTTGTTGGGGGTCAAGGGAAAGGGAGGGTTTTGCCTTCTCTTTCTGCTCAAGATCCCCATGTACATTTGGTGGGCCACTGTGTGACACAGAATGCTGGACTCGATGGGCTTTGGCCTGATTCAGCATGGCTCTTCTTATGTTCTTATGATTTGTCTAACCTGGTATTTGTAGGTGGCTTAATGGACCATTGAAGAGGTTCTTCTCTTTTTCTTACCTCCTTTTGGTGTGACGTGATTGTTTTGCCCAAGAGGTCAAACGGAGGATTGTGACTTAAACCTCAATGATTTATGACAGATATCCCAGTCCCAAATTTGGCCATAAGTTAAGGACTACCATTGCATAGGTAAGGTCTAGGAAGGCCAAGCTATTTTTAGCTGCTCTGGATGATGTGATGCTTGGCCATCCGTTGGTCCAGATGAAGTCTTTGAAATGGGTTCAATTGGTATTTTTTTTTATTTTGTAACTTTCAAGACACCTATTTGGAAGGAAATAAAATTGAGTTGCTGCTTCCTTTGTAAGGTTCTTTTGGTGCAAGGAAGTCCAATTTATCTGATTATAAAGTCTGCTAATGAAACTATTATACTAATTGGGGGAGTTGCACGTGGCGCTCTGGACTATGCCTTAGGAAATTGGCCTGCTCGGAGATATTAAAGGACTTACAAATTCTGCTCACTTATAATGAGTCTTTTAACTGCCCTGATATTAACTTGCTCTATGCTACGTTAGGTTTGGATTGGAGCAGCAATTTATGATCTTAATAAGACCTTCTCTTTTTTTAGAAAGACTTGCTTTGACGCCTACCTAGAGATTGGTAACCCATGATGTAGCTGGACAGAGCAAGAGGTGGGGCTGAGGAGTATACACAATGAAATGAGGTAGATACACCGATTGTAACTGAAGAAGTCTCTCCTAAGCTCAAGGCAGTGAGTAGCAGCCAGAGAAAATTGGATTAACAGGGGCATTTGACTATGGTTAAGTCATGATTAGCTTGATGGTTTTGGAAAAGGCTACTTGGGTTATTCTCTTCTGTTGATATCCGTTGGGTTCACCCAACCCACCATGCCAATAACCATGGTTTGCAAACCACAATAGTTGGGTTTGTCTTATAGGTACACGGCATAGAGTTAAACTGTGAAATCCACTGCCACCAAATGTGGGAAAGGCCACCAGTTTAGAAAATTTCAAGGGAGATGTGGCAAGTTCATGAAACAACAGGCTGGTGGTGACTGCTAGTCAAAATATAGGAGAGACAAATCCTATAGATAATGGAACATTCGTAAATCACAGCAGGAATCTTTTTTAGACTGAGGAGCATCTTTTTTCAAATGCAGACTTCATAGTCATCTCCTCCTTTTCTCCCCGACCTGCTCAACATCCGGATTTCCTATTTTATGACAAGTTGGTCTCTCGCTAATAGCAGTTGCTCAACTGTAGATTTTTGGAAGTGTGCCTGAATACAGACCTGGCATTATCTTGCTTTTTCTGGAAAAATAAGTTAAGGTTCAACGGTTTTCAGAGATGTGTTTTGAGAGTGGGAGAAATTTTTTTTTGCTAAAGAGCCAGATTTTGACTAATGAAAAGATATATTTTTTAAAAACTTCTCTCTGTCTCTCCCTCTTCACACCATCACTAAGCTCATTGGCAAAGAGTAAAAGACATGATGGCGCCAGATGAAATGTTAACCTTCTCTAGGGTCTTTGGCAGGAGAGAAACATCCAGAGCCTTAAAGATTATAAAAAGGTAGGTCAACCCAGTTGACAAATGGGAGATTTGATTTTCCTTAGACAGGTGAAGGCAGGTTGTAAAGTCCAAGAGGAGCTTAGAAGGAAGGCAGTCATAAGTGTTGGCAGTAGGAGAGAGTTTGGAAAAGATTAAGAAGATGTCCATGACGTTGGCTTGAGGCAAGGAGAGGATGCCAGTCAGGAACCTGGTCATGCTCTGCCTTGGCACCTTCAGAACGTGTCTCTGTTGATCTTCTGAAGGGACTTCTGGAAATACTGGAAAAATTTGCTGAAAAGTCCCTACCCAGTTCTTCTGTTTTCACGAACAGCTAATATTTATGAGATGCCCAAAACCCACTCACTCTCCATGCATCACAAAAAGTTAAGAGTTTACTTAATTAGGGTTTGTTGAACAAGCCTTCGCAGTTGGTTTAGGAAGACAGACAAAGACAAAGCCAAGCAAGAAAACACATCATGGCTTAGCAGTGGGTGGAGCTAGTTGATGATCTGGAGCTGGGAGATAAGAGGCTGGTTTGCTTTCCACCCCCTCCCCACCCAGCTAGATGCTATTCATCTCTTTTCAGACCCAAAGTGCTCAACATATATAAAAGGTGAAGAATGAACCACTGGCTTAAACAGAAGCCTGAGCAGGATTCCCTTAATCATGTCGCCCACTTAAGGAAATTCAACACTAGGAAGAAGTCTCTTCTCTCTTAACACTCCCTTGCAAGACCTGAATGTGCAAATTCCAAATTATCCATGTGGGGCGAGGCAAAGGGGGGCATGGGACACATTGTGGCTTGTTATCAGTTATCTGGGGTGCCACTGGCTCAACCCACAACCTCCTGGTGTTGACCCTCCCTTGTGTGATTGTATTTGGCTATATGGGGAGCGTCAAAAACTGGCTGGGAAGGTTGCAGAGGTGATCTTGTGAGCCCCCCCCACCGCACCCGGGGATGCTGCAACTGTTGTGAACTGTTGTGAATAGATGCCAATTGCCAAGGGCCCAAATGTTGACAGCATGACTGTAGGGATGCTGCAATGGTCGTTAAGTGTGAGGACTAGTCATAAGTCACTTTTTTCCGGGTCTGTTGTAACTTCGCTAAATCATAGTTGTAAATTGAGGACTCCTCGTTCTTAGGCTTCTGAACTCGCAGAGAATTATTAGCTAAGCAAAGAGAAGGATGGGGAGAAAGACGCACGGGACTTCTAGTACAGGAAGGGATAAAAATGCCCAGGTCGGTTTGCAAAGTTACAACCTCCTGAATGCTGATTTATTTATTATTTTTTCAAAACGCTTTCCAGTTTTAGATGCAACTTAACCAAGGGTTTTTAGGATAAAAAATAAAGCAACAATAATGCAAATGCCAGAAGGCCAATGTGGGACTAAGCCAATTAATGTTGATGGATCACGAACAATGGGGTGTTGTTGTTTTTTTTTTGTTTTTTTAAAAATATATCAGCAAGTTATAAGGCTAAGTACCCCAAATGGATTCTTAAGCAACAATGATACTCATCTCTTGATTGATACTTCTGAAATTTCCTCCGGCCAATGAGAAGAGAATTAGTCACTTCTGGCCTCCAGATATTGGAGTTTAACATATTGCTGGCCTGATTCCTGCAGAAGCAGGGGTGGGGGAAAAAGCCCAAAGTGAGAATTAACCCTTGCCTTGGAAGCTTGGAGATCCGAAACAGCTTTGGTGAATAAACAATATGGCAGCTTACAAGAATAGGATCCTTGCAGACATTTGCGAGTCTGGGTGTGCCCTGTGGAAGGCAATGAAGGGGTGGCTTGGCTGCATTCACAGTTGCCCTAAGGCAGCTTGATGGCAAATCTTTTAGAGACCGAGTGCCCAAAAACCTCCCCGCTCTCTCCCGCCTCCACCTCTGCCCCTGCTCCGCCCCCGCCCCTGCTTTGCCTGCCCACCCGCAGCGCCACCAGCAGCACCATGGCAGCCACGCCCTGCAGCAGCATCTGCACACAACGGGGTGCGAGGGCGGAGTCTTATCCCTGCTGCTCGGCTGCCATGTCCTTGGCTGCGCTGCTCTTCAGGGGCCACACCTGGGGGCTACTCCTCTGGGGGGGCTGCTGGTGAGGAGGGGGCCACGGGGGGAGGCGGGGCTGTGGCGACAGCATATGTGCCCACAGAGAGGGCTCCGATCGCCACCCTGTCCTATGGCAGCTTGATGGTAACTTACACCTTGGTTACCACTTGCTTGGACTGTTAGTAGTCCCCAACTTACAACTGTGATTGAGCCTGGAATGATGTTCTGTCTTATGTCTAAGTATATTACCCATATTGT
This sequence comes from Bothrops alternatus, assembly GCA_034064705.1. NCBI lineage: Eukaryota > Metazoa > Chordata > Lepidosauria > Squamata > Viperidae > Bothrops > Bothrops alternatus. The sequence goes on along the minus strand of JARGCV010000413.1, from coordinate 560,713 downwards.
AAGCCTGCGTTACTTTTATCCTTCTCATCTGTTCCACTACCTTCTCTCTTGCTGTCATTATTATGAGTATTATCCTTTGTTATTATGATTATTATTACTTTATTGTTTTGCATGTACTCTGAGAGCTGATGCACTGGAGACAAATTCCTTGTGTGTCTGATCACACTTGGCCAATAAAGAATTCTATTCTGTTCTGTTCTCTGTCCTGTTCTATTCTCAGTTGTAAGTCGTTGCAGTCATAAGTCAAGGCATCCTGTATGCAGGTTTAAAGTTACAACTGTTTCTTACTATGGTCATTAAGCAAACATGGCAGTTGTTAAGCAATTACGGTGGTTGTTAATGATTAGTGGGTGAACACAGCAGCCGCTAAGCAAATCCATTTTCCCCTATGGACATTCTTTGCTGGAAACTGGACGTGAACACAGGAAACTGGCAAAAAAACCCCCAAAACAGCTTGAATCATGGTCACGTGACCATGGGACACCGCAAACGGCCATAAAGATGAGCCAGTTGCCAAGCGCCCAAAATGTGATCACATAACTGCACTATGTGTGTGTGTACAGTGATCGTGTCTCTGAAATTGGGTTGCAAGCAGCTTCATTGTACCTTCAAATGGTCTTTAAGTGGCAGGATGTAAATCAAGAACTATCTATATACTGTATATATGGAGCAAATGCAAAATGCATTTGCTAAAGTGGGGAGATCAACTCTGCCAGTCTATTATAACACCCATATTGAAATCATTGCTTTTGAGGGCAATTCAGAGCACTGAAAACTAAGATTTGGACAGCTCCTAAAACTAAGCCATTATATCAGGGGTTCTCAACCTTGGCAACTTTAAGACTTGTGGACTTCAACTCCCAGAATTCCTCAGCCAGCAAAGCTGGCTGAGGAATTCTGGGAGTTGAAGTCCACAAGTCTTAAAGTTGCAAGGTTGAGAACCCCTGCATTATATGTATAGTTATCTGAAGTGCAATGGTTGATGAGTTTAATTCCCAGTAGAACAGAGGTCCCCAACCTTTGGGGCACCAGGGACCGGTTCCGTGGAGAGAGGTTGTACACAGATCGGAGAGTGCGTGGTTTTGTGTACTGCCTGCATCCCATGGATGGGGCTTTGCTTATTTGTGCAGACCGGTTGCTGGCATGCCGCAGCCCGGTACCGGTTCATGGACCGGGGTTGGGGACCCCTGCAGTAGAAGGTTTAAACCAGCATTTCTCAATTCCAGCCACTTTAAGAGATGTGGACTTCAACGCCCAGAATTCCCCAGTCAGCCAGGTTACCTGAGGAATTCTGGGAGTTAAAGTCCATATAACTTAAAGGTGCAGAGATTGAGAAACACTGCTTTAAAGCCATAGAAATCTGTTGGATACATCTGACAAGGGGCAATATAGGATGGATCCAGTCATTTGCTGCCTCCTAGTGGTCAATGCTGGTTTTTACAGCAATGCTAGTTTTTACAGCAAAGTACTGAAAATTCTAAACTCGTCTTGAAGAGGACATTTTCCCTGCTAGTCAGAATTAAACTTTGGGGAGCAGAGAAATATCAGAGAACAATGACACATTTTGCTGGCGGCTGCAGATTTTTAAAATTCCATTCCCCTGTTTTCACAGTTATTATTTTATTCTGATTCTTATGGGTGTGCTTGGAAAAAATAGGATTAAGGTAGCCTGACTAGGAACTGTCATTTCAGTGCTTTGAATAGAACCAGCCAATGGGATTCCTCTAATACATAGTAGGATTGTCCCATTACTTGTAATGGATTTGCTCTGAGGTCAGTGGAAATTAGACGGAGGGCTTTGACCATGAAAAACACAGCTGGTGTCTGGCTTTTATCTTATGGGCATCAAGCAAAAGTGCCATTAAAACCCTGGAAGAAATAATAGGATTTGATTTTTTTTTTTGCTGGAGCACTATATTTCTTTGCACTAAAAAGCCCCTGTAATGGTCTTACCCTCTGCTGAAGTTAAAGACCATCTGTTAATATTGTTAATATCTGAAGTAGCTGGTATTAACTAAGCGCTTTAACCTTTGCTTGATGCCTTGGTAAGACCACACTTGGAATATTGCATCCAGTTTTGGTCACCACGGTATAAAAATTTGTTGAGACTCTAGAAAGAGTGTGGAGAAGAACAACAAAGATGATTAGGGGGCTGGAGGCTAAAACATACAAAGAACAGTTGCAGGAATTGGGTATGTCTAGTTTAATGAAGAGAAGGATGAGAGCTGACATGATAGCTGCATTCCAGTATTTGAGGGGCTGCCCCAAAGAAGAGGGAGTCAAGCTCTTCTCCAAAGCACCCGAGGACAGGACAAGAAGCAACAGATGGAAACTAATCAAGGAGAGAAGCAACCTAGAACTAAGGAGACATTTCCTGTTGGTGAGAACAGTTTAGCAGTGGAAGCCAGAAGTTGTGGGTGCTCCATCTCTGGAGGTTTTTAAGAAGAGATTGGACAACCATTTGTCTGAAATGGTGCAGGGTTTCCTTCTTGAGCAGGAGGTTGGACTAGAAGACCTCCAAGGTCCCTTTCACCTCTGTTATTCTGCTTTCTGTTATTCTTCTCACTTTGCTAATGATGGCTACTGGAGAAGTCATGACACACATACAACATCTGTTTGATAGCAGTGTTTGCCCAGGAGGCTACATATCCCTTGCCTCCACGTGAAGTTTCCCTTTTGATTTTCCCAACCCATGTGCTCCATCAGCGTTGCCCAACTTTGTTGACCTCCAGATGTGAGAGGGCTACAGCTCCCAACAGTCCTGCTCAAGAGCAATTGCCTTCCTTGACCGACAGTTAGGTTGACCACATTGTAACATTTGGCTCAGTTTTGAACCTCCAAACCCACCTTCAGTTGCAAAGGCTGCTGCCTTAAAACGAGACAAAAGTGTCCCCCTTAAATGTCATTAATGAAAGCAGTCAAGACAGGAGTGTGGAAAAAAACAAAACCCCAAGCAATCTACATTTCGTATCTGATCACATCTTTCCCTGCACAAGTATTTTAGTTCAGGTGTGCTCTCAATATTTCCAGGTGTTCCTTGTTGTGATAGCAGGAGATCCCAACAGATAGCTCAGGGATAAGTTGATTGTGTGTTGACACTGTTGCTTTGAACACCTTCGCTGTTTATGAAAGTCGAGAGACTTTTGAATGCATTGCTACAACTGGCAGTTAAAGTTGGTAAAATCTCCTTTTCCCCCCCCTCTCTCTTGATCTTGCCAGGGCGTCAAGGTGCGGATGAAAAAGCTTTACAAAAATCTGAATGAGGTGTACTTGGCTAAAATCCAGTGTTCCTAGTCCATAAGCATTTCCTGCTGAGTCTTTTCAAAGAGCGTTTAAGTAACACCACAAATTTGTGGGTTTTGTGCTGACTAACTCTCGAATATTGCCTGTCTATGGGGTCACATTTCCTGGAAGTCTCCAAAGGTTTCTCTTTATTAAGATCGTCCTGTGAATTACACAAAGTTCAGAAAGAAGTCTGTGATTTTTATTTTTTCTACACGGTTTTTTAATAAAAAAAGAGATTAGTCTCAAATGTGGACATTTTACAAGAATTAATTTTTGTAAATTGGTTGGTCAGGGAAGAAATAGATATAAGAAGACTCGCTTCTCATTCTTTGTTTTGATGTAGTATCTCTTTTAGAACCATGAAAGACAGCGGTGGGAGTAATTCTAATGTGTTAGATAATTAATCTACATTTCTGAGTGTTTTATAGACATGTTTTGTGGGCATGCTCAAGGAAGCTGATGCCTTGCAAATGGATCATCCCTGCTTTTCAGTGCCTCTCTGAATATATTTCCAACATATGTTTTGCAAAACAGCAGCCCAAATTTGCATCTTTCTGTTTTCAGTGTGTCAAGATGTCATTTGCTCTGATGGATTTATTCCCGATAATAGGATGAAAATTCAGATGTGTGTGCTTCGACATTTAATGGCACAAGATAGGGGAAAATGGATCACTCAAGAGGAAAGAGATGGAAGTAGATATTTTGATCTGCAGTGATGGTTTCTACAGGCTAACATCCAAATAACCAGCAATCTAGTTTGCATCAGTTGGTTCTTGTCCTGCCTTCAGGTGCTTTGGAGAATAAGTTGACCCTCTTTTCTTTGTGATGGTCCCTTAGATCAGGGGTGTTAAACTGCTGGCCCCCAGTTTCATCATACTGAAGCTGTGCCCAACCCATTGCTGGCAATGCAAAAAGAGTTGCGATACGTCGTGACATGTCACGTGAATGGTGAGTTTGACACCCTTGCCTTAGATAGTGGAAGACTGCTATCCTGTCACCCCTAGTCCTTCTTTCCATTAAACAAATCACTTTTGGGTTGCTTTGGGTAGTGAGATGGGTTTTATATAAACTTAATCGAATGAATGAATGAATGCTTTATTGAGATTGACTACCATAACAGATTTTTTTGAGTTTGTATTTTTCACTTTCCTCTTAAACTCCAGGGAATCGGTGTGAGTCGGTCTGAGCACACTTTTCTAACACTTTCCCATCCCCCCACCCCCAAGCTTAACACATGCGTCTTCTACACCTGTTGGAACAGCTTCTGGAGGTCTTCTCCAGTCCCATTTCCATTGCTGTAATGATGGCCATTTGTGGGATGTGTGAAGCCAGGCCAGTGAAAAGGCTAAGGATGCCAAAGAGTGTTCTCACACAAAGTATGGGCATCCCTAATGACTGAGATGCTATAGAAAGGTGATTTCCATCACAAAGATCTGGTGAATATTCCTACATGGCAGAAAATAGCCTTTTGGAAGGAGACGGTTCGCTGTTCTTTGCACACAATTGTTTTATTTTCCAGAGGAGACGGTTCACACTTCCGGCAGGCAACACAAGGCAGAGCAAACACACACACACACACACACACACACACACACACACACACACACACACACGCGGGCCTAAGATAACAACCCTCCCCAATTTGGCACCTTTCAAGTCCTTCTTGTGTTTTCAGCTTGTCTGATTCTGGAGAAGGGCTTCTAAATAGTACAAACGATGGAACAATTGATACAGAATGATAACTATGTGAATAGAGCTCCTATGTCCAGAGCTTGAGATTTCCAGTTACATCTTTGCTTTGCTGGAGAGGGGAAAAAAAGGGGGGTGGAAAGTAGAGGAAGAAGGGAGGAGGAGGAGGAAGAAGAGAAGGAGGAGGAGGAGAAGGAGAAGAAGGAAGAGAAGGAGGAGGAGGAGAAGGAGAAGAAGAGAAGGAGAAGAAGGAAGGAAGAAGAGGAGGAGGAGAAAAGAAGGAGAAGAAAGAAGAAGGAAGAAGGAAGAGAAGGAGGAGGAGAAGGAGAAGGAGAAGGAGAAGAAGAGAAGGAGGAGAAGGAAGAGGAGGAGGAGGAGAAGGAGAAGAAGGAAGAAGGAAGAGAAGGAGGAGGAGGAGAAGGAGAAGAAGGAAGAGAAGGAGGAGGAGGAGGAAGAAGAAAAGAAGGAGGAGGAGGAGGAGAAGAAGAGAAGGAGAAGAATGAAGAAGGAAGAGGAGGAGGAGAAGGAGAAGAAGAGAAGGAGGAAGGAGGAAGAGAAGGAGGAGGAGGAGGAGAAAGAGGAGAAGGAGAAGAAGAAAATGATTTTTCTATCCTGACATGCTTATCCATTTACAGCCTGTGACAACTGTCTTATTGTGGGAAGAATCACTCGGAGCGCTGAGGCTGGTGAGGATGCTATGGCATCTGGGCCGAAAAGGGCCCCGCTGGGCACAGCCAGTAATTAACATCCTCAGGTGGAGGGACAAGATAAGCGGGGCTGAACCCCCCCCCCCAGCAGCCCCAGGCAGGGCAGGGAAGCAGGTGGGAAGAGGAGCCTTTCCCTCAGCATGGAGGGTCTCCTCCCAGAGGGCAGCTCAGCCCAGGTTGTCCTCTGCGGTACAGGTAGCTCTTGTTTAGTGGCTGTTTCTTTCTTTCTTTCTTTCTTTCTTTCTTTCTTTCTTTCTTTCTTTCTTTCTTTCTTTCTTTCTTTCTTTCTTTCTTTCTTTCTTTTTCTTTCCTTCCTTTCCTTTCCTTTCCTTTCCTTTCCTCCTTTCTTTCTTTCCTTCCTTCCTTTTCTCTTTCTTTTCTCTTTCCTTTTTCTTTCCTCCTTTTTTCTTTTCTTTCTTTCTTTCTTTCTTTCTTTCTTTCTTTCTTTCTTTCTTTCTTTCTTTCTTTCTTTCTTTCTTTCTTTCTTTCTTTCTTTCTTTCTTTCTTCTCATTAAAAATTAGTGAGCTGCTAAGAAGGTGGTCAGGCCTTAACTGAGGAAGGTCCTGCAGTTAGTGTTGCCAGATTTTAAAACCTGTCTTGGAATTTAAGCAAAACATGCCAAGTTAAAAAAAAAAGTTTACTTTAATCACTGCTAGTTTCCATCTCCTCCGTATCTGCCCTATCTGTGATCCATGTGGGAACTCTCTAAGGAGACCATGTGCCCTGTTTAAAGGCCATCTGCTGCTGGAGACCTCTCTCTTTCTCTCCCCACCACTCTTGGCAGCTGAATGAAGGCCACCCACTGGGAGCTATTTAACTTCCGAGTTCAACTCACTTTGAATGGAATTTTGAGAGGATGGAAAAGACACCCACCAGGAGGTTCTGAGAAATAAATTAAGAAGAGCTTTCTGTCTGGTTAGCTCTAGAGATGGAGTGCATCCAAATTTTGCCATGTTATCTTTTGCCTTTGGATATCCAAAGCTTTCCAGGAAGGCTGGGTGGTGACTGTTGAGTGGAAGCCATGAGGATTCAGTTGGCCTCAAGCCTGTTTGAGTGTGGACGTGCCTTCATGTTGAGGGGGAAGCAAAGATGGAAGTCAAGAATCAAGAATCAATGGCACAAGAAGTGACGCCATCACTTTCTAAGGTCTGGGCAAGACCACCCTTGGAATACTGCATCCAGTTTTGGTCACAGCAATATAAAAAAGATGTTGAGACTCTGGAAAGAGAGCAGAGAAGAGCAACAAGGATGATGGAGGAGCGGGAGAGGGGGGGCTGAAGAACAGTGGCTGGAACTGGGTATGTCTAGTGAAAAGAAGAACCAGGGGTGACATGATAGCAGTGTTCCAATATTTGAGGGGCTGCCCCAAAGAAGAGGGGTTCAACCTATTTTCCAAAGCACCAGAAAGCAAGACAAGAAGCAATGGATGGAAACTGAACAAAGAGAACTAAGGAGAATTTCCTGACAGTGAAAAAAATTAATCAGTGGAACAACTTTCCTCCAGAAGCTATGGATGCTCCAACACTGGAGGCTTTTAAGAAGAGATAGGACAACCATTTGTCTAAAATGGAATAGGTTCCTTTTGATTATACTCTGCTCTGGCAAGTTGCCTCAACATTATTAAAATACTCAGGCAAAAGCTGCTGCAGGAGGGATCCAGCTTGGGGTCATGAGGATGTCGGCTATATAAACCCAAACTTCCTTATCCTCATGTCCTTGAGCCAAAATCAGAACAAAGCTTTGGGGTGTGAGGCGCCCCCAAACATGTTCAATGTGGTCCCCTCAGCATTGGGGCATTGCTCCAGTGGGGCAGTGAAGGCTATGTTGTCCTTTGAAGCAGTCCCCTCTTTGCAACAGTCATAGAGTTGGACACTTATGACTGCTGCTGCTGTTTGCTTCCCCTACCTGAGGCAGGTGGACGATGCTTTCATCCATGGCCAATTTCAAGGACAGGTTGGATGCTTATCAAAAGAGCGGTGACTTCATTGGGATTTCTTGAAGGACCTTTGAAAGTCTGCCTTTCAGACCAGATGGCTTGTGAATTTCTAAATATGCTAAATATACACGTCTTCATTTTGTGATTAATGTATTCCTGGGTGGGTGGGTGATCCAAAGTATATCATCATGAACTCTTTTATCCCAGAAAAAAACCACCTTGAGGGGTTAGAGAGGTGGGGAGGAGCTGAGTTTCATCAACTCCCCATTTATTTCGGAGCCCACGTGAAGCTCAGAACCTTCCCTGTGTTCCTTCTGCTTCACCTCCTGCTGCTTCTCCTTCTCCATTCTGTTTGACCTATAGCAGTGGTAGAGAACCTATGGCAAGCGTGCCAGAGGTGGCACTCAGAGCCCTCTCTGTAGGCACATGTGCCGTTGCCCCAGCCTTGCCTCCCCCTGGGACCCCCTCCTCACCAGCAGCCCCCCTGGAGGAGAGTCACCCCTGAGCGTGGCCCACATAGAGCAGCGCAGCCAAGGACATGGCAGCCAGGCAGCATAGAGAAGACTCTGCCCTCACCCCCCATCCCGCACAGTTGATGCTGCAGGGCGCGGGGCAGAGGGCGTGGCTGCCATGGCACTGCTGGGCTGCCTGGGGCGATCTGCGGGGGGCCCTGGAGGCGGTGAGTGGCCCTGCAGGCAGACGGGGTGGGGGCGGGGCAGGGGGTGGAAAGGGGGCAGGGCCAGTTTTTGGGCACTCAGTTTCTAAAAGGTTTGCCATCACTGACCTTTAGGGTCACAAGGTTTTTCAGGCCGAGCATCCTTTAGAGCAGAAACCCCCCAGACTGCCAAGGCAGCTTGGGATGAGAGAAAGAACTGGCATCAAGCTGGCTGAGCACTGGTTAAATTTGATTTCATTTAGATCACAGTTCCAAGAAAACAGAAAAGTACCATACATTAAAGGCATTCGGTAGACTGTCCCCTTCTGTCATATTAAAGTAGTGCAGTTTAATAGCAGCTTTGGAGAGGGCCAGGGGGTTGGGGTGCTTAGTTGGGGTACCAAGGGGTGCCCTCTTTCTTAAACCCTCTTTCTTCTCACAGTTTGGTTCCTCCTGATCAAGTCGATTCACTTGTTCCCCTTCCTTTGGAGATGTCTCCGACTGCTTGTTCCAAACATTTTAACGGAGCTGAGATTTGTCCCCAATTAATTGGGACCTGCTGCTTAAATCCCAGACTCCAGCAAGCTATGATTTTGGTTCTGTCTGCTGGAAATCCGGCAACGTCTGGTTCCTTCTGTATTTCTAGCTATTTTCCAGCCCTGTGTGCTACATTATTCCTCCTCCTCCTCCTCCTCCTCCTCCTCCTCCTCCTCCTCCTCCTCCTCCTCCTCCTCCTCCTCCTCCTCCTCCTCCTTCCTGGTGAGGACTTGTTAGCTGCCCTTTCTAATCCTGGCAGCTACATAGCCAGCAATAATAACACTGCTAACAATGCATGGAGGGAAAAAAAAACCCTGCAGGGCAGCATTGGTAAAGGATTCTGTGCAACTGGAGAAAGCAGGTTGCAGGCTGGGCCTCGTTGATTCAGCCGCCGTTTACATCGATGCTTCAGCAATGGGTTGGCCTGGCAGGGTAGGGGATACTGGGGCTCCCAGAAAGAGTGCAGACAAGAGCCACAAAGATGATGACGATGACAACAGTTGTGGGAACTAGGTACGTCTGGCTTAGTGAAGAGAAGGACTAAGGAGTACATGATATCAATCTCCCAGAACTTGAGGGACTCTCACAGAGAAGAATAGAATAGAATAGAGCTGGAAGGGACCTTGGAGGTCTTCTAGTCCAGCCCCCTGCTCAAGCAGGAGAACCTATACCACCTCAGACAGATGATTGTCTAGCCTCTTCTTGAAAACCTCCAGTAATGGAGCACCCACGATTTCTGGAGACAAGCTGTTCCACTGGTTGATTGTCCTCACTGTCAGGAAGTTTCTCCTTAATTCCAGGTTGCTTCTCTCTTTGATCAGTTTCCAACCATTGTTTCTCGTCCTTCCCTCTAGTGCTCTGGAGAACAACCTGGCCCCTCTGCCTTGTGGCAGCCCCTCAGACACTGGAACACTGCTATCGTGTCTCCCCTATTTCTTCTTTTCTTTAGACTAGCCAAACCCAAGTCCTTCAGCCATTCTTTGTATGTTTTAGTCTCCAGGCCTTGGATCATCTCAGTTGCTCTTCTCTGATTTTTTTCCAAACCCTCAACATCTTTTTTGTGATATGGTGACCAAAAGAAGGAGTCAAGCTCTTCTCCAAAGCGCCTGAAGGCAGGACAAGAAGCAACGGGTGGAAACTAAGCAAGGAGAGAAGCAACCTGGAACTAAGGAGAAACTTCCTGACAGTGAGGACAATTAACCAGTGGAACTGCTTGCTCTCAGAAGTTGTGGCTGCTCCATCACTGGAGGTTTTTAAGAAGAGACTGGACAGTCATTTGTCCGGAATGGCATAGGGTCTCCTGCTTGAGCAGGGGGCTGGACTAGAAGACCTCTGAGGTCCCATCCCACTCTGGCGTTCTTTTATGTGTTGCTGGGAATTCACACTCAGAATGTGGGTTGGATTTCAAAGTACTAGCTAGTTAAAGGTGCGTCCCAAACGCCTCTTTCAAATTCTGAATTTGCCTCTGTTCTTTAAAGGCTGTTTTTGGTCCCTCTGCCTCCCTTTTCTTTTCCTTTTCTTTCTGAAATCTGATTTGTTCCTAATTGCTCAGACTTTGAACTGCCCGCCTTTCATTTGGTCTGTCCTGTCACTGAAATTTAAATTGCAGGGGAGGCAGTTGGAAACGAGCGGTCTGAAGGAGGCGTCTTTGTGCGCTCAGACAGAGTTTCAATTTTAATCGGTCACCATTGTAAGCTTTATAGTTGGGTTTGGAGCAAAGCCGCTCCAAAATTCTTATCCATTATTTCTCCTGGGAATGTGGTTGAAAGGAGAAGAAAATTTTTTCCACCCCCTCTCTTTCTCTTTCTTCTAGAAACAAAACATCGCTCAGAAATGTTCGTGTAGACTTTCAAGAAAGTTTCCGTAAACAGTCCCCAACTTACGACCAATCGCTTGGCAACTTTGAAGTTAGGACAACTCTTCCCCAAAGCTACTTATGACCCAATTTCAAAGTTCCAATGTTGAGGGCCACTCCCCCCAGTCATGTGACCAGTTTTGGTGCTTGCTATGAGCAGCTCAAATTTACCCCCGTTTGCAGTGATGCGATCGTGGTTTACAATGGTTTTGCTGGAAACTGGCGTTTGGTTTTGTTTCCTGGCAAAAACTGTCTCACAGCATACAATGGGCTCAGTGAATGACCACGGCATTCACTTTACGACCACCATGGTTGCTTAATGACCGCTTCAAACAAAGGTCATAAAATTCATTCCAGTCATACGGTGACCTGTTTTATGGGCGTCAAATATACAGCTGTAATTGTGGGTCTCAGTTATAGTTGTGACTCAGATGGCCAACCAGCTTGATTGGTCTGTTCCTGGTCTGTCCAGGAAAACAATAAGGTCGGGGAGAAGACAGCTTCTAGGAGGATACAAGGATGGTGTGTGAAGCAACGTCAGGCGTTTGTCTTCTGATTCTGCACATTGGTGGTTTTTTAAAATAACATTTTATTAGTTTTCTGAGATTACAATTCATAAGTGCTTAGTCAACAACGTGTTGTCTGAGTCCCTTTGTTTCACTTAACAATACATATTGAGTTCCTAATCTCTACCCCGTTTTTCCAGCCATTGGTAAAATGCATTCCATCCTTGGAAATATTCTGTGTCTTCCTTTTCTTTAATCTTCAACGTAAGTCTATCCATTTCTGCACAGTCCAATATTTTCTTAATTATCTCTTCTTCAGATGGTGTTTCCTTATTTTCCCACTATTGAGCAAATGCAATTCTTGCTGCTGTTAATACTTACCTGGCAGGGGAGATACCTTGATCACATTGGTGTTTTGTTAATGGTCACCCCCACAGTGGCAGTCATTATGGGAAAAACCAACTGCAACATAAATCTCACTGTCCCCCCCCCAAACGTTGTGTTAACTCCTTTCTCTGGTTAAGTAGGCTGTTGCTCCTATTAAGTGTTGCAGGGATGCTTCTTAGGGGGGAGAGTGGAGTAGCTGGCATCAGGGGTCTTCTCCCCCTGCCACAATGTGGAGCTTCGAAACGACGATGCTCAATCTTGAAAACTGCTGTTTTTTAAGATGGAGGAGAGCTAACCAGGAACATATTGTAAAAAGTGAAGGAACATGGACATCCAGGGAGCAGTTACTCAATGAATAGGACAGGACAAAAACCTTTTAACGGTGGCAGAAGGAAGGACTTTATGGGAATCCTGAGCCAAGAGGAACTGAAAATAGTTGTGGTGCCGCTTCAGGGTACAGGCAGATAACAAAATGCAACCCAGCACGGTCATTTGTGGCACATTTTACAGTCCTGTTGGGGAGTCCTGTCCCCTTTCTTCTCTGTTGCATGAACTCGGCAAGCCAGGGAAGGGGAGCTGATCAGTGTGTGTGTGTGTGTGTGTGTGTGTGTGTGCGCGCGCGCGCGCGTGCAGGGGGGGAGGTATGGCATTCTCATTGCTAATCTGGTGGGGCACCAGTGTTTATTGGAAAAGAGAGTGGATAGGGGGGGAATAAGGGAGGGGAAGAATGGGATCCCCAGAGCTGATGGAGTGGAATTTAAAAAAGAAAAAAATATTATACTTAAGTTATAATTCAGGTGTGTTTGATTTCGGATTAATGTGCTATCGGAATCCAGCCCGCTGGAGTTTGCAAACTGCAAATTAGAGGTGAGTGACTTGTGTACAGCTCTTATGACCGTTGTTCACACTTGCGACTGCTGCAGTATCCCATTGTCACGTGATCAAAATTCACTTGGCAACTGACTCCTATTATGACGGTTGCAGTGTCCCCTGTGATCCCCTTTTGCGACCTTCTCAGAAACGAAGTCAATGGGAGAGCCAGGTTCACTTAACCACTGTGGCAGGAAAGGTCGTAAAATGGGACAAAACACACTTAACTCTCCCGCTTAGCAACAGAAACTTTGGGCTCAATTGTGGTCGCAAGATGAGGATTACCTGCATTTAGTTTTGGGCAAAGGGAACCTAGTTAGTGCTGAGCTGATCGGATGAAAAGCCCCCTCGGTTTGCTTCATGTAGCGTCTATTGTGGCTGGTTGACATGATACAGCCTGAGCTGGTTGCTGGAATCGCTGAAGGCGTCCCCCAAGCGCCTTAGACTGTTACTTGTATGTACATGAGAGCTTACGCACCGGAGACAATTTCCTTGTGTCCAACCACACTGGCCAATAAAGGATTCTGTTCTGTTCTGTTTTATTGCATATTCTATTCTATTCTATTCTATTCTACTCTACTCTATTTTATTCCATTCCATTCCATATTCTGTTCTGTTCTCTCCTCTCCTCTCCTCTCCTCTCCTCTCCTCTCCTCTCCTCTCTCTCTTCTCTTCTCTTCTCTTCTCTTCTCTTCTCTTCTCTTCTCTTCTCTTCTCTTCTCTTCTCTTCTCTTCTCTTCTCTTCTCTTCTCTTCTCTTCTCTTCTCTTCTCTTCTCTTCTCATTCTATTAATTGTTTCACTTTCCTTCATTACTCTTGTGAGGGAGAGAAACACGGCCAACCGGCTAACCCCAAGCAGGATTTTCCCTTATTTTCCCCACACAATTGGCATTCCGAGAGACTCTGTCCCAATAAATGGAAATTCCATTTAGTTGGCAGGGCTAATAACCATCTGTATATAGAGCTGTGTAAGGAGTCTAGATTGCAACTTGTGCCTGAACAGGTGTTAGATAGTTTCTCTCTGATTTGCACTGCTATTATACATAAAATTCTGCTTTGGGGGCACGTTTTATGCTAATAGCCTCCCCCACCCTTCCACATATTACTTTTTCTCTCTTGTTCCCAGACAGCTCATAAAGAATAGATTGGCTGTTGCTAAATTCCAGCGATTTGACATCACCATCTTTTCCTCCTTGTCCTCCTTTCTCTTTCCTCCCCCCTCTTCCTCCTCCCCCCTCCCTCCCTTCTCCTCCTTCTTCCTCTCTCCCTCTCTCCCTCTCTCCCTCCCTCCTCCTCCTTCTTCCTCCCACCTCTTCCTCTGTTTTTTTTTTAAACCATTCCCAAGGCATAGGGTGTTTATCAATACCAGTTGACTTTTAGGGGAGAGAAAAACCTAAATAGTTAATACATCTAGAACTGAGAGGATTCAGAAACGCTGCAACCCAGGGAGAGCCATCTACTGAGTTCCCCAAACATGGTGATGGTGATGGCGACATCTGTTCCGTTGAGTCCGACTCTCGGTGATGCTATGGGCTTAAATGGATGCAGCATTCTGTTTTAGCCCTGCACGGTTTCATTCTCAATCTCCAATTTTATCTTCTGGGTTTGGTTTGGTTTTTTATCACTGCTCTGCAGTTCTGGTTTTTAATTGATTAGCATCCCAACCAAGCTAACTCTTCTGCCATCCAGAAGGTTAGTAAATAAATAAGGCCCTTGTTTGTTTGGCCCTCAGGCATGATTCCTACTTCAATACTTTCCGGAGATTGTCTTCTTCTGCTTGGGAATGCCAGCCATTGCTTGGGGTCTAAATCTGGCCAGATGGAAATGGCTGCCAAGCATTTTTTCCAACATACCAGTGAGATTATGCTGGCTAACGCTTCCTTCTGACACAACTGAGTAGAGCCATTTCTGCTCCCCCCCATCCAACCAGGGCGATGTTCCCAGGCTGACTCCATGTGCCAGGCCTCAGCTTTGGATGGCCTAAAGCGATGAGGACAAATCCAACTGTTGGATTTTTTTTTTTCCTCCTGAAGGTGCCAGTTTGGGGCTGTCTCTCTTTTTAGCCATCAAATCTAAAGGTGACTGATGCTAGAACAAAGGGATGCCAAATGATTCTCATTTTCTTCTCTACCACCCAATGGATCAAAGGCATTTGTAAAACTAAATATTTCTGTCGAGCAGATGATAGGGTTTTTTTTTTAAAAAAATTGCTGTTAGGAAGCTGCGAAATTGAAATTGCAAAACAGCCAGTAACAGAGCCAGCCGATGTGTCAGATGGGACTGTCTGCTTACCATCAGCTTTGGGAGCCTGGCTTGGAGAGGCTTACTGGATGAGAAAAGAGCTTTTTGTAGGCTCAGACAAGTCAGAAGATGCTAGCCTTGGGGTAAGAAACGGGTCTAATGGGGAATAAAGAGGGCTGAGGGGTCTTTGGTGCTCTCTGAGCTTGGTTGTTTTCTTGCAGATGTTTCATTACCCAAACTAGAATGATAGCACTGATGATGTTACCTAGTTGGATAATGAGATGTCTGCAAGAAAACAACCAAACTTAGAGAGCACTAAGGATCCCATAGTCGTCCTCCTCCTCTTCCCTCCTCCCTCCTCCCTCCTCCCTCCTCCCTCCTCCCTCCTCCCTCCTCCCTCCTCCCTCCTCCCTCCTCCCTCCTCCCTGCAAACCCCAGTCTCTTCTACCATTGATGATGTTACCTAGTTGGGTAATGAAACATTTGCAAAAAAATAACCAAGCTAAGAGAACACCAAGGATCCCATAGTCCTTCTCCTTCTCCTCCTCCCTCCCCCTGCAAACCCTACCTTCTAGCACTGATGATGTTACCTAGTTGGGTAATGAAACATCTGTAAAAAATAACCAAGTTCAGAGAGTACCATCCTCCTCCTCCTCCTCCTTCTCCTCCTCCTCCTCCTCCTCTCAAATCCCAGTTCCTTCTAGCACTGATGATGTTACCTAGTTGGGTAATGAAATGTCTGCATGAAAACAACCAGGCTCAGAGAGAGCACCAAGAACCACACAGTCCTTCTCTTTCTTCTCCTTCTCCTTCTCCTTCTCCTTCTCCTTCTCCTTCTCCTTCTCCTTCTCCTTCTCCTTCTCCTTCTCCTTCTCCTTCTCCTTCTCCTTCTCCTTCTCCTTCTCCTTCTCCTTCTCCTTCTCCTTCTCCTTCTCCTTCTCCTTCTCCCCTTCTCCTTCTCCTTCTCCTCCTCCTCCTCCTCCTCCTCCTCCTGCTCCTTGCAAATCCCAGTCCCTTCTAGCAATGATGATGTTACCTAGTTGAGTAGTGAAAGGTCTGCAAGAAAACAACCCAGCTCAGAGAGCATCAAGGACCCCTCATTTCTCCCCCACGCTACAAATTTAAGAGTCCTCCCTGAAGAACTGGAAGCCGGCCTGTTTCTATCACGGGTGTTCTTTCTCCAGAGCTCTTTCACAATTGGCTTTCCTGATCTTAGCAAAATTCCGGCTCAGAATCTGCTAAACCCCGAAGTCAGAGAATGTGGGGATTGTAGTCAAAATCAAACTGCAGTTTTGTTTGCCTAAGAAGAGAAGATGAAAGAAGAATTACTTTTGTTGTCCAAGGATGAAGAGGTAGAATTTTGCAAGAGATGAGACCTGCCGAAGGATGATCCAGAATTAGGTTTGCACTGATAATAGAGATGAAGTATAATTGTGTATCCAGTAGTTTTAAGGCCTGAAATGGCTTCAGGAGTGCGTAGATGTATCTGGGTGGAAAATCCAGAGACTCACATCTCCAGGGAAAGTAGTAAAAGAACGTCTGTCAGAAAACCCGGATTTCTGTTGCAAGTCAGTATCAAAAATATAGGTAAATCCTCAACTTACAACACTTCATTTAGTGACCATTCAAAGTTGAAACGGCACTGAAAAATGTGACTTTATGACTACTTTTCGCAGTTACGACCTTGGCAGCATCTCTGGGATCATGTGATCCAAATTCAGACGCTCGGCAACTTTATTTATGACCATTGTAGTGTCAGTTGCCATGTCCCAGAGGGTCACATGATCCCCTTTTGCAACCTTACGACAAGCAAAGCCAATGGGGAAGCTGGATTCACTTGACAACCGTATTACTAACTGATTGACTGCAGTGATTCACTTAACATCTTTGGCAAGAAAGGTCATAAAACGGGGCAAAACTCACTTAACAAATGTCTTGCTGAGTAACAGAAAGCTTGGACTCCAACTTCCGGTTTTGCATGGTAGCGACCGGTCATGGGCTTGCGGGTTCTCTGCACCCCTGCAGCTAATTTTGCCCTGCCAGGGGACCCTAAATGGGTCTAAGTCACCCTGGATAGGCGATAAAGAAAGAAAGGTGCTCCAGTGATTCTGGAATGGTGGCGGCCATTCCGTTTGACTTGGGAAAGCCTTCTAACCCCGACAGGAGAAAGGCTGGCTGTATTCCAGCCCAAGCTACTTGCAACCGGCCAGCCCAAGCTACTTGCAACCGAAGTCCCAAAGCACTAACCAGCACGTGAACAGCGTGTTTGAAACTGGGGGAGGAATTTGATCTTCTCTTTTCTATTTTACATTTAATTTCCTGGAAAAGATTCCCAAGGAGCAAAATGCCTCTGAAAGGGAAGGAGGGGGATTTCTGCCCCCCCCCATACTAACGGAAGCGACAAATTATTCTTTTTATGGAGGATCAAAATATATGGAAGTGAAAAAAAAATATATGGAAGTGAAATAAATATAAAACCTGAAACTTAAAACTTAAATCTGGATAAATCTAAAATTGTTTTAATGGTTAAGACTCTCATTTCAAAGGTAATTGTTCATTTTGGAAATTGAAAAACAAATAGTTGCTGACACCTAGTGGCAGATGAAGACTATGACAGCTATGACTTTAAGACTTGGCAAAATCTGAGAAAAGCTAATCTGTTTCTGTGACCTTCAAAGCTTTAACAACAAAGAACAGCTGTGACAAAAAAAGACAATAATCTGGGCTGTAGACAAGAAATAATTACAAATTTTAGGGAAAAAACTTTTTTGAACTTTTTAGATTACAAATATCTATCTAATTGGGATTCTAAAGCTATTTACAGAGAAAAGAAAGGAAGAGGAAAACTCAAATTCTTGGCTATCATGGATCAGAGACATGCAGAAAGAACATATCAAGAAAACATAAATACGTCACAGGAGGAGATATATAGTATACTGCAACTAATTCAAACAACAATGATTTTAAACCACAAAGAAATCCAAAACAACTTTGAAAATATAAATCAATCTATTTCCAAGTTAACTCTACAACAACAAAAAATCCTAGAAAACAACAACAGAGAAGGAGCAGATAAAACAGATAAATGGATATAGAATTGAGAATAGAGACTTAAAAATGGAACTTAACAAAACAAGGAAACATGATTTAATCCTAGTGGGAAAAAATTCACAAGAATTGGAAAAAAACAACATATCCCTTGAGACTACAAAATAAATCTGAGGACAAGAAAACAGATTGGATAAAATGGACTGTAGTGATGTCAGGAACATTGGAGAGATAGGAAATGATAAGAAAAGCAGAGAGATAAGATAAGATAAGTAAGATAAGATAAGATAAGATAACCTTTATTGTCATTTTTATACTGTGGGCACAATGGCACACATCAAAACTGACCGTCTCCTCCCGCCCCCAGCCATGGCCGACGTGGAGGACGGAGACGAGCCCGGCATTTCTACTACTCACTCGGGTTCTTCCGGCGCCAAAGC
Organism: Bothrops alternatus; assembly: GCA_034064705.1. Taxonomy (NCBI): domain Eukaryota; kingdom Metazoa; phylum Chordata; class Lepidosauria; order Squamata; family Viperidae; genus Bothrops; species Bothrops alternatus. The sequence goes on along the minus strand of JARGCV010000413.1, from coordinate 542,556 downwards.
TGGCGGCGCCGACAAAATGTTCTCGCTGAAGAAGTGGAACGCCGTGGCCATGTGGAGCTGGGATGTCGAGTGCGACACCTGCGCCATCTGCCGGGTGCAGGTCATGGATGCCTGTCTTAGATGTCAAGCTGAAAACAAACAAGAAGATTGCGTTGTGGTCTGGGGAGAGTGTAATCATTCCTTCCACAATTGCTGCATGTCGCTATGGGTGAAACAGAACAACCGTTGCCCTCTCTGCCAGCAGGACTGGGTAGTCCAAAGAATAGGCAAAAAACACTGTTTTCAGCTATTGCACCAAAATTGTTTAAAATGATATACAACTAATGGTATACTTTCTCTGTGAAGGAAGTCACAGTGGCAAAATCCATCATATTTATTTGTCTACATAGGGACTTGGATTTGAAATTTTTGTATAAGTTTACTGGGGGTTTTTTTGTCTAAAAATCTTCCATCAGGAACTTAGCTGCAGTATTTAAGAATATATGTAAATATTTAATATGAACACTTCATTGTTTGGGAATTATTTAGGACTTATAGATCTATAATTATTAATATGAGCAATTTCAGCTTGAAATATTGCTATTTTTCTCAACATGAAGTTATTAGTTAATAATTGTGCATTGTTTTTATTTTGGTTTTATTATTTTTTTAGGTATTGATAAACGCTTGTTAGTGCTTTAAGTTAAAATTGAATTGATTGCCTTTTCAAAGTATGTACTTTCTTCACACGCAATTAAATCTTTTATCCTTGTGAAAAAAAAAAAAAAACTGAAATTTAGTTGCCCGCTCTCAAGGTGAAACAAAGTGAAAGAAAAAGATTTTCAACAAACATGGAAAGGCAGAAGTCCTGTACAAAGACACTTCTCCTGATTTACTTTTTATATCTACAGCAACATTTATGAACATACGGAAAAACTTTTTGATTCAGCAAAATACATTAAGAAAGACACTGGGCAAAAGAAAAAGACTAAAGTGGAAACTAAGAAAATAGATGATGGGACTTTCCAGAGAGAATACTTAAAAAAAGAAACATTTGTTTGAATATGGTTAAAGAAATAGAAAAGTTTTGGAATATATATGTCACTCTAAAAGGGATGAATTCTCTAAATATAATATAGTATGTTTTTTTCCCTTTTTTGTTCTCTTTCTTGATATGAGTAATATAAAAAAGTTGAAATGACCTAGACAAAGGAAATATTTTAGATATTTAAATGTGATTAAAATGTTTTGAATAAGAGTTAAAGGACTAGATGACTAGATGTATTAAATGGAATGTTCAAAGATTAAACATATTTTTAATTATGGTAAAAAAGAATAAGAAATTTAGGAAATAAATATATATTAACTTAGGAGGCATATATATATTTTAAGTAGTATGTTATTTTTTATGCTTCTTTACTCTTGCTTTTCTTTCTTTTTTTCTACTGTTTTATCTATTTCTTAAGAAATGTAAAAGTGTGAGATGGTTCATATGGAAAAATAGAGTTAAATTGTTAAATGTAATTAATTTTTGAGAAAATCTTAACCCGTAAGAATATCTAGAATTTGATGGGAGAAACAAATTAAAATAAGGACTGTAATAGGATCTGTGATAAGGCAACCAGAGTGATTGGATAGGAAAGAAATATTATATTGATGTGATTATTATTTTTAGGACTATTGGAAAAAAATTATATACTTAACTGTTATCTATTAAAATGATAAGAATTGTATTAACAATGTTTGCAAAAGAGGATATTTTGGGAAAAGAGGAAATCAGCTAAAACTAGTATGTGGATTATGGATTATAGAAATCAATTGTTAGTGATTGTTTTACAAATGTAACCCAGACAACACACTGTTCACCAATTATTAAGTGATTTATGTTTTTTTTTAAAAAAATCAATAAAATATATTACAAAAAAAAAGCTTGGACTGTCCATTGTGGTCGTAAGCTGAGGACTTTCCGTACTGGGTAGATAGATCAGCGGTTTGTCGCAATATGAGACGACTTCCCAGCTTCATAAATGTAGTGTTTGAACTTTGGAGTGAAGGAAAATGAGACACTACAGGCAGTCCTCCACTTATGATCACAACAGAGCATAAAATTTCTGTTGCTAAGCGAGATGGTTGTTCAATGAGTTTTGCTCCATTTTATGATTGTTCTTGCCACAGTTGTCAAAGTGAATCGCTACTGTTCTTAAGTTAATCGCCCGTTCTTAAGTGAATCTGGCTTCCCCATGGAGTTTGATTGTCAGACGTTCGCAAAAAGGGGATCACGTGACCCCGGGACACTGCGACCGTCATAAATGGGAACCAGTTACCAAACGTCCGAATTTTGATCATGTGATCCTGGGGATGCTACGACGGATGTAAGTGTGAAAAACGGTCATCCCTTTTTTCCTTTGAACGGTCACTAAATGAATTGTCGTACCTAGAGTTTATAGGAGGCCAGCCGGCAAGTTGGTTCACACATTCCAGAAGACCATCATGGTGGATTGTTTAGTTTGGATTTAGCATTTTGGGAGCCTTCCCCCCCCCAAACTGGACTTTGTTTATGGATTTAAGGCTGAGTTTGCTGCACAGATGGAAAGCAGAGACATTCCAGTGGGCTCCTTAGAAGAGGCGGTGGCTTTGGCAGATGTGGCCCATCTGGCGATCTCCAGAGGTGCAGGCTCAATGCTCTGATCTCCGGTCACTGTGACTAATGAGAGTTCAGCCACCTGGAGTCTCTATTTTCTGACCTGCTCACCTCAAAGTGCTAACCTCCCATCTGTTATTTTAATAAATAGTGATGTTGTAGTCAGTGAAATAAATTTGTCTGCTGCTTGCCACCCTCTCTGTTCGCAAGGCTTTAGATACCTTCATAGCAAGGCCCTCTTAAAAGTTCTCTTTTTTGTGAGTTTATAATATAAAATACAAAAGAAAATGGTAGGAAAAATAGGGAAGGGAAAAGTGCAGGGAAAAAGGGGGAAAAAAGAAAGACAAGTCGTTGATTTCCGACTCCCTTTGATGCAGTAGAATAAGATAATAGCATCAACCCTCAACTTTTTACTTTTATATAGTAACATAAACTAGCCATTCCTGTAACTAAGGTGACCAACTTTTTTACAATGAAAAGGAGGACACAAATAAATAGAAGAAAAAAAAGATTGTAAAAGCTGGCTCAGCCCATGGAAGGTCAACCGCCCGCCGCGCCCCCGCCCACAGCCGCCCTGCCAGCACCGCTGCCCTGCCGTGTAGAGCGGGCCCCGGGGCTCCAAAAGCACCAGCCACGCCAGCTCCGGCCCCGGGGGGGGCAGCTCACCGTCAACACACCCCGCCTGCAGCCGCCCCGCTAGCACCACCACCCACCCTTCACAGCCCCATGTAGAGAGGGCACCGCGGCTCCCACAGCACGGGGGCAGCCGGCCGCTGCTGCCCCTCACACCCCTGCCCGCAGCACCCCCGCTGCCCCTGCCTCTTGTACCCACAGCCATTATTGCCCTAGCAAAGCCGAAGATCAAGAGAAACTTACCACTCCAGTCTCCTCCAGGTATCTTTGGGACTAACTAGGAGATGGTGTAGTTGGGTAGCAGGGAGGGGTGCTAAGTTCCTGCCAATTCGCCTTCGCTGCAGACAACTTGCATGTGCAAAGTTTGCCGGCCGGGTGTTTTGGCGCGCTCAGCAGCAATTCCTGTTGGCTTTCGAAAGCCAATAGGGGGAGTAGCACAGCTCATGCAAAAGTTGGGGAAAAACCATCAAAAAAAGATGCCAAAATGCTGTTCTGAGCGTTCTATGAGAGAGAAAAAAAGCCCTGCGGATTAGTCTTCAAATATCAAAAAGGAGGACATGTAGGAGGACACTTTTCAAGGGAGGACAGAACTTACAAAAGGAGGACGGTTGGTCACCTTACTATAACAACAAACCAATCTAATCGGTAAAACCCAAATCAAAGTTTTGGGGTTTTTCCCCCCACCTCAAGCCCAAAATCCAGAAGCGGTTTCCAAGTCGAAACAAAAGCAACTGTGTGTTTTTCTCTAATCAAAGCAGCCAATTTGGCCATCTCTGCTAACTCCTTCGCCTTTTGCAGCCATTTGTCCATTGTGAGAATCAAAGTGTCTTTCCATTTTTTGTGCATAAAGTAATCTTGCTGCCATCAACGTAGATAACACCAAAAAAGGATTCTCAAACCATCAGCATGGTACATTTTTGGATGGTCTGGCAAAATCTGAGCCTTTTTTGGTGGTGGTTCTAATTCTCTAGGCCCAGAAGGTAGTGCTAAGAGATTACCGGTTTGGATTAAGTTTGACTTGTCCCCAAGATACTCAACATCTTCAGAAATCCACTGGAAGGAGGTCATCTAGAACTCTGGAGATGGGTGCCCAGCTATGACACCCAACAATCGTATATTTCTCCACCTCCAAGGAAGCAGGGTACCCCTTGAATCCAACCCACGTTGAATTGTAGGCTGAATGAGAGAGAACAGGCTGCAATTCAATTCATCCCTCGGAGGGTGAAATTGAAAGACTGAACAAACAATCTCAGGCATGCTTGTGCATGCTGTCTGGGGAATTCTGGGAGTTGAAGTCCACACAACTTAAAGCTGGCAAGGTTGAGAAACACAGCTGTACGGTATGCAAATGAACGGTGTCTTGGCTCATAAAATTGTAGGGGGGATTTACATGCAAATTCTCCAGAGAGGTTGCCACGGTTGAGAAATGCTACTTTAAGAGGGGGGGGAGACGTAAAAGGAACCGGCTAGTGCACAAAATAATTGACTGGACAGATGGAAGGAGCACAATTTGTAAATATTGAGGGGAGTGCAAGATGGTTTGTGTGGAATTGCCCTAACTAGGAGCTATTTTGCTTTTAAAGAAGAGGGGGTTTTTTTTGGCTTAAATAAGCCGGTTTTGTGTTGGACAGGAGATTATGTTCTTATGACATTCATAGCTGACACATCCCTGGCAATTTTCTAGTTCTATTCCCTGCAGGCTGGATATTTGCATCTTGTCTTCACCGGAAGCTCATCAGATTCCATCCTGGTTTAAACCTGATTATTGACTCTGTTTCAGTCAATTATTGATTCTGTTTCAGTTGTTGTTGTTTTTAAAAAATCAGAAACGGTCTCTCCTTGCTCCTCAAGTGCTTTCCTAGATTAATCAGGTACATATAAATCAGAGGGAGGTCAGAAAGCTTTAATCAACAAGTTCTGGTTGAGTATGACTTTGCTTCTTTTATGTTTATGTGGTTGTTTTTATTCACATGACTGCTGTAATAGAAAAAGTCTGATGCTACATCCGTTTGGGTTTTTCTTTGGTGGTCCACAGTACAGGCAGTCCTCGACTTATAACAGCTCATTTAGTGACCATTCAAAGTTACAACGGCACTGAAAAAATGACTTATGACTGTCTTTCACAGTTACGACCTTTTTAGCATCCCCACCATCTTGGGATCAAAATTCAGACACTGGGCAACTGACTCACATTTATGACGGCCGCTGGGTCCCAGGGTCACGTGATCCCCTTTTGGGACCTTCTGACAAGCAAAGTCAACCGGGGAAGCCAGATTCACTTAACAACCGTGTTGCTAATTTAACAGCTGCAGTGATTCATTTAACAAAAGAGGCAAAAAAGGTCATAAAAGAGGGCAAAACTCACTTCACAAGTGTCTTGCTTTGCATCATAAATTCTGGGCTCAATTGTGGTCATAAGTTGAGGATATGTAAGTTGAGGATATGTATGTAATTTCTATTATGCTGTGAGCCGCCCTGAGTTCTCCGGAATAGGGCGGCATAGAAATTAAATTAATAATAATAATAATAATAATAATTACCTGTATTGCATTCAGGTACACAAGGTATCCCCAAGACAAAATGGGACAACTCACCACAGCCAACTCGCCATGGCCAACTCAACATGGGACAATTTAACAATTCAATTTAATTATTTAAAATAAATAAAACACTATTTTAATGTTTGTCATTCACATTTCATTCTGTCCCCCCTTTGGCATCCTTTCTTTAATGATTCTATTCCGCCATTTCTTTGATATTAGTGTAACTTTTGTCCTGTGGCAAGTTGTCCTGCAGCAAGTTAATAATGATGATGATGATGATGATGATGATGATGATGATGATGCAACATAACATCCTGGACTTCACAATTGTCGATAAGAAAGACAAAAAAAGTCTGGATAGTGGACGTGGCAGTGCCTGGAGACAGCAGAATAGACGAGAAAGAACTGAAGAAGATAACAAAATACAAAGACCTACAAATAGAAATAGAAAGACTGTGGCAAAAGCAAGCAAGGGTAATGTTGTGAGTCCGTGGCAGCCAGTGGACCCGGCAGCTGAGTCCAGGGAATCAGAGGAGGAGGAGGAAGAGGAGTTTGGAGAGCCATCAGAGTGGGAGGGAGGCTCTGATGAGTTACAAGACTCACAATCTGATGAAGAGCCTGGCCCCTCCAATCATGGTCAGGATGAGACACAGCTGTGTGGGGAAGATGAGTCAGACTTTGAGGACTCACAGCTGGATGTCATTAGAGATGCTCGTAAAAGAAGGCAGTTAACGAGAGTAGGTCAGAGGGAGTCAATACGGCAACTCCAAGGGAGGAGGAGAAGGCATTGAGAAGTTACACCTCGGGGCTACTTAATAAAAAGAGAAGGTGTGGGCGATGCTGGTTGCTGAAGGCAACTGTTGCACAGTACTTCATGGGATCATGTTCTGTTGGTATTGCCGGTGAATAATTCCTTCTTTTGCATTGTGTTTTCGTGTGGAAAATTTCCTCCATTTGGATTGTGTTTTGTTGCTTTTGTTTTTGGACCATTTGGCAGGTTTGTTACCAATATTAAAAAGGGGATTTGTTTTCTTCTGAGTCTCCAGCCTATTTTTCAAAATGGGTTTTGTCCTTGTGCATTTAACAAGGACAGCTATAGGCTGGGACAGAACAGGTAGCACCAATAGTAATAGGCGCCTTGGGTGCAATCCCAAAACAATTGGAGCACCACCTGAACACCATTGGCACTGACAAATTCACCATTAGTCAATTGCAAAAGGCAGCCTTACAAGGAACAGCTTCCATCCTGCGACAATATCTGTAATACCATCAAACATCCATATCTGCCTATCCCAGGTCCTTGGGAAAGACTCAATAGGTAGACAAAAATGCCAAATCCAGTCTGAACATCTGGCTGACTGTGATGATTATTAATGATGATGATGATGATGATGATATTGGAAGGGACCTTGGAGGTCATCTAGTCCAACCCCCTGCTCAGGCAAGAAACCTTATACCATTTCAGACAAATGGCTGTCCAGTCTCTTCTTTAAAAACTTCCACTGTTGGAGCATTCACAGCTTCTGGTGATAGGTTGTTCCACTGGTTAATTGTTCTCACTGTCAGGAAATTTCTCCTTAGTTCTAGGTTGCTTCTCTCTTTGGTTAGCTTCCATCCGTTGCTTCTTGTCCTGCCTTCAGTTGGCTATGGCAACTTGGCCGTGGTAACTTGGCCATGGCTAATTGTCCTACACCTATCCCATCTAATGATCCTGCTGGGGTGTGAATAAGCCACAATATCTAATCCTTGTTACATCCCAGTAATTCAGAGTCTCAACACTAGAATCCCAATTCTGTTTTTTGAATAAATGATTTTCACTCAGTATATATTAACATGTTGATTTGATGTGTTTTGTTTTTAAAAATAATCTTTTGCATTTCTGCAAGAGAAAATAAATTATGCAGTGTTGGAGAATTGAGAATCGGATCCTGGCTGGCTTCTGTGAATTTCACCAGCATTACTTTCATCTTTATCAGTCTTATTTTTGAACCCATAGGGACTAGAAACTTGCTTTTTTAAAAGAAAAGAAAAGAAGAAAAGTAGCATTTTTTGTATTGTTGCAGAAGCAGTTATAATTGCATACTTGTGCAAGTGTGGCTTTTGGGTGCCCTGTGTCTCCTAATTGTGATAAGGCCTCTTCAGAGAAGGCACAAAGCAGCTGCAATCATTTTGATTATTTATGGCTTGATTATTTTACAGCCAAAGAAAATATCACCCTCATAAAGAAACAGGAATTTCTGCGGGCTCCAATTCAGAGACTCAGGCTCTGATTTAACAACTTTGGTACTGAGGGGAGAAAAATAAGAGAACCCCCCCCCATTCCCTCTTTGTGTCAGGGTAGCCTCTAAAGGAAAAAGTAGTAATAATAAAAAGAAAAAAAGGGGGGGAACAGCTGTAGGGACAGAGGCGTGCAGCTGGAAGGCTGAGCTTGGACAACGAACAATAATTCCAACACTAAGGATGCCTCATTTCAAATTTGAGCTACAAATATTCTCTCTCATTAATTCCAGCATGGTCTGAATTGGGATTGTTTCATTGGGAAACAAAAATATTTTAAGAGATTGAATCTCTCAAGAAGAGAAATAAGGAAGGGAGACGTTCAGGGGGAAGATGATCCAAGCATGAAGAGACCACTGGTGGAGAAAACCTGGCATAGCTTTGGCAACGTTTAGATTTTTGTTGGGTACAAAAACACAGACAACCTCTGCCACTTCTTCACGTCATCCTGAGGTAACTACAATTTCTTCAGTCTTCTGCCTCCTTGCAGCCACCTTGTCTCCATCCTTGACTTGACGTCACTCCCTCTTCCTCAGCTTCTCCCATGTAGGACTTTAGACTTAGCACCTAAAGGGATAGGACCAGTTCTCCCAAGCTCCTAAAGCACCATGCCTGGGGAGTAGCATCTTCTGTAGAAGATCTGCTGGGTCCTTTGGAATCCTTTCTAAACCATCCCCCTTACTCTTGGCAACTTTAAGACTTCAACTCTCAGAATTGTTAATAGTCTCTTAAAGTTGCCAAGTTTGGAGCCCCCAGCTCTTGACACATACACTTGCTACCCCTGGGCTGCCTGCATTCAATAGCTTTCATGACGGGTGGTTGGGAGGCCTGTTTTGAATAGCTTGAAGTACCTTTAGAATCTGCATGGGAAGGTTTCATTTGTGATGCCTGTTAGACATTTTGCAAAGAGTTTGAGATTTGAGCTAGCAGCTGATGAGTAAGCAGGTTGAATGCCCCTGTTGGAGTCCTTTTGTTTACACTGGATGGGGTAGGTCAGTTCTCGCAAGCTCCTAAAGTACCATGCATGGTGAGGGACATCATCTGTAGATGTTCTCCTGGCTTCTTTGGAACCCTCTCTAAACCTCCCTCTTTCCTCTTGACACATACCTTGCAAGGTGTTTGATGTTCAGGTTAATAACTGATGAGGAAGCAAATTGAATGTCCAGGCTGTGGTTGTTTTGTTTACATTGGAAACATGGTTTTGTTTGTGATGAACCTTGCTTCTCTTTGTTTAAAGAGTAGCAGGTGATACAGTCCCCATCAGGACCTCTGAAAGGGTAAAAGGCCTCTTCTGTTCCATCCACTAAAGTCCTTATCTGGATCTCTCTTCTTCTGAAAGAGCCTGCTATTTACTTTCCCAAAAAGGGTTCGTGGGATTGGTAATTGCACAAGTTGAATTGGTTCAAATCTGGCTCTTTCAAAATCCTATGCTGGGAATGCTTGTTGGTAGAAAAACATAGCGCCGTTTCCAGGGCTTGCTGAGAAATGATCCATCCAAAGAGGTGTTTATTTTTAAAACTGTGGTCCCTATTTAAAAATGAGCTGTAACACCAGCAAAATTAGTTTTAACAAATATAAATAGCCCTGGAGATAATGCTTAAGAAGCTCTTCTTCTCCTCTCTTCTCACTCATCTGCTGCTTTGGAGCCAAACTTCAAACTCAGTGAAAAGAAGGGCCAGGGGTGACCTGATAGCAGGATTCCAGTATTTGAGGGGCTGCCACAAAGAAGAGGGAGTCAAGCTATTCTCCAAAGCGCCTGAAGGCAGGACAAGAAGCAACGGATGGAAACTAATCAAGGAAGGAAGCAACCTAGAACTAAGGAGAAATTTCCTGACAGGAAGAACAATTAATCAGTGAAACGACCTGCCTCCATAAGTTGTGGGTGCTCCAACACTGGAGGTTTTAAAGAAGAGATTGGACAGTCATTTGTCTGAAATGGTCTAGGGTCTCCTGCTTGAGCAGAGGGTTGGACTAGATGACCTCCAAGGTCCCTTCCAATTCTGTGACTCTGTTATTCCAGATTTCTTGGATTACAGCTCTAACCCCAAAAGGAATTGGGAAAGGTGATTTAAACTGATTTGTTGTAAGGTTGATCCAGGATTGATGTTGATCCAGGGTTGATTTCTTTGGGCAATCTTTTTGATCATCAGATCTAGATGCTGAGGCTATGTTTTGTGATTTTTTTTTTTTAAAAAAAAACAGTGTTTGTCTCTGGGACAATGAAAGAATGTCTTCTGGTGTTTGTGAAGACTCCAGATGTAGAGCCCTTGGAGGTATTTTTTCTTGCAGATGTTTCATTATCCAACTAGGTAACATCAGTGCTAGCTCTGATGATGTTACCATCTGCAAGAAAACAACCAAGCTCAGAGCACACTAAAGACCCCACAATCCTCCTTCTTCTCTCCCCAAACCCTAGTCCCCCATCAGGAAAACAACCAAGCTCAGAAAGCATCAAGGACCCCAAGGACACACACACTGCTTTCCTCCTCCTCTTCCTCCTCCTTCTCCCCCCTCCTCCTCTCCACAAACCTCACTCCCTTCTGTCACTGAAGGATGTTATCTAGTTGGGTAATGAAACATCTACGAGAAAACAGCCAAGGTCAGAGAGCACCAAGGACCCCCTCCTCCTCCTCCTCCTCCTCTCCACAAACTTCACTCCCTTCTGTCACTGATGATGTTACCTAGTTGGGTAATGAAACAACTACAAGAAAACAGCCAAGCTCAGAGAGAACCACAGACCCCTCATCTCAACCCTGAGCTACAAATATTCTCCTTTATCTCCTTTATCAGCAGTGCTGATACTGTTATGCTGTATTTTGCTCCTTCAGGTAGTAGGATGTAGTGGTTACATACTGAAGCCAGCTGCAGAGAGGTCCAGGTCAGAACTCAGCTGTAAAATTTACTTAGTTACACACATTGGTTTGACCTATAATGCCCTTAGCCACATGAAGTGTTTGTTAGATGTTTTAATGGTTTTAATGTATCATGGGTTAGCATGATACATAAGAACCAGTGAGACTTGACTGTTAAGATAACAAGGGGGAGAACCTTGTATGCTACTATGAATTATTGGAAGAAAGGTGAGAAGATGTTTACAGTAACCATGGTAATAATATACAAGGTTCTCAGCATATGAAGTTTAATTGTAATTTGCAGGAGATACAAAATCAGCCTGCCCTTTAGAAGATCCAGGAAAAATCTTGATGAAGACATAGGAGATAAAATTGAATTTTAAGATACAGGGGAATATCTTTTTGCACAATTAGTTGCTAGTTTTGTTGTGTGCTTCGAAGCCAAAATTTAATCTGAGTTCAGAAGGAGTGTTCCATGCTCTGTATGCTAAATAAGAACAAAGAGATGGGAGAACGTGGCATTCAAAGTAAACCCTTTGTGCTATTAAGTGCTCTGCAAAGCAGTGAAAATTTATATCTGTAATATATAAATAGCATAATGGGGGTAAGTAAAAGAATATATTTGATGACTGGAATATCAATTACACTTTTGAAGGCTATATTCTTTGCTGTGTTTTTAGGGAAGGGCAAGTTATAACCTGATCTCTTTTTTTCATTGGGCAGATTGTGTTGTTGACATCATAGATCAGTCTCCCCCAAGCTGGTGCTCTCAAGAGGATTGGGATTACAATTCCCATCTACCCAGGGCAGTGTTGGTATATGATGGGTCTTGACATCAAAATCTTTTAGAAGATCCCTAGTTAAGCATGTGCTGCTCCTCCATGGGAAATGGCAGTGCTTAAGCCAGGATCTTCCCTACTTCTCCTCCAGGTCCTGATTCCATCACACCCACCCAGTTGTGATGATTGTGGTGTCCAGCTGGTTATCATTTTGTAGCTCAAGGGTGCCTAGCCGTGGCAACTTGTGGACTTCAACTCCCAGAATTCCCCAGCCAACCATGAATTCTGGGAGTCGAAGTCCACAAGTCTTAAAATTGCCAAGGTTGGGCACCCCTGCTGTAGCCTAATCTTTGGCATGCCAGGGAAGAGGTTAAATAAGCTAAACATGGCTCCACTGTAAAGAAATGGTTGGCTTTCCCTGATTTTGCAATTCTACAAGCCTCTTGGCAAGCAGACCTTCCAGGTATGAACAGCCAGGCCCACACACGTAGAGTTCAAACTTCCTACTTTATTGTTCACTGCCAATAATACAGGAATCTCCCTAGACTGGCAACTTTCACTTGGGAAAGACCAGATAAGACTCATAAGCATTCATTGTGTGTGTGTGTGTGTGTGTGTGTGTGAGAGAGAGAGAGAGAGAGAGAGAGAGAGAGAGAGAGAGAGAGAGAGAGAGAGAGAGAGAGAGAGAGAGAGAGAGAGAGAGAGAGAGAGAGAGAGAGAGATCTTGCCTTGTGATTATAGAAGGAGTCCAGACTAAGTCCCCACTTTATACCTCCTCTGGGCTGGGACAATTCCTCTCCAACCAAACCGTCGTGGTTTACAAGTACTGCCAGCCATCACTGAGCACCTCAAATGCCTGCCTCTTTGGCCAACAGTGTTGTGTTTTTGTTTAGTTTCCCCCTCCCCCTCTTTATAACATAAGATAAGATTTATTGTCATTTTTTTTAATGTGGGCATAACGGCCCACATCAAAAATGAAATTTAGTTGCCCGCTCTCAAAGTGAAACACATACATGGCACACACCTAAACATACTATGAACAACATATGTATAGACCCACATCACTACATATACGTAGTAAATAAATATTAAATACTGTCCATCTTGAATATATAACGGAAGGAGGAAGCTTGAGAGTTCACAAGGTTAATGCTGTATGGAATGAAACTCTGGCTGAATCTGGATGTTCTGCTACGGATAACACGAAGCCGCCTCCTCCCAGAAGGGAACAAGGAAAACTGTTGTTTTACCTGATTGAATTTCACAACTCGTCTTGCTGTTTCATGCAGTGTCTTGTCTGTCTCGGATGGTGTTTTTTTTTCTTCTTCCCCCTATCCAAATCGTTGCGCCGGTGCCTGAGCTTTCTATCTCACTGAGGCTTAGCACTTGCCTTTTCGTCTCTTTCTTTTAACACAAATTATAGAGTTTTCCAGAACTCATTAATCAGATGTGACAATGCCTTCCTGGAGAAGAAAGGGATCAGTGGTTAAAAGAATTTGCTGGGAGGGGGGGCAAGTTCAAATCCTCTGGTTTTGTCAGCATTTACAAAAGAATCCTTCCTTATTACCCAGCACTTAACTTGACACACCAATGGTCTCCAGGATAATTCTTTGGCGTCTCTTTTTGAACAAGCTGCGGCATCTCAATGACTGGATCTGGGAAGGTTTTGGAGCCACAGAGCTGGGCCAGGAAAGGGTGGAGGGAAAGTGGTCCCACCTTGACCACTCTGGATACAGATGATGAGACAACATCTGGTGTTCTTGTAAAGGTGGTACTTGCTGGTTAGGGAAAAGTATAAGTAGATCTAGGGCTCCGGCTGGAAACTCTGGGGTGAGATGGGAGGGAAAAAAATGTGAGTTTAAAATAAGAAGTTAAAAGTGGAGGTTAGATGGATTAAAGATCTCACAGCTGTGTTTTACCTTCTCATAACTATAGAAATGGTGGCTTCAAGAGAGATGACTGTAGAGAGAAATCCGTGTTATATTAACCTAGTTTAATTAGCTTCCCCCTTGGAAAGTAATTTTTACCTATAAAAAGAAGTAATGTTTCAGCTGCTTGGACTGAGGAACTTAGAGTAGTGAACTTTGCCCTATGAAGGCTGAGGTCAAGGTGATTGCTGGCCATTTCCTCTTCCTGTGTCAGGCCTAACCCAAGAACAACCTAGAACAATCCAGCCAAAGGCCAGTTCCTTATTTGCTCACGCCAAGTAGACAGAATCTTGCCAGACTAAACCTGTACTACTCTCACCCAAATGAATATATCCTGGAAGTTTCTAGGGAGTGGCTGTTCTAACTCTCTTCCTCTGCTCCTGTCCGGCTCCAGGCTATTCTGCCTCTTGTCTTACCCCACTCCTTGGAATATGTTCCCTCCTTTCTGGGAAACTGCCATTTCATTGCAGTCCAGTGGTTAGTCTTTTTTTCACCAGGGACCCCATGTCAAGGTTGAATTGCTAAAATGCTTGCCAACTTCTGTAGCTGCTCAATTTGCCATAGAAACGGGGGAGGGGGAGTCTGGAAAGAAATGGGAGTTTCAGGAAGCCCTCCATGGACTGTGAGAACCAAGCTGTATGAATGTAATTAATTTTATTGTATTGTTATTGTAAGCCGCCCTGGGTCTTAGGAGAAGGGCGGCATAGAAGTTTAAATAATAAATAAATAAATAAGGTCATCCAAAGCAGATGTCTGGCAATAAGTGGACTGTTCCCATAACAAACAAAGAATATGATTGGCAACATGAACACATGATGGGTGAGGGTTATGAAAAGCTATTGTTAACTAACCAAAATTTCACGCGGGAAAACTAGAGTTGATTTTACTTCTTCAGTGCCGGGATGTGTATTCAATAAAAAAAATTACCTCTTATGGCACCCCAAGGCTGTAGAGTTTCTTTAATGTTGAATTTTCCAGCCGGAAGATTGATGTGAAATCAACTCTTTTGTGGCAATGGACCATGGCCACAGACCACCAAGACTCTGTATTTAAATAATACATTTCTTCAAGCCTTTCTGGGATTCCCTGTGATGACATTACAGCCCCCCAGGGGTCTGAGGATCACAGGTTGAGAACCACTGTTGTAGTCCATCACACCCCCTTCCTCTTTGTAGACAGATTTCATCACATCCTGTCTCATTGGAAAGCAGGACAAGACATATGCAGTAAGACGAGCAGGCTGTCTGAGCCATGGATGTATATAGGTGTATACAGAGAGATAAACCATGTATATCGTTTATGCTTTAGCATTACGTGTGGACTCAGTCAAAGCTGTTGGCTTAACAGGTACAATGTGTGAATCTGCCTGCGTCCTTATCAGTATGCTTTTCAGTTCTCCAGCCAGGATATACTCTTTAGGATATAATCTTCATATGTTACTGAGCCGGTATTGATTTTCTGCACTCGATAGCAGAGTGTAGTCATGCCAGGTATATAAAATTCTTTCATGCTATGTTCATCAATTATTAATTAATTAAGCGCTGAGCATTAGGTCCCAGTTATTGAATCTCAGATCGATTAGGACAATAGCAGAAAGAGAGAGGATCGTGCAAAGTGGAGCAGTTTTCGAACCTAGTTTACCGTTGCATCATTTCTGCTAGATTTATTTATCTATTAAGAAAACTCTGGTCTAGGTCAAATTGCTCAATAGCTGGAGCTCTCCGGATTAAAACACGAGGCCTGCTGATGAAAGAGGTCTTTTGTTTTATTTTTTCAGCCCACTCTTTTATTTTAAAAAAAAACATTCAAAGGGAGCCTTCCTCTGAAATTCGCTTCAATTGGCAGGTTCTGATGATTGCAAAGTGCCCATTTACAATTTCTCTTGTCCCCACCTTTTCTTTAAAGTCAGTCGTAAGCGGAGTATAAGAACATTGGTATTTACTGGGCTCCCAATTTATTTTTCAATCCAATTGTTTTGAGAGTATTCCTTAATTCAGGCATTAAAAAATGAAGGGAAATAAAATGATCATGAATGATCCATCTTCTGCCCACATGGGACAATTGCAGATTGTTCTTTAATTAGTTGATTTCAATATTTCAGGGTTGAGTTCAGAAATGCAAACACAGCTTTTTTTTCCCCAGGGAGACTGCTAACTTAATTAGGAGGACAATGCAACAGTCTACTTTTAGGTATCTTAGGAGATTACAGTAGCTTGAAACAGAAGGAGAACATGAGGCAGTCTCAGTAAATTTCTCCTTGTCCCATCCTGGTTAGCCGTTCCTGCAGTAATTGTAGTGTTAAAAAAAAACCACTTAAGCCTATTTGGAATATGATGAAAAGAAAAGAAAAGAAAACATCTATGTTTATGATGTCTTTCCTTCAACCAGGAATGGGATGAATAGCAGAAATAACATAGACTACAAGAGGGGATCAGGATTCATTTTGATGGGGATGTGCCTGTTCTGGTGACTTTGGATTTCTCTGGTGGTGTCTTTGGATTTCTCTGGTGGTGATCAGAGGAAGCTTGTAACCCATCCTGAAGTACTGGGAAGAGGGTGCTTCAGGTTCCTGTATCCCCTGATTTTAATTCATTGTCCCATCAACCACAGCCCTAGCCACTCTCAATCTTTCGAGTGTCCTTCCTCGCCACAAAATATTGCCCATTGCTGAGTGCCTCTTCTTCATTGGGGAACTCTCCAGGGTCCTGAAGCTTCTGAACCTGTGAACATCTAAGCAAGTAACCAAGGTCATTCAAATGACTACAGATTTATTGCATGCTAGCACTCTCTACAAGAATCTGAACTACTAAAAGTGAATTGGCGGTAGATAAGAGTCCATGGATGGACTTAGATCTCTTGTGGACATGAAGAGACTGATAATGTGCTTGACCCCTCCCTTGGGCTCTGCCTGGACATCTCCTACACTTCGTCTCCTATCCTTAATAGGAGTTAAATTCCATAAAGACGTTTACTTAATGATCAGAGGAGCTGAACTGTTGGTAAATAAGTGAACAAGTAATTAAGCATGCTCATTGCCCAATGCACAGTTGATCAATCTATCTGTTTTCCTGAGTATATCTGCACGGAAATCTTTGTGTATTTGTTTCAACTGAAGGCCATTGCAATATCTTGTGGCAAAGAGTTTTGGAAGTCAGCTGTGTAAGTTTATTTCTAGTTCCTGTTACCTGCTGCTTTCGTTGTCCCTTTCCTTCTCTGTACTCAGTGGGATCTCCTCATAGGACAAGCACACACCTGCTTCTTTTGAGTCATGCCAAATAATTCTAGGCACAATGCAATTTAGGATGTTGGTGGAAATAAGGAATGCAGACTCACAATATCACAGCCCTGGTGGCTTATCTTCTCATTGTGTTCTACCTTCTGAAAAACAACAACAGTTGGAATTATTGAACTGCAGGATCTCAGCAGCTTAAAGAAACAATAGTGTGGCTTGCACTGGGACACAAGAGATCAGATCGTTGGTTGCTGTGTCCAGATGTCAGAAAATACTGCTGACCTATTGTGAATTGAAAACATGATGTTTGAATAACCCAATCAACTTCCTCCAAAGTCTTATTGATTTTGTGTAATTGAATGTCCTTCACATCAGAAGAGAAGGTGGAGAGGAATATGAGAATGGAGTCATGTTCTGAGCTCTGCAAGGAAGAAAACATTTGGCTTTATTCTCTTGTCCTCCTCCTCCGGCTCTCCCCCTCCCAGGAAATTCTATCTTAACAGCCTTTGAGGGTGTTTTATAATAATATGGCTTTTATAGTGGCCAAGGGTGAATTTGCCAGGAAAATGCTTCACAGCAACAGCAGAGAGCACAAATCAGATCTGCTTTGAAATAATTGAGGGATGTCAAGATGTAATGTGCTAATCTTTCCAAGTCTTCTCCCTCTTTCTTCTTCTGAAAGAGTGAGTCTGCAGAAACTGAACTTTGCAAAAAAAACTTGATTCCCTTCCTTTCATTATAATTTCTCCCATTTTCAGGAATGAGAATATGATATAGTATAAAATCCATTCCATTGGACCTGTTTCTTCTGAGCTTGTAGTGTGGATGCACTGGTATGAATCTATGTCTACTCTCTCAGTTTATCTTGATATATCCTTCTGCTTTGTTAAGAAAACTTAGATTTATTTGCTGGAATATTGTAGGAACTTCTGTTTTGAGTTTAAACCAAACTTGGTACTTGGTTTTCTTGTAGATGTTTCATTACCCAACTAGGTAACATCCATCATCAATGGTAGAAGGGAGTGGGGTTTACTCTCTGCTTATATACAGAGGCTTGGTGAGAATATTGCTTTCTTCTTGATACTTCTTTAATTGGTCTATTGTTTACTGTTTGATTGTTTGTCTGAATTTGTAGCTCCTTGATTGGGATATTGTTTGCCACTTGATAATTGATCTAGGGTTAATCTTAGTGTTAATCTCAGATTACCTGGGTTTGATTGCTGGCATGGAGGTAATTTGGTCCTTTTGTTTCCTTTTTAGCATTTTGATTGTCTCTTCCGAATGGTATGCAGATGTTGTTTATGTCTATGTGCCTGTTGATGGTCACTTTGACAGAGTGCCAGGCTTTTAGGAATTCTTGTTTGGACTTGATTTGCTCCCAGCTGAAACTACAGTTAAGTCCACGTGTCTTAGATGGAGATGGAGCTCACATATTGGAGGCGTGCAAAACAGTCAGTTACCAGGCAGATTCAAAGTGAGCCTTACCCATTTTGCTTTCTATCCCACCCTGTCACTCAGCCGACAAATTGATAAGATGTGCAAATCCTTTCCCTGAAAGATTTATGCTAGCGATTGGGAGATTGGGAGCAGCGGGGGTGAGGGGACTTGGGTGATAGAGATGCTGGCTTTTCTGTCCTTTTATTTATGGTTCAACTTTGGACCTAGAGCAACAAGTCCCTTCTCTTCCCTCCAACTGTGATTTACTGCAAAGAAAATAAGCTTAGACCGGTTTCACAGTGACGTCTTATAGGTCAGCTCAAGTTGCAATCCTTAATCGTTGTCAGAAGATTGGCTGTGAACATATTCTGGGTGGTGAAGAAGAATGCATTCCTATCCTAGGTTTGGAGAAGTGGAGAGCAAGAGGCAGAGGAAGTGATGAGGAGGGGCATTACCCAAGGAACCATATGCAGAAGTTCTGTGTATACATTGCAATAATTTTTCTCCTTTCCACTAGTAAAAATGCCTTACTTTTTTAAAAAAAATGATGAGCATAAAATAGTAAATGAATGAAAAAATGAATAAAACTGAATGCTTGAAGTTTAACGTTGCAAAGGTTCTTTGTCATCGTCCAGCAGGACGCTCGATCAATGAAACAGCATCATTGTGGGCAGATAGTTGTCGAGCTTCTTCTTAAACATTTCAGGCAAAGGTGAGCTCTCATCACCACCACCTCATCTCAATCTTCTCCTGTCTGTCCACATCCCCTGAGAGTATGTTCTGCTTATGGCAGAGCTGTGGGATCCTTGGTGCTCTCTGAGCTTGGTTTTTTTCTTGCAGACATTTCATTACCCAACTAGGCAACATCATCAGTGCTAGAAGGGAGGGGCTTTGTGGAGAGGAAGAAGAGGAGAAGGAGGAGAATTATGTGGTTCTTGGTGTTATCTGAGCCTGGCTGTTTTCTTGCAGACATTTCATTACCCAACTAGGTAACATCATCAGTGCTAGAAAGGAGGGGGGTTTGTGGAGAGGAGGAGGAGGACAGTGGGGTCCTTGGTGCTTTCTGAGCTTGGTTGGTTTCCTGCAGACATTTCATTACCCAACTAGGTAACATCATCACTGCTAAAAGGGAGGGGGTTGTGGAGGGGAGGAGGAAGAGGAAGAGGGAGAGGAGAAGGAGGAGAACTGTGTGGTTCTTGGTGCTCTCTAAGCTTGGTTGTTTTCTTGCAGACATTTCATTACCCAACTAGGTAACATCATCACTCTGGACCATTTTTTTCCCTATTCACTACAGGTGTCATTTTTCATCCATTTCATGTCTCATCTTTCTTGAGTAACAATTTCACAACTTTATAGCCTTTCCTGCTTGTGTATGTGGCAGGACAAAGCTTCTTCATCTTGTCCAACTGACTTAGCCTCAGGTTCCTTCTCATAACCAACAGTAGGAAATAGTAGGAGAAGTCTGTTTCTTGTAAACATGGAAAGGAATATTTCAGAACTTTGTGTGTTGAGTACAGTTCATGATACTTGGATTCTGCCAAGGTATTTTTCCTTTAAACCTATTTTAAAGCCTGTAAGGGCCAATCTTTCTTTGGGTTCTCAGATGTCATCCTACCCTTTCACCATCCACTTGGCAGATTTCCTGGAGATGATGGAAACTATAGTTCTAAGTTCTCAAGGTTGGGAAAAGACTAGAATTGTCAATAGAAAGTTAGGTCATTTTCTCAGCTTGATGTCCTCTAATTCCATAACTCGAATGCTCAGCATTGAGTTTGAGACTGTTTTCTGATTGATTTGTATTATTTCAAAGCAATTCTTCATCTGTTGTATTATTCCTTTTAAAAGGAGTGCCTTGTAGGTTCCAAACAAAGTAGAAAGGTGGGAAACAAGTCATCTATGTAATCATTTTTAAAACTGTTGATGTCAGTGTGTGATTATCCCATCATTTCTGCATGCCTTGAGTAGGTTCACCCCCAGCCCTTAAAGTAGTTCTGTTTAGCTAGAAAAGCAGAATTTGCTGAAATCCCCCCCCCTCAAATTATGTTCCTTGGCAAACTAGGGATTTCAACTGAGCTTCTCTTAATCAGAATGCAGGTATGTTTTTCATCCATTATTTCCTATTTTATGTGACCAAAGAGATTGAACTAAAAACAGGCCAGGATGCTTGTAAGACCAAGTGAGCTTCAATTAAGCCAATTCCAAGCTTTCTGCATCATTGAATCACTGGTAGACATTTGGATGATGAGTCCTTAACCAGGAAGTAGGGAAACAAAGAACTTTCTGGAGAGAGGGAGATTTTTTTTTAAAAAAAGGGGGGGGGAAGCAGTGTCTCTCCAATCAGAGATCTGGATGTGAGCAAGAATGTTGACTGCACAAAGCCACAGAGGAACTAACAATCAATTGATGGTTTCTGGGAGGGAAGAAGAGTTGAGAAGCAAGAAAGTTGTCTTGTCCTCTTAAAGAAAAAAAGATTACTTCCAATAAATAAGCCATCGAAATAGATCCTGTTTCCTCAACCATAGGCTGTTGACAAGCTAATGACAGAAACTTCTGCAGTGTCCAAAGTTTTGGTGTTTCTCTGCTATATTGTGGTAGAGGAAGAACTTGTGACTTGGCATTGGGATGGGGGGATCTAACCCTTATGATTGGGGGGGCAGAGTTGAGATCACGTCTTGGTGTCCACATGGACTTCCATGGGAGCCTTCCTGTAATTTGGAGCTATCTTGTCCTAATTGATTTGGCCAACCTGGGCTTTTCAAGGGGTTTTATTGGATAGCACCATTTCTGGCTCCTGTTCTCTTTAGTCATCAGGGCTGGTGGATTGCTCTGCTCCACAGGCAGTCCGTTGCCTCCATACCCGCTTCAGTATCATTTGTTCTCTTCTTCATTTGCAAGTCTGTGGCTCAGATTAATGACACTGGATGCATAATGCATGTAGGTTTTCCTCTCTCAGCATAGTAGCTCCTCTGAAAAGCATGAGAAGGTCTTTCAAGCTGCTGGCCCTTTGGCCCATCCAGCAGAGATGACCCTTTTGCCCTCTTTCTGTGACACAAGAGTTGAACGCTTAGATTTGGAAGGGGTTGAAATAGTTACTCCAGAGACATCATTCTTTACAGTTGAAGTTTTCCCCGTTCTTCTTCCCATAGTTTCTGGCACCTTCTTAATAGTCTGTGTCTCAGCTGGTCTCCTGTAATTGGATGCAGTGACTCTGTGGTCCTGAGAGAGAGAGAGAAAGATATCTCCTAGCAAATAAGTTTGGAAAGAGCAACGTAAAACACTGAAGTTCTTGCATGCAAGAAAGGTATGACCGTGGCTGATGTTGGAAGACTCAGCAGAGTCAGACCAATTAATGCTGAGATAGGAGACTACCAAAGAGATCTAGAGGAAGAAAACAATAGGAAAAGAAAGAATTTTGGGTGGAGACAATTCCAAGCCACTTCTTTATGGTAGCCAAGATTATGACATGACTTTAATCTGGAAATCTCTGGCAGCCAACACTTCAGAAGACACTCTGAGCAAGTGTATTTACAGATAAGTGCAAATTTATAGAATATCCTATATAAATCCTAGAAACAGAGTAAATTAATAAGGTGACTTCTACCAATAAAAGCATTGTATTTTCAAGTATTAACCTGATTCGTGTAGGAGAAGAGGGCAGAGTCAAGAGAGGATTCAGCCTAGAATCCTTACATGTCCACAAACCAAATCCCCCTTGAATTCAGTTAACTCTTATCTAGTGTAAATTTAGTGCTGATGGTTAGTTGACTAGATTCTTGTGTACAGGCTTGAGCAATAAATCTTAACTGGAACTTAACATATGATCCTGATTCTTTGCACCTGACAGTTCATGCATCTTACAAAGGCCTACTTTGTTCAATCATGTTTTATTAAATTAACTACAACTGATTATCTTCACACCCCATGCTAACCCCCCAAACTCTCGGTTACAAATCACAATGGTTCCATTCTGACATCACACTAAGTATAGCTTTGAGATGGTGTAAGAATTGTTTAGTCATGGTTTATTGACCCACAGTGGTACTCCACAGTTTGGGTAGGGGTTTTTTCCTATTTTGCCTGGAGAGACAGAAAGATAGATGCTACCACATTGACCTGAGTACCAAATGAAGGTGCTTAGGCTCAAAGGTGCTTTGGGCTGTCTTGTCCAGGAACAAGCAATCAGATGGTGTTTCTTAAAACTCCTGTTTTTATGCCTTCGTTAGTATCAAAGGCTGCCAAAATAATCACATGGAAGGTCAAAGTAGCCTGAAGAAGATCCATGTTTAAATCCTAAATGACCTCAGAAACTCAGTGGAGGACTTTGGGCCAATATCTAACTTTGGAAAGTTAAGGCCAGATCCTGAAGTTGAAACTCAAGTATTTGGCCACCTAATGAGAAGGAACGACTCACTGGAGAAGAGCCTAATGCTGAGAAAGAGTGAGGGCAAGAGAAGAATGGGACGACAGAGAATGAGGTGGCTGGATGGAGTCACTGAAGCAGTAGGCGTCAACTTAAATGGACTCCAGAAGATGGTAGAGGACAGGAAGGCCTGGAGGAACATTGTCCATGGGGTCGCGATGGGTCGGACATGACTTTGCAACTAACAACAAGGAAGGTGGGCTCCCATGGATATATCCTAATGGTTCTTTAGAGGAAAGGCAGAATAGAGATGGGTCTGGCGATGGGACCAAAAGCTTTTGGAAGAACAGCTGGTTCTTTGAAATGGCCCGTCTTTAAATTAAATTGGATTTTTGAGAAACAAGAAACTTGGATGAATTTTAACTACCATTTAGATGCCAGACACACAAACACACAGAGATACCCAGCTACAGATTGTACTTCTTTCTTTTTACAAATCCTTAGTTAATGTTGTTTATTTCAGGAGAAGATGGGCTGTAAAATGTTGAAAGCAATCCATTATGTTGTTCCCTAATACAATACTAGAATTCAAGGTCATCCAATAAAGTTGATTAGCAGGAGCTGCCAGAAAAACTAAAGAAAATTGGCTCTTTTCACGCATCCATCAAAACCCCCAACTTCTGAAATTCAGTAATGCAAGATGTTGCAAAGCCTGAGTTAGCTTTGGGAAGAAGGGGAGGAACAGGGAAATTCAAGGGAGCTTGGTTTGTCAACCATTATGAGTTGTAATTAAAGCTAAAAATAAATTTCCCCAGGCTCAGCTGATTCAGAGAACAAGTAACTTGCTCATATTTTATAAGTGTCCTTCTGGAGGCTTCTCTTAAGTGGACATCTCAATGGGACATCTCAATCTGCAGAAGGTCCAGGATTCCTGATGTTTCCATTTGTCTCCAGCTTGGGAACTTCAGAACTTCATAGACAATACTTAGCTAGATGGACAAACAGTTTAATGTGGATTTGGATTTATAGACTAGCATGTTACCTTAGAACAGCACAAGGTCATAGCCCAACCCTTTTGAAGGGCAAGACATGGATGGAAATTCTGCCAAATTCAGGTCATCGCCAGATGTGTTGGAACCACCAGCATACTTTTTGTCTCAGGTCTGGGAGCTGTAGTCCTAATAATCTTGGAAAATGCTGGGATAGGAACCATTGTAGCGTAATAGCTGTTACATAACAGCTGTTATATAATGTAAAGCTTGTGCATTAGAGGTAGTTTACAACCAGAAGCTTTGCAACCATTTGAAATTACAACAGAACCCCCAAAAGGGACTTTCAACCCAGATTCAAATTTCAACATCCAGCTTGCCCCCATCCCAAGCCTGCATTTATGACCATTTGCGACTTCCTGCAGTCACATAACCACGACTTACAATTTTTTTTCCTCCAGAAAATGTTTACTTCCAGTTTCTGGGGGGGGGGAGTTCTGATAGCGAACAATGGATTCACTTTGATGACTTCTGTACTTACTTTACTGCTGCCACATTCACTTAACAACTGCCCCCCGTAAAAGGTCATAAAATCGGGCATGGTCACATGGTGACTGGTCCTCAACCATCGCAACTTAAAATTGATTACGATCATAAGTCAAGGACTACATGAATGTTGATGGACAGGTAGGAATGTCCCATTTCCAGGCCAGAAAGGAGAGGCTCAGCTGAGCAATGATTTTTCCCGTCTAACTGAAATTGCTCGATAATAACAGAAGAAGTTGGAGAGGCACTTGTATTGATTAACCAACTGAGGCCATTTGTTGTTGTTTTTTTGCAACGCCCCTCTCAAATACAGACAATTTCTTGGCTTCCCAGTTCTCCAACCTTTCATTCATGTGACGCTCTGGTGTTTGCAGTCAATCTGTCGACTTGGGTCACTTGATTTAATCGTGTTTGATTTGAGGAAGGAAGAATTCTTCAGCACATAGGAAAACATGCACACCCCCTCATGCACATGCTGAAATTCTGAACAGCCAAGTAGCAGACCAGACTTGCTAGGCAGATGGCATTAACATAAAGTGGGGAAGAACTGAGTGTCAGGAACTCGCTTGGCAGAAAAATCTCTGACAATGAAGAGCTGAAATATTTGTGACCCCGTGGAGTATTCACCAATTGATTGAGCTGGTAGTTAATGCCAACATGTTTGAGATGAAAATAAGAACATTCTAGTAATATAGAAACCTCACTCAATGATCCTTGCCTTCTGTGTTTTAAATATCTCCTGCCAGTTGATAGACTATGAAACCTTAGTGTTGGATGCTAATGTATTTACAGAAAAGTGTATCGAATTCAAGATGCATCTGTATATTCATGGTGCTTCTAAAGATATTTCTAAAGATCCTCTGGAGGAATTTGAGTCCTGTGGAACAGGGGTCCCCAATCTCTGGGCCATGGATCAGTACCAGTCTGTGGCCTGTTAGGAACTGGGCTGCACAAGCAGCCAGCAAGCGAGCAAAGTTTTATCTGCGCATGTGCAGGATCTATGTTGCATGTGAAATCATCCCTGCCCCCCCTTCCGGTCCATGGAAAATTGTTTTCATGAAACCAGTCTCTGGTACCAGAGCGTTTGGGGATCGCCATTGAAGAACATCAACTGGAGCAATTCTCAGTAAAGAAGGAAATAGGGAAAAAATGCTCAGAACCAACAATTTACCAATACATTGAAGGATAGACATAGAATGCAGCTGAATATTTCATGTTTAGGTTCTGTGACAAGTGATTATAATTTGACTGACATTACACAAGAAGGAGCCACAAACTGGCATGGTAATGGTGGAGAAGTCTCAAAAGAATGGAAGAATGACAATCTCATTAAAGAACCTGATGAAAACCGCAAAGACACAATTAAAAGGCTTGGAGAACGATGTTTCAAGGACCTTCTCAAGTTTGAACTTGAGAATTTTTGTTGCCTTTCTCTGCAGATTTTTCTTTGCTCTGATTTGGGTGACATCATGCTGCAAACTGGGTAAGAATGAATATGGTGTACATTAACCCGCCATTTATTCAGACATTAAGTTTTATCATCTTACAGATGTGCTGTGAGGTCCTCCAGAGTCACATTAACACATGCTCCAGGCCTTTATCAGCTTGTCTGTCGATATGATGTGTTCTACTACAGCTGGCTATGCTTAACATCTGAGAGATTGGAAGATGCTTGTTATCTGTTGTGAATTATTCCAGGGTACCAATCAGAGAGAATATTTGTAACTCAGGGTTGAAATGAGGGGCTCATTGTGATCTCTGAACTTGATTATTTTTTTTGCAGGTGTTTCATTATCCAGCTGGGGATCATCATTAGTACAGTTATACAGGCTGTTATTCCCTTTCCCCTGGAATGAGACACCAAGGGAATTCTGGGGGTAAAAAACCATCCGTTCCTAAGAGAACTTCTACTGCAGGTGGAGAAAATTAGCTCTGAACAAGGAAAGAATACAGACAGGGCAATTAAGACAAATATAATACCAACACATAGTTGCTCCTGGAAATCTGTGGTCTGGATTCTCAGGAAAGGGGGGGTACACTCCAAAGGAACAAAGTTTAGATCAGGGGTCTTCAACTTGGCCCTTTTATGACTTGTGGACTTCAACTCCCAGAATTCCTCAGTCAGTGTGTATGGCTGAGGAATTCTGGAAGTTGAAGTCCACAAGTCATAAAAGGGCCAAGTTTGAAGACCCCTGGTTTAGATAGATAGTCTGGGAAGAAGAGAGACAGCTCTTCCCTAGAATTTCTCAGAGTAGAGCTTTAATGGTGTAAGTAGTTTGCTTTAGTTCGGCAAGATTCTGTCTACAGGCAAAGAATAATGAAGGAAACTGCTTGGAAGAAGAAACATGTCCCTCTTGGTTTTTGGACCCTGATAGAGCCTCCCATAAAACATTTATAAACTGTTGCTCCCAACAGGGTTTATTCCAGCTCAGCCCAACTTGACATGAACGACAAATTGTTTGGTTGTCCTATTTAGAAATGACCCCTTGGAGACTGTCCATCACCCACCAGGTTTTCTGCAGGTTAAATAGAGAAGCAATTTCCCAAAGTAGTGAATAGACCAGAAAAGTTATCATGACATTCTCAGAGTTTATTCTGAGAGTCAGATATTGGCCAAGATACGTTCCTTTCAGATCCAGCTTAGCCTTTAGCGTGATGTATTTGGAAAGCTGCACACTTAAGGTTTCAATTGCTTGCTCTGGGAAGGTTCCAATTTTGCTCTTCCTTGTTCATTTGGGAAAACATTTAAAAGCCTGGCTCTGCTTTTTGTCATGGCTAAAGAGACTTTGGTAATAGATGATGATGGTTGTTGTTATTCATCAGCATCAGCATGATGGGGTTGTTTTTGTTATTAGAGTTCCATTTCGCCTGCTCACCTCGGTTCCAGCAGTAAATCTTGTCTCTCTCTTGGGAGAAGCTGTGCATTTAACCTCTTGTACATGTTTTTCCCCCCTTTCTCCTGGTTTGGAAGTCCAAGCTGCAAAAGTTACGTTTCTCTAGTTTTGATTTGGAGGGCTACAAATTTAGAGGCTTTTTAAATGACTTGCAACAATCTTTGGAGACAGCAAAAGAGTATCTCTGCTGTATGGCTCAGCCTGAAATCTGAGATGATGGGACTTATTCCCCCCCCCCTGTTTTCATTTGGTCTGGGAGGGGATCCAAACTGGTTGGGAAGGCAGGTTTGAGAGCTGTAACAGAAAAGATCTAATATTGCACAGAAACCTCCAGAAGAATTGAAGCAAATCAATGGTTCTAATCAGGCTGCACAAAAATCTGGCTTGTCGAGGAGATCATGAAGAAATTGATCTGTAAGGACTTTCAACACAAAGTGATAATTAGCTGAAGTCAGTCTGGACAACAGTAGGCTTGGCTAGATTAATCTTATCTCCTTCTTTGATTGGGTAACTTCTTTAGTAGATTGTGGGAATGCTGCTGACATAATATATTCTAATTTTAGCAAAGCATTTGACAAGGTAGCCAGGATGTTCCGATTAGCAAGGTACTAAATGCTTAAAAAGACTGTTGGGGAGGAAACTGATAATAATATATTCTCACGGTCCAAAATATCTCTCCTTGTGAAATGGCAAAAGAGCCTTTTTGAGAACTTGACTGGTTTAAAGTTACTCAGTCATTTCTATGACTAAAGGTGGACTGAAACAGTAGTATCTCTGCTTCATCTCAATCCCTGTATCATCAGTGTTATCCTGCCCTGAGAAAAAGAGATAAATGGACTAAATGCAACAATTCGGGCCTGAACGTTGTGTGCAAGTGGATGTGAGAACTCTACTATACTGAGTGTGAAGTGGGTGTCTTGTCTCACAAATCACTGTGGGAGAGATTGGCCTGCAGGCTTTTCAGGATCCAAGAATGTGCCATTTCAACTTGTCATTATAATTCAACATTTGGCAAGAGAAAAAAAAGGCTCCTGGGCTGTAGTATCTATATTTTCGGACAGATGTCCTTTGCTTCAGTAGCTTTTTCCACCTGTCCTAGAAGGAGAGGGCTTAAAGCAGTGTTTCTCAACCTCAACAATTTTAAGGCATGTGGATTTCAACTCCCAGAATTTTAAAGCCAGCATTGCTGGCTGTGGAATTCTGGGAGTTGAAGTCCACATGCCTTAAAATTGTCAAGGTTGAGAAACACTGGCTTAAAGGAATATGGACTTGGAATAAACAGGTTTGAGAATAGAGAGTCGACCTTTTCAAGTTTGGAAGTTGAAATTGGTCAACTTGTGAGCTTCATCACAAATACAGACACTGAGTCTTAATTTTTCAGTTGTTTTGGAAGGGACCTTGGAGGCCTTCTAGTCTAACCCCCTGCTCAAGCAGGAAATCCCATATCATTCTGGACAAATGGTTGTCCAGACTCTTTTTGAAAGCCTCCAGTGATGGATCACCCACAACTTCTGAAGCCAAGCCATTCCACTGATTAATTGTTCTAGCTGTCAGGTAATTCCTCCTTAGCTCTAGGTTGGTTCCCTCCTTGATTAGCTTCCATCCGTTGCTTCTTGTCCTGCCTTCAGGTGGATTGGCTCAAATGGAACCAAGCTTTTTCTCCTGAATGTGGACAAGAATCGCAGCTTAGTCTTTTCCTGAGCTAGCATGCTTTGTGGTGGAAGAATACAACCGATAACACTTTAGTAGCTGGACTCCAGGAAGACACTGCCCACCCCCTCTCCCAAGCCTGGTGTAAATTTTAGAGAATCAAATCTTTTAATGCCACCTATATGAATCAGACTTCAGGGACCGAAGTTAAATTGAACCTAGATAACAAAACTCCATTTTTCGGGCACCAGAGAGAAAGAGAAGGAAAAGTAGAATAAAATTGCCGTTTGGTTTTACTTGGCTGCTTTTGTAGATTAAAAAAAAATTCATCGCCTCAGTGTAAGCACTCCACAGTCTTGATTTGGCCATCCTGCGAGTATCGTTGATTTTCTCCTACACCAATTCCTTTAATTGTTCCTTCCCTATTGCTGTTTCTCTAATTGGGATATAATTGCTCTTTGTTTTTCCCTTCTTTCCTTTTTAATCCACCTTTATTGAGATAGAGGGAGGAAAAAACTCCTATGCCAAAGCTGCACAGCCCCAACAATAGCTATCCTATCTGCCTGAAACGTCTTCCTTTCATAACAGGAAAGCCTTACTCCTTTAAGTGGACATAATGGCTACATTCTCAGATTTTACAGTGGTAGATATAATTGCCTCCCGATGAAACAAATTAAGATATTTGTGCTGTCTGTGCCGGTGGCTGCAAAAAGGCTTTTTTACCCTCTTATCAAAAATGTACAGAATCTTGTGCCTGAAATCCAGCTTTTTAGTGCAAGTCATCTTTCCTTCGGAAGGACGTTTCTGCCTTGCAACGTCTTTCAGAAGGAGCTTTCCAGGCTCTCAAGAATGTGTTTGAGTTGTATCAGTTCAAATTTGTCAAAACTGTTGAGGGGTGATGGTGATGGCTGTTTTTGGCTTGAATTACGTCTCTCTATAATACAGGTACTCCTCAACTTACAACAGAGGAGGAGAAGGAGGAGGAAGAGGAGGGACTGTGGCATCCTTAGTGCTGTTTTCTTGCAGACGTTTCACTCCCAAACAAGATAACATCAACAATGCTGATGATATTACCTAGTTTGGGTCATGAAATATCTGCAAGAAAACAACCATGCTCACCGAGCACCAAGGCCCTCTCATTTCAACCCTCAGCTACAAATATGGTCCTTTATTGGTGACTTAGCAGCCTATCATCAGTTTACACTCTGTTGATGAAAGCCCAGATGCGCTGGGCAGGCCACGTTGTAAGGGTGCCAGATCACCGCATCCCTAAACAGCTCTTTTATGGTGAACTGTCTCAAGGAAAACGATCACACGGCGGACAAAAGAAGCGATACAAAGATACGCTGAAAGCCTCTCTCAAGTCCCTGGATATTAACACCGCCTCCTGGGAACCTCTGGCGCATGATCGATCGACATGGCATACTCTGGTGTACCAGGGTTGCCAGACATAGGAACATAGAAGGACAATCTTGGCACAAGAGAAGCGTGCACTCCGCAAAGCCAGAGCTGTAAATGCCGAAGTAACAGTGTCTACATTTCTTTGTTGAGTATGTGGCAGAACATTCCGTGCTAACATCGGTCTTATCAGCCACCTATGGACACATCGTTGATGGCCCATAATCCACAAGATGTCAAGGTCCTCATCGAATTCGATGGACGAACAACAGCAGACTTCAGCATAATCACATTCATTATTTTGGATCTCATAATTAGGAAGTTTCTGACTAGCAGCTTAGCTGGCAAGACCCCTGGACTGCTTCTGCTGTTGAAGTGGATGGCGTATCTATGAGATTTCAGGGTCCTGGAATGGAGTAAATGGGTGCAAGAAACCATCAACTGCTCTGCACTGTTTCTAAGCATAATAAGGTTTCTTTGTCCAGCTTTGACTTCCTGGTTTATCAGCGCCTTCTCCTAGCCATGTTCTGTTGGTGGGGTGGCTAATTTCTCATGCCCTTCAGTAACTTGATGTTTTCCCACCAAGGAATCAAGCAGCTCTGATCCTGCTTAGCCTTTCCAAGAGTAGCCACGGGCAGCGAGATTCTGTTTCCTGCTCTGAGTTGTCCTACTCAATCCTTTTGATCCAGGAAAAATGGGGGATTAAACCGGAACTGTTCAGCATTTAAAGCAGAAATTCTGCCACTTGGATGATGGGCTCGCCCTGGAGATACATGGACCTGCCCAAATGCATCTCAGGAGCCCCCCTCCGCAAAAAACTTTCTGTAATTAGAGAACGGGAGGCTAAATGCATTTTTAATCTGCCTGCTATCGGTGAAGGATGCTGCAAAGATTGTAAAGTTGGACCACTGATTCCAGTATCACAAAACGATTTTCTCGAAATGAAGGCACCTTCGAAGCTCCACCCCCTCCTGTTGCTGGAGATTTAGCTAGCATGTTTTGACTAATTCTCTACAATAGCTTGGAACCCCACCAAAAGCAATTAGGATGTCATTTTCTCACCCCACTGAGGACAGGTTTGCATGTTCTGAGCTGTTTCCTCGCACAAAGCCTTCACTTGGAATGATGACAGTTTCTGTACATGTGGGGAGTGCCGTGGGCCTGTTTCTCCCCCACTCCCCCCTGTATTAATGGGCAGAGAGATAGATTAAGTTCTTCAGTCTTTTGAAGGAAAGGTCTAGAAAGATCAATCGCTGCGATTGTCATTCTAGGACTGGTGTTCATGTTGGTCACGTTTGGAAGCTGCCTTCCTGTCACCCCGATTCTTCTGCAACTGAACCGAGAGCAATGCTTCTAGAATACTAGACTAGAATAGAGCTGGAAGGGACCTTGGAGGTCTTCTAGCCCAACCCCCTGCTCAAGCAGGAGACCCCATACCATCTCAGACAAAGGGTTGTCCAGTCTCTTCTTAAAAAGTTCCAGTGATGAAGCATCTACAACTTCTTGTAGCAAGCTGTTCCACTGATTAACTGTCCTCACTGTTAGGAAGTTAATTCTAGGTTGCGTCTCTCTTTGATCAGTTTCCAACTACTGTTTCTTGTCCTGCCCTCTGGTGCTTTGGTGAATAACGTGACCCCCCTCTTCCTGAGCAGGGGGTTGGACTAGAAGACCTCAAAGGTCCCTTCCAACTCTATTATTGTTATTGTTCTTTGTGGCAGCTCCTCAAATGCTGGAACACTGCTATCATGTCACGCCTGTTTCTCTTTTCTTTAGACTAGCCAAACCCAAGTCCTGCAGCCGTTCTTCGTATGTTTTAGTCTCCAGGCCTTGGATCATCTTAAGTCTGGTTCCAGATCTTTGGTCTGGGATATATTTATTTATTCAGAATATTTCTATTAGGACTTATTTGCATTTATCGGTAGCCCTTGACTCACGACCAATTATTGAGCCCCAAATTTAAATTGCTAGCAGAGACGCTTGTTAATTCAGCTTCGCCTCATTTTATGACAGTTTTTTGCCATCGTGATTAAGTGAGTCGAGTTAGTAGCACGGTTTTCTCATTGACTTTGCTTCTCAGAAGATCGCAAAAGTGGATCACATGACCTCAGGACACGGCAACCGTCATAAACACGAACCGGTTGCCAAGCACCTGAATGTTGATCACGTGACTGTGGAAGGATGCTGCAACCATCCTAAGGGTGAAGGGTCATAAGTCACTTTTTGGGGAGCCGTTGTCATTTTGAACGGTCGCTAACTGAACCGTGGCAGGTCGAGACTATACCTGTATTCCTTGAACTGAAGTTCCTTGAATGAAAGCTAAATTATTTCCTCCCTTGGTTGAAAAACAAAGTTCTTAACTCCATCAGTCATATTTAATATGGGTGTGTGCCTCTCTCATTTTTGCTAGAGCGAAAACTCTTGGAGAGCCTAGATGGAATCAGAAATTTTAGCAGATGATTAAGCAGCTTGGCAGATAGAATAAATTGATAGATGTTACATAAAAAGTCTAAAAACTCAAGACGTTAGCGAATTAGTAAAGACCTTGTTTTTACAGCGGTCACTCAGATTTGGCTGACATCACCGTAATTTTAGGATTTTTATCTGAGAGTACAATTTTCACATCCTCAAAAAACGTCTCTTTCTGGCTTCAATTTTAAAACAACCCAGATTATATCTGGCTGAAAACCCTCGTGAGCATCCCCACGGTCACGGGATCAAACTTTGGACACTCGGCAACCATTGGTTGCAACATCTGACGGTCACATGATCACCCCTCAGCCGGCTTCTGACAAACAAATGCTGGTCCCAATTGTCGTCATAAGTCAAGGACTACCTGTTCTGGACTGTGAGCAGGTCCCTGAGATGGTCCTAGTGTCTGGATTTCCTTCTGACTGCCATTATTGCCAAGGAATAATGTAGGAAGCGCTTAGCTTTCAAATCCGCCAAGCCCCATTTTCAGCTCTGGCCCTCGCTCTGAATTGGCTTGGCGGCAGTGCCCATTGGTCAGGAAATGAAATCCTGCTTTCTACCCTTACCCTGCTGGCATTGTGGGTAGGAAACCATGAGATCCGTAGGACAGAAAAGTAGGAAGTGGGCAAATGTTTGTTTTCTCTTCCCAATTTGCAACTGGTCGCCCGATGGAAAGAAGGAAAGATAGCAGGAAACATTACACAATGTTAAAGGCAATGGAATGACATTATAGGGACTGGACACTTGCTGGGATGAAATAGAAGAACAGAATAACAGAGTTATTCCCTACCTTGGAGGTCTCTAGTCCAACCATCTGCACAAGCAGGAGACCGTCAACCATTGTGGACAAATGGCTGTCCAGTCTCTTTTTGAAAGCCTCCAGTGATGGAGCTCCCACAACTTCTGGAAGCAAGTCGTTCCACTGATTAATTATTCTCACTGCAAGGAAATTTCTCCTTAGTTCTAGGTTGGTTCTCTCCTTGATTAGTTTAGGCTGACCCCTTCTTCTTTGTGGTAGCCCCCCAAATATTAGAACACTGCTATCATGTCACCTCTAGTCTTTAAGTTTTTATACTTGGGATTTCCCCCCCCCCTTAAAAGCAACAAGGCTGGATGCCTTGACTTGCTACATATGGCAAGTGAGTGAAAACCCAGAGACAGCTGTGGGAGAACACCCACCACACACACACACACCCATCCTGTTCCCCTTCTCTTCACTGCCATCCCAAAGGATATGGTCAAACATCAAGAACTGGAGCAGAAGAAAATAACATAATGCTTTCAATAGAGAGAATAAATCACAGTTTAGCAGAAAAGTCACCAGTCGTCAATTTTAGGTCCCGACAATCTGTCAGTTTTAGAATTTTTATTTTCTTTTCCTTTTTTTTTTTTTTTGCAATAGGTATTAGTGACAAGAACCCTCTGAAACAGACAGGATTACTCTGGCTTATTAATCGATAACCAAATAACATTAGTGCCTAATCAGTGTGATCATTTGGGAAGGAAGCCCTGAAAGACAATTAGAACCTTTTGGCGTTATTCTGCAGATTACAGTGTGTTCAAAGAGTGCAAAATCACGCACCATATTTATAGATTATCAAGACAAAGCTGATCTGTTTTATCTATAATCCTTTCAATGAGAAAGTCACGTTTCCTCTTTAGTTCGCTTTTCAGCAGATCAGAACAAAAAAAGAGCGTCTCGATCAGAGTAGCAGGTACGTTGCGTCTAGTCTTGGGCTCCTGAATGGCTTCTAGGCGCCTTTGGGAATGCTAGCAAAAGGGACCCAAGGCAGAAATGGAGTGTACAGGTAGTCCTTGACTTATGACTACAATTGATCCCACCATTTCTGTGGCTAAGTGAAACGTTTGTGAAGTGAATTTTGCCCCATTTTACGACCTTCCTGGCCACAGTTGTTCCCTGCAGCTGTTAAGTTAGTATCACGGTTGTCCCAAAGATGCTTTTCCAGGAGGCAACTTGGACCTTCTTGTTTTTCTTTGAAGATGCTTCGCTTCTCATCCAAGAAGCTTCTTTAGCAGCTCCTTGGATGAGAAATCTTCAAAGAGTCCAGCTGCCTCCTGAAAAAGCATCTTTGGGACAACTATATGACCTGGAGGACTGAGAATCTCCACAGACATTTAGTATCATGGTTGTTAAGTGAATCCGGCTTCCCCGTGGACTTGGCTTGTCGGAAGGTTGCAAAAGGTGACTCCGGGGACACTGAAGCGGTCCTAAATAGGAGTCAGTGGCCAAGAATCCCAGTTTTGATCACATGACCAGGGGGGTGCTGCCACGGTTGTAAGTGTGGGAAAATGGTGATAAGTCCCATTTTTCAGTGCCATTGTAACTTTGAACTAAACAAACTAAACAAACTGTTGTAAGTTGAGGACCGCCTGTAGAAGAGATCGCTTCAAACCACACTTTGGAAAAAAAAAAAACCAAAAACAAAACAAAGCACAACCATCTTGCTGAAAAACTGTGGTTGCTTTAACAGGCAGTGAGACATGCTGTCCTCGGATAATTGTTCCCATCAGCTGGGACTAAGGAGGCAACTCCCCAGGATTGTGTGAGAAACAGATGGGGGGGGCAGGGGGGGGTTGCAGCAGAGCCTGCTGGCTCCCGTCCTTCTGTGTTGACAAATCTGCAAACTCTTCTGAAAAAGGAAGCAAAAGCGCAGTTCTGGGAATGGTGTGGGAGCAGTGATAGTAACAGGTGAAATAAAGAGCTGGTGGCACCTTAAAAAGCTTACAGGCTGTGATAATGTGCGTGTATTAAAAAGTGGTTCATGGGCAAAAAGCTATTGAAAAATATTAGTCTCATCCTGTGGAGAAAAGAATGGGGTAGGTTTCTTAGTAATCCTACTCATGACATTGGCTGAACAAGGAAGAACAAGAAGCAACGGATGGAAAATAATCAAGGGGAGAAGCAACCTAGAAATAAGGAGAAATTTCCTGACAGTGAAAATAATTAACCAGTGGGACAACCTGCCTCCAGAAGCTGTGAATGCTCTAACACTGGAGGTTTTTAAGAGACTGGACAATCACTTATCTGGAATGGCATAGGGTTTCCTGTCTGAGCAGGGGGTTGGACTAGATGACCTCCAAGGTCCCTTCCATCTCTGTTGTTTTGTTATTCTGTCCCGGCTTGGGATGATCAATTGGAAGAGAGATTCCTTTATCTTCCTTTTTGAGACTGGCGAGATCTTTTCTTGCAATTTCCCCCTTCTGCCTGAAAGCCATAACTTTCTGCAGCCTTCCTGCTCCCCACACAAGTGTCCCCCTGCTTTGATTTATCGGCCACCCCTTTGGTGGGGCGGCCCGCTGTCTCATCAAATATGAAATGCAGTTTCGGATTGACTCTCCTGTTTTGATCTATTTCATGCCTCGTTTACCATCCCAGTCAAGGACAACTTTCCATTTTCTCTTGGTGTGGGACTCAAGACACAGATGATTTCAAAGTAAATGCCTGTCGTGGTGTGTGTGTCTTTTTACCCATCTCTTGGTTGTCATTAAGTCTTTGCCACCCCAGCAACCAACCTGGTTAGGAATGAATTTGGAGTGAAGTTTCTGATTGCTTAGTCATTGCTAGAATTTAAACTGCTGTTAGATGGAGAACTCAGGGGCCCCTGCTTTTAGTATATAACTGCACACTAGAGAGTAGGGACTTCACTTTCCAGGTTCCCTAATTCTGTTCCTGGAACGCCCCTTTTGCTAAATAAGGCGCCATACATGAATACCTGAAATCAATAACTTTTACCACCTATGTTACAAGAATCTCCCCAGACTGCTTGCCTTCCCCTGGGAACAACCAGATAAGGCTTCATAGATCTTGGGGAAGGTCCAACTTATGCCGCTTGTGGCTATGCAATGATTCCATGCTAGGCCCTCTCTTGACTCCTCCTCCTGCCTAGTTGATAATTTCCCAACAATAACTCAGGTATTCAAGTGGGAGGGCACAGCTAAATCTTGTTTTCATTCAGGAAAATGGGCAGTTACAGATTCTTCCTAGTTCAAACAATGGCTCCCTTTTGTACTGTTTCAACCTGGCTGGCAGTTCGAGACACGGGTGGATTATTCTCCTGTTGCAAGCCATCCTCTCCCGTTCTTATTTTGGGAGATGTCAAGTGTCTGAATTTTGATCAAGTGATTGTGGAAATGCTGTGATGGCCATAAGGGCAAGAATCAATGGTAAGCCACATTTTTCAGCACTGTTATAACATCAATTAGTCACTAAACAAGTGGTTGTAAAACAAGTCATTATCTGGTCTGGTGGGGCATCCTTGGGTGTGAGACAGAAGAGTCCGCGCAGATGAAACATCTCAGTTGGAGGCCTTCAAGATATTCTGGTGCTTCTAGGCTCAAAAATTCCCAGCCAGCTGGATGAGAATCCTCACAATTGCAATCCTGACACATCTGGCAAGCCACAGGCTGGGGGAAGCCATGCGTAGGCTCTGAAGGATTTGCTGTGTACAATTTTAGATAAAGATTTCCGGGTTTTCTGCTCTCGGCAAGGGTGCGGGTGATTTACATGCATGCCAACGAGAGAATGAGGGTTTCCCCCCTCCTTTCCTCTTCCCAATGCGGCAAATTAATTGAAATCACCGTGAATGTTAATGATGCATTTCGTGTTTGGATGTTAGAGAGGTGATTAATATATTGTATGCTGTATCTTCGCACCTTATTTTTATTTATTTATTGTCTTTTGTGGCATTGTGGAGGCAAAATATATGCTGTGTAATTGGGTTGTTTACCTTCCCTCTCTGGGGCCCTGTTTCCTGTTTTTTCCTCCTTTTATCTAGGTAGAAAACATGGGAGGGGTATACAAGCCTTTCCAATGGGTAGTACGGTAGAACACTGTCTCCTGCAGATGGGGGAGAGGCGTCAGTTAAGTCAAAATGGCGGCACCAACCCTAAAATTGAACTCCCCCCTTTTTTAAGATTGTGATCCCCACCCTAATGTCCTTGACCCCCTCCGTGGACACCCCTGTTTGCCCATAGCTAGGAAATTCTGGGGGGGGGCATAAAACATCTGTAAAGATTCAGCTCTTTTCCCAGGCTTTCGGCTGATAACTGATTTTAGTTGTTTTACGCTGGATATACAGATAATCCTTGACTAACAGGCACTTATTTAGTGACCGTTTGACATTCCGATGGTGCTGGGGGGAAAAATGGACCTGCATCCAGTCTTTTCGTTTATGACCATCTCGGTATCATGACCAGTTACATGATCAAAATCCAGGCTCTGCAAACTTTCTAGTCATTTTTTGACAAGCAAAGACTTTGGCGGAAGCTGGATTCCCTTCATGACCACCGGATCCATTTAACAACTGCAATGATTTGACAATTTGCTCAACAAGCTTGCCAAAGTGGGCAGGTCTCACTTAACAATCATCTTAGCAGCAGACATTCTGGTCCCAGTTATGGTTATAAGTCAAAGAAGTCAAAGAAGAGCAACAAAGATGATTAGGGGGCTGGAGGCTAAAACATATAAAGAACGGTTGCAGGAATTGGGTATGTCTAGTTTAACGAAAAGAAGGACGGGGGGGCTGATAGCAGTGTTCCAGTATCTCAGGGGCTGCCCCAAAGAAGAGGGAGTCAAGCTATTCTCCAAAGCGCCTGAAGGCAGGAGAAGAAGCAACAACGGATGGAAACTGATCAAGGAGAGAAGCAACCTGGAACTAAAGGGAAACTTCCTGACAGTTAGAACAATTAATCAGTGGAACCACCTGCCTCCAGAAGCAGTGAATGTTCCAACACTGGAGGTTTTTAAGAAGAGACTGGACAGCCATAGGATCTCCTGCTCAAGCAAGAGGTTGAACTAGAAGACCTCCGAAGTTCCTTCCAACTCTCTTATTCTGTTATAGTTCCTTCTGAAATTTCCACACCAAACTATCTTGGAGAATGGGAGATGCCAGGTTGAGGAAAGCTGGTTTACAACCAATCCTTGGCCAAAAATATTGCCTCAAATAGTTAGGAGCAAGATGAATCACACCTTTGTCAAAACACTGAAAGCTTCTTTTATAGGTTGTCTCTATGGAAATGCTCAGCCAGACTGTTGCATGGCGTCCTGGCCATTTTTTAACAGGATATGCAGCTCCCTTGATTTGGTCGGCTTCACGGAAGCTTGGCTTCTGTGTTTGGTTAGTTGATGAATTTGTGTGTTGTGCAAATATCTATGCACAAGTGGAGGTGACTCTTTGGACCCCACAAGGTTGATCATTTCAACAATCCTGTTCCACACTCAGCTTTTCTTCCCCCTCTCTTGTGTAGAAAGTTTTTCTCTGATCTGAAAAAGTAAAAAATGTCTGCCACTGCAAGCAGGTTACTTCTGGGAAAAAAACAGGCTGTTTTATTAGCTTTTTTTAATCTGCTTTTTTATTATGCTGCTCCATCCTTAAGATGGGTTATATTTATAATCTCTGTTTACGAACCCACCACGTTTAGTTGCTTTTCTTTGGCTTTAATCTCTGATCTTTTGAATTCTGCATAAAACCTCTCCCCAAATTGGCAACCACGACTCTATTCCCTAAGGTCTGTCCACTGCCAGCATTCCTTTGATATACATCAGTACACATATATTGTATTTACACGACAGGAAAATCCTGAATTTAAATTCATCTCCCCCTGAGAAAGAGTAGAGATGGAGAAATTCTGTGCAATGCCTGGCTTCTCCTGCCTTGCCAAAGTTGCTAGCTGAAATTATCCTGAATATCCCCCTCACAAACAAACGTCCCTGAGGCACACATGGAAATATATTTATGCATTGGGAATATATACATATTTTCCTTCAGACTTGCAAGATTCTGTTAGCATAACCTTACAAGAAAGTGTCACTTACTTTGCCCATGCCACGCAGGGGAGCTCAGTGGAGAAAGCAATTATACCGGTATTTGGAAGAGTGAGCAGTAAAAGGAAGCCAAGGAGAGCAGGATGAGAAGAAGCGGAGAGACCTTGCCCGTAGAATCGCCAAGAGTCTGGCTCAACTGAACGAATAACATCATCATTGTCATCGTCATCATCACAATAAAGCAGAGCCGGTTCTTCTGTTGTACTTCTTCTCTGGTCTACCTTGCAAGGCCGACATCCATTTTATAAGTCTGAAAGCACATGTCTTCCACATCGCCTTTTGCAACCCAAGAAATTAGGGAAGGTCTCAGCTGAGATATTGCCATGCCCATATTCTTGCTATGGGTTCAGCTGTCTGTTATCCATCTGTTGTCTCTGGCCACAGCTCTTCTTCCTATCTCCCAGGGTCATTCTCACATACCATTGTAGCATTTCATTCTGGTGGGCCAACCTCAGTCTTCCCAACCTGGATCCCCTCTGGGGAAGTGGACTTCAATTCCCACAATTCTCCTAAAGCATGAAGAGAAGTCTGGAAGTTCACATTCCTCCATCTGAAGGTTGACCACGTTGAGGACGAGAGGCCCACAGCTTTAAACATCCCTGGTGTTTGCAACAATTATGCTTCAGGAGCACTTTCTGACCCATTCTATCTTCGCAGCAAGAGCTTCCTAATCAACGGCTGCTACTGATTCCAATCAAAATGTGCTCTGCAACCATTCTTTTTCTTTTCTAGTGGGGAAAAAGGGGGGCGAAACAGTGAGAAAATGCAGGAGAGATGCACTCTAGCCTCCGGATGTCTGTAAAATGATAATAAAAGTAGGAGGACAGCATGATTAAAAATATACTCATCTAGTAGCCACCCGCCCTATTAAATTTTATCTCCGCAACACTTGGAAATCTTTTCTCCGTGCAGAAGCGTGCAACTTTGCCAGCCTCAGCTCTCTGAGGATGGAATTTATTCCTCCATTTGCTCAAATGTACCAACAGTGCAAAGGTTTTTATCCCCTTCCTCCTCAACGGAGATGTACTACCTGTGTTTTTAAACTTGGCAACTTTAAGATGTGTGGACTTCAACTCTCGGAATTCCCCACCTTTGAGAAATGCTGTATGGCATAAAGAATAGATATTTTGGTGTAAAAGTGTGTGGATATTATATCCAGCATTGAAGAGCTTCCAGACACTTGAAATATGTGGAGAGACAACTAGTGCTCTCCTTCAGAAGGCCTCTAACCAGCTTTTTCCCAATCTG
This sequence comes from Bothrops alternatus, assembly GCA_034064705.1. Taxonomy (NCBI): domain Eukaryota; kingdom Metazoa; phylum Chordata; class Lepidosauria; order Squamata; family Viperidae; genus Bothrops; species Bothrops alternatus. The sequence continues at coordinate 501,857 of JARGCV010000413.1, read as the reverse complement.
GTCTCCTAAGCAACTTCATGAAGGTTTTTCAAAATTTTTGTCACCTTTTGTTGGAAAACTGCCAGCTCGGCTGGAAGGAGGGGTCAAGTGAGGGCCTAGCTTGGAGTCCTTGCACAGCCACAAGTGACATAAGCTTGACCTCCCCCAAGATCCATGAAGCCTTGGTTGCTCCTAGGTAAGACAAGCAATCTGGGGAGATTCTTGTAACATAGGTGGTAGAAAATAAAGTTACTGACTTTTGTTATTCATGAACGACTCTGCTTGCTTGCGCCTGATACTTTTCTTGGAATCTTGGGATGCTCTTGTAAAAATAAATCTTGAAAGGGGTTCTCGGTACCAAATATATGCTCCCCTTTCCCCCACAAGGTTCACTAATTCTGTTGACGGACTGCTAGTCTTCTTTGAGAAGGTGCAGCGGAGGTGTCATCTTCATCATGACCACAAGAGGGCATCAAAACAGTCAAATATTCTCAGGTGGGGAAGTAGAATCACATGAAGTTTTTTTTTAGCAAACAGTCATGTCAATTTTCACTTTGTGCTTTTTCATTTCTTTTCTCTGAGCTTGATTGCGTTCCTGATTTCCTAATGTATTTCATTATGCTCAGCACAATTTCACTTTATTCCACTTTGTTTCTGTCTGGAACCAAATCACCGAGTGGATGTGATCTTTAAATTTGCTGCCACTCCTGGAAAAGATTTGCTAAAACGAAGTTATATTACCCACATTCACAGAAGATAAGTACATAACATAAGTTTAGCCGAACAATCTGAGCCTGCTCAGTGTATTAATTGTGGAGCCTTTGATGCTCTCTGAGCTTGGTTGTTTGTGTGCAGATGTTTCATTACCCAACTAGGTAACATCATCAATATGAGGGAGTGTGGAATTTGCTCTCTGTTTATATACATGGGACTTGCCCTGGCAGTTTTGGTGAGGGTGGGAGGTTTTTTTCCCCTCCTTGATAGTTCCTTGATGAGGTTATTGTTTTCTGCCTGATTGTTTGTCTGGGGTTAATCCCTGCTTCTTTGGGTGTTGGCTGTTGGAAAGGATGTGTTCTGAGATTTTTTGTTCCCTTCTTAGTTTTTTTTATTGTGTCCTTTGAATGGTGTGTAAATATAGTTTGTCTCTATGTGTCTGTTGATTGCATCTTACCTCTGTCAAGGATGCCGGAGAAAAAGAATAAGAGTAAAGGGAAAAGTCCAAGTCTGTGACCCATCTGGGATGTTAGTGTTCCAACAGAAAAAAAATATTTGTAGCTCAGGGTTGAAACGTGGGGTCCTCGGTGCTCTCTGGACTTGGCTGTTGTCTTGTAGATGATTCATTATGGAATGTTATCCATTCAGTCTTGTCCGACTCTTGATGATTCTATGGGCCAGGTGTCTCCACGTCTTCTGATCTTATACTACTTCTTTGAGTTGTTCTATGCTCTGGCTGGTGTCAGCTTTGATGATGTGGCTATTGGTAAAGGGAGAGAATGCTGGTGCCATTGGCAGGCAAAGTGTGGGAGTGAACTGGGCAATGGGAGGGGAGGTGATGTTGTCAAAGGTGCTGGGTGGCAATACACACACACACACACATACTGTGGGAGGAGAACAGCTTTTAGGAGCACTGTGTTTGAACATAAGGAAGGCTTCTTTTGGAGAGATAGGCAGGGGGAGACAATAGAAGAGGAGCTGGAGAAATAGCAGATGAAGTATGTTTGTGTATCTTTGTGCACAACGGCTTACTAGAAGCCAAGGAGAAGATGTAATCCAAGTCAAACAGTCTGTAATCCAATATTTCTCAACTCAAACAGCTTTTAAGTTGCGTGGACTTCAACTCCCCAAATGCTGGCTGGGGAATTCTGGAAGATGACATATCCACACATCTTAAAGTTGCTGAGGCTGACAAACATTGCTGCAATCCAATACCACACGATGGATTTCAAAGCACCGAGGGATGAGTCAGAGTCTTGGTCAGGAATACACCGAGGTCAAAACAAAGCAGAAGTCAAAAGCAGCAATGCACAGAGCCCGAAGCCAGATGCCAAAGTCGCTTCTAGCAATGGAAGGCAGCCTCTGCACACTTTAAATCCTCTTGGTCACAGCCGAGGCTGTCGCCCCTTCGCAGCTGCTAATGAGGAGGCAGTGGCTTGCTTGCATGCAGAATCAGCATCTGGGCGCTTGCTCTGTGAGGTGCTTACTTGGATGGGGTGCAGGGTCCTCCAGCTGGGGTGCTTTGCCCTGTTTCTTGGGGCAAAGGAGTTGGCTAAAGAAGGATCAGTGATGGCTGAAGAGGACCTGTCTTTATTGTTTTTGCAAATAACTCAAGGCGGCAAACATGTCCAACGTATCTCCCTCCTCCTATTTCCCCCAAACAAGCCTGTGAGGTGGGTTGGGCTGAAAGAGAGTGACTGTCCCAAAGTCACCCAGCTGGCTTTCATGCCTAAGGCAGGACTAGAACTCCCAGCCTCCTGCTGATTGTCCCACCCAGTCGGCTTTTGTGCCTGAGGTGGAACTACCGTAGAATTCACCATCTCCTGCTGATTGTCACCCAGCTGGCTTTCATGCCTAAAGTGGGACTAGAACTCACAATCTCTCTCTTGCTAGCCTGGATCTAGTTTGACTGGGCTAAGCCTAAGCCTGTTGTCCATTTTTCATTCAGCATTTCTGTCTAAAATTCAGCCCACTGTCCATTTTCCTTTGGAACCGATTCTTTTTAAGGAAAAATAAAATGAAAGGACTCCTCCCCCCCAGGTAACTTTTTATCTGATGCTCCTGCGAGCCGAGCCGGCTCAAATGGAGGTCCTGAATAGAAAACTGGGGATGGGGGTTGACAGAACCATCTGAATTCCATTGTTGTGGGTTCCATTTGTTGTGAATTCCGTTAGGCACAAATTTCTCATCAGCGGATTCCACTCCAGGCGGCTTTTTCCATCTCCCCCCACGTTTGTGTAAGCAGCCTATTTTTCATCCAGCACTTAAAAAACCGGGTGTGGGTGGTGGAGGTAAAAGCTAATGTGCGCCAGTCAATAGATTTTAGCATTTATTGAACATTTTAAATGTTGATGAATAGAGGGGCACTTTTTATTAAAAGACCTCCAATCTCTCCCAGTTAGAACACTGATGCATTTTATTCCAGCTTGGTGAAGATCGGTTCTTTCCACCCCGGGCAAGTGGATTTTGCATGCAGCCCAGGCACACTCAGTTCTCCCTCTCTATTCCCCTTTTGCCTGCAGTGCTGATGCTTCCCAATTAAATCTCCAGAGGAGCTTCAGCAATCAGGCACATGCTATCGGATTTCTGCTCAGTGCCTGCTGGGTTGATTTGAGGAAACAGAGCTGAGAGTTATCTGAAGCAAGGGGGGGTGAGGAGTCTGCCAGCTGCCCCTCCCTTTGTGTGGGTCTGTTTCCCCCCCCCCAACTAGATTAACAGAATCATGACAGAATCACAGAGTGGAAAGCGACCTTGGAGGCCTTCTAGTCCAACCCCCTGCTCAAGCAGAAAACCCTGTGGCATTTAAGACAAATAATTGTCCAATTTCTTCTTAAAAAGCTCCAGTGATGAAGGAAGGAAGGAAGGAGGGAGGGAGGGAAGGAAAGAAGGAAGGAAGGAGGGAAGGAGGGAGGGAAGGAAGGAAGGAAGGAAAGAAGGAAGGAAGGAGGGAGGGAGGAAAGGAAGGAAGGAGGGAGGGAGGGAAGGAGGGAGGGAAGGAAGGAAGGAAGGAAAGAAGGAAGGAAGGAGGGAGGGAGGAAAGGAAGGAAGGAGGGAGGGAGGAAAGGAAGGAAGGAGGGAGAGAGGGAAGGAAGGAAGGAAGGAGGGAGGGAAGGAAAGAAGGAAGGAAGGAAGGAGGGAGGGAGGGAGGGAAGGAAAGAAGGAAGGAAGGAGGGAGGGAAGGAAGGAAGGAAGGAAAGAAGGAAGGAAGGAAGGAGGGAGGGAGGGAAGGAAGGAAGGAGGGAGGGAGGGAAGGAAAGAAGGAAGGAAGGAGGGAAGGAAAGAAGGAGGGAGGGAAGGAAGGAAAGAAGGAAAGAGGGAGGGAAGGAAGGAAGGAGGGAGGGAGGGAAGGAAAGAAGGAGGGAGGGAGGGAAGGAAGGAAGGAGGGAGGGAGGGAAGGAAAGAAGGAAGGAAGGAGGGAAGGAAAGAAGGAGGGAGGGAAGGAAGGAAAGAAGGAAAGAGGGAGGGAAGGAAGGAAGGATAGCTAACAGAGTTTGAAGGTATCTTGAGTCCAACCCGCTGATCAAGCAGAAAACCCTATGCCATTTCAGACAAATGCTTGTCCAGTCTCTTCTTAAAAGCCTCCAGTGTTGGAGGACCCACAACTTCTGGAGGCAGGTCGTTCCACTGGTTCATTGTTCTCACTGTCAGGAAATTTCTCCTTAGTTCTAGGTTGCTTCTCTCCTTGATTAGTTTCCATGAGTTGCTTCTTGTCCTGTGTTCTGGTCCTTTGGAGAATACATTTACACACAGAAAGAGAGAGAGAGAGAGAGATACACACACACACACCTCTCTTCTTTATGGCAGCCCCAGCCATGCAGAATCTTGCCACTGAAACTCGGTGGCAACCAGCAAATAACAGCCGGCCAATTTTTAGCTGTGGAATGCCATAACAATAGGTATATTAAGCCTCCTCTCAGTTCAACATGCTCATAAAGCATTTAATGACTTCTCACCAGAAGAGGAAAACAAGACTGAAAACTCCGTCTCCGTCTCCTTCCATGCATCCATCCTCCCCACTAACAGTTCTCGGTGGGCAAAAATAATCCAAGCAACAGTTGTTGTCTTGCTAGCATACTAAGCAAAGTGGAGAAATCTTGGGGGTTTCAGACACAGAAACGGAAGCTTCTGCAGGGAAAGTAAAACCCTGGGAGAAAGGGAAGGATGCATTTTGGCAAAATATCATTTGGAAAGAGGTTATTTTCAGCAGAAGGCAAGTATAAATCATCCTGGACTGACAACTGTTTGTTTAGTGGCGTTCAAGTTGCAACTGAAAAAAGTGACTTATGACCGTTTTTCACACTTACGACCGTTGCAGCATCCCCGTAATCCAGATGCTTGGCAACTGGTTCACATTTATGACTGCTGTAGTGTCAGTTGAGGTGTCCCAGGATCATGTGATCACTTTTTTGCAACCTTCTGACCAGCCAAGACAACGAGGAAGCCAGTTAGTAGTGATCATGTTACCAACTTAACAAATGCAGTGTAAAATGGGTCAAAGGTCACTTAGCAATACTGCCCCATAGTGCTCTACAGCACATTCTGGGTGGTTTACAAAGTCAGCATTGTTTGCATATTGCCTCCCAACAATCTGACTCCTCATTTTACCGACCTCGGAAGGATGGAAGGCTGAGTCAACCTGGAGCCGGTCAGGATTGAACTTCAGGCTGTGAGCAGTGAGTTTGCCTGCAATACTGCCTTCTAACCACTGTGCACCATGGAAGGAAGGAAGGAAGGAAGGAAGGAAGGAAGGAAGGAAGGAAGGAAGGAAGGAAGGAAGGAAGGAAGGAAGGGCAATAATGATAGACTTACAGTGCTTTACAGCCCTCACTAAGCGGCTAACAGAATCAGCGTCTTGCCCCCAACAATCTGAGTTCTTATTTTACAGACCTCAGAAGGATGGAAGGCTGAGTCAACCTGGAGCTGATGAGGATCGAACTCCAGGCTGTGCACAGAGTTTGCCTGCAATACTGCCTTCTAACCACTGTGCCACCAGAACTTAACAACTCTCTCACTTAGCCCAAAAGATATTTTGGGTTTAACTATGGCTGTAAGTCAAGGACTACCTATAGGGAGCTCTTTCTTTGCAGAATGAAAGCTGAAAGGTTTTCTCCTTCAACTCCTATGTTTTCAACCTCTGGTTGAGTCACTTTGAGGTCTCCCACTTTCCTTCCCTGAGCTATCACTGGAGGATCATCTCCTTCCCAATCGCACGGCCATCTTAAGCATAAATCAAACGTCTTATCTGGAACTTCTTCTCACAGATGGCTTGTCTCTTGACCTTGTTCACCAGCAAGGGCACCTAACTGGACTTTGTGGGACAAAATGATTCTAATATTTCTTCTTCTGACAGCTGTGGAATGAAGACCTTGCTTTCCTCATCAGAAGAACAGGGCACCCTGGTTTTGAAGCATCCCCTCCAAGATTGGTTCGGAAGAAGGTAATTAACTGGCTAATAACTTACCTGAGTGACTGTCCACTGTGACAGCTATACGATGGTTTCTCCAAGGGCAAACAAAAAGGCTGAACATGTCCACAATAGTAGTAAATAACACCTTACACTAGCCACACACCTTTAGCAATGAAAGCATCGGTTTGTGGGATGTGAAGCATGCATAAGTGAAAAACAAGCAGTAAATTTTGGGGTACCAGTCTTGGGTTCAGTCATTCACTTTTGAATCTTTGGGGTATGTAGCAAAGGCAGTCTCCTAGTTGTTCCTCCTGAACTCTCTGCTCATTCTCCTCTCTTGGAAGAGATATTGTAAGTTGCACAACCTTAGACCTTAAAGTAATAGAATTGGAAGGCACCTTGGAGGCCTTCTAATCCAACACTCTGCTTGAGTAGGAGATCCTATACCATTCTGGACAAATGGTTGTCCAACTTCTTCCTGAAAACCGCCAGTGATGGAGCACCCACAACTTCTGAAGGAAGTCGTTCCGTTGAGTAATTGTTCTCACTGTCAGAAAATAGGCTGGATCTCTCTTTGATAGGCTTCCATCGGTTACTTCTTGTCCTGCCCTTTGATGCTTTGGAGAACAGATCGACCCTCTCTTTTCTGTGACAGCCCTTCAAATATTGGAAGATGCTATGTCATCCCTAGTCCTTATCTTCGTTAGAGAAAGCATACCTAGTTCCCTTAGCTGTTCAGTCCCCTAATCTTCTTTGTTGCTCTTCTCTGTGCTCTTTCTAGAGTCTGTGTCTTACCTTCATCAATTGCTCCTCACCAACGGTAGACTGCCCTATTGTTTCACTTAGTGAAGTAAGGTTCAGGTTACGGCTTATGGGTTGAATGAAAGAATGCCATCCTGACTAGAAGGTCAAGGTCAACCATCATGGTTTAGGACAGCCAATGCTCTGAAGTGGTACAAGGCTGTCTTCTGTGTTCCTATATGAACTGGCTTGAAAACATTTATACAATTCTATAAATGTATTCATGAATCCTTCCAGAACTCAGTACTCCATAAAGCCTTTACTGTGCATATGGCACACTTGTGATAGAGGCTTAATTGTTTTTAGTATCTGTGGCAGAACATAATTCTTCTCCAGCTTGGATGAAAACTCACTGGCTCTCCATGCCCAGGAGAGACCAGTCATTGGGTTTCTTCTCTGAAGAGAGCTTCTCCTTTACCTTCAGCGTCATTAGTGATGCCCTTTGGGGAAGTGTGCTTAATATCTGCATCGCAACTAGACACAGATGGTCTGAGCAGGCTGGGGAGCGGACTTGCTCTCCATTTGTGCGATGCAAAATTGTCTTTTAAGTGACTACAGTGCAGTTGCAATAATGACAAAGACATCCAGATGTCTTTCTGAATCATCATATTGGGGGTGGTAGTAGGAGGAAATGGGGGACAGAGGAGGAAATGGAAACATCAGCTTTTGTTGCATTGCTAAGCAGGGGTAGCCCTGGGTGGGTGGGAGGGAATGCAATGAATGTTTCTCCCTTTCCCCATTGTCCACCAACCTTTCTTTCAAGTTTAAATTTGTGTTGCTCTTGGAGGAACCTGCTATTTCTTTCTTTTTCCACAGTCTAATGGATTTCACGATTAGTGGTAGCATTGACCCTGCAGCCAAAGGGAATTCCCAGTTGGATCTCACTTCTTCCGACTCATCAAGCAAAGACAGGCCTTTGTAGAGAAGGCTTTAAGGGGTGGGAAAAGTGGAAAGGAAGAGGGGAGGACCACCAGAGGCAAGAAGGACAAGCTCAGTTACAGTGGTGAAGGTGAGGGATGGTTCCTTCTGGAGGAAACCTATCTGTGTAGTCCTCTCAAAGGTGCTATTCAAAAGGCAACTGGGCTTCCTTAGTTTTTTTTCCTTGAAAACATTTCATTTCTCATCCAAGAAGCTTCTTCAGTTCTGAACTTCTGGATGAGAAGTGAAACGTTTCCAGGAAAAAACAAACGAGAAAATCCAGTTGCCTTTTGGAAAAACACCTGTGGGACAACCATGACCTGGATGACTGAGAAGCTTCGTAGATACCTATGCAGTCTCTAAGAGTTGTGATGACATGATGGCACTTCATCCATCCATCTTCTTCCAATTGGCTTCGATTCCCGTTGAGCTCATGGAGTTTTCTTGTCAATAGCGTGAAAGTGTTTGCCGTTTCCTTCTATCAGAATCACTAGTGATTAACTTCTCAGATTTGCTCAGTTTCTCAGCTTTGAGGCAGCTGCTGAATTTGATGCGGCCATCTCTGCTAGGCTTTTCATCCTGTACCTTTAAAAAAAAATATGCAAAGGAGCTGCAAAATGAAGCCCACCCTGACAAAAGATAGGTCACAAATGCAAGACACATCCAAATTCAGTTTGTTGAGAGCCAAACGAGCTCATATTTTTTTATATATATATATTAAAGGCTGCAAATTCTAGTTGAGTTTGAAGACCCAGGTAGCTGTCATGGCAAGTGCCCAAGGCAGCTAGTTGTCAACCAGGTGAATTAGATAATGCTAGGCTACCTGGATAATTGTCTGGCCCAAGTCTCAGGCATCTTCCAGTCCTTTTGCAGGTCAGAATTAATAAGTCTTTCCATCTCACTTCCTTCAAGAGCAATCTTCCTGCCAAAGTTACAAGTTCTGAGGTTCACTCAAGTAGGCAGCAATATATTGCAATCACTTCAGCGCCCTGCTAAAAGGAGTTATATTTTCCAGCGGGTGAAAATGGGGTTTTCATCCAGCTGCCTCTTGGGTTTTCCGAACATTTTGTTGAGGCTATCAAGCTGTCAGGAACCTGTCAACCAAGATGGACAAATTGGCAAATGATGGCAGGCTCCCCTTTGTTTCATATTCTGATTGAATGTTGTGGTTTGCATACAAACAGGTTGTGAAGGGAAAACTTTCTGGTTTGTTCAGTCCAGGATCTCCGCCTTTTTGTAGGCCAAGCAGCTTGGCTGTCTTAAATGTTTGTCTCCATCCTTCTTAAACAGGCCCCAGTGTGGAGACGATCAGCTCTGCAAATTCATTGGTGATGTGGGTTTTTTTTTAATATTGTGTAGACGTCCACAAGTCATAAAGTTGCCAGGTTTGGAGATCCCTGGCATAAACGGTACACAACACAATGCAATTTGCCCTGATATATAATTTGGGTCATTTGTGCAATGACATCATGAAGCCCATGGCATCCTTTGCCACCCCTTGCCATCCCACAAGTGCCCAGACTTAGCTACAGCCGTGCCCCATTTTCTCCATGTTTGTGAGTTTTGCAGTTTCTTTGAAGCTCAACGTCAGTATGTGACACTTCCCAAAGGCCCTTGCCTCTTTCAGAGCTTAATTATAAGTTTTTGTAATTTTAATCACAGCAATCCAATTTACCATTTTGTTCCAAAGTGCGGCAGTGGAATGCCTGTGGGCTTGAATGGAGGGGGAAAAGGGGGGGGTTATATTGCCACCAGCTCTGAATTGCCCACCCCGGAGTTATTGTATCATATAATTGTACATGACTATTCTGCATACATTTAAGCTCTCTTGTCAACGGAGATGGTTCCTAAGCTCTGAAATCTCCTCCCCCCCTTTAATAGTTATGATGATCTTGTTGCATTCTCTTTGCTTTCAAAATGGGTGTCCTGAGTCCATTGCCGATCCAAAGGAGCATGCAAGCAGAATTTCACTTTGAGGCTTTTTTTAAAAAAGAAAAGAAAAAAGAAAAAAAAAGAAAAATCTGCAGTACTTCTAATGCTCTTTTTATTTTTACTTCTTTTCGCCCCAGGCACTTTTGAGTTAATTAAAGTCTTCCATCAATTTATACTGAAGCTTCTTCTCTCCCCCCTCTTCCTTCCTGAAAAAACCCTTAATTTCCATCCGTTTAGCATAACTTTACCCCAAGGATGATCTTTGGAGGCTGTCATTTTCTAAAAATATTGCACCAGTGAGCTGTAATTTGGTGCATATGCATTTATTTATTTATTTATTTATTTATTCATTCATTCATTCATTCATTCATTCATGCACGCATGCACACATGCATGCCTGGCTTATCAGACATCTAGGTTGTAGCAACGTTCCAACAGGAGGCTGCAGATATGCGAGCCATTGCAGACCCACCATCTTCTGCCATAAGTTCCGTGGGAATAGTCCTTTAGGAAGGAGGAAGAAAGATCTGAGTCTACCTCAGACGTCTCCCTCTTAGTTTCTTAGTAAAGCAAAGAACAAGGTCTCCCCACCCCCACTCCCGAATCTCTTCCTCTCTAAACTAAGATGCATAATGTGCATATATATATGTGTGTGTCTCTCTCTCTGTGTGTGTGTGTGGGTGTGTGTGTAGGTCTTTGGTTATTCGGGTTTCCTCCCGCGTAAAATTGGAAGTGTCTTGGCGACATTTCAACAAAGTCCCATTCGTCATCTTCAGGCTGGTGTTTTCGGCTTCGTGCTTCTAGGAGCAATGTGTGACCGTAGCTGTTTCTTCCTTTTAAGTGCCAGTGGGGGTATGAACTGATTGGGTGGGAGCTTGGCTGTGTTCTGATTGGGTGGAGGTGTGTTCTGATTGGTTAGGGGCTTGGCTGTGCTCTGATTGGATGGGGGGTTGGCTGTGCTCTGATTGCATGGGGGAGTGTTCTGTTTGGGTGGGGGCTTTGTTGTGCTCGGGTTAGTCTGAGTTGCAGGGGGATTTGAGATGGTGAGCTGTGCTGCTGTTATTTGGCTTTGCGTTCGTGGTCGTGCCTCATCTTCATGGTGGGTGTCAGTTTGCTTCATGTATGGATTGGAGGGGTTTAAAGTGGCTAATGATGCAGCTGTGGTCTGGCTTCTGGTTTGTGGTTGTGCCTCATCATTGGTGTGGGTTTGGGTTTGCTTTTTGCGTGGATGTGTGGTGGTGACATCCTGTGTGGTTTTTGTGAGTGTGGGTCTGGTGTCATTCTTTGTGTTAGGGACTCATTTGTCAATAAGGGTGGGTTTCCAAATGGCTGGTAGGCAGGAGGTATCATCTCGTTTGTTCATGCTGTGTGGGCATTTTTCTATCTCAATGGCTTCTCTGATTATTCTGTTATTAAAGTGTTCAGTTTTGGCAACACTTCCCCATCCAATCAGAGCACAGCCAACCCCCCATCTAATCAGAGCACAGCCAAGCCCCTAACCAATCAGAACACACCTGCACCCAATCAGAACACAGCCAAGCTCCCACCCAATCAGTTCATACCCCCACTGGCAGTTAAAAGGAAGAAACAGCTACGATCACACATTGCTCCTAGAAGCACGACGCCGAAAACACCAGCCTGAAGATGACGAATGGGACTTTGTTGAAATGTCACCAAGACACTTCCAATTTTATGCGGGAGCAAACCTGAATAACCAAAGACCTACATACAAACACCCGCGAAAACCTCAGAAAACGTGTGTGTGTGTGTGTGTGTGTGTGTGTGTATGTATGTGTATGTATGTATATCAGTGGTTCTCAACCTTTTCCAGGTTGAGACCCCACTTGCGCCGCCCATGCGCGGCGCAACCCCAACGTGCGCGCGCGCTCGCACATGCAACGGGCCAATCCACGCATGCACGGCACGCGCGCGACAAAAAAACCAAAATGGTGGACCGCGACGGGCCGATCCGTGCACACGCGGCGTGCGTGCGACAGCCTGAACCGCGCATGCGCGGCGCGTGACGGAAAAAAAAGGCAGACCGCGACGGCCTGAACCGCGCATGCGCGGCGCGCACGACGAAAACAAAAAAAACAAAACAAACAAAAAACAAAATGGCGGACCGCGGTGTCCGGCGACCCCCGCGAAACGGTCGTTCGACCCCAAATGGGGCCGCGACCCATAGGTTGAGAACCGCTGATGTATATGTATATGTATATGTATATGTATATGTATATGTATATGTATATGTATATGTATATGTATATGTATATGTATATGTATATGTATATGTATATGTATATGTATATGTATATGTATATGATGTGTATCTGTGTGTGTTATGGGTATGGGTAGATATATACTTTCTTTTGAGACAATAAAGGTTATCTTATTTTACCTCACCTCATCTCACCTCGCCTCATCTCATCTCATCAACTCATCTCATCATCTCATCTCATCTCATCCTCACCAAAGCCTGAACTTCAACTGTGTCTTCTACTGCCAAAGTTCAATATTGTTGACTTCAACTTCAAGCTTAGGGGGATCATAAATCAAATCTACGCATACTGGTAGAGAGAGGTTCCCTGAGGATGGGCTCCAACCTGAATCCAAAAGCTTGGAAGACTAAATCTCTGGTCCCAGTGACCGACCCAGATTGGATCCTGCAAATCTTTCTATTCATACAGTGCCAACATCTGCTAGAAGTTCCTCAGAAGTTCTCCCTCCCTCCCTCCCTCTCTCTCTCTCTCTCTCTCCCTCCCTCCCTCTGTCTCTCTCTTCTCTCTCTACCCCTCTCTCCCTCTCTCTCTTTCTCTCTCTCCTCTCTCTCTCCCCTCTCTCCCTCCCTCCCTCTCTCTTCTCTTTCTCTCTCCCCCTCTCTCCCTCTCCCTCTTGCTTTCTCTCTCTCTCTCTCTCTCTCACACACACACACAAACACACTTTTGTTCTCAACATTTTCCCTCTCCAAGGGGTGATATATGTTGTCAGCACAGTGCAGAATCTCAGATAGGCTGGTAAAATCCAGGTATTCAAAAAAACAACAACCGGAAAGAAAAATTGGGACAATCATGAGGGATAATTGAAAAGCACAAAATATTTAATGCAGGCTTTTCTGTTCCACGATAAGGCTTCAAAATCCCAAACACTTATAAAACAACAGAGATATTCGTGGTTCTTGCTTTGATTTATTTGGAAAGCAAGCTAAATCTGAACAATTTGTCTGGGTTTTACGAAAGACACAGTTTAAAAATTAACCCTTCCCAGACTGTGTAATTGACTCTTCCCATGAAGGATGTGACTGTTTGAATTTTCTTTTTAAAAATGTCTCTTTTGTTTTTACTTTAATGATTCTGTAATGGGTGGTTTTATCATGACTATGACACCTCATCAATATAGTGCTGTTGTTAATGGCTAAGAATATAGATGTTGACGCTAATTTGGTGAATATGTTTGATGTTAGGATCAGATGGCAAACATGCTTTTTTCTGGTTTTTGCAACAAGGAGTATCAGTCAGAATAGAGCTGGAAGGGACCTCAAGGTCTTCTAGTCCAACCCCCTGCTCAAGCAGGAGACCCTATACCATTTCAGACAAGTGGCTGTCCAGTCTCTTCTTTAAAACCTCCAGTGATGGAGCACCACAACTTCTGGAGATAAGCTGTTCCACTGGTTAATTGTCCTCACTGTCAGGAAGTTTCTCCTTAATTCCAGGTTGCTTCTCTCCTTGATTAACTTCCATCCATTGTTTCTTGTCATGTCCTCTGTGCTTTGGAAAATAAGTTGACCCCCCTCTTCTTTGTGGCAGCCCCTCAAATACTGGAAGACAGCTATCATGCCCCCCCCAGTCCTTTTTGTCTCTAGATTAGCCATTACCCAAATCCTGCAACCATTCTCCATATGTTTTAGTCTCCAGGCCTTTAATCATCTTAGTTGCTCTTTTCTGCACTTTTTGTGCAGAGAATGTTGTTGCTGGCAGTTGAGTTTTGAGCCCTGTACCTTGTTGCTGCTGCTACTTTTGTGTGCAGGACTGTTTCCCTCTAGAGAAGTTGCATTTTGCAGTTCATCCCGCTGCATTTGGATCAGCTCAGCTTTCTTTCCCATTCAGCTGATGCCTCAATATTTTCGGAAGCAGTCAAAAGAGTACACTGGATGGTTTATTCTTCCCCACCCATTTCCTGCTGGCTTTTTTTTTTCTTGTCTTGTCAAGCCTGTGGTGTGTTAATCAAGTGCCACCTGGAGTTAACATGTTAATCACGTGTATGAGTTTTGAAATCTTTACCTCTCAGCTCAAAACCTCCCTCAGCACAAATCATGCTTTCCAACTGACATAGCCAGAAGGATTGGAAGTATTTCTATTTAGAAAAAAAAAATCTCCCCATCCCAGGAGATCTATTACTATTACCCTTAATTATGATGATGGTTATAAATCACTGCTAATAGATTCCTTTTTGAATGGGTGCAGATGCATGCAGGCAACCATAAGCTTGCATATTGAGTCCTAAAAAAATAAATCTTGCTCTCAAGAACGTTCATGGACACATCTGTGCCATATTTTATTTCTTCGCATTTGCACATTGCCCCAATTCGCACTGATTCTAGGCAACGGTGTGGAAACTCAGAGTCACCGGGGAATTGAGAATCATCTAAATTAGTTAAATAAATGAATACATTTTGCCATTTTGTTTTTCTATGGGATGTTTTCAACTTCCTATTTTAATCTATACCTCTCAAAGTTCCTGGATGTGTCCCACTCATATAATTTTGTTTATGGTTTCCAATTTTAGTACTGAATTCTGAATATACCGGCCTATTCCTGTGTATTCAAGTTCCAGAAGAATGGAAAAACTACTTCATCATGAATTTATCTTATGCAATCTTTTTTTCAGAACATGCCATTTAAAAAAAAATTCGCCAGAAAAAATTTAGAACATAGAACATCAGAATTAGAAGGGCTCTTGGGGGTCTTCTAGTCCAACCCCCTGCACAAGTAGGAAACCCTATACCAGCGCTTCTCAACCTTTTTCAGGCCGCGACCCCGACCTGTCAAGCGCCCCGCATGCGTGGTGCTGCCCCCTGCGCCGGCCGAGGCGTAGGCTGCCCGCCCGTTCGGGGCAGCGGCAGGCAGGCCCAGGTGCTCCTGGGTGGCCACGGCAGCGACGGCGCAGGGCGACCATGGGCTGGGCCACCAGCTGGCCCAGACCAAGGGAGCTAAGACACCCGCCGGGCCCCACGCATGCCAAAAAACCCTCCCTGCGCCCGCCGCTGCCCCGCTAGCCTTACCTTCGCCGCCGCCCATTTGGGGCGGCGGCAGGCAGGTCCAGGCGCTCCTGGGCAGCCGCGGCAGTGACGGCGCAGGGCGACCATGGGCTGGGCCATCAGCTGGCCCAGCCCAAGGGAAGTAAAAAACCTGCCGGGCCCCACACACGCCAAAAACCCTCCCTGCACCCGCCAGCCTCCCACCTCCCACCCCTGGCCCTCTTTTACTTACATTTTTAGTAGTTGCTCAGCAGGGAGGGGTGGAAACTTCCGGAGAGCTCACCTTCGCTACAGACAACTTTTAGCACCGTTTGCAGACTGGGATTTTTGGCGGGCTCAGCAGGACAGAGACAGCCTGGACAATTCCTATTGGCTTTTGAAAGCCAATAGAATTAGATTCTATTCAAGAGAGTCTATTCTATTGGCTTTCAAAAGCCAATAGAATAAGAGGGAGTAGCACAGCTAAGGAAAAGAGGGGGAAAATGGCGGACTGCGTTGTTTGGCAACCCCCGTGAAATGGTCGTTCAACCCCAAATGGGGTCGCGACCCACAGGTTGAGAACCGCTGCTCTATACCATTCCAGACAAATTGCTGTCCAATCTCTTCTTGAAAGCCTCCAGTGATGGAGCACCAATAACTTCTGATGGCAAGTCCTTCCATCGATTAATTGTTCTCACTGTCAGGAAGTTTCTCCTTAGTTCTAGGTTGCTTCTCTCTTTGATTAGTTTCCATCCGTTGCTTCTTGACCTGCCCTCAGGTGTTTTGGAGAATAGCTTGACTCCCTCTTCTTTGTGGCAGCTCCTGAGATATTGGAACACTGCTATCATGTCCTCCCTTGTCCTTCTTTTCTCTAGATTAGACATAGCCACTCGAACCTGTGCAGCACCATATGTCTGTTTGAATGTAATTAATTAATCTATCAATCATACCTGAAGATTGGTTAAATACAGCTTTTCTTTTGTTGGTGAGTTTCAAAGGAGTTAACCACCACACAAAAACAAGCAATCAAAAATGTTCTCAAGGCCAAAAAAAAAAAAAACCCATCTGTTTATTTTACTTATTTCTTTTTGGCAGGTTGCAACAAAACCCTTTTGGCTATAAATCATCTTTCTTTGATCTGCCTCCCCAAAAAAGCCTTACCTATCATTTCTGCTTCCCATTTTTTTCGGAGACGCAAGTGAAATAAATAGATTAATTTTTCCTCTCTCTTGACCGTATGATGGCCAGAGAATATTTATGATGCAGTTCAAGCCCATCTGTACCCATGCTCACGTGAAGATCCCTTTGTCCTTTCTTACGGAAACCTTTTAATATGAAGTGAAGTTCCAAGGTCCAAAGATTTTGAAAACTTTTAATGAGGGAAAAACAAACTTTTTTTGCAAGGACTGTATGCCAAGCCTAAGGAGATATAGGAAAGAAAATGGGGTGGATGGACTGAATTATTGCTCTCCTGATATGATGTTTATTTTCTCAGCTATATTTAGTTCCTAGAAATGTTGCCTCAAATGTTGGTCTGTGGTCATTAGCCCAACAGAAACAGATTGCATGAAGCTATTGTGGAATTCTTGGTGCTCCCTGAGGTTGGTTGTTTGCTTGTAGACGTTATTCAACTAGGTAACATCATTGGTGTGACCTTTCCTACATTGTCTAAATGCATCTTCTGAGGGAATGATCATCTGTCCTGGTTCTTACTTGTTAAAGACTCAAAGAGGACTTGATTTGTATGCAGGACTTCCATATTTGATTTCTGGGATTGCCTCTCAATTCTGGGAAAGATTTCTGGCTGAAGTCTAAGAGAGCCACTGTTGGTCATGTCAACTTTGTTCAGGGAAGAGTGGAGGACATCTTCCATGTTTCTTCCACCATCTTTTATTCTCACCCTCCTCACAAGTAATAGTTCCTCAGGGAGAAAAAGGCCCAAATGGCAGCATGATGTCATTAGACCACCAATACTACAAGTCAGTCAACTGGAAGTCTCTTAGATGCCTTCAGAAGATAGTCAAGAAGCTGGATGTTGAGGACAGTTTTCAGCACCATCTGATTCTACCTGTTCAGTGTTGCTGTGATTGTTCAGCCTGGAAGTATCTGCCTGTTTTGTGTTGGAACTCTCTTTAGATTTTATTATGTATTTGATTTGTTCTTTTTATTCATAATATAAGGTCATCTTTTTTTTAATATATAAAATTCTTTTATTAAAACAATCAACATTGAACATAAAAACATATTGTGCAGCAATCATCATGGCACCTGATATACAATACTAAGTATTAGTCATTGAAAACGTCTGAATTAGTAAGCCTTTTTCCACCCCTCGCGTCTAGCCTCAACTATACTCCTGTTACACTTTGTTTGATTGGTGTTTCTCTTATCTGGTTCCATATTAATGTGATCAACATTAAACCAATATAAGGTCATCTTAAAGGGCAACAGAACTTGCTTTATAAAACAATAGTTTAACAACATGGCTGCAGTTTTTCAAAAATGATAGAGACAAAGTATTTTGGACCTTATGAGGCCACAACACCTTCCTGTTAATCATTTAATAATAATAATAATAAAGTTGGAAGAGACCTTGGAGGTTATCGAGTCCAATCCCTGCTCAGGCAGGAAACCCTACACCATTTCGGTCAGATGGCTGTCCAGTCTCTTGTTAAAAACTGCCAGTGTTGGAGCACTCACTGCTTCTGGAGGCAGGTTGTTCCACTGGTTAATTGTTCTCACTGTCAGGAAGTTCCTTCTTAGTTCTAGGTTGCCTCTCTCCTTGATTAGTTTCCATCCGTTGCTTCTTGTCCTGCCCTCAGGCACTTTGGAAAATAGCTTGACTCCCTCTTCTTTCCCCCCTCCAAACATGAGTATGGAAAAATATGTTGCTGCTTTAAGAAAGCCACATATTAATATAAATAGAACTCCTAAAGCAATGGCATATACAGTGGCACCTTGGTACTCAACTACTTTGGAACTCATCAAATTACTCAACACATTTTGACGCGAAAATTTTGTCCCAGTACTCATTGTTTGTTTGGTACTCAATACACAAGCTAGAAGTTGTTTATGGTGACTGCCTTGTGACTCACTACATTATTCCTTATGGGGGAAATTTGTTTTTGGTTGTCATTGTGCCTTTCCAGAAACAATTAACAATGAGTACTGAAATATAAAGCTATCCCACTAGAATCTTGTTTTAGTCCTGTATTTTTACTTCTATATACATATAATTACATTTGGCCCCCTATGGATAGTCTTGGTGGCTTCAAACAGGAACGGAATTGATCGCTGAGTCACCTTTTTGATTGCTTCTCTGCAGTTTTGGGGGTGGGGGGTGAGTCAGCAGCACTCTCTCATCATTTCCACCACGGGGGCTTCCTTGAAGCCATGGCCAGCACAGTGTCCCAGGGCTCTCTATTAGCAGAAACTGCCAAAGGTCTTATTAAGAGGCCAACAGGAAACTTGATCTGCTGGAGCAACTGGGGGTAATGTATGTGGAAGTCTCTTTGTTTGGCCTTGTGGAGGGGGGAGGACTTTTTTTTTTTTAAAAAAATGAAAGATACCGGTAGCAGAGGAAGATAAGTTTAAGGGACTAGTAGAGGGGGCATGCAATATATAACGAAGGACAGCTTTTTAAAATAGCATCCGACAAGTTTTATTCATGGGGCCCTACCATCATTCTGGCAATTATCATTACCGGCATATTTATAGCAGTTAAATATTCAATACAGGGTTGAGCTTTTTTAGCACTGTTAAGAGAGGAGCATTCAGCACACAGGAAGCATTGCCTGCTGATCTGGTTTAATCTTTGGATGCTTGATAGCTTCCTTGCATCCCACTTGGATTCCAGTAATCAATCAATCAATCAATCAATCAATCAATCAGAATAAGCTGGAAAGCACCTCGGATGTCTTCTAGTCTAGCCCCCTGCTCAAGCAGGAGACCCTATCCCATTTCAGATAAGTGGCTGTCCAGTCTCTTCTTAAAAACCTCCAATGTTGGAGCACCCACAACTTCTGAAGGCAAGTTGGTGCCACTGTTCTCACTGTTAATCCATCCCTTGAAAGTCATTTCCTCCCCAAGTAGACACCAAATATATAAAGTCCCAGACAGAGAAGCAGCTGTTAGAAGCTCTAACAGAGGCCATGGTGATGTTTTCCTTCCTACCTCATTCAACAGCTTTCTTTCTCAAACCCTGCAAGATTCCAAGAATCGGGCGAGAAGACAATCAGCAGTGCATGAAGGATCAGAAGAAATAATCTCGTTCAAGCCAAGAAATTTTATCACTCTTCTCACCTGCTTTGATAGTGCTAAGCAAATCGCCCTGTGTCGCTCTTGTGGCTTTTCCGTTCTCTGATGAAATAGCGACAATAAGGAAGTGTTTTCATTCCTAGGAACTCCTGAAGAAATGAGGTGGTGAACACCTTGGTCTCACCTCAGATGTGTTCATTTCGGGTAAAGGATGATTGGAAGAAAGAAAGAGCCAAAGTTTATTATTTTTTCCTCCCACTATGCCAGTTAGCAGCAATGCCCAAGTTAGATTTAACCTAGGAATTTCCACTTTTTATTTAGTGACCATTCAAAGTCACAATGGCCCTGAAAAAGGGGACTTCTGACTGTTTTTTACACTTATAACCATTGCAGCGTCCCCCACGGTTACGTGATCAAATTCAGACGCTTGGCAAGAGGTTCCCATTTATGATGGTTGCAGCATCCTGGGTCCCGTGATCCCCCTTTTGCGATCTTCTAACAAGCAAAGTCAATGGGGAAGCCAGATTCACTTAACAACTGTGTAACTAACTTAAGAACTATTTTCCAAAACAACTGAAGGCAGGACAAGACATGACAGATGGAAGCTTATCAGAAATCCAGACTAGAACTAAGGAGAAACTTCCTGATGGTTAGAACCATTAACCAGTGGAACGACCTGCTTTACAGAAGCTGTGAGTGCTCCATAACTGGAGGTTTTGAAGAAGAGATTGGACAACCATTGGTTTGAAATAGTCTAGGGCAGGGGTAGACAACCTTGGCTCTTTTATGACTCATGGATTTCAACTCCCAGAATTCCTGAGCCAGCCATGCTGAGGGGAAAGGGAGAGGTTTTCAAACTGAGCCATGCTGGCTCAGGAATTCTGGGAGTTGAAGTCCACCAGTCATAAAAGAGCCAAGGTTACTTATCCCTGGTCTACGGTCTCCTGCCTGAACAGGGGGTTGGGCTAGAAGACCTCCAAAGTCCCTTCCAACTCTGTTATTCTGTTAAATAACAATGGTCTTCCAGGACAGCCTGGTTGATTGTGGTCCTCTCTTTGAGACGACGTCATTTGCTTTTAGCTCTTTCTTCAAGGCAAGGTTGGGAAGCTTTTTTTCCAGCCTGGAACAGGATGTATTTAACTTCTCCTACACTCCACGTTGCACGCTCCACATTGCGCCTAATCATTAGCCTGAAGTTTCTCCGCATGAGGTTGATGCTCCATCATGTTTTGCATTACCCTCAAATTGATTTGGCAGCTCTTCGGGATCAGCATTTTCCCCCCCCCCTCCTCTTACATTCCCAAACATCTCCGTATCCTCCCCCTTAATCCCCACTGCTGATGCCTTCTAAGTAGCATCGAGGCCTCTCTGCAAAATCAGTGGCTCTAATTCTGACTGAAATAGCTCTTCTTCTTGCTGATTCAATCAGCCTCATATGTAATAACCCACCCCTGTCAGATTATCCACTGCAGAATGAGATCAAATGGTTTTGCATTGCCTGAAGAAACAATCTTTCTTGTAAGCCCAGGTGGCTTCTGCTGGTGAGATTTCTCCAAAAATTAACAGAAGGTTTCCCTTCACTGTATTTTATTTTATTTGTTTATTTATTGCTTTGGCATCCAGGCAGCAACCTTTGGAATAAGGGGCCAGGCTTGCTTGAAACAGAAAAAATATATATGAAACTTTGATGTGGGGTTTTGGTGATTAAATAACTTTGATTTGATAGAAAGGGCTAGTGTTTACTAAATATGTAAAGTAAAAAGTTGAGGCCACGCTTAGAAGACTACATCCAGTTTTGGTCCCCATATTATAAAAAGGAGAAGTTGTGGACGCTCCAACTCTGGAAGTTTTTAAGAAGAGACAGGATAGCCACTTGTCTGAAATAGCATAGCTTCTCCTGCTTGAGCGGGGGGCTGGACTAGAAGACCTCCAAGGTCCCTTTCAACTCTGTTATTCTGAGGTTGTAGCTGTATTTTGCATTTTACTGCACCGAAGAAAGGTGAAAGTCACTGCTTTTTTTCCTTTCCTTTTTACTTTGCACCCATCTTACCTTCTCCCCCCCTTATTTCTGTATGTATTTTAGCTGTTGCTGCAACCCCCCTGATGTCACGCATGATCTTTTTCTAGGAGAAAGCCAAGTTTTCTCCTGTCGTTTATTCTCCCACCAAAGTGAGACTGTCTTTGAATATGGAAGATCCATTTCCTCATTGTGGCTAATAGCCATTGATCATCTTCATTATAGTCTGCACTGAAGCATTGGAGACTGTGGTTGATGGAAAAATCTCCCCGTTATTCAGCCTTTTTCATTGATGCGGATGGTGCTTATGGGGGTGATTTTGCCATATTTCCCCCTCCAGATGGCCAACTCTTTTACGATTGCAACAAGCATGGCATCGCTAAATATTGTCGCCTTTTGTAACTGAAGAGAGATCATTTTAATCTTTGTTTATATGGTATGCCATTCGGAGTGTTTTCTAAGAGAAATGACTAATAAGCGTTTTGTGTAAATACAACTGTTACCTACATCACTCATGTCAGTCAGATCAAAGTTGGAAGGAGTTGGCTCTTTGGAAAACAAGGAGCTGTCCATGATTTGGTATCCTGGTAATTATAGGGATATTCCTGGGTATTTCTTTTTCACAGCGGACATTGGAAGTGGTTTGTTTCGTGTCTTTTGCTGAGATTTTTGCATGGATATCCCAGTTTAGCCTGATGCCCTGGCAGGGATCCACCCACGTATTTACTAGATCTGGCCATATTGGCCTTTTAAAGATCAACCAAGTTCAGCTAGACATGGTCATTTGTTGATGGGCAAGGTAACTCAGGGAGGTAAAATGTTTGTGACAGGAGTCTGTTATGGCAAAAGTGTCATAAGCAACATATCCATCTGCTGTATCTGGCCCTTCTCAGCTTAGTAAAATCCACAGGAATATTTCTTTAAGAGTTTTATTTAACACAGTTCAAGAGATTCACTTCAAAGCAAGATGCTGGCAGTTCGTTTGCGGTGTTTGCTGAGTCTGACTTATTTACATTCAGCTTAAACATGCTATCCCCCCTTCCAATAACTCACTCTTTATCTCTCAGGTTGTCCAAGACCTCATAAATCTTCCGTAGATTCCAAAAACACCAGAAAACTGAGTTCAAACTAACTCCTCGAGGTATCAGGCTACTACTTGATATTAACGTTGCTCGTGACA
Source organism: Bothrops alternatus (assembly GCA_034064705.1). Classification (NCBI taxonomy): domain Eukaryota; kingdom Metazoa; phylum Chordata; class Lepidosauria; order Squamata; family Viperidae; genus Bothrops; species Bothrops alternatus. The sequence goes on along the minus strand of JARGCV010000413.1, from coordinate 479,419 downwards.
AAGAATTAGTCCCTCCTTCACCTTCTAATATAGTTTTCGATACGTCACTTCCCCCATGGCTTCCTTTTTCCACGTAACTGAAACCTCCGCCTATCAAACCTTCGGAATCTCGGATCAAGCCATATATTTTCCTGTTCCAAGTCTGACTCCCCACTTTGAGATTCTGACCCAGACTGCATGCAAATCTCCTCACTGTCCGTCTCGGCTGCCGGGAGGGGAAAACACCCAGAGGGGCCTGGCTGCTCCTCCTCATCCTCTGACATTTCCCAAGCTGGTCTAGAGACACCCACAACACCATCAGTGCTGGGATTAAGAATAGGGGAGGGACTTCTTAATATAGTTGACGTTTAATTCATCTTGTGTCAATCAGGATCAGGTTAATTTCCAGTTAAGGAAATGGTGAGTTCTACTCCCACTTTAGCCATGAAAGCCAGCTGGGTGACTTTGGGCCAATCACCAGGAGATGGTGAGTTCTAATCCCACTTTAGTCATGAAAGCCAGCTGGGTGACTTTGGGCCAATCATGAGGCATTCTGAGTTCTAGTCCTGCCTTAGGTTGGGTGACTTTGGGCCAATCACCAGGAGATGGTGAGCTCTAATCCCACTTTAGGCATGAAAGCTGGCTGGATGACTTTGGGCAAAACACCAGGAGATGGTGAGTTCTAGTCCTGGGTGACTTTAGGCCAAGCACAAGAGGAGGAAGGTGTGCTGGATATGTTTGCTGCCTTGAGTTATTTGTAAAATAAGAAGTAAAGGCAGGGTATAAATAAACAATAAATGAACAAACGAATCAATCTAAAATAAATCAGTTCAGAAGAGACTTTAAAGGCAGGAACGTGGGATCTGGTCCTGTCCTTTTCTTGGGCTACCAGTCCTTGAGAATCTTGACGAGGACTGTTTCCCATGAACCTGGCAATTTCAGGGCAGTAGGGCTGTCTTCGGGAAAAATGGTTCTTACAGTTCGTAATGTCAGGTTTGTCACAGAAAAGTGGTGCTTCTGGTCGGCAGGTCCTGCGATAATTATGGCTGCTAGAAAACAATTGATAGCCAGTATGGGTCTTTCAACTTGGCCACAGGCCGAGTTAACAATTGAGCTGCCTCGTTTTCAACCAGCTGAACTTTCTGATAGACTCCAAGGATAAGGTTGTTGTGATGCCTGTAGTTGTAGTTTGGCTGAGAGGTGTGGAGGACTTGGAGAGTTGCTGCTGAGCTCAACCAGCTTACGGGTGCCCTCCTCCAAAATCACTTCTAGAATGCCAGTCAGGAGCTTGATCCAAAACCCAGGGTAGATGTGTTCCTCCTCCCAACACAAATTCAATAATGGGGTCCTCTAGATGCCTTTAATGATGACCTGTCAAACTAGGTTAAGCAATCCTGTCCAGAAGGTCTAGAATTCCAATATATAAGAGGCTGCCCCAAAGAAGAGGGAGTCAAACTATTCTCCACAGTATCTGAAGGCAGGACAAGAAGCAACGGATGGAGCCTAATCAAGGAGAGAAGCAACCTAGAACTAAGGAGAAATTTCCTGACCTGAGAACAATTAATCGGAGGAACAACCTGCCTCCAGAAGTTGCAGGTGCTTCATCATTGCAGGTTTTTAAGAAGAGGCTGGACAGTCATATGTCTAGAATGATATAGGGTCTTCTACTTGAGCAGAGGGTTGGACTAGAAGATCTCTAAGGTCCCATCCAACTTCGTTATTCTGTTAATTGCTAAAGCCCACTCTAATAACCCGCCTGGTTAAGAACGATTTCTTGCACTTTGGTTCCCCCTGGGTTGACTTACTGTTTTGCGTGTCACGGTTCCAACAGACCGGAGGCTAGGAAATCTTTAATTTAGGTGTGTATTTTTATACCACTTTTATTAGTTTTATAAATAACTCAAGGCGGTGAACATACCTAACACGCTCCTTCCTGATCCTCCTATAAAAATCTTCCCTTGTTAAACCAGGCTTGGGGAATCACGAAATTCAATTTCTTTTCCTGTTTTTCCACAGCTAGATGTCGTGTGTCTTATTATACGCTACAGGACATATACGGTAGAAGAGAAAACACAGCAGCAACCTTTACGTTAGATAAGATCCGTGGAGGCGAGTCAGAAGCAAAATCCCTGAAATGGGACCAGGGCTAATTCACAGCTGTTTTTCCTGCAGCTATGAACCATTCTGAAATAATGCCTTTTTTTTTTTTACTTTTGCAAAAGCCTGCAAAATGTCTCCGACTAACAAAATCAAAGCAACATAATTTATTCTCATTCTTTCCTCCTCCTCCTCCTCCTCCTCCTCCTCCTCCTCCTCCTTCTCCTCCTCCTCCTTCTCCTCCTCCTCCTCCTCCTCCTCCTCCTCCTCCTCCTCCTCCTCCTCATTGGCCCTAATATCCAGGCCTGAAGATTTATTGAATGTTGGAAAGTTCCCCTTATGAATTAGCCCAATAAAAGGCATAAATTTACATCTCTTCTTTGCAGCAGGGGCCCCAAAGTTAACTCCATGTCCCACTCACCCCTTTTTCTGTCACCAAGAAGGCTTAATTAAGGGGTGGACAAATTCTTAAATACAGAGTGGAATAGGCTGTGTTTTAGGAGAGACTGTTCTGCTAATTTGCATGTCTTAATTACATGTAATTAATGTAATATGCATCTCATTTTCAGGACCCTCTGAATGCCAAGCCACACAGCTGGTTATCTTTCAAAAATTTATTCTTAAAACGATGAATCTTAAAGCACAATTCTTTCTATTTTACCCTCTGTGAGGGGTGAACGGGGGATTGACCCTGACGCATTTGATCTCTTGCCAAATTATAGACAGGTAAAAAGACAGTGGCCTAAATGAGATTTTGTGTTTGTGAGAGAGGGGCATGATCCTCGAATCCCACCATATCATAAAAACACTCCTATACTGTATTTCCAAAGCATTAGTAGGTTCTGTTTCCATGTGCAGATAACCGGCGCCCTTTGCATTCATGTTTTATCAGCTGATACACTTTGACTTCATCCATCAACAATTTTACCCTCCTGGCCAATGGATTCCTTCTTCCCAAACTGATAACATACATAGGTACACCATTTAGTCCTCTCATTTACAACGGGTCCCTACATGTTATGGAGACAGAGAGGGGACCTTTTTCGTTCTGCCCTTTTTTCTTCTTCCTTTTCTCTCTTCTCCTTCCTTCCTTTCTTTTTTTTATTCGTTATAAGTAGTCTTCTCCTTACCGCCATGACGGAGCCTAAAATTTCTGTTGCTAAAGGAGATGGTGGCCAAGTGAATTTTGCTCCATTTCATGACCTTTCCTGCCATCGTCGTTAAGTGAGTCACTGCAATTGTTAAAACTAGTCACAGGATTGTTAAGTGAATCTGACTCCCCCCTTGACTTGGCTCATCAGAAGGTCACAAAAGGGGATCCCGTGGCCCTCTGCGACACGGCGACTGTCATAAATACGAGTCGGGTTGCCAAGCATCCGATAGGGGACCACGTCATCAATGTTAAAAATGGTCGTAAGTCACTTTTTTCAGTGCCATTGTAACTTTGAACAGTCACTAAATGAACAGTTGTAAGTCAAGGACTAGTTGTATTGGTTTGTGTTTGTTCGTATGTCCTCTTTAAAACTCTTACAACGTTCATAGAGGGAGAGAGGAGTTTATGGATCCCTTCCAACTGGAATGAATCATTGGAGTCCTTAAGAAGAGGCTGGACAGTCCCTTGTCTGAGGAGGTCTAGGGTCTCCTGCTTGAACGGGGGCTGGACTAGAAGACCTCCAAGGTCCCTTTCAGATCTATTGTATTCCTCAAGTCTCTAGTGAACGTTGCAAGAAAACTATATGTGTACCATGCAACAGTTCCTATCATCCTGTAATATTCTTTGTATGATCTTGTTAAGGACCAGTTGAATATTCAAAGGTGTAATTTTTACATTATACAGAGAGTCCTCGATTTACAACCGCTTGTTTAGCGAGGGTTCAAAGTTGCAACGGCACCGAAAAATAACTTAACAATCGTTTTTTCACCCTTACGACCGTCGCAGTGATCAACATTCTGACACTTGGCAATTGACTCAGACTTATGATGGTCGAAGTGTCCTGGAGGATCACGTGATCCCCTTTTGTGACCTTCTGACCAGTAAAGCCAAAGGGGAAGCCGGACTCACTTAACAACCCTGTTGCTAACTTTTAACAACTGCACTCCACAGGAAAAATCAAGCAACGGAGCAAAATTCAATGACTGCCGTCTCCTTTAGCGACAGAAATTTTGGGCTCAATTGTGGTCGTAAGATGAGGACTACGAATTTTCAAACGATTAAAGTTCAGCTTTTTGAGCAGCCTTTGCCTTCAAGCTGGCCTAAACAGGCCCTTATCCGAACGTCAGCTTTCCCCATTCAAAGAACCAGAGATGTTAATTAAAGAAGTGCCTGGTTCCTGAAAATATCACCCAGAGAGGCTCCCTTCTCCTGCTCCCGTCACTGCATCCACACATTGTGCAATTGCCCAATGGTACTCTGGTGGCTTGGCTGTAATTACTAACACTTTCCAGGATGGTGTGTGGTGTTTTATTTCCTCCTTTCCCTCTGCCTCATTTATCAACCGTTGCCTCAGGACTGCGTGAGGCCGGTTGGAAAGTTTTGTAGCTAAAGGTAACAGCCCAGGTTTTTCGACTGTCAGCTGGCTCCCTGTTTTTCCTAGGCAGAGACACTCCTTCCTCCTCCTCCAAGCCATCAATCATGGTCTTCTCCAGCCTTAATTCAGTCTCCCATCCGGCTCTCTCTGACCATTGTGCATTTTGCCTCCATTTGTAAAACTCCGAAAGAATTGCAACTGGAGGCACTTTTTACAGAATCCCATTTGTCTTCCAGACGTCGGAGATGAAAAGCCTGTTTGGTTAGTGCAAATTATTACGTGAAGTGGAGGGGGCTAAAGTTGGAAATTGCAGGGGCTTCCAGCCTTTGAAAACTCCAAGCCATACAAGGGGGCCTTTAAAAGAAAAATATTATTCAACACAATGTAGAATATTTGAATTAGCCATTAGATGTTTTCTGTGAGTTAAGGGAGTAGAGAAGAGATGGTAAATTTGTGAACCATGCAGGGCAGGTTTGGAAAGGAGGATAATATAGGAACATAACTAATCATGTGGTTCTTTGAGCTTGGTTGTTTGTATGCAGATGTTTTGTTACCCAACTAGGAAACATCATCCATACATGCAAGTGTGTGGTTTGCTCTGTGTTTATAGAGCAACTTGCCCTGTCTGTGTTGCTGGGGGTGTTGTTTTCTCCTTGGAAGTTCCTTGATGAGGATATTGTTTTCTGCTTAATTGCTAGTCTGGTTTTAATCCCTGCTTCTCTGGGTTTTGGCTGTTGGAGAGGATGTGTGGAATCCTTGGTGGTCCTTGACTTGCAGATGTTTCATTATACAACTAGGTAAAAATAATCAGGGTGTGTGAGCTATGGAATTTGCTCCCTGTTTATATAGATGATGATGATGATGATGATGATGATGATGATAACAACAGAGTTGGAAGGAACTTTGGAGGTCTTCTAGTCCAACCCCCTGCTCAGGCAGGAAACCCTATACCATTTCAGACAAATGGTTGTCCAGTCTCTCCTTAAAAACTTCCAGTGTTGGAGCATTCACAGCTTCTGGAGGCAGGTTGTTCCACTGGTTAATTGTTCTGTCAGGAAATTTCTCCTTAGTTTTATGTTGCTTCTCTCTTTGATTCATTTCCATCAATTGCTTCTTGTCCTGCCTTCAGGCGCTTTGGAGAATAGCTTGACTCCCTCTTCTTTGTGGCAGCCCCTGAGATATTGGAAGACTGCTATCATGTCTCACCTTTATCATTTGCTGCCATGTTTTGAATATAAGTTTTTTTTCTCCCTCTTGCCTGGATTTTCATCCGTTCTCTTTTACTCTATTTGCCAATCAGCTGTAGAGGAATGGAAGAAAATCACTCTTAAAGTAATTATATAAGCAGCAGTCCTTGTTCTTATTAGCCTGACATAGCTGATACCCTGGGAAAGATAATGAGGGCATCTCCTGCTTTTCATTCTTCAGAAACATGGTGGGTTGAGTTGACTGAATTTTTGTTCTTTGGCAAAGGCTGGCAGTTCAGGTTTTCAAAGGACGTTTTCAAGAGGGCAGGTTGATGATCATCAATGATCGAATGCACAAATATGCCCCGTACAAACAGGTGTTCTTTGAACTATTCCTTTGTGATGGGTCTTTGGGGGGGGGGAGATGCTAATGATTCTGCAGACATTGCAAAGGATTGATCTTCTCCCAGCAGGCCAAGATTCAAAGGTGGTCCTGTAGGGAGAGGTGAATGGGGGCAGGCTTCAAAAGGGTCAGGCTACACAAAACCATCTGTGGATTGATTAGCGAGAGGACCTGATCAAACTGTGGCACAGTTTGGAATAGACAAGTGGAAAGGGCCATGGAGATCATTATACTGAAACACACAGACCCACATAGGGGACTGGAATCTAAAACATTTGAAGAATGTTTGTAGGAATTGGGTATGTCTAGTTTAATGAAAAGAAGGACCGGGGTGACATGATAGCAGTGTCCCAATATTTGAGGGGCTGCCACAAAGAAGAGGGGGTTAACCTATTCTCCAAAGCACCTGAACACAGGAGAAGAAGCAGTGTATGGAAACTAATCAAGGAGAGAAGCAACCTAGAACTAAGGAGAAATCTCCTAACACCGAGAACATTTCATTAATGGAATGGCGTGCCTTCAGAAGTTGTGGGTGCTCCATCACTGGAGGTTTTTAAAAAGAGATTGGACAATCATTTGTCTGAAACGGTATGGTTTCCTGCTTGAGCAGAGGGTTGGATTAGAAGACTCCCACAGAGCCCTTCCAACTCTGTTATTCTGTTACATTCTATTTATTCCTCTTCATCTTTGCTTGGCCACAAGAGTTTTCAATATTTGATGGAAACCTATTGGCCTGTGGGGGATTAGCTGACTGTATCCAGGTGAGAACTTCAACCTAGAGGGCACTCTTGGTCACCTGAGCTTATCCACTGAACTCTGTAGACCTGGAAGAATCCAAAGATGGATTCACCCTCTTTGTATCATAAGCTGACCTCTTAAATTTTGTCCTAGCTTGAAGCTATGTTCATCATTTGGGGGTTTTCTCTCTCTTTCCAGAGTTATGTCATGCCCAGACCACTGCAGGGCTCCATGAGGATTTATAGAAGATGTCCTGGATCTTGGTGCCTTTGGTGGTATGGTTAATGAAGATAGCTGCCAGCCCACATTCGCTGAGGATTGGTAAGTAAGGAGACTAAGTAACCCTGCTGTGAATCCTATGTTTCATCTTAGCTATTTCAATGCCCGGGAAAGCAATGGTGCGGATCAAAATTGCAATAATTGGAACAGATTTGGATCAAAATGTCTATAATTGGAACCACACTAAGTTGAGCTGCCCATCCAGCTGGTCTCCCAAATTGGAAGGACGCAATGTGGTAACTTCTCTTTATGAAAAGCCATCCTTCTAGGCTCGCATTGCATGGGCCAGGTGATTTGGATGCAGTATATAAACTCTATTGCTCTTGAATGAAATTAATGAGAATTTAATGGAAGACAAAGTTTATTTTTTATTGACAGGATTGTCCCAAGAATATGAAATGTGTTCGGTTAGATGTGTGTTCATTATAAGCAATAATGGATGAGTGGTGTCACAATTAATTAGAGGCTGGCTTCAAATGTGCATTTATTTTAACAAGCAAATGGGGAAGTAAACAAACAACCCTCTTTTGTTTATTCTGGGTTACTGGCATCAATTAATAGGAACTTCAATGTTCATGCACTGGTTCACCTTGTTTTTAACTGCTTTGTAGCAAAGTGTTGCTTGATCTTAAAGATATATACCAAACCACGGTGATATTCATGGAAAAGTTGTTGGGGGGAAGAGGAAAAAAAGACAGTAGAGGCAGTTTCATTTAACTAGCTGGGCCCGATTTTATGCATTTTATTTTTCTTGTAACCTTGCTTGGTAAATGCAAGCTCTTTATCCTTTCTGGAATTCAGCAGGCCAAAGTAGCAGGATGCATCTGAATGCTGGCCAATTTTCTCCCAAGTTTGCAAGCAGCAAGAGGTTATCCGAGTGTCTGTTTAAAATAAAAGGGAGAATATAATGAATACATTCTCACGAAGAGAATGTGGCATTCTTTATTCTGTGAGCCCAGAAGTATATGTAAAGGTCTCATTTTCATTGTATAATCTTCTCTCCATGCTTTTGTGGTTTCTGCTGTCATTTATGTCAGGAAACAATGTCTTGTATTTTAGTAGTTCTTTATTACTATTACTACTATTCCCACTCAAGGAGAATTCAGTCCTTGAGAAACTCAGAATAATTATTCCCTCAGGTACCTCTGGAAGGAGAATTTGAAAAAGATGATGGTGCCTAACATTACAGACTTCATTGGTGTGCTGAAATGTAGCCTGGATTCCCAGGAGGGAGGGGTTGCATTCCAGAGGACCAAGAGACAGCAAAGTTTAGATAATTTGGTTGGGAGGAAGAGAGTTAAGATGGCTCTTCCCTAGAAGTTCTCGGAGTATATCTTTAACTATGCAAGCAGTTGCTTTAGTTTGGCAAGTATCTGCCTGTAAGTGAGAGACAATAAAGGAAATTGCTTAGGAGAAACTCAGCATGAATTTCTTGGTTGTGTGAGGACAAATAAAGGGAAATAAAGTGAAGACAAATAAAGGGAAATATTTCTTCACCCAGAGGGTCGTTGGTTTATGGAATTCACTTCCAGAAGGGGTCATGACAGCTGTCAGCCTTGACAGCTTCAAGGCAGGGCTAGATAGATTCATGGATGCAAAGTGTATCGGTGGTTATTAAAACGGATGTCCATGTGCCGCCTCTATGTTGGTTGAGGCAGGCAGGATTCCCTTGAGTACCATTTGTTGGGGGTCAAGGGAAAGGGAGGGTTTTGCCTTCTCTTTCTGCTCAAGATCCTCATGTACAATTGGTGGGCCACTGTGTGACACAGAATGCTGGACTCGATGGGCTTTGGCCTGATTCAGCATGGCTCTTCTTAGGTTCTTATGTTCTTGGTTTGGAAGGGCCTGACAGTTGAGTTCCAATCAGTAAAAATGAAAGACATTTTAAACTACAGAAACAAACAACCCATCCTGAAAGCAAAGAACGTAACAAGAACAGACACTGTTACATGGTAGTGACTTAGGAGAACTGAATATTCAAATATTCTTCAAACAAAGGCCCCATTCCATTCCTTTGTAATCAGGAAAAGACAGCTTTCCACCCAGTCTTTCTGTTTCTCCATAGAATGTACTCTTACATGAAGTGATGGTGGGGACTATCTGAAGATCTCCCCTCCAGAATTTTCTGCATCCCTGCTAAGATCCTTTTTATGAAGGCCATGGTGCTAGTTTAAAGAGAGAGACCCCGACACACTGCCGAGAGAAGCAATTACAACCCTGTAAAATATTCTCGCTTGCGGCAGGCACATCTTTCATTTCTAAAGTATAAATCAAAAAGCGAGTGGCTGCTTTTTGTTAAATCCACATCAGGATTATGCTTCCGTGGGCTGGCTATGCTTAGTCACAAAGTCAGCCAGAAGTTCAGACTAGATTGGGCACTTTTCTCTACCTATTCAGTCCTTCCCAAGAACCTGGCATATGCACAGGTTTATATTTGATGGTGTGAAAGGCCTCGTGGCAGGATGGAAGCTGTTCCCAGTAAAATGTGCTTTTTGCAATTGACCGTTGGTGATTTTGTCTGTGGTGCCAATGGCGTTCAAGTGGTGATCCAGTTGTTTGGGGATTGCACTATTATTATTTATTGTTCATTGTACAGTCAGCCGATAATATTTGGCATTTTTGTCCATCAAAGACTCCTTGACAAGGACCTGGGATGGGCAAATACAGGGAGACTCGAGTTACAATTGAGCCTTCTTTAACGTGGTGAAGACTAAAAGTTTGGTTTGAAGGTGCAAGACACCACCTTTCCCCCCCCCCCCGTTTCATGGCATGGGAGTTTTGCTTCTGTCGAGGGGTGCCATTGTTGAGCTGTGCTTAAGGCATTGGTTGGCCTTAATCCGGTGCTGTTAAATTTGACAGACTGAGTTGTTTTGTGGCTGTCGCTGCTGTCACTGAGGTCTTCTTCCTTCCGCGTTTTCACTGCTCCAGAACAAAGAGAAGTATATTAGCCATCCAGATTTTCCCCATCACTTCCTATCTGCTATAACTTTGGAGAATATGTAGCTGTCATCAAGCAATTAAAGATGTAAAGCCCTTCTTAGAAGAACACGGGCAAACTTAATTGGATTAAACAATGAAATAAATGTTTGAAAAGTATTCATGCTGATCAGCTAGGATGAAAAAAATAAATGTATAGACAGCTCGGGAATAATTGCTGCCTTTTGTATTTTCAAAGGGAAAGTCAAACCGCATCGCATCATTCTCTAGTCACGACTCTTAAATAAGCTGAATAATGGACTTAATTAGTCCATCAGCCGGGGTTTCTTCCCTTCTCACTGAAAAAACTGAGCTGTCTGACACTTAACCTGGGTTCATTTAGCAAAGGTTGGGAATGATATTGGGTTCATAACTTAAGATCGATTGATCTTCATGCTTCTCAAAATTATTCTTTCCTTTTCTCCTTTCTTCCTTCCTTCCTCCCTCCCCTCTCTCCCTGCCTACCTGCTTCCCTCCCTTCCTTGCTGTTCCCCTTCTTTCCTCATTGTTTTCCTTCCTTTCCTTCCTTCCTCCCTTCCCTTTCTCCCTGCTTGCCTGTTTCCCTCCCTTCCTTGCTGTTCTCCTTCCTTCCTTCCTTCCTTCCTTCCTTCCTTCCTTCCTTCCTTCCTTCCTTCCTTCCTTCCTTCCTGTTTACAGTGCATTCCACTGTCAAGAAAACGTAGGCTTTATGTAAAATTGCATCCATAACACATGCATTAGGAAATGGATGGAAATGGATGCAATTCCTGTAAATCCATTTATGAAGGAAAATTTTTATTTGTTCCAAAATACCTTCATGCGAAAGGTCATGCATTGTTTTAGCAAGATTTGCTTAGGGGAAAATGCAGATCTGAAGTAAAGTGGACAAGCTTCTCCCTCCTTCCGTTTAGTTCCCTGTTTTCTACTCTGATTGACCCTAGCTATCTAGCACTTCTCCGTGACCTGCATTCCTTTAATCGAACTAGACTTTAGCTCAGGGCTTTCCAAACTTGGCAAGGTTGACTTGTAGACTTCAACTCCCAGAATTCCCCAGCCAGGGGGGAGGAGGAGGAGGACGACGACGACTGTGGGTCCTAAGTGCTCTCTGAGCTTGGTTGTTTTCTTGTAGACATTTCATGACCCCACTAGGTAACATCAGCAGTGCTAGAAGGGAGGGGGGTTTGTGGTGTGGAAGAGGACTGTGGGTCCTCGGTGCTCTCTGAGCTTGGTTGTGTTCTTGCAGACATTTCATTACCTAACTTGGTGATGTCATCAGGGTGCTTTTCTGCTGTGGCATCTGGAGGGAGGTTAAGAGCAGACGGGGGTGTTTCTACTACCGTAGGAGTGAAGGGCTGGGGATCTATTCCCAGGTGCCTTCAAAGAAAAAGGAGAAAGAAGTCCAGGAACAAAACACAAGAAGAGTTTTCCTGCTGCTTCCAAGGGTCCCACTAATGCATTCCTTGTGGGTTTGCTTTCCTTCTTCCCAGAGCTGCGGGTTGTGTGTGTGTGTGTGTGTGTGTGTGTGTTTATATAAAGCTAAAATGAACTTTATACAGAAATGAAGGCTGAAATGAGTTCCCTTATCAGACCCAATTTGTGAAGCAGAAAGTGGTGAAAGAATTAAGACAGTTAAATAGGGGGGAAAATATCTACTTGCTGGTGATGAAACAGTGTTTAAATGACTGAAATTATCTCTGGATTACCCTTGTTAGACACTGCTTTATTTAATCAACTGGAGGCTTAATCTGCTGCAAGCATTCCTAACTGAAAAGGGACTCCAAGAGAGAAAATTATTGGGGTATCTTTTTCCTCATATAGAAGCCCTGGACGTTGTGGTCCGGATTTCTTTGCAATTTCCAGAAAGTTGCTCGCCTCTATCAAGGCCACGGGGAGAAATGTTTTTGAGAGTCAGAAGGGCAAATCCTATTTGCATAATTTGAACGCCATGAACATAATTTACACAAAGTAGACCCTTGTGTTGGTTGCTGAGTTCTGCCTTCCTAGCTTCAAAGAACAGCAGCATATGGTGAGGGTGGTGTTGTAAATAGCCGAAATTCAGAAAATCAAAGCAATACATCCAGAGATGTGGTAAGCAGAAAGAAAATTGATCAGCATCTGGGGAAAAAGAAAACATATTAATGCAAGATTGTAGAAGGTGTTGCCTTCAAGAGTTGATGTGCGTTTCTTTGTAGACGGTTGAATTTGGTCAAAATGCAGAAGCAGCTTTAGCTGCAGTTATTTATAAATCAGTATGTGACTGTCATGGTCAGCCGAACAAAAGCACAGAATGCAGCAATGACTATAATTATAATAACTTCAGAGAACAGAGCAACACAAAAAACATCTTTAAATTTAAAAAGAAAACAATGGTTCCCTGATTCAAAACCAAATGTAATTTGTTAAGAGAATCACAGAGTTTATTTATTTATTTATTTACTTTATCAAATTTGTATGCCGCCCCTCTCCTGAGACCTTGGAGGTCTTCTAGTCCAACCCCCTGCTCAGATAGGAGACCCTATAACATTTTAGATAAATGGTTGTTCAGTCTCTTCTTAAGAGATTTTCAGTGTTGGAGAATTCACAGCTTCTGGAGGCAGGTTGTTCCACTGATTAATTGTTCTAACTGTCAGGGAATTTCCCCTTAGTTCCAGGTTGCTTCTCTCCTTGATTACCGTAGTTTCCATCCGTTGCTTCTCTCTTCTGCCTTCAGGTTGAGCCCCTCTTCTTTGTGGCAGCCCCTTAAATATTGGAACACTGATAACTTCCTTCTTTTCATTAAACTAGACATACCCAATTCCAGTAACCTTTCTTTATATGTTTTAGCCTCCAGTTCCCAAATCAGCTTTGTTGCTCTTCTCTGTACTCTTTCTAGAGTCTCAACATCTTTTTTATAGTGTATCGACCAAAACTGGATGCAGTATTCCAAGTGGTCTTACCAAGGCATTATAAAAGTGATACCCTCCTCCTCCTCCTCCTCCTTCTCCATCATCATCATCATCATCATCACCACCACCACCACCACCACCATCATCATCATCATCTCTGCAAACCCCACTCCCTCCTAGCACTGAGGATGTTACCTAGTTGGGTCATGAAATGTCTGTAAGAAGACAGCCAAGCTCAGGGAACACCACAGTTCAATCCTGAGCTACACGTCTTCTCTTCTCTAGGTCTTCCTGTCTTGTAAAGAACACACATATGCAGACATAAAATTGAATGCAAGCATCTAGTCCTAATTTCCAGAGAAGGGAATCATCAAATGTGTCATATAACCTTCATCGTAGCATTGGCCCTTGTGATATCCTATCGCGGTTTTCCGTGACTCCTTGTTAGATAGAAGGTTGCTATCTTTTGCAAGCCTAATTCCCAAAATAATTCGATAAGTGAAGGAAAGAGAAACACCATTCTGCAAATGGGATATATGCAAATTGATGTGCCTCTTTTTTATTTTTTTCACTGCATATAATTTCTCCCCCACCCTCTCCTGGGGATGCAGTCAGAAAGTCATTAAAAGGGGGGGGACTTTCCCAGTCACCTAACAGAGGGATGAAGAAGGACACTCCTGTTCCCCACTTACAAAGTGGAAAATAGTTTGGGTATCACTAGTTGAGACAGATAAGTAAACATATTAAATTTTACCCAAGGCATTTCTGATGGACTCTAACAGATTTACCCTCCCGGTGTACTCTGTTTATGCAGTATAGCTCCTTCTTTTTAAGGTGAAAAAAACCCCATGCATTAAGACAAGACATCAGTCAAAGATAGCCAATGCAACAGCTCCTTTCTATGACTGCCAAAATAGAGAAAGGACCCCTCTTACAAGAAAATTTGATTTACTGATTTAATCTTTGAAGTTTTTTTCCTCCAACAAGTCAAAGCGACTGACAAATATTGAAATACTGAATAGATAAATAAAACATTTGTGGCTTTCCCTGTCCCCTTAGTTATGATTTTAAGAGGCAAAGTCTCCTTAATGTCTCCCTTTGTTTCTGGAGCCCCTCCGCTCAAGGTGCCAAGTTTATGATCCATCTCTTGAAGAGGATGAGCTGAAGCTGGCAAATGTTCTTCTTTGCCTCTGATTCGGTCTTAAAAGCATAGCCACCACCCTTCTGCAGGCTTCTGACAAGACTTTGCAGAATAATTGATGGCCAGGGCGTGTGGTTGCAAAAACTACACCAAGCAAAAGTTTGCAAAAATATATAGATATATTTCCTCCCTCTCTCCCAGCTCGCCTTTTGGATCATCTTTGCAGCTATACAAGAAACAAAGATGCACTTAAATCACCATGATTTAAATCAGCTGCTTAAATCATGATGTCCAATCAGCCTTCAAAGAAGGCTGGATTTAAATAGTTGATTTTCATCAATGTCTCCCAATTTGGACCTGAGTTATTTTATGGAAAATAGGACTGCATTGTCACTGAAGGGAGTTGACAGCAATCCGCTGAATTTATCCAGGACTTGGTTCCTGTGGTTTGCTTGCATCCTGTAACTACAGTTTTGGATCATAGACAGGTGTGTCTACAACAAGCCCCAGCTATCAAATGTGGGGGGGGGCATGAGGTAGACCAGACCAGGGAACCAACTCCACAGGAAGGCTCAAACTAGTTGAGATGGGCTAAATTAACAGAATCTTGCAAATTTGATTGTGCTGAATCGCTTCCTCCTTATAGCTCAGTGGATCATAGTGGTCTCTGTCCTCTGTGATACCTTAAGCGAGGTTTGACTTGGTTAGTTCTGGGATGGGAGACCACCTGGAGATACAACCTTGTCTGGGAAAGTGAAGAACCAGCTGCAAAGAAAGCAGTAACTAGATACTTTTACATGGTGGCCAAGAAAAAAGACAGATGAACATAGTCCTTAGGAGCTGAGCTGGACTTGAGGAAGTCTTTTCTTTGCCTACACCTTTGATCTACACCTTGAAGAGGTTTAATTAGCTCCATATCAGTACATTTTGCTGATGTTTCTCTGCAGCTGGTTGGTTCCTTTTTTCTGAGCTTTTTCTGTCAAGGTGAGACACTTGCATCATGCTAAATGACTTATTGTGCATTTTTAATTATTCACTGGAGAGGGAGAGGAGGATTTTAAATTTTTTTTACAGAGAACAAAATGTAGAGAGAAACATCATGGATGCTGTAGCTGAGTTTTTGCCCTGAGTTGCAAGACAGGGTATCCGTAAAAGCATATTACCTTGCTATCTTTCCTGTCCTGGTGGTCTATCTACCTCGCCTCATAAGTGGCAGTTCCACCCCAGGGAATTGATTCAGGCTGTGGGGGGGGGCTGCTTCAGACCAGGAAACAGGGGACACCGAGGGTGAGAAATCAATTGAAAGAGAAAACAACACCTGGATGGTGTGTTTGTTTGCCACATGCTAGAACGGGCAAGTGGAATGGATGACTTACAAGTAAAATGGAAATCAGACTTTTGAACTGCCACTGCCAGACATGTGATCACTACAACGCCAGAAGAACCACAGTCTGACTGAATGCAAGCCACTTTTTGGAGGGAGGGAGGGAGGGGGAGAGAGAGAGAGAGAGAGAGAGAGAGAGAGAGAGAGAGAGAGAGAGAGAGAGAGAGAGAGAGAGAGAGAGAGAGAGAGAGAGAGAGAGAGAGAGACAGAGACAGAGAGACAGAGAGACAGAGAGACAGAGAGACACACAGAGAGAGAGACAGACAGAGACACACACACACACACACACACACACAGAGAGAGAGACAGAGAGAGAGACACAGAGACACACACACACACAGAGAGACAGAGACAGAGAGACAGACAGACAGACAGACACACACACACACAGACACACACAGACAGAGAGAGACACAGAGAGAGAGAGAGAGAGAGACAGAGAGAGAGAGAGACACACACAGAGAGAGAGACAGAGACACACACACAAAGAGAGAGAGAGAGAGAGAGAGAGAGATAGACAGACAGACACAGAGAGACACAGAGAGAGACACACACAGAGAGACAGAGAGCCACACACACACACACACACACACAGAGAGAGAGAGAGAGAGAGAGAGAGAGAGAGAGAGAGAGAGAGAGAGAGAGAGAGAGAGAGAGAGAGAGAGAGAGAGAGAGAGAGAGAGAGAGAGAGAGAGATGAGTTTGAATTCTGCTTTCCTTCCAGAACCTTTATTCAAAAGTCTAAACAGGATGGGAAGTCACATGATTTCTTGCTCCAGATTCTGGTGCATGGAGGGATTGATTGGAGAATCAGGAGGGGCTACAGCTGTTCTTCTTTCCTGGCCAGCTTTGGTTGCCATCCAATCTGGAGGTGAGCTCTGGGGGAGAAACGTAAATAGCCTCAAAGATTACCTGCCTTCTCCTGACTTTGGTGACCTCCCAGCAGATGGATTTATGTGAAGCGGCTTCTGCAAATTGTCATGGCTGCTTTCCCTTTTATTTTTGATTTTTTGATTTTGCCCTGGGAGAGTCATTGGAAGTTTATTTTATTCCTCAAATTTTAAAACCGCCCCTCTCCCTCACAGAGGGACCCGCGTGTTGTACAAATAAAATATCAAAACATAAAAAGAGCATAGAAAATGTAAAAGTTGAAGATGCCATCCTGATTTTTCTCATCCAGAGGTGCCCTCCTCTTTGCAGCTGGCTCTCCTTCTGAAGCTTTGCACCTGAAGCTCATCCAAACAACAACAAGAACCCACAACTTCAACTCCAAACCTCTTTCACGGCTTTGTTTCATTTTGGATGTGAATTCACGTTGACTTCTGCTGCAGGAACAGAGGCCTGATTCTAAGCAGCTAAGATTTCTGGATTGCGCCCTGTTTAAGGAAAGCTTTCTCCAAGTTTCTAGCCCTTACTATTAACACTCTTCTCTAGATTACGTTCCATTCTTCTCCTGTTCTATCTTGAAGCGTCCCATTTTTTTAGACCATATTCTCTCGTTCCAGTTTCCATGACCCATATTTCAGCTTTGCCCCAGATCATAGTTCAGCTATTTTCTCTCCTCTGACAAACCCTTAACATCTCCTCCTCTGTTTTTCTTCCATATGTCCTTGCACAGAAAAACAACAACAACAACCCTCTGCCTTTTTCTAGCTATTCCACTGACATGATGCCGTGAGTTTTCATACAAGGACTTACCCATCTGCCCAATGAACAAGCTGAGCTCTGGCTTCCTTCTCTCTTTTGCCATTCAGATTTGCAAATTTAATAGAGTCTTTCTGGCTACATTCAAATAACAGATTGTGTTGAGTCACTAAATTAACCGCTTGCAGGATGCACAAAGCCATAAATTAGCTGGGTTCCGGTAATGCATTGAGCCAGGAAAGGTTAACCCTGACCCAGGGTAGCATGTGGTGTGAATGTATTAGTGGGCCTCTGTCTTGAGTAGAAAAAAACAAATGAACAAAATAATTATTAAGGGAGGATAGATTTATCATGCATCTTTTCCTTGCGTATCTTGATTTGCTGGTACCCTGGAATTGGAATATTTGCTTTTGTTGTGGATAAAGAATGCTTTTGACCGTCTTTGCTAGCTAAAGTCCACAGGATATTAAATCGCCAACTGAAATGAAATTAAACCCTTTTATTTCTCCCTGCCTCTTGCTTGATTTTTATTCTGAGAAAGACTGCCACACCTGGATGGTAAATTTAGCTTATCTCCCACCATCCGTGACACTCCCCCCCATCTGCTCTGGCTTTTCTGAATGTCTGAATTATGATGCAGTTGTCATATTGACCCCATTTTTTCCCCTCCTGGGAAATCTTGGCACACAGGACCATTTATAGGTGGCTGACAAACCTCCCTGAATCTTGGTGAATTTGCAGAAGGAATGCAGGTTGTTGGTTTTTTTTTATGGAAAAGCACAGATTTTTGCAGTCTTCTGCCTCTGCTTTGCTGAATCTACATTCTCTCCAAATTCTGGCTAGCTCAGAGAATATCTAGTTCAAATCACTGTAGTGGGGGTTGCCTCTTTAGAAAAGAGTGGACATCTCTTCCCTTGCCCCAGAAAAAAAAAGAGTTTTTGTCTGATAGTACTGCAGTGATTATGCGAAGATCTACACAAACTCTCTGCTTCCGTTCCTTTCTTCCCTCTGCAACTTATTTTGATTCTAATTTAGCACTGTGGTTTGGTATAGAGATATAGTACTCCACTTATGAGCATTCCTTTAAGGATCAAGTTAAGCGATTTATGGACTGGTCCTCATGCTTCTGACTGTTGCAGGTTAATAACTCCCTTCTTAAAAACTTCCAGTGATGAAGCACCCACAACTTCTGGAGGCAAGTCGTTCCACTGGTTAATGGTTCTCGCTGTCATGAAAATCCTCCTTAGATCTAGGTTGATTTTCTCCTGGGTTTCCATCCGTTCCTTCTCATTTTGCCTTCAAGGGATTTGGAGAATAGGTTGACTCCCTCTTCTTTGTGGCAGCTCCTTAGCTATTGGAAATTTCAAATCTTAAATATTGTCATCTCAAAGGAGAGGACAAGAAAACGGGTAGAACTTTCTCCTTGATGTTCTCACCACCTGAGCAGTGATAAGCCAGGTAGACCCCCATAGGAGGTGAGAAGAACCAGCCCAGCCAAGAAGCTGTTCTAGCTGGAAAAGAGTCTCCTAGTAGGGTTTGGACAATTGCCTAGAGTTGTCCTTCTATGCATACAGATGTGAAAAAATGCAGAAGCCGCTACATCTTGGGCTGGATCAAAGCTTTGCCCACCTCCTTGTTGATGTTTGCAGAGCAGGAATGGGCCATATTCTTTTCTGTCCAATGTCCCGCTTCTCCAATGGGGAATACTAGCTTCAGTTCAGGGTTTGAAGTGTGGTGAGGTGCCCAGCTAAAAATGGACATAGTTTAGCAATAAACTCTCCTATTGTTGATCTAAGTTCTCAATGACATGTTTACAGGAAGCAAGCTAAATTATAGTCAAAGGAGTCCGGAGTCACTGACACAGAGGAAGCCATATAGCCCAATTTATCAAGTCAGACAGGAATAAAGCAAGGGAATATCAGAGACAGCGCAGGCAGCTCCGGGTCAGGAAGGGAATTTGCAAGAATCCACCTTGCCAAGTCCACAAGGAGGCTGGCTCCCCCCTCGTTTGAAGGAGTGAATGGCTGGAAGGCAAGGGCTTTTATAGTCAGCTATGAGTATGGGCTCCCCCCTCCCCCCACTGTCAAATTGCCAGTAATCAAAAAAATCTCTGGTTGAAGCAGAGATTTATAACTCTTACTGATGTTTTCTCCCTAAAGCTCAAGGGAGGCTTTCACAGCTGTTGCCCTTTTGCAGCCACACGTTGGCTTTCTTTGCAGAGCTATAAACCTGCAGAAGGATGGACCCCTCCTTCTTCTCCTCCATTTATCTCCATCTATCTTCTCCTCCTCCTCCTCCTCCTGCTGCTGTCTTCTCTATCTTCTCCGATTTATCTCCTTTTCCTCTTCTTTCTCCTCCTCCTCCTCCTTCTCCCACTCCCCCTCCTGCCTTCTTCTCCAATTTATCTCTTCTTCCTTCTCCTTCTCCCCCTCCTGCCGTCTTCTCTATCTTCTCCAATTTATCTCCTCCTCCTCCTTCATCTATTTCTTCTTCTTCCTCCTCCTCCTCCTCCTCTCTCCCAATTAAAGCTCCTAAGCATAATGACTTGCTATTCTTAAAATCTTCAACAGTGTCTTTGTAAACTTGGGATCCTAGACAAGCCTAGGCACAGCTTAACCTTCCCATCATGATGCTTCCCAGATAGGAAGGAATTGACAGATGTTTGATTGATTGGTATGATGCTGCTGCACATTGGGAGCTGCTGTCCATGGTGGCCAGGACTCCTGCAGGGACCTCAGCAAGATGGCCAGTGTCAGCCTGGTGACATAGTCCAGAGAAGAAGCACACCCAACTGCAGTAGGTGTAACTTTGTTGTAAGGTTACATGAACAGAGTCTTGCAAGTCCAAAAGTACATCTCTCTCCTCCTCCTCACCTTTACAGTCCAAGAAACTAGGGAGGATCCATTCTGTTTGACCTACTTCCATTCCTTCTGCAAACTCAGATTCCGTTTATCAGACGTTCTCTCATCTGCAGCTCTTCCTCCTGTCTCCCAAGGCCTTTCCCACACACCATTATACCAATGAAGTTTTGTTTTTTTTTTAAAAAGAAGAAGTTCAGACAGAGGACATAAACACACACACATACAGACAACCCCCAAATGGCAGGAGCACATGCTGTGGTTGATCTGTCATCTATCTCCAAATGTTGGTTACTGGCCAGAAATAAGCAGCTTTGCCAGGTGGCTTGGTTTTTTTGCAGCCAAGCATAAACACGATGTACTCTTTATGGCATCTGAGACTATGCTATGGCATTACTGTATAAATTCTGCCCTGTAACAGCATCACAGGCACGTAGCAAAGTGTGTAGGGAGGGCCTTGCCCTCTTTTGTCCCATTTTGTTGCCTGGGGATTCTCAGAGCTGAATTCCCACACATCTAGGTTTAAGAAGGATTTTTTACAGATTAGGGTGGACAACCTCGAAACAGCCACAGTTGCTCACAGTTTTTCAGGATGCGCGCATCGCCAGCAATTGACAATGCAAGCATTCAGTGTACCGCAGTAGCTGTGACAATGATCCAGCTGTTCTCTGCAAAGCACAACAGGCCTTTCCAGTTCTCAGGTACTTTGTGAGTATGATAATGTTAGGAAGAAGCAGAGGGAGAGGGGGGAACGTGATCAGAATCCCTTTCACACCGTCTTCAATTATGCAATGCTGGGAAGAAAAGTCAAGAGAAAAATATCCAGCCTTCAAAAAGGTCAAACATTTCAGCCTGGGTTTTGTTACCTCAGGAAAGGCCAGACTCTCACCTTTTGATATCCTCCCTGGGGGAGGGAAGTGGAAAAGGCACTTGGGGGGAGCAGCATCTCTGCCTTCAGACAAGATCTTTAATCATCTTGGGGTCTTTCTTCCCCAAGACACACACAGGTGCTCTCTTACCTTCCCCTTCCTTGCCACTAGCAACAACAAGGAACTTTTGGCTACAACTCAAAAAAGTGGCACCTCAGCAGCTGTGCTTGGCTTGACCATCCATTAATTTAGCTTGACCATCCATTAATTTAGCTGTCCCTTAAAAGCTCCTGATTTCCTTCCCTCCTGCCTTTTTTGGTTCCCCCCCTCCTCCGGCTGCTTACTTCCCAGCAGGTCTACCTCTTTTTCTGATTGTGTCATTTGCCTGCTGTTCTATTTCTTTGTCTGAGTTTTATAGACTTTTCCATCCAGGAAGAAAAAGGCAGGGGGGGAGGAGAGAGAGAGGGAGAGGGAGCAGGGGAGGGTTTCAGAGAGACAGAAGCCACTCTTCACTGGAATGGATTTTAATCAACTTTCCGGGTATGGTCTATCCATCCTGGAGATTGGCAATAGTAGATTGATCCCTTAATCTGCAGTGTGTGTGGTGGAGGGGGTATAGAAACTAATATTTACTTAGTTGAGATGCGCCACATCCCCTCCATGACCGGTTTTCTTTGCTACCTTCTGGGCTGTGCAGTATCCCTGGCTTTAATCATTTCCTTGGCTATTTTTGTCCCTGCTCAGCCAACAATCTCAGTAGCTGCGAAATTGAATGTATGGCCTTGTTCATCACAATGTGAGGCTAACAATGAGTTTGAGTCTCCTTATCTGATCTCTCACTTGCGTTCTTGCTATCTGGTGGTTAGCTTCCTCCCCTTCTGCCCTTCCTCCTCTAGTCCCAGAACCAAGGGTCACCCAATCGTAGGAAATTTAGGAAACTCGTATTTCAACATACAATATGCTCTAATATTAGATGTGATGATTCTGACAGATGGAGAGGTGATTCCCCGATTCCTAAGAAATGTTTATTTGCAGTTCAATATGTTTGGAGCCCTGTCCCTTCACTGGGAGGATTGCATGCTCTGCTTTTCTTCAGTGTCCTTGATCAAGGACCTGGGGTCCAGAATGTTGAACTACCCAATAAATGCTGCTCAGATTCTTTGAGGATCATCTCTCCATCTGCTTTTGATTATTTGTCCATCTGTCTTTGATTATTCCTGCCTAGCTTCTCACACTTGGTTGGAATAACTGCCAACTTGTCTAGCGTTAGAAGGGACAAGGATGAATTTATGATAAATAAAGCTATCAATAACATTCCACGCTTGTGAAGGCAAAATGCTCTCCGTTGGATTATCAGGGAAGCCAAGTGTGAGAGGGGTGTTGCATTTCTGTCTGCATGCTACCAGAAGCATCTGGCTAGCCATAGTGAGAAAAGAACACTGGAGGAGGATATGGTGGCATTGTTGCATGTGGACTAGGTAACATCATCAGTGTTAGAAGGGTGTGGGGTTTCTATACAGTAGCTTTTTCCTGCCAGTTTTGGTGGGAGTCTTGTTTTCTCCTTGGTGGCTCCTTAATTAGACTGTTGTTTACAACTTGGTTGTCTGTTGGTAATTCCTTGATTAGGATATTGTTGACTGCTTCATTGTCTGGTGTTAATCCCTACTTATCTGGGTGCTTATTTCGAGGCAGGAGGTGTTCTGATCTATTTGTTTCCTTTTTGGCTTACCAAAACATGGACAGGCTCAATCATAGTTTTAGCTGGGAAACTGTTAGCATCCTAGACCCTGGGTGTCAAACTCATCACGTGATGTGTTGCGACCTATCGTGACTTTTTTTGCATTGCCGGAGCTGGGGTGGGCGCGGCTTCCGCATGATGCAACCAGCCCATGGGCCAGCAGTTTGACACCCATGTCTTACACCAGGGGTAGGCAACCTCGGCTCTTTTATGACTCATGGATTTCAACTCCCAGAATTCCTGAGCCAGCCAATTCTGGGAGTTGAAGTCCATGAATCACAAAAGAGCCAAGATTGCCTACCCCTGTCCTAGACCAAGTAAAATCCAAAACCAAAGGGAATTCTTGGAAACTTAGTATTCAGATGAGCTGACCATCAACAAGCACATAGAGATCGACAACATTTGCACACCATTCCAAGAGACAATCAAAAACACTAAAAAGGAAACAGATTGACTATGCCAAATACTTTCAAAACATTTATATTTTTCCATATATCTGGTCTGGTGATTTCTTTTAGGTTTTCTTTCCTAGGCAAGAATGAAAGAACATTCAGTGTTTGTAAGAAGGATCCACAGCAGAGCAGACTTTGGTGTTCTCATAGTCATACATTCATTCCACCTGATTGGCCAATGTTTGGCTGTGTCCTTTGAATTGTATTTGACAACCTTCTTAATGAGCAGTGACAGCCAGTCACTGCAGTTGCTTCACATACCCATCTAGGACACCTGTGTCCACATTCTTGACCTGCTTGAAGTTGCCTGAGGATGTTTCTTTGCTTGGTGCCAAAAAAACCCACGTGAAAAGTATAATTTGCCATTTGGCAACTGCTAATTAATCACAGCTGATGAGATAATTTATAAAAATTAGCAGCAATTTTCTTCATTGTAATGACAACACTGCTTGACAATAAAGTTGCATTTTACGCAGAGCGACTTGTCACGATGGGTGCTGTGGAAATAAAGATGCAGTCCTAGCTCTGTAAAAATTGCACAGAGATAGTTAACCAAAGGCAGACATCCACGGACTCCCCCTGGGAAAATGTATCTGGGGTTATTTAATAGGAAAACTAATAATGGGGAAGAGAGCTGAAAGACAGCTGGCGCAAAGCAAGGGCTGTAGTCTGCAACAGAGCCAGTTCAATGGATTCGAACTCATGGGTGAAGGCAATAAATTGGAACCAAGGAGAATGAAGAATGGGAGATTTTGATGCTCAGAGTAGGAAGTTTTATTCCTTCCTTACAAGGTGATCTAATCATCAGCTGGAATAATTGGAGGTCATTTGGGTCCTGAAAATATGAAACTGCCCACAAATGTGATCAATTTTGGATATTAATCTGCTTAATAGCTAGCTTCTTTCAACATTATATAATCTACAACATTGGGAATATTAATGGCTTTGCTTGTTTAAAAATCCCTTTTTTAAAATATAGGCTGACCTGGGTGTATATTCCTGGTATATTACTGGTTTCGCAGCAATATCCCTGGAGTTTCAAACCCATGCAACTAATTGCAGCTGTTCTGTTTTGATGTTAGACTTAACTTTAGATGAAGAATCAGATCTTATGCCTGTAATATTGATATCCCCAGCTTCAATTAATATTGATAGAATGTTTCACTTTGCTCTTTTTATCTGCAGTCCTTTAAGCTCTCTAAATAATAGAGTGTCCGTAATTTTTAATCGTATTGCATAAATGTTACTGCAAAGAAATATGTATGGAAGTGACACAGTTGAGTACAGGGCGAGAATATCAGTGGGAGTTTGAGGTTGGGACATCCATCACATGTGAATGAGCGCATCTTCAGGTTATTTCTCCCACCAAAGTGCATCATTCAGTGTTTTTGGAATGGTGAACATTAAGCCATGGCACCTGCTATCTTAAAAGATTTCTTTGCTCGTTTTTCAACAGTTGGTAAGCACCCAGCTTTTTCTCTCAACTGTTGAGCTAAAAGCCAACTAGAAAGGTTGAAGAAGGCTGCAGAAAGTGATGGCATTAATTAAAAGTTGCCTGCTAGGAAACCTAGTGTGTTCTCTCTCTCTCTCTCTCTCTCTCTCTCTCTCTCTCTCTCTCTCTCTCTCTCTCTCTCTCTCTCTCTCTCTCTCTCTCTCTCTCCTTCCCTCCCTCCCTCCCTCTCATCTATCTATTTATCCATCCATCCATCCATCTATCTATTATCTATCTATCTATCTATCTATCTATCTATCTATTATCTATCTATTATCTATCTATCTATCTATCTATCTAATCTATCTATCTATCTATCTATCTATCTATCTATCTATCTAACTATCTATCCATCCATCCATCCATCCATCCATCCATCCATCCATCCATCCATCCATCCATCCATCCATCCATCCATCTATCTATCTATCTATCTATCTATCTATCTATCTATCTATCTATCTATCTATCTATCTATCTATCTATCTATCTATCTATCTATCTATCTATCTATCCTAATCTCTCTCTCTGCCTTTGTATCTCTCATCTGTCTGTCTGTCTATCTTGTCTGCCTGCCTGCCTGTCTGACATATTAAATAAATAAGTATACAAATACACAAATAAAATGGACGGGCGCTGTGACAAGTCTATTCTTGGCCTGGCTGAGATCCTTTTTGATCCAAAGGACTGTGGTGACCATCCTTTGAATCAAAAAGACATTTTTACTTAGCAGGGCTCCAGTTCCTATTTCCCACAGATCCTATTTCCCTAAGCAATGTATAAAATGTCCCCCCCTTCCCCCCCTCCCTTTTTTTTTTTTTTGCTTTGGTGGTGCTTTTATAAAAATAAAAGGCAGAGATCTTCAAAAAGATCACCAAACCAGCTGTGATTTTTCTTTTGGTTAAAAAAAGAATGCTAACACCAATATACAAGCATCCTCCTAATTAGTATTCCTGAATAAGTGAAATCTTGAGGAGCGCTACAAACCTGTTAAATAGTATTTAATATTTCCGTCTGGTTAGGAAAAACATTGATACAGACAAATGATGCTCAATTTTGGCTAAATTCATCCTTTTAAAAGCTGCTTGTTGTGCTATTTCTTTCTGCCAAAGCTTTCCGTAAACTTTTAAAAACCCATTTATGCCGACAGGCTTGGGGGGTATGAACTTTGTTCTGCCCCCAGGCTGAGGAATCGCCTTCCATTGCTGAGTGTTTATTTGATTATGTTTGCTTGTTGTATGTGTCGATTTTTTTAATTGGATGTAATTATTGTTATTGATTTTTATCTATGTCTATGTTCTTGTTGTGAGCCGCCCCGAGTCCTGGGAGAGGGGCGGCATACAAATTTAATAAATAAATAAATAAATTTCCCCCATTTCTAAATACCTCTGAGCCAATGAAATATGGATTCTGGATTTCCTGTGTTTTGTGATACCAAAGCAGCATCTAACATAAGACCATAAGTGGGGATCTCCTTCCACATCTATCTGTTAAGGTTGTCCTTGGCTTACAACCATTCATTTAGTGACTGTTCAAAGCTGCCACAGCAGTGAAAAAAGTGACTCATGACCGTTTTTCATACTTACGACCGTGGCAGCATCCCTGTGGTCACATGATCAAAATTTAGCCGCTGGGGAGCTGACTCATATTTGGGACGTTTGCCATGTCCCTGAGTCAGAGGATCCCCTTTTGTGATCATCGGACAAGCAAAGTCCACGGGGAAGCCAGATTCCTTCAACAACCACGTTACTAATATAATCACCGCTGTGATTCACTTAACAACTGTAGCAAGAAAGGTGGTAAAATGGGGAGGGATTGACTTAACAATTGTCTCGCTTAGCAACAGAAATTTTGGGGTCGACTGTGGTCATAAGTCAAGGGCTACCTATAATTTTCTGGACTGTTTTGGAAGGGGAAACACTTAAAGCTGTAGCCCGCTCTTCCCCTCTCTGTGAATGATGTGCTGTCTTGATAATCGTCTCTGGTGTCTCAAGTGCTCCGGTTGCCTTTGACAACATATCAACAGGACATTCTGGTTTTCCATGGCTCCCTGTCTTAAGAAAGAGGGTTTACCTTGCTTATTTGTCTACCAAAGGAGAAGGTGCTCAAGTTCTCCAAGGTGGTCCTTTTGATGGCTTCTTTCTTTTTTTCCAACCTCCCATTTAGGTTGTCTGTTTGAGGCTCTGCTTGCAAATAACAATGCAACGAACCCAATCAAATTGGCTATTAAGCAAAGGTGGTGTCTCTGGAGATGCCTAGGTCCAATTAACCTCAACAGTGGGTCTGAACTCTCACTTTGTAGGGAGAGTAAGAGTGAAGTGAGGACTTTCACATATGAAAGTTGAAAGGAGTAACGAAAGCCCTAGTGAGATACAGACGATTTCAGAGTAGCAGCAAATTAAGCAATTGTTTGTTTCATTTCTCTTCTCCCCCTCCCCCTTCTTCTACACCAGGATGATGACAGGATTAATCAGCTCCTAAGTAAAGTCTGGGCAGATCCAGTTTAGCAAGACTGTTGATGTCTTCAAGTTTGAAGGTCTTCCCCTCGCTTGCTCTGGGTCACCATGAAAGTGTTGTGAGCTAGTTGAGTGCCTCTTGCTGAAATGAGGGGAGGGGAGGGAAGAACGAATGTGTGAAAATCACAGTTTTGTCACTCTCTGTTTTGTAGACCAGAGAAGGGCTACACAAATTTGGCTGGGATGAAAATTAGAAATCTTCCTAGCATTGATGTAGCTCTCTGTCCATTGATTGAGATGTCTTTGATCATTTGGCCAATATTCCAGTTCCTTTGACATTGACTGTGTTGGGTTTGAAACATCTGGAGAACATCCGGTTGATTCCTCTTTGCTCTGTTCAAAGGATCTAAAACAAGGATATGCCACTTTTCAAGTCTGGGGACATACTTTCATGTCATCTTTGGGACACTTCAGGTCTATGCCTCAAAAAGTGGTTGATTCAAGAAGAAAATTGGGTCAGTCCAGAGCAAAAAAAATACAATGGATGTAAATTTAATATAACATCCATTACCATGTAAGTGAAAACAATTAAAATGATCCTATACTCCACCTGAAATCTCTCTCCTTGTCACATTAAAATTTACAAGTCGGTTGCAATTTCTAAAAGATCTTCTAGAACTGAACAAAAGACCTCTGAGGCCAATTTAACTCCTGAGCCTCAGGCTATGTACCCCTCAAGTAAAACTCTAAATACGCTACCTAATTCTTTTGAAAATAAGTAATGGCTTAAAATGATTTAATTCTTCCTCTGTGTCCCCATGTAAATAAATAAAATCAAATATTTTCCCCCATTCTCCCATTAACTTGATGAGAAGTTAATGTTTGCTTTCTGAGGCTCTCCGATGCAGCTTTTGTTCTGAATATTGTCTGTCTGTTCTCTATCTCTGCAAATCCTTCCCAGATATACTCTGCATATTATATGATATGTAATGTCAAGGACCATATAATATTCAATGTCAATATTTGATATTCCGCTTCTCTGTTTGATTTCAACAGAGTCCTGGGAGAAACAAGATAGCTTAGATATTAATAGTATTTAATGTTGGCCGCTTATGAGATTTTATATTTTTACACATACTCGGATAATGATTAAATGCCAGCAGGGCTCAAATTTTGAACTTAAAGGGTTGCATTGTGGAATATAAAAATTTCATACTCCAAATCTAAATAGTCATCATTTCTCTTCTGGTAGATTTCGTAAGAAAAGACCAAATCTGATTGCCTTCCTCAAATCCATAAGCAGGTTTACCAGTGAGGTTGGGCAGTTTTGAAATAGGGTGGGGCTCTTGTGCCTTTAATTGTAGCATGCAGGAAGAAAGCAGCTATTAAAGGTGCAAGAGACCCACCCACTTTCACTTTCCTTGTTGAAATTCTCCTTATCAATTGATCAATGTGCAGATATTTTTTTTGATTCCCTTGCGGTATCTTTCAGGGCCCCAGCTGGCTGTTCTAGATGTTCTCCTAGGAGACACTTTGAACATGTGTTTTGTGTTTTACTGTGAGAAAGGGGAGGTCAGTAGCTCACAGCTCTTAAGCCAGATCTGCCCTCAAGGTTTTTCCTCTTTCCAATCAAGAAAGGAGAGAAGGCAGTGGAGCAAATTGTGTCTATAGTGACAACACAACTGGGAAGGATTGATGTCATTTTAGGCTCTGGCCTGACACTCTTCATGTCCATTTGCCATATCTCAGTGGCTGAATCTTTTCAAGCATGTGAGGAGATTAAAACCATTTAGGTCTCAAGTGTGGTAAAGCTGTTGTGCTATCTTTGGCTTGCTTGGAGTCTTTGCAAAGATGGAAAATGTTTTATTGTGTGGCTTTTGTTTGCTGGGGTGTCTCTTGCCTTATCAAAGGAAGGAGGGCTCAATATTGCAAAGGAAGCTAATTTCTTAATCTTTTGCTGGAACAACACCGCAACCTGGAGAGGTTTGGATGCCTGCTTGTGTCTTGGCATGACGTTAGAATCTGGAGAAGAAGGACTGCTCCGGAGGGTAATTTTATGGCCACATAGCCACTCATAATTCATTCCTATTATCTCCTTTCAGGATTAAAATTAGTAATGGGGAGAACAAGAGACTGAGTCATAAATATTCACTGTATGCTTTGGAAGGGATATGGCCAGGGCAGACAGTTAGTCTGTCCCTACTTCCCTGTATTTATTTTATTTATTTTTTATTATTTTAATTTTATTAACAGAATAACAGAGATGGAAAGGATCTTGGAAGTCTGCTAGTCCAATATCAATCAGGAGACCCCATACGATTTCAGACAAATGGTTTGTTAGGGTGCATAGACATACTGAGCTGTTGCAGTCTTGTCCCTTGCTTGGATGAGTGTTTCCTCATGCAGAAAACCCAGTAGGGGCTTTGTTCCCATGTTGACTGCCAAGTGTTAAAATCGCATCTGAAAAGTTTTAGCCTGCTGTGGAGTTAATTAATTGGTGCATTATCCTTGTTCTGATTTATTTATTTGTTTGTTTGTTTGTTTCGATTTCTATGCCGCCCTATTCCGAAAACTCAGGGCGACTGATTACAGTAGGGGGGACATAAATTTGTAGAGTTAACTGTCTACTACTGATCAATAATTCTAACCCTAACCCATTGGCTGAGAGAAAAAGGAGGAGACAACCAAAATATGTGGATATATCCTAGTATCCTAGACCAAGCATCCAAACCAAGTCCAAAAACGCTAGCAAATCCCTGGAAACATGACTCTCAGACAAATCAGCCATCAATAGGCCCATAGAGATAAACGACATCTACACACCATTCAAATTAAACAATTGAAAAGCCAAAAAGGAAGCATAAATGTGTCCACTGGACCACAGAGGTAGATCGCTTTGATGATTTCTGCCCCATTTT
The DNA here is from genome assembly GCA_034064705.1 of Bothrops alternatus. Classification (NCBI taxonomy): domain Eukaryota; kingdom Metazoa; phylum Chordata; class Lepidosauria; order Squamata; family Viperidae; genus Bothrops; species Bothrops alternatus. The sequence continues at coordinate 449,417 of JARGCV010000413.1, read as the reverse complement.
CTTTTTCCCGAAGAATGTAAGGTGCTGTAAAGAGTTCTCCCAGTCCTTTTTATGCTCCCAACTCCAGGGGGTGGATTAAGTGAAGAGATGCTGATGGGAACAAGGTGAGAAATAAGATGCTACTCTAAAAAGACCGAGGATTGATGGACTGTTTATTTCTTAGTACTGTTGCGTTTGTCTTTCTTTTCAGTTTTGCAACATCTCCTATTGATTTTTACATTGGGATTTTCTATGCTATGTGCAGAGCCTTTTGACTGAAAGTCATTCTAAATAAAAGACAACCAGAAGCCCATACAAATGGATACAACCAAAGAGTTTTCCCCAATCTGGCCCCTGCCACAGATGTGTTAGGACTGCAACTCCAGAATTAACAGAATAGCAGAGTTGTAAGGGACCTTCCAGTCCAACCCCCTGCTCCAGCAGGAAACCCTATACTATTTCAGACTAATGGTTGTTCAATCTCTTCTTAAAAACCTCCAGTGATGGAGCACCCACAACCTCTGAAGGCAAGCCGTTCCACTAGTTAAATGTTCTCAGTGGTTAATTGTTCTCACCGCCAGGAAATTTCTAGGTTGCTTCCCTGCTTGATTAGTTTCCATCCGTTGTATTTTGTCCTGCCTCCTGGTGCTTTGGAGAATAGGTTGACCCCCCCTCTTCTTTGTGGCAGCCCCTCAAATATGGGAACAATATTCTCATGTCACCCTAGTCCAGGGGTTCTCAACCTTGGCAACTTTAAGACTTGTGGACTTCAATTCCCAGAATTCCTCAGCCAGCTTTGCTGGCTGAGGAATTCTGGGAGTTGAAGTCCACAAGTCTTAAAGTTGCCAAGGTTGAGAACCCCTGCCCTAGTCCTTCTTTTCATTAAACTAGACATACCCAATTCCTGCAATCATTCTTCGTATGTTTTAGCCTCCAGCCCCCTAATCATCTTTGTGGCTCTTCTCTGCATTCTTTCTAGAATCTCAACATCTTTTTTACACCATGGTAACCAAAACTGAATACAATATTCCAAGTGTGGCCTTACCAAGGCATTATAAAGTGGTACTGACACATCACATGATCTTGATTCTATTCCTCTATTAATGCAGCTTAGGACTGCGTTGGCTTCTTTTGGCAGCAGAAGAACAGTGTGGGACTTTTTCTTAGAATTCTTAGCCAACATTGTTCATTATATCGGGGAATGGACCATTAGCTAGTGAGAAGCGGTACTAACAAAGTGATCTAAGACTTCCTAAAACAGGTCAGGTCAGTCATGCTGATTGCAGCATGCTGGAGTGGCTGAAATAGTTGGCTGTCATATCAAGGCATCCTTGTAGGATGCAACAAAGCCATCCGTCTCCTTGGCCAGACTTGAGATTTGCACAGCTGGCACACTAGCCATAACTGTGAAAATGTGTTCTTGATCAACCCCCGCCCCCACATCTGAGGATCTGGCTCATGTGATTCAAACTTGAGTCTCCAAGGAAAGCGCAAAATCTGACATGAGTTGAACTCCCACCACTCCTTTTGCTCTTCTACAATGCAAGAACATTTTATGGGTTTGGCTAAATTCCAACTGTTTCTGCTTCCTATCAATTATCAGAATCAGACTCTTCTTGATCATTTCTCTGATTTTGTCTTGGATTTTGGGGGTTGCAGACTGTGACATGTGACTGGGCATGTCTGAATATAGGCATTTCTTCAATAAACCATGGTTAAGCACATCACAGCTTGGTGTGATATATGAATGTTGTTTTATAATTGGAACAGCTGGAGAGACAGCTTGATTTGCTAAAAAGCAATTCTCCATGGAGATCAGAATATCAATAGCCTAATTTGATATAAAATCACTTCCTTTGACCTGTGGAAGGTGGTTTATAATTTATGAGCTAACATATAGCTGGAGCTCAGTAGCAGAGCATATGTTGATATCCAGAATGTTCCTAATTCAATTCTCTCTTTTCTCTCTCTCTCTTTTGGCTTATTTATGCATCACATTTTAAAGTTGCATATCAGCAGTAACCCTCTGGCTGTTTACCTACCTTTTCAAATGCAATAGAATACAACTAATAACAATGCCTACAATTTTGTATTGGAATCCTGTTATTCTAATGCAGCAAAAGCAACAAACCATCAGCATGGTCACATTCTGCAGTCATACAACCCAGTAGATAGGTGTCCCCCAGGAGGAGACAAAAAAAAGTCAAGATGGTGGCCCTAACCATGCAATAAAACCTTCCCCCCCTTTTTAACCTCTGTTATCAAGGTGATTTGTGTAAAAAGGATGAGGTGTCAATCACAAACTTGGAGCCATCATCCTGACTTCCCTGAACCACTTCTGGTAGGCAAGACATCAACATTATGTAAAAACTCCTGTGGCATGCAGACTTTAAAAAAAAAACAATAAATCCCATAAGCCACTGCTGTTGCCCATCTGCTTGGAGTTAAAGTCTTAAACATCTGGAAGGTACTGATTTGCCTATGCAGCTGTAAACGCCCCCCCCCAGCCCAGCAGATTCATCTCCTGTATTCAAATGGATCTGCATGGATATAAAAGTGTGAATACAGAAATATTTTTGTGTCCAGAAATAAAGTAACAAGTCAAGGAAGAAGGAAGTCTCATTTACAGAAATGTAGAAAATAAGAAAGATGCCCTTAATGGAGACAGGCAAAATCCATGACCGAACCAACAAAGGGAAAATCTATCTTAAGTCCAAAAGAAGCAGAAAATGTGTGGAGAGACACCTCCCTAATTCACATGAACATAAGAAGGGGATACTGTATGGCAGCGGTTCTCAACCTGTGGGTCGCGACCCCATTTGGGGTCGAACGACCATTTCACGGGGGTCGCCAAACAATGGAGTCCGCCATTTTTTCCCCTTTTCTTTAGCTGTGCTACTTCCTCTTATTCTATTGGCTTTTGAAAGCCAATAGAATAGACTCTCTTGAATAAAGTCTAATTCTATTGGCTTTCAAAAGCCAATAGGAATTGTCCAGGCTGTCTCTGCCCTGCTGAGCCCGCCAAAAGTCCCAGTCTGGTGGCCCAGCCGGTGGTCACCCTGCGCCGATGCTGCCCCTTGCCAGCTACGCCTCGGCCGGCGCAGGGAGTGGCACCACACATGTGTGGCGCTCCCGGGCAGGGAAACTCCTCGACTTATGACTGGTTGGGAAGTCCTCGACTTACGACCGGCTGGGAAGTCCTCGACTTACGACCGGTTGGGAAGTCCTCAACTTACGACCGGTTGGGGGGTCGCGGCATTAAAAAGGTTGAGAACCACTGCTGTATGGGTACAGCACCATGAGACTTGCAAGATTCTGTCCTTACAGCCACTCTTTATAAAGGTAGTTTTAGCCTCCTGTGGAGCTGATTCCTATTCTGGTCTACCTGGTGAAGCTGACAGGGAAAGAATGGCAGGAGGAGAGGGGGGGATTAAACCCAGAAGACCTTGAAAAATGCATTGAGTAATCATGCTGTTTTGTTTCTGGGCATTGCAGTCTGCTGTGTGGGGCAAGAGCTTCTGAATTATTAACATTGTAATTAATAATAGACTTGAGTCTGAGCCTTACGATTCACATTCATCTCTGATACAGTGGGAATCCCAAAGCAACGAATTCTGATTCTCTGCTGGATTATAACCAAGGTGCTCTTCCTCTCTAGTAGACCTCAGTTATGTCCTCTGACAATAACAGCATATCTACTGATTTGCATGCTGCTTATGCTTTATTGTGTGTCATTACCTGCTGCTGATTGTAAAGCTACGGTTGTTGTAGATGAAGAAGGAGACAGTCTTTTCTGTTCAGCTGTCCATCAGCCAAGGAGACCCTCCTGACATACAGCTTATACCCAAGATGGGAAGAGTTGTAATCGGGGCCATTTTGAGCAGAGAACAGCTGGGAAGAAAAGGGATTTTCTCCCTGTTAATCCTCAGCTCAGTCTAAATGCATTCGTGGCTAATTAACATATTTTTCTTTAAAAAAAAAACCATAACAGACTCCTCCCCTCAAGATCACCCGCACGAACCCTAAGGAATTGTGGGACTCTCAAATAAAATGACAGCTAAGACTGGAATTCCTTAGCAGGTATGAAAATAGGCTGGAATTTCAGGACCCTGGAGAGCTCTCTGCAAGCAACTCGTGGTTTTAATATGGATTTTTATGGCTGCTATTTTTTTCACAGCCCCTCACCCCAAATACAGGCAGTCCTTGACTTCCAGCAGTTCATTTAGTGGCCGTCCAAAATTACAAAAGCATTGGAAAAAGTGACTTACGACCATTTTTCACACTGATGACCATTGCAGCATCCCCCAGGGTCACATGATTTACATTTGGATGCTTGACAATTGACTCACATTTATGACAGTTGCACGGTCCCGGAGTCACGTGATCCCCTTTTGCGACCTTCTGTCGAGCAAAGCCAATGGGGGAAAGCCAGATTTACTTAACGACCGTGTCACTAACTTAACAACTGCAGTGATTCCCTTAACAACTGTGGCGAGAAAAGTCGCAAAAGTCACTTAACAGATGTCTCCCTTAGCAACATAAATTTGGGGCTCAATTGTGGTTGTAAGCTGAGGACTACCTGTGGTTTTAGTGTCACTGACTTTGTGTTCCCCTGTTTGGAATATTCATTTTGAGCAGAGGGAGCATCATTAAGCAGATTTGCCTAATTATGTTAGATTAGATAACCTTTAATGTCATTATTTTTTTTACTGTGGGCACAACAGCCCACATTAAAAATGAAATTTAATTGCTTGCTCTCAAAGTGTACACATACCTAACACACATTTAAACATACTATATACACCATATGTATGGACCTACACCCTTACATATAAGTAACGTATAAATATTTTTTTTATTATAAAATTCTTTTATTAAAACAATCAACATTGAACATAAAAACATATTGTGCAGCAATCATCATGGCACCTGATATACAATACTAAGTATTAGTCATTGAAAATGTCTGAGTTAGTAAGCCTTGTTCCACCCCTCGCGTCTAGCCTCAACTATACTCCTGTTACATTTTGTTTGATTGGTGTTTCTCTTATCTGATTCCATATTAATGTGGTCAACATTAAACCAAAGATCCTATTGCTAAACAATCATCTTAGAACATAGCATACAACATTAGGTATTAATCTTTGTAAACATCTGTTTTAGTAAACGTTCTTCCCTCCTCCCTTCCTTCTTCAAGTATACTCCGAGTACCTTTTGTTTGTTTGGTGTTTCTCTTATATATGGTCTATCTGCTGTATCTAGTTTATTGCATATTGTTCATTTGCGCTTCTGAATTGACTTCATCCCATTACTAGTGCAAACTTTTATAGTCCCTAATCGGAGATCCTGAGGTAAAAGTTTCATATCCTGAGGTAGAGATTCAGTCCGCTTTAACAGTTTTAAAGCAAACAACATTAGTCATAAGTTTATGTTAAGAGGCATTAGTTATAGAACATATACATTCAACATTGGGTGTTAGTTTTTGTAAACATATGATTTGTTAACCCTTCTTCCCTCCTCCCATCGAGCCTCAGCTAAACGCCAGTTGCATTCTATTAATCACTGTCCATCTTGAATACATAACGGAAGGAGGAAGCTTTAGAGTTCATAAGTTTAATACTGGAACACCATGTGATTCATTTAACAACTGCAGTGATTTGCTGAACAACCATGGGAGACAGATAATAAAATTAGGTATGACTCATTAATAGCTTCCTTGGTTAGCAGTGGAAATTTTTGCTCCAATTGTGGTTGTAAGTCAAGGACTACCTTGTGATGCAGTCTTAGAACAAACGGAATCACTGTAGGATGGGAAAGAGGTTGGGGTGAATGTCTTCTCCATTCATTCCAAATGCTCGGGGTTTTACCAGGATGGGGACTGCTGCAAAATCCTATCTAGGTTAGGCTAAACTTCCTGAAAGAAAGGAAGAAAAAACTGAATAACTGTATAATAAAAAAAGCATCCCCTTGCAGTTTTTACCTTCTCATCTTCGAAAATGCCAAAGAAAAGGATTTTTTTTTCTCTCCTTTGGATCCTTATCCAGTTTATGACTAGTGGAACTTCCAGTAATACCTTCCCCTCTCCCATTATAGATGTGAAAGCTGCCCTTTCAAAATATTTAAAATCTCCAAAAAGTCCATCACCCGCCTGGGCAAAAGCTGGCTAATCTGTCACTGTCACTTCTGCCCTGTCACCTACCCTTCTCGAAAGAGGTAAAATAGGCAGATAACAAATTTGAAACTGTTAGAAGAAGGAATGGCCATTTCCAGATAAGTAAACGCTTGGGAAGTAATTGCTCCATTGCACCATTTATAGCTATAATTACATCTCTTCTTCCCTCTCCTTCCAGCGGAGTTGAACAGCTTCAGCTTAACCCAGAAACAGGGAAAATGTCTACTGCCAAATCACTTTGTTGCACCAAGGATGATTGGAGGGTGGAGGATCTACTTAAAGATGGGTAGATCCAGACACCATATCCCTCTGTTAACCACAGGCTGCTGGGGATGGTCAGTCTCCTCCGCTCCTCTGGTTTCTCTTTAGAGAGTGCTTCTCAACCTTAGCAACTTGAAGATGTGTTGACTTCAACTCCCAGAATTCTGGGTGTTGAAGTCCACACATCTACAAGTTGCTACGGTTGAGAAATGTTGCTTTAGAGCAGCGGTTCTCAATCTGTGGGTCGCGACCCCATTTGGGGTCGAACGACCATTTCACGGGGGTTGCCAAACAACACAGTCTGCCATTTCCCCCCCCTTTTCCTTAGCTGTGCTACTCCCTCTTATTCTATTGGCTTTTGAAAGCCAATAGAATAGACTCTCTTGCATAGAGTCTAATTCTATTGGCTTTCAAAAGCCAATAGGAATTGTCCAGGCTGTCTCTGCCCTGCTAAGCCCGCCAAAAGTCCCAGTCTGCAAACGGTGCGGCAAGTTGTCTGCAACGAAGGCGAGCTATCCGGAACTTTCCACCCCTCCCTGCTGAGCAACTACTAAAAATGTAAGTAAAAGAGGGCCAGGGGTGGGAGGTGGGAGGCCGGCGGGCGCAGGGAGGGTTGCTGGCGTGCGTGGGGCCCGGCGGGTGCCTTACCTCCCTTGGGCTGGGCCAGCTGGTGGCCCAGCCGGTCGTCGCCGTGTGCCGTCGCTGCCCCTTGCCAGCTATGCCTCGGCCGGCGCAGGGGGCAGCACCATGCATGTGTGGTGCTCCCCGGCAGGGAAATAATCCTCGACTTACAACCGGTTGGGAAGTCCTCAACTTACAACCGGTTGGGAAGTCCTCGACTTACGACCGGTTGGGAAGTCCTCGACTTACGACCGGTTGGGGGTCGCGGCATTAAAAAGGTTGAGAACCACTGCTTTGGAGCATATAAACCTTTCACTCTTGTGTTCCTTAACTTTGTCCTGTTTTTGCTGCTGCTGCTACTGTATGATGTCCAGTCGATAATTAAAAGGATTAGAGGGACAGAATTTTTAAGCAGATGGATGTGAATGTGTTGGTGGGTGGGTGCATCTTTGTGTGCAGTCTAATGTAAACATCTTTGTGTGCAGTCTAATGCAGTTTGTGGTGCTGGTGGTTAAGGTGTTCATTTGGGAAGCTAGAGATCCAGCTTCAATCCACCCTCAACCAGTAAAAAAATGAAAAAAAGCCCACCACTTTCTCAGTCCAACCTACCCCTTAAGACTTTGGTGGGGAAGAAATAGCCAATAATAATAATAATGCCATGGCAGGTATTGTAGGAGAAGGGCCGGCAGAGCTGGGGAGCAGAGTTAAGCGTGCCATCAGTTTAGAGTCGTTATGTTGCCACAAATGACTTGGATTAATGTTAGGTGCAAAGGATCAGGACACTACGTTAAGTAGCAGTTCAAAAGTTTTATTGCTCAAGCCTATACACAAGAATCTAAAGTTCAGTACTAAATTGGCACCAGGTAAGGGTCAACGGAATTCAAGAGGGGTTGGACTTGGAACATTTCTGGCAACATAACAATTCTACACTGATGACACATTTAACTCCGCCCCCAGCTTTGCCTGTTCTTCTCTTATAGGTATTTCAAGCTCCTGAGTGACAAGTATATTGTAAGACTAATTAATTAATGCACCTGCTTGAAGTTTATTTGGTCAAAGAGCTTCCCAGAGCAGGAGTCTCTGGAGGCAGGAAACAGATGTTGTAAGCCACCCTTGTAGTTTGTCAGGACTGATTAATTTGACAAGTTAAATCAATGCACCTAGCGACTGTGTGCTTTTTCCTGGCATGAATCAAGGGTCAAAACTCACAGTGTCCACTGCAATAATTCCACTGCAGTATCTCTGAGCTGCAGGCATCTCTGCAGTTGCTCTAATACCAGTCTTAAACTTCAACGCAAGATATACAGTCTGGATCTCCCAAATGGGAGGCACCTAATCAAGGTTGACCTATATGTGAAGTGAAGTTCTGGGTCAATACTTTCCTCCTGCTGGGCAGCAGTTGTGTTCTGCTATCAACACCTGTCCCAGTGAATATGATCACCAACCTTAGCAATCACTGTTTAGCAAAGCAATGATCAATTGCATGCAATGTCCTAAAAGGTTTTCCCTCTTAAAGAGACCCTAGCATTGAAAGAAGTAAAGAATCTTGATGGTCCTATCCATCGTATTCCAGATCTCTACGGTCACCTTCAAGTCTCCAAAACAAAAGCTGACCTGAAAGGGGGCAGAAATACATCCTGTATTTCAGATAGAAGAAGAAGCCAGGAAGAAGAGCTATTTAGCCTATGAAGGTGCTCTGTTACAAGCTTAGTTATTGCCAAAACATCTCACTATGCTGGATGGGTCTTCTATTTCCTTGATCTCCTTTCTCTAACCCAGTGGTTCTCAACCTGTGGGTCGCGATCCCTTTGGGGGTCGAATGACCCTTTCACAGGGGTTACCTAAGACCATCAGAAAACACATATTTCCGATGGTCTTAGGACCTGTCTCACTTTCAACTCCCCCTAAAATTCTTCATTCGGGTAGGCTTCCAGCGTTCAGCCGGCAGGATGCAGGTAACCCCTCCCCCCTCTCCTGCCGCCTCCCATGGCACTGCGCCACTCTGCGTCCTGTGCCTCAAGCCTCCGTGGCACAGAACTGCTGGCGTCCCCAATGGCTGCTGATGCGCTCCCCACCGCCGGCAACCATGCAAGCCCTGGCAACTGCTCCAGCTGAAGAAGTGGGTGGCTGGGAGGCCACCGTGGCACCGATCTTCTGCGCCCATCAGCTGGTTACCCTTTGAATGTGCGCTTGTCAGCTGGGAGGTCTGGCGACGGAGCCAGCCAGCGTGGAGGGCGATGGGGAGGTGGTGGCTCGGCAGGTGGGTTCTCACCTGCCCGCGAATGTCGGCACCACGGGGCTCGACACAGAGTCGATGGTCCAACATAACTTCGCTCCTCGGATGAGAAAGAAGGAATCTCTCTCGCCCGTGTCCTTCCCCCCCCTCAAGTGACAACAGCAGGTTGCAGACAACTAAGTCGGCTGGTGCAGAAAGCCCTGGAATGGCCAGTCCAGGGCGCCTGGTTGCAATGCTGGATGTCTTTTGCTCCTCCTAGAAGCCGGTGGCAAGAGAAAGAAGTCGTTCAAACTGGATGCCTATTCGCCCTTTTTTTCCCTTTTTTTTTTTGAGTACTTTTCTGCCAACCCACCCCATCGGTAAAAGAAAAAGTCTTCCACTCAAGCATAACTTTTAAGGATTTTAAGGAACTTTGAGAGGAAGAGAGGGAGAGAGAGAAAGAGAGAGTTACAGGGAGAAAAAGAGAAAGAGGGAGAAAGGGAGAGAGAAAGAAAGGGAGACAGAGGGAGAGAAAGAGAGGGAGAGAGAGAAAGGGAGAGAAAGAGGGAGAGAGAAAGAAAGGGAGAGAGGGAGGGAGAGAGAAATATAGGGAGAGAGAGAGAGGGAGAGAAAAAGGGAGAAAGAGGGAGAGAAAGAGAGAAAGGGAGAGAGAAAGAAAGGGAGAGGGAGGGAGGGAGAGAGAAAGGGGGAGAGAAAGAAAGGGAGAGAGGGAAAGAGAAAGAAAGGGAGAGAGGGAGAGAGAAATAGGGGGAGAGAGGGAGAGAGAGAGGGAGAGAGAGAGAGAAAGAGGGAGACAGACAGAGAGAGGGAGAGAGAGAGAAAGAAAGAGGGAGAGAGATATTAAATTAGTAACATGGTTGTTAAGTGAATCTGGTTTCCCCCATTAACGTTGCTTGTCAGAAGGTTGCAAAAGGCAATCACATGACCCTGGAACAATGTGACCATCATAAATATGAATCAGTTGCCAAGCATCGAAATGTAAATCACATGACCCTGGGGATGCTGCAATGGTCATAAGTGTGAAAAATGGTCATAAGTCACTTTTTTCAGTGCCGTTGTAACTTTGAACAGTCACTAAGCAAACTGTTGTAAGTCAAAGACTACCTGTACTTTATCACTTTTTTCCATTTGTAACAATGAAAATACACCCTGCATATCAGATATTTACATTATGATTCATAACAGTAGCAAAATTACAGTTATGAAGTAGCAACGAAAATAATTTTATGGTTGGGGGTCACCACAACATGAGGAACTGTATTAAAGGGTCGCAGCATTAGGAAGGTTGAGAACCACTGCTCTAACCCATCAATGATGTTGCAGGATCCAATCTGGGTCAATCTCTGGGACCAGAGGTTTAGCCTTCCAAGCTTTTGGATTTGTGCTGGAGTCCATCCTCAGGGAACTTCTCTCTGTTCGTGGGATTTATATGGTGCCTGTTGTGTGTGTGGCTTTTTAGATGTTGATTGGGATGTTGATGGTGGCTATTAAGTCAAGGAAAAAGCACACACTCTGCTAGAGTGAAGCTCCCTCAGGACAGGCTCCAGCACAAAATCTGAAAGCTTGGAAAACTAAAGTTCTGGACCTGATGACCTACCCAGATTGGATCCTCCAACATTATCCTGGGACCCGTAGATTAGCCACAAGAGAGGGAAAAAAAATCTCTCCTCCAAGTCCTTTGCCTCAAAATTACAGGTAGTCCTTGACTTACGGCCACAATTGAGCCCAAAATTTCTATTGTTAAGTGAGTCATTTGTTAAGTGAGTTTTGCCCCATTTTATGACCCTTTCTTCCACAATTGATAAGTTGGCAAACGTGGTTGTTAAGTGAATCTGGCTTCCCCATTGATTTTGCTTGTCGGAAGGTCTCAAAAAAAGGGATCACATGGCCTTGGGACGCAGCAACGGTCATAAGTATGAACCAACTGCGCAGTATCTGAATTTTGATCACCTGATTGTGGGGCTGCTGCAAAGGCCGTCAGTGTGAAGAAGGCTCCTAAGTCACTTTTTTTCAGCGCCATTGTAACTTTGAACGGTCACTAAATGAACTGTCGAGGACCAGCATGAGTGAGACTCCTGTTCCAAGAAACAGAATCCTATTTCTTCTTCTGGGAAGAAATATTTGAAAAACAAATGTATTAAGAAAATGTATACGGTCACCCAGTTCACTCCTGGTGACTCCAAAAGGCTTGCAGAAATTAGAGCCCAAATACAAACCCCAATAAACCCTCACCCCCTTTTGCAACGCAGGCTCCGGAGGTAAAACAAAATTTCAACCCTCTTCTCCTATTGCTGCCAATAACCCAATAATTTACCACTGGGATTCCTCTGTTTCTTCGTTCTTTTTTTTCCTCTTTTTTTTTTAAATCAACACCCTTTTGTACCTGCAAAGCTAGATTTAGCATCAAGACTGGTTTTCTTGGGGATTGTGCTGCATTTGTTGGATAAACCACGGAGAGGGGGAAAGGTTGTGCCTCCCACAAAATTGCCCATCTTCCCCTATGAATAAACACCCCCAGTGCAAACTCTAACAGAGCCAGCAGTTTAGAATTCCTCGGAGAATTCAGATGTTCAAACAGAGGCAGCTGGACAATGAGCTAATGGCAGATTTTCTTTACATTTTAAAGTGGGGGAGGGGGAGGGGGGAGGACAGTTTAAAATTTGGACCGGGTCATCCATTGCAGGATATCCGCTGGTGCTTTTAGGAAAATCTTGGAAGGAAGTCAGAATGCACTGGTGGCTGCTGAAAGCAATGGGATCACCAAAGGTTAATTGCATCTGGTTGCTGTTTGGCTGCAAGCTAGCATTAGAGACCGAAGGGGAGGAAATCTTCCCTGGTAATCAAATCCCATCTTCTGAACATAAACACGGTGGGGGGTGGGGGCATAGCTTCCTTTGCTGCTCAGATTCTTGTACATTGAATGTTACGTTTGAGGCGCATTGGGCGCCTTCTTTGGACTAGAATTGGTTCCAACTGGCAGCCAGCAAAATGTTGCTTTCCAACCTCTGTCTGTCTGTGGACTGCAAAGATGGTGTGCTGAGCTTGTGTCAGTGGAAGCTTGATGGAGATAAATCACCCTCCTCTTGAAAGCTGTAGCACCTGTGTGTTAATGCAGTCTGTGGGCTGGCTGCATTCTGGTGTGGTCTGATGTCATTTTTCATATATATATATATATGAAGATGATGAATGAGACTTCGTCGAAACGTCGCCAAGACACTTCAAATTCTACGTGGGAGAAAACCCGAAGAACCAAAGACCTACATACAAACACCCGCAAAAACCTCAGATATATATATATATATATATATATATATATATATATATATATATATATATATATATATATATATATATATATATATATATGTCAAGTGGTTATTTTTTAGATTGCACCCTGTAAACCCAAATATGGGAGGAAGGAATCATTCTTTCCTTTTGCTTGTTTCAGCTCAACCCAGAGCCATCTTGCAAGCACAAATATATATATATATGTTTTCTGAGGTTTTCGCGGGTGTTTGTATGTAGGTCTTTGGTTCTTCAGGTTTTCTCCCACGTAGAATTTGAAGTGTCTTGGCAACGTTTCGATGAAGTCTCATTCATCATCTTCAGGCTGGTGCTTTTGGCTTCTGCTTCTAGGAGCAATGTGTGGTCTAAGCTGTTTTTTCCTTTTAACTGCCAGTGGGGGTTTGAACTGATTGGCTGGGAGCTTGGCTATGTTCTGATTGGTTAGGGGCTTGGCTGTGCTCTGATTGGCTGGGGGGTTGGCTGTGTTCTGCACAAATATAATGTCAAAACAGCATTCTGCACAAACAGAAAAATATCCACCATCCTAAGAAACCCTAAAGACAAAACTGAGTTAGAAAATCAAGGAGTATATGAAATCCCATGTACTGCTTGCCCCACTACATACATTGGACAAACCAACAGAAGGATAAATGCACGCATTGAAGAACACAAAAACTCAGTCAAAAGAGAGGAACCAACTTCTTCTCTGGTCCAACACCTTAAAGCCACAGGACATGAAATTGATTTCAAAAAGACCAGAACAATTGCCAAAACTGAACATTTTAATAACAGAATAATCAGAGAAGCCATCGAGATAGAAAAACGCCCTCACAGCATGAACAAACGAGATGATACCTCCCGCCTACCAGCCATTTGGAAACCCGCCCTTATTGACAAACGTATTCCTAACACAAAGACTGACACCAGAAACACACAGGATGCCACCTCCACACATCCATGCAAAAAGCAAACCCAAACCCACACCAATGATGAGGCAAGACCACAGACCAGGAGCCAGACCAGAGCTGCAACATTGGCCACTTTGAACCTCTCCAGCACAACAAAGCCCCCACCCAAACAGAACACTCCCCCAGCCAATCAGAACACAGCCAACCCCCCAGCCAATCAGAGCACAGCCAAGCCCCTAACCAATCAGAACATAGCCAAGCTCCCAGCCAATCAGTTCAAACCCCCACTGGCAGTTAAAAGGAAAAAACAGCTTAGACCACACATTGCTCCTAGAAGCAGAAGCCAAAAGCACCAGCCTGAAGATGATGAATGAGACTTCATCGAAACGTTGCCAAGACACTTCAAATTCTACGTGGGAGAAAACCCGAAGAACCAAAGACACACACACACACACACACACACACAAATACTTCAATATATACAATACATATATATGATTTCAATACATATTCTTTTATCTCTCCATGTGTATCTTTCTATCTGTCTCTATCTTGTATCTCTATCTATCTGTCTGTCTGTCTGTCTGTCCGTCTGCCCATCCATCCATCCATCCTAATTTCTCTCTCTGTCTTTGAATCTATCATGTATCACTATATCCATACCATTCCTCTCTGTCTGTCTGTCTGTCCGTCCATCCACCCATCCACCTACCCATCTATTCCTCCACCCATCTACCCATCTGTCCGTCCATCCATCCATCCATCCATCCATCCATCCATCCATCCATCCATCCATCTATCCTAATTTCTCTGTGTGTCTTTGTATCTATCATGTATCTCTATATCCATATCATTCATTCCTATCTATCTATCTATCTATCTATCTATCTATCTATCTATCTATCTATCTATCTATCTATCTATCTATCTATCTATCCATCCATCCATCCATCCATCCATCCATCCATCCATCAATCTATCCTAATTTCTCTCTCTATCTTTGTATCTATCATGTATCTCTATATCCATACCATTCCTCCCTCCCTCCCTCCCTCCCTCCCTCCCTATCTATCTAAATAAAAAAGGGTGGGCAGCAAGTCAATAACCTCTTCAAGCGTTTCTAGCTCTCAGTTGTTTCCCAATCTCCATGGATGGTCAAAGAAAATTTGCTACTTGAAGCCGGGGGAAGACCTGGTGCTTCTTCCAGGCATTTGTCTTTTACACCATTTTTTTAGCAGGGCACCACTTATTGACTGGGGCTCCTCTGTGATGCCTCAGAGAGATGCATGTAACATGGCCAGAAGAATTACAAGGTCTTCCGGAGAACTAGTTTGCAATGAAATGGATATTCCTGGTCAAGGGACCAGCAGATGGTGGCTTATCCAAGTAGCCCTCCCTAGTTCCCTGCTCAAAGTGAATGATAAAGTCACTTATTAGCACCAATTAAATGTCTTCTGCACCAGAGGTTGCACTGCCCAAATGAGGCAAATTTGGGATGACTTGTACCTGCAGAACATCTCTGAGATGCCTTCAGTACTCATACATGACAAAGTGTTTTTCTCCGAAGGTTATGTCTTTTGTACTAGTAAAAGGTTGCAGCCTGATAGCAAAGAATTGCGTGGGAACATAAAGATGGCAATTATTAACTCTTCTACGGTATCTGCCAAACGGCAACAGAGTAAGGTAGCTGAATTCTTGTTGTTGCATCATTTAAAAATAATGCCCTGGTACATGAATTTCCACTTTTCTTTTACATTCTCTTTTCCTTCCAGTTCACTCTGGTCTCTTTTGCAGCTAAATCAGAATTTTTCTTGATGCAGTGGAAACAGCAGAGAGAGAGAGAGAGAGAGAGAGAGAGAGAGAGAGAGAGAGAGAGAGAGAGAGAGAGAGAGAGAGAGAGAGAGAGAGAGAGAGTTCTTGTTTTTCTTCTCGAATGAGAACATTGGACATTCTCTGGGATTTAATTCATCGGTCAGCCACAAGTCATTCGGCTCAAACTCTTAATGATGTCATTGCAGAAAATTGAGTGCTAGAATGGAATATGACCTTATTTAACTCATAGCTTGATTGTTTCATGTGGATCTTTTCAAAGAGGAGGAAAAAACTGATCATCAATGTCTTGGTTGACGCAGGTAGGCCCAAAGCAGTTACCTATTAGATATCCCTTATCTCCAGTGAGTAGGCTCATGTCATTGAGTCCTAGGAAGAATTAATCCCCAATGTCACGCACAGGCAAGCAGAACCACTCCTAAACAGCTGGAGTAAAAGTAAGCAACTTTATTGACTTCTACCTATGTTACAAGAATCTCCCCAGACTTGCTTGCGTTCCCCTGGGAATGACTAGATAAGGTCTAATGGATTTAATAATCCACTGGTCGTATAAACAGGCATAGAATCAAAATCACATGAAGTATTAGTATCGCTTTATAAATCCTTAGTAAGACCACACCTGGAATACTGCATCCGGTTTTGGTCACCACATTACAAAAAAGATCTTGAGATTTTGGAAAAAAAAAAGTGCAAAGAAGAGCACCTAAGATGATTAAAGATCTAGAGACAAAAACGTAAGAAGAACGGTTGCAGGAAGTGGGTCTGGCCAGTCTAGAGAAAAGAAGGGACGAGGGTTGACATGGTAACAGTGTTCCAGTATCTCAGGGGCTTCCACAAAGAAGAGGGAGTCAAGCTATTCTCCAAAGCACCAGAAGGCAGGACAAGAAACAATGGATGGAAACTAATCAAAGAGAGAAGCAACCTAGAACTAAGGAGAATTTTCCTGACAGTTAGAACAATTAACCAGTGGAACAGCTTGCCTCCAGAAGTAGTGGTTGGTCCATTACTGGAGGTTTGTAAGAAGAGATTGGACAGCCACTTGTCTGGAATGCAATAAGATCTAGGTCCCTTCCAACTCTATTATTCTGTGTTCTACATTTTGTCTGGAAGCTGGACCCCAGAAAGACTCGCTATGAAATTCCTTTAGGTTCTCAGCTTCTGGTAGGGCACCTGTTCAAGTCCATCTTGGTAGCCTTATGGCTGATCCACCATGTCAGCAGGGGAAATAAACCCAGCTTTAGTTTCGGAAAGGTGCTGCACTCAATCTTCTGAGCAGGATTATGGCTTGTCATTGGTGGATTGTGTTTCCTCCTTGTTTGTACCCCCAGATACACATAACCTGCTCAGGAGCTGAACTACCTAATAGCCCAGCTGCCAGAACTGTTTGTGCAGCCACCATCAGAGTCCTTTTGAAATCCAAGCTGACAGTCCTGGCTTTGATCTTGAGCAATCCGAACAGGCGTCAGGAAACCGAGCTTGTAACTCCTGCGGTTGGTCAAACAAACTTAAGGCTGTGAGCTCTGCTATTCAACATTCAGTGGTGCTTGCTTTGCCACCCAACCTGACAAGTCGCTGAAGGTAGAAATTGGCACATTTTATAAACCACAGCAGCCCTGATTTTTTGCTAGAGACCAAGTTCAAATCTTCCAGTGCGGTGAAAGCATAACTTTGGTGCAGCCTCTCTTTGTCCCAAATACGCTTTCCTTGCAAGTACCTAGGTGTTTCACATTCCTGATTTACCGATAGGCTGTAAACTCTGCTTTCCTCCAAGGAACCCCCCCCCCCAAAATCCCTGCTCACACAACGAGCTTAACTTGGTTACTGAATTAATTTATGTTCTGGGTTTTCACTGCACAGTGAACCAAAAAGTAACCAAACAGGTTGTGTTTGCATAAAAGGCTAAGCCTCATGTACTCACAAAAGTAAACTAACTGAGGTTCAAACCAATCAGGTTTAACATGTGTGAATGCCACTTCTGGGCTTTTAATCCACCTAGTTAAACACACTCTGGAAATATAGCCAAGGTGATTGTCACCTGATATTTTATCTCAACAATATTTTTTTGTAGCCCTTTTGTGAAGAAGTGACGGATAGTCCTCAACTCACAACCACAACTGGGAGCAAAATTTCCATTGCTAAGCAAGACAGTGGTTAAGTGAGTTACACCCAATTTTACAACCTTTTTCACCAGGGTTGTTAAGTGAATCGCGTGATCATTAAGTAAATCCAACTTCCCCCATTGACTTTGCTTTTCAGAAACTGGTTGGGAAGGTCGCAAATGGCTCTCGCCTTGACCCCAGGACACTGCAACCATCCTCAGTATATATCAGTTGCCAAGTACCCAAAATTTGACCATGAGACCATGGGGATGCTGCAACAGTCATAAGTGAGAGGACAGGTCATAAGTCATTTTTTTCAGTACCATTGTAACTTCAAAATGCTGCTAAACAGTTGTAAGTTGAGGACTCTCTGTATAGACCAGAGAACTCCCTCTTCCTAAATCGTTGAAGGTCTCAGAAGATACTTGCAGAGTCCTCCTAAATATTTTTCTGAAAGCCTTGAAACTTCTACTCTTTGTGTCCAGTCTGAGTGGGTGAGGTCAGATGACTTTCTAGTCCAGAATCCTTCATCCTAAAAGTGACCGTCAGATACTTGCAGAAATGGCTTTTTCATGATGTTTGTCCCCCTCAAACAGAAAGCTTTGCTTCCTCTAAACCTGGAGATTCAATGCACATTGTGTGTTGTGCAAAAAAAAAAAAAAAGGTAGCTTCTTGATTTCTCCTGTTATCTACTTTTCCTTCAGTTTGATTGAAGAGGCTAGAAACACTCCCCTCCCCCTTGCAGTGGCAATGTCCAAAGCCACCTTATTCAGACTCAGAGGTGGTTCTCTTGCCTGCCAGCTCCTCAAGGATAAATTGTGCTTTTAAATGCCATGGGTTATTTTGGAATATGTTTTTTTTAATTATTTTTTTTTTACATCTTAGGGAAAGGACAAGCTGCAACTGCAGTCACATTCCTGAATTTTCTTATAGCATCAGTCTGCTGAAAACTTCAGATCTCTTCCATCTCCAAACAGGAAGGCTATCTAACAAGACAGAGCAAATTTTAAAAACACAATGATTGCTGTTGGTTTTTTTTTAAAAAGTATCCAACAGCTGTTCAGGGAAAGCAGTCTTCAGACAAATATTACTTTGCAAATTCAGTGCCAATCAGGGGAGATTTTTATATTTCTTTCTCCATAAATGATTCTCCAGCAGGGAGGTCCAAGCTATAAATCCAAAGATTTAATGTGTTAATAGAAACAATGCTAATCTTTTTAAGAATAAATCTGCATTCTTACAAGGGACGTTAAATTAAATGGAGCTTAAAATGGTAACTTAATATGAAGCCACCGTTAAAATATCATAAAACTGAACCAGCAAGGAGGGAACTGGAACAGAGGAACACGCTTTAAAAAATGAGATCAAATGCTCCAATAAAACAGTATCGGATAAAATCAGCAAACATAAAAAATTGCAGGCCATATGAGAACAAAACTTACCTGGATTGGAATTTGTTGGAGGTTTCCAACATGTCACCTTATCAAGCACTGAATCTTTAGAAGCTAGTAGATTATTTGAAGCAAGTTAACTCTTGTTCATCTTTCTGTCGAATGTTTGTAAACCAATCCCAAGACAATCAAGATTAGAAGCTGATTTAACTGATCATTGGCTTATCTATCTCCCCTGTTTTCTTAGGGCACACTTGCTATTTCAGGTATCTTTTAGGATATTTTAGAAATGTCCTACTTCCTTAGAAAATTCTTCAGCGGTTCCGCAATAACCAGAGTTCTAGAGATGTTGGCCAAGGAACCATATGGCCACCATAAATTTTACAAAGTCCTTGGCAACTTTGGTGCATTTCCTAAGACGGATGGCTTTGAAAATTTAGGAAGGTTAATGAAATGGTTGCAGCAGAACTATCAAATCTTAGTAAGGGATTTGAGAAATTATGAGGTAGAGGAATAGAAAGAGATCTCAGCTGGAACAAGATGACCCCTTTCTTTCATTTGTGGTTCCAGGAGGAACGATCAGAAACCAACATTCATAATATTCAGTCCCCTCTCTGCCTACCAGTCAAGATGATGTATGGTTCCATCTGCCCCCAAAGTGAAGTCAGAAATTGTAACAGGCTGGAGAATCCAGTGGGAATAAAAACTAAATCACCTTTCAAAGTTTATACGCTCGGACTTTCTACTCTTTTAGGAGATCTAGGCAATCTTCACGCTCTTCCAGACTTCGTAATTCATACTTGGTGTAAGTCCTTCCGATGACACTCTGCTTGAAGCAACGTTTAAGCTTCTAATTAATGTTTAAGGGTAAGTGGCTGAAGAAAGTACTAGAGACAGATTTTTTGCTTGCTCTCTGTTTTCACTAAAAGCCAGTCAAGCGGCAGAAGACTTTGTGTTGGTCCAGGATAATCTCCTTTCTTATGTTCCACACAAGTGGGGAAGATTTCAAAATATTCCTTCTGCTGAGTCTTATCTGTTCACACATCGCTGGAAAAAAATTGAGATGTGCACTTTTTTTACAGGCTTATTTCTTCCCCCTATTTTAATGACCGTGCCAGCCAGGATGATTGAATTTTATTTTGTCAGACCAGACTGCAGATATTTCCACCTGAGTTGTGCCTGTTCTACAAGACAGCAGTTGATTAAATTGGGCTTACTTTGGTCAATGTTAGTGCAATCTTAAAGATACAGCTAGGATGTTAAGGCATTTGTGTATAAACCAGGCATTGTAGGAACTGGTGGGTGGCTTACAACACCATAAAAACCAGAATCAATAAAACATTAAAACTTCAATAATGTTAAAAACATTAGCAGGAAATTAGCTAAACTAGGGATGTCCCAAAAAGGTGCTTTGTCCAAAAGACAACTGGCCTTCTTCTTGTTATTGTTTTTTCCTTTGAAAATGTTTTGCTTTTCATCCAAGAAGCTTCTTCAGTTCAGTTCCTTCAGTTTGAACTGAAGAAATTTCTTGGATGAGAAGTGAAATGTTTTCAAAGGAAAAAAAGTTTTATTGTCTTTTGGAAAAGCATCTTTAGGACAAATGAGGGGTCCTTGGTACTCTCTGAGCTTGGTTATTTTCTTGCAATGATGATGCCACCTAGTTTGGGTCATGAAACATCTGCAAGAAAACAACCAAGCTTAGAGAGCACCAAGGTCCCCTCATGTCAACCCTGAGCTACAAATATTCTCCTTTATTGGGACAACCATGACCTGGATGATTGACAGTCTCAATAGACATCTAAACTAGGAACCAGAACATGAACGGGATGGAGGTGAGATGTTCTTCTTAAACCGCTAACCAGCTCCAGCATGGAATACCCCATCAGGATCTCCTACCTATCAGCACAGCCAGGTTTTTAGTTAAACAAACAGAAGAAAGAGGTTTACTTTGCCAAACCCAGAAGCTGTTTGGCTTTGTTCCACAGGGCAACTTGGCAGGGGAAGATGCTTCTTGACTTATTTATGGTCCTTCTGCAATCCACTCAAGGGGTTTCATAACTATACTGTACAATCCCTGGAGGAAGGAGCGTGAAAGCAGATAGACTGGTGACAGGAAACTCCATAATGTTCCAAGTGGAATATTTAAAGCCTGGTTGGCATATAGGGAGCATGGAAAGGGGTGGGGAGGAGATCTGAAGGTGGGAGGGGGTCTATGTATGCACCTGAAGGTACAAGAAATTGTAGGTGTGAATAAGTGCATTTATGAGCATGAATGATGCATGTGGTGCTGGAAAATAGATGAAATAGATGATGAACAAGCCATTGTATTCTTCCATCCATCCATCCATCCACTCCCTCCCTCTATCTCTGTTTTTCTATCTATCTATTGCTATAATCTCTCTCTCTCTCTCTCTCTCTCTCATCTCTCTCTCTCTCTCTCTCTCTCTCCTCTCTCTCTCTCTCTCTCTCTCTCTCTCTCTCTCTCTCTCAACAGCTGGTTGGGGGCATATTTCCATTTTTTAAATTGAATTAATTTCTTTTGTAAAACTTAGATTTTAAAATGTATATATGTAGGGGAAGAGATGGCAGAGCTTTTTGGCAGAGTGAAAAGGGGGATCAGCCTAGAATCTTTATGTAGCCACAAACAAAGTCCACCCTCCCTTGAATGCTGTCGAACTTTATCTAACTAGGTGCCAACCTAGTTGAGTGCACAGGCTTTTAGCAATAAATCAGTTTATTTAAATCTTCATGTGTGGACCCGGTCTTTTGCACTTGCTACTATACAAGGTTTCCAAGGATTTTCAGTTTTCTGGCTTTTGAACTGAAAATGTGTTTGGAATCCAACAGGACCCTTGCAGAAATTTATTTACCCGTATTTATGTCATCAATGTTGGTGCAGAATTATCTGTACAAACTTTCCCATGCTGCCCCGAGCATGTCGGTTATTTTTAGAATTTAGAAAAAGTAGAAAAGATTTATCTAGCTTCTTTTATCTAGTATAATCTACACACACACACACACACACACACACACACACACACACACACACAAATACCCTCAGGACTGTTCCTGAGAGCAAATGATCCATATTCATTGCTAGCAGAATACATTACACAATTCATAATGTTTACTAGAGACCAACTGTGACTGTGGACTGTTTGGAAAATCAGTATTCACATGAATGGGATTGCTTAATAGACAAATTAAGACAGCAACCCCTGAACCTCAAGATGAAAAAAAATTCTTGAACTAAGGCCATTGTTCTTTGTAAACCAGAGTTCCCCAACCTTTCTGGCTTTGTGGACTGGCGGAGGGGGGAGGAAAGAGGGGATGGTTCCATGCCAATGGTGGGCATGCGCAAACATGCATGTGCAGTTCAAATTGCACCAGCGGTGGGCACGCGTGCCGACCCCTCGTGCAAATGGAGCACGCCCACTCGCCCGCTGCTCATGCAAGTGGGGATGTGTGTGCACCTTTTCGCCCTCCACTTTTGCAGCCCGGTTGCGAACAGCTCACAGTCTTGTATTGGGCTGCGGTCAGTGGTGGGATTCAGCTGGTTCGCACCACTTCGCAGAACTGGTAGCTAATTTTTTGTTGCCCAGGCCCAGAACGGAGTTTCAGAAGCGGCATCCACACAGAGAACCAGTTGTTCACATATTTGAATCCCACCACTGGCTGCGGCCCAGGGGTTGGGGAGCCCTGTTGTAGACAAGAGGAGGGTGGAAAATAACCTGAGACCTATTATATTATTACTTATGAATATGTATGTGCGCATCATTTTCTCTTTTCTGAAATGTGTAAATGCGTCTCTTTGTCCTGCACTTTTCTCTTGCAGGAGACCCTCTCCAAGATGTACTGTCTAATAAATCACTGTAGTGAGCTTTGATTAGTTGCTTTGGGTCCTGCTTTTTGATTCTACACGACAGCGTCACATTAGATCTAATAGAGTCACAAAAATACTTGTCTAGAGTCTCTTTGGCCCTTGAGTTTCTGCTTTAAAGTTTGCACCAAGTAAATCTGCATGTGATAAAGTTCTGGAAACTCACAGATCACTTTAAAAAACATAGTGCTGAATAGCTTCTTCTTGCCCACTTTATGCAGATCTTCTAGAAATAGGCTTTTTTTTAATTAGTTGCATTTGATGGTGGGGGAAGAAGCAACAAAATAAGTAAAGAAAATGGTGAAATAAAGTAATATATAATTTAAAGTGGTGTTCTGTTGCCCAGAGGTTGGGAGAATGCAACCAGCTTGGAAAGCAGTTGTCAGACACAAGGGAGAAAGTGAACAATTTAGAGAAACCTTATTTGTAGTTTTGTTGAAAATCGTCTATACATTCAGAGTTGCACTTTGTCAACAATTCTGCCTTTCATATCACCCTCTTTTTTTGATGTCCTCTTTATTTTTTCTTTTCTGTTTTTCACATGCTCTTCAGGGCAGCAAATAGGAGGACTTGATCAGGTGACAAAGCAACTTTTCAAAAATATTGTCTGGTTGTCCCATTTTCATTATAAGCCATAATAAGCTCATTAGCAGGAGCTGGGCTTGGATTGAAAAGTGCTACATTATAGTTTGTCTTGTTTATTGTAAAATATATAACCTTCCTCCTCTAAAGAATAACTTTTGCTGAGTCAGGGTGCCTGGGATCTATCTGGTGATTGTTGCCCTAGTAGATCTGGAATTCAACTCATGGAGAAAACCCATGGAAATCTTCTAAGCCCCATGGGATGTATTGCTGATTATTTGGGGCAGAGGTTCCATGGGGCAGGTTGGCTTTGGATGCTCAAACATCTTGGAGACAAAGAGCAACTTGTCCACAGAAGTCTGACCGTGGTAAGGAGAATGCTTCAAACTGCCATGGATTGCATGAGGTGAACAGTGTCCAGAAGTCAGGAGCAAGGAACAAACAGCTAGGAGTGCAAAGAAATGCAAGGGATTTGGAAAACCACTTTACAATTGTCCAGAAGTAAATGGAGACTCAAATTGTATGGCTCAGAATCAGCAAAGCAATATTTGCGGTATGGCCAGCAGCCATATTCTGTAATTTAATTTTTGCTTTTAGTTCTTGCAGCAAGACTTTGCAGCTTTAGCGGTTTGTGTATGTGTGTGTGTGTTTGTGTGTGTATACAACAAACAGTCCCTCCCTCCCCCTCTCTCTCAGCTGCAAATCTATTTATTCACACACGCACACACACACACACACACACACACACACACACACCCATATCTCCCTACATTTGCTTTTTGATTGCACTAATATTTCATCCGGGTTCAAATTTTCTCCTGCTCTTCAGAGAAGGAGGGAAATCTCTAAGATGGCCACGTTATTTGCAGTAAGCAGAACAAGCCACTATGGAAAATGACTCTGCTTCCTGATTAATTAGAGGTCCAGGCTTAATCAATCAAAAGATTTTAGGGATTGTGAACAACCAGCTTGGTTTCATGCCTTCAGTCTGGTGATCCAGTGGAAGCTTGTTTTGTACTGATCATAATGCAGTTGTTTCCAGTTATTATTTGGGTTCACCCACTGTACTAAGCTGGTAACATCCCTTTTAAACATTTGGCTTACAGTGGTGTGTGAATCCAGTCATGGCAGTTGTTAATTAAAGATGATGGCTTAACACTTCATGCAAATTTAACCACTTGGGTCTTATTTATTGAACCCTAGTGAAGCAAAGTGTAATTTTGTGCAAAACATAAATCAGGTCCTACCCTCCTTGAATAACGTTCAAGGTGGATATTTGATAAAGCCAGTTGTCAACTCTACAATGAACATGGCTGCAGCCATTTTTCTCTTCTCATTCTAGGTTGCCACATCGAATGGAGGGAGGGGGGCTTGCCCGGTGCTTCACTAGTCAAAATAATCTTCTGTCCCGTGGGAACTAAGGTCATCTACTGCTCCCACGATCAGGGACTGGGCGTTGTATAAAAAAGCCCGCCAAATGAATATATTGGGAAATGTAGTGATGGCATAGTTTTGTGGGTGGGACATTATACTTTGTAACTGGGTAATTTTAAGTGGGAATTTCAGACTTGGTTTCACTTTTGATTGTGCCGATACTTTGTAACTAATAAACATGTTCTTTGAACAATTTCCAAGCCTCAGAGTTCTCTCTGTCTGTCAGAACCTTGACACCAGTTCGGTTTAGTGGTTAAGGCACCAGGCTAGAAAGCAGAAGACTATGAGTTCAAGTCCCACCTTTGCCATGAAAGCTGGCTGGGTGACTTTGGGCCAGTCACTCTCTCTCAACACAGCTCACCTCACAGGGTTGTTGTTATGAGAAAAATTGGAGGAGGAGGAAGGTGTGTTGGCTATATTTGCCACCTTGAGTTATTTGTAAAAATAATAAAGGTGCCACAGGTAGTTGTGGTCAATCCATAGAAAATCTGTAATTCTGCTATCTGGAATTAATTAGCAACTAGCTAATTAGCATTAATTAGCAACTAGCCAGTCCCTCCAGGACTACAGGTAGTTTTTAACTTACGACCACAATTAAGCCAAAATTATGTTGTTAAGCAACACAGTTGTTAAGTGAGTTTTGCCTCATTTTGCAACCTTTCTTGCCACAGTGGTTAAGGAATCAGTGCAGTTGTTATGTTGGTAACACCCTGAGGGAACTTCTCTCTACCCAAATTATGCTTTGGGCTCTGGAGATTCTCCATCATCCAGGTCATGGTTGTCCCAAAGGTGCTTTTTCAAGAGGCAACTGGAATTCCTTTGTTTTACCTTGAAGACATTTTGCTTCTTATCCAAGAAGCTTCTTTAGTTCATATTCAATGCATAGAATAGCCCAAAGCCCACATTCTGGAGAGAGAGAAGTTCCCTGAGGATGGGTTTCAGCATGAGTCTGAAAGCTCAGAAGACCCATCCTCTGGTCCCAGAGGATCTGACCCAGATTGGATCCTGCAACATTATCCTGGGACAAGTATATTTGCCTCCATTTGTGAGTCCATGCCCCTTGCTGCTGGTCACCCTTTCTTTCTGTCTTTCCCACCATTATAGGCTTATCAAGAAAGGAGGAACTTCTCATAATATGTCCAAATATGATAATGTGAGTCTGGACAGCCTCAATAATGCTTGTTCTGAATTGCTAAACATTGCAATCAATAAACACAAGACCTCCGCAAGGCTCAAGCTTCATATTATTAAACAGTTCTTTCTTTCCTAATCTAAGTAGGGCTTGCTTTTCAACCAGGGGTCTTCTAGTGGGGCGGGGCTAGTCTGCTTCATCTTCATTTCTATAACCTTTTCACCGAAAATCCTTCCCCAGGTGCTTTTCTAGGTGCAAATGTTCTTCCGAAATGCACAGCTTCAAACTTCTACCCACCCAAACAAGCAAGCAAACAAACAAACAAAGAAAAAAAATAGCTTGAGGGGAGAGGTTGGGAAAAAAACAAAAGCCAAGGAATCAAGGCAGCTTTTGCCGCATGCTTTTTTGTTTCAGCTGCTGTGACAAAGCCATGGGCTGCTTTTAGATGGTTTTGTTTCATTTCAGTGCAAAAGCAAAGTATTACAGCCCTCCCTGTTGATTTGATCCGTGTGATGCATTCATTAGCAAGAATACCAGTAATCATAATGTGCTACCAACATTAGCCGGTATGTTTTTGTTTTTTTTTATAAAAATGAGAATGGAGGAAGTAAGAGTTTTTGGATAGCCATAGGATATTTGGCTTGCTTGTGGGAAAATTTGTCAGTTCTGGGAGAAGAAGGAGGGGTCCAGCTTCCCCTCACCTCACCTCACCTCACCCAAACCCACCCCAATTTTAGACTAAGCAAAGCAGTTCATTTATCAAGACACTGAAAGCTAGCAAAGGGGATGGATGCCACCCACAGAGTTCTAGTTTGAAGCCAATATTTGAGGGGCTGCCACAAAGAAAGGGGAGTCAACTTATTTTCCAAAGCTCCAGAAGGCAAGACAAGAAACAATGGGTGGAAACTAATCAAGGAGAGGAGCAAATTGGAACTAAGGAGAAATGAGAAGGTGAGAACAATTAACCAATGGAATGACTTGGGTGCCGCATCACTGGAGGCTTTTAAAAAAGAGATGGAATAGCCACTTGTCTGAAACAGTATGATCTCCTGCTTGAGCAGGGGGCTGGACTAGAAGACCTCCAAGATCCCTCCGAACTCTATTATTCTGTTTGCAGAAAGTTATTCTTTTCTTCACTGGACAGTCTAGAAGGCTTTGTCCTGACATCACCAGCCTGTGGATTTGTTTACTTATTTATCTATTGGATTTAAAAACAGCCCATCTCCCTCACAGAGCAACTCTGGGCAGTTTGCAATTAAAAACACACAAACCTAAAAACCACAGAAAAAGTTATATCTCGGGAAAAGGAGCAGTTCAAACAACGAGAAAGGGTTGCTTCAGGTCTTGAGCACTGGGGGGGGGGGTCATGATCATGTTGCTTGGGAATTCTGGAAATTGAAGTCCAATGCATTGGAAAGGCATCAGATGGAGCGAGGCAGCCGAACCGCTTATCTGCATTAATTTCATATGATTTTTTAAAAAATGAAAGTATGAGTGACACAGTGGCCTAGA
Source organism: Bothrops alternatus (assembly GCA_034064705.1). Classification (NCBI taxonomy): domain Eukaryota; kingdom Metazoa; phylum Chordata; class Lepidosauria; order Squamata; family Viperidae; genus Bothrops; species Bothrops alternatus. Next base: position 422,095 of record JARGCV010000413.1, on the reverse strand, counting down.
GGTGAAGATGCTTGCCTCACACTCAGGAGGTTGAGAGTTCAATCCTAGAAAGCGACAGATGTTTTTCTATTTGGGCACAAAGAGAAAAATTCTGCTGTGAACTCCACGTAGGCGTCAGGAAGGGCAGCCAGCCAGTAAATGCTCAGCTCCATTCACTGACTCCACCCTGATAAAAGGGATTACAGGGTTGTAAAAATATTTAAAAAATGAAAGTATACATTTCTCTCATCCAGTTATCTTCAATGTATGTCTTTTATACACGTCATCATATAGCCTAGGCATTTTTCGTAGTTTTTTTCCCTCTAATTCTTCCTGCAACATGTATACCTATTCGTATGCAATCTTTGAGCCAAGCATTAAGCTTTGCAAAAATTTGGAGAAACGGGCAACACGAAGGATATCTGTGTTCAGATCTGTCTTATTATCCTACAAATTGTAAATTGGATCGGTTTTTCAGAAAGGAATCGGAGGAAAGAAACGTTGGCCTCATCTTTCATCTATTAGAAGGATACTGTCACTCAGCAAAAGGTTGAATGAAAAGACTTAACAAGAATCTCAATATAAAAGACAACATCTCGTGGACATTTTTCCCCAAAAAAAATCTCATTTATAAAACCAGGCTTAGACTGAAATCATGTTATCTGCCTTTGGAGCAGCATGTGATGAAATTCTGAATGAACCTCAAGACAATATTTTTCTATATTTTTATAGTTTACATATCTGTCTAGACATAGCAATTGCAGCCAGCAGTGAAGAACAGATGCTATTTGTTTTGTTTTTATTTTTTAAATGAGATAATAAAAGACCCTTCAGTTGCTGTTATTTACGCCGTAGATTCAGCTCCTTTATTGCTAGTGGACCAGGGTACATCGCAAATAATGATTTTTGCTTGTGTGTTTGGAATCAACAAGTCTCGGCAACTTCAGCATATAGTATCAGTTGTGAGGTGTTCTTTCTTGTTTGTTGCCTGCAACTTGTTTGCCAAGTAATTAGGAAAACAGAAACCTCCCAAGCTGGCTAGTTCAGACATAATTGCCAGCCTCCATTTACTTAACTGTGGTTTGTTGAAAAAGTCAACATTGGCTGGGTTCACTCATGTTAAATCATAAACTGTGATTTGAAAACCACGACGGCTGAGTTCTTGCTAAGAGTCAGTTTGGTCTAGTAGTCTTGTAGTGGTTAAGGCACCAGGCTAGAAACCCAGATCGTGAATTCAGTTGGGTGACTTTAGGCCAATCACCAGGAGATGGTGAGTTCTAGTCCCACCTTAGCCACGAAAACTGGTTAGGCAACTTTTGGCCAAATCAGGAGATGGTGAGTTCTAGCTCTGCCCTAGCTATGAAACCAGGTTGGGTGACTTTGGGCCAATCACACCAGGAGAGGGTGAATTCTAGTCCCACTTCAGGCATGAAAGCCGGCTGGGGGACTTTGAGCCAATCCCCAGGAGACAGCTCAAGAGAAATCACTGGAAACTCTGATTTAATTCAAGATGGTTGAAGTTACTTGCCAATGATTCTGGTTTTGTCAGATTTGTACCAGGCAAGGAAGGTGACTAGGAGTGGATTAGGAATATTTGAAGCCATTATTAGGCCTAAGGGTGCATGTCAGGGTAATTCAGCTCCAAGGGAGAAGAGTGGCAAAATTCAAGCTTAGCTTTCAAGCAATTGGGTGCCTATTGTTGTAAACCCAGTCAAAGCCACTTCCTCCTTAGATGCAAGGCACAAGGGTTTCTCTATAATGGGTCAGCCAGGACGCTTTTAAAAGAAGGTGGGGGGAGGAGTGTCCATCTACTCTTACAAACCACCGGGATCAAGATCTTTTCAAATAAGCAATATATATTCAGGGCTGTAATTAAATACATGCAGGAAATAAAATTGCCAGCATTATACCTGCCTGGGAGCAGATTATTTCTCTGCAAACAGCCAGAGGCACATGGGTCAGTCAGATAACAGCCAAGTCCTGGCCTTGGGAAATGAATTGCCAGGGGCATCAATATGCAAAATAAAGGTGAACAAGTTAAACAGGTATCACAAATGGGCATCTCCCCATATGGCAGTTCCATTTCCAAAGCATGCAGTTGAATCTTTGCATGAGGCTAAAAGCTTTTCCAAGGTACAGGTAAAACCCTCAATCTGCTTTTAACTGTCTGTCTGTCTGTCTGTCTGTCTCTGTCTCTGTCTCTGTCTCTGTCTCTCTCTGTCTCTCTGTCTCTCTGTCTCTCTCTCTCTCTCTCTCTGTCTCTGTCTCTCTCTCTCTCTCTCTCTCTCTCTCTCTCTCTCTCTCTCTCTCTCTCTCTCTCTCTCTCTCTCTCTTTCTCTCTCTCTCTCTCTCTCTGTATGTATGTATGTATGTATGTATGTATGTATGTATGTATGTATGTATGTATGTATGTATGTGTCTGTGTTTTCCCCCACAACAAGAACCTTGAGAGGTGGGTTGGGCTGGGAGAGAGTGACTGGCCCAAAATCATCCAACTGGTTTTTATTCCTACGGTGGAACTAGAAGTCACAGTCGGCCCAGGGTCACCCAACTTGCTTTCATGCCTAAGACAGAACTAGAACTCACAGTCTCCCACTGTTTGGTCCAAAGACTCCCAGCCAATTTTCATGCCTAAGGCGGGACTAGAATTCCCGGTCTCCTGATAATTGGCCCAAAGTCACCCAGCTTTGCAAAGCTTCTCCCCCCCCCCACTCCATTCATTGCATATATAATCCTACCTTTCTTCTGAGACCTCAAATCATTTCATGGAGAGGAGGGAGGTGTTGTCCTGCTACTTTTATCTCCCTAGGAAGTAAATTGGACTGACAGAGAAAGAGAAGGTAAGACTCACCTGGGAAATCTAGAATCAAGCAGAGATTTCTCCTGTGGTCTCTTCTATCTCATACCTTCCTCAATACAGGACTTTCAATATCAGAATGCCTAAACTGCCTTACTTCTGGTTCATTTTTGTCTCCTTCCCTGCAACTACCTTCCCCCCCCTTCTCTACTTCTCCTATTTTTTCCCCAGGAGATCCTCACTCAACTGAGGTAAATCAGTTCTTTATAAGTATCGCTCACTAATTCCTTGTTGGATTTTAATCTTGCTTTTTCTCACAGAGGGATGTACAAACCTGAACACTTCCTGATCAGATTTCAGAAGTTTTTGATCCATCGGATCGGCTATCTGGTTGGGCGTGGGGAGAGGGCAGGGCTCCCCAAATCCCCAAAACTCTGAGCCAGTTTTTACCAACCCAGGTTCCTTGGTTTATCTAGTTCAGCAGGGTGATTTTCTGTGTGCAGAACAGATGTTTTAACCCCGGTTCCTTCCAAATTATGCAAATCATTGCTCATTGCAAGGAGCGGAGTTAAGTGGTGAATGCTTGTATATTATGCCCTATCATAATAGGTTTTCCTTGGGGTTCCATCAACGTAATGATTGTGGTCTGTCAACTATGTTTTATGGCACGGTTTTGTACGGGAATCCAGCCATAGTGTTTTATTCAACAAACTGCATTGGAAACAAACCATCATGTCATAGATAAATCTCATCTTGTCATCCAGGGACGAGAAAGCAGTGGTTTGCATGCCTGAAGGAAAAATTGGATATTTCTGGCTACCAACCAAAAATGCCTAAATATCAGATGATCTTAAGCAGGGGTCCCCAACCTTGGCCACTTCAAGACTTGTGGACTTCAACTCCCAGAATTCCTCAGCCAGCTTGGCTGGCTGAGGAATTCTGGGAGTTGAAGTCCACAAGTCTTGAAGTGGCCAAGGTTGGGGACCTCTGATCTTAAGGACAGCTGTGATGATAGTCCAGGAAGGGTGTTGCACACAGTCCTCTAGTTCATTTAGTGACCATTCAAAGTTATAACGGCACTGAACAAAGTGAGCTATGACCATTTTTCACACTTATGACCGTTGTAGCATCCCTAGGGTCACGTGATCAAAATTCAGATGCTTGGCAAACTGACTCATATTTACAACGGTCGCTGTTTGTCCTGGGGTCATTGTGATTCCCCCTTTGGCCACCTTCTGACAAGCTAATCAGTGCCACTTAACAACTGTGTTACTAACATAACACCTGCAGTGATTCACTTAACAACGGTGGGAGGAAAGCTTGTAAAACGGGGCAAAACCCACTTAACCACTGTCGCTTCGCATTACCATTGGCTATCTGGATCCTCAAAGCCAGATGCTCCTTAGGAAATGGGCCATGATAAATACATTTTGCCAATTGATTTAAATCTTTTTTTAGGGTGCAACAAGTTAGAGACTTGACTGAATTTTTACAGGGACGTCTGTTTGTCCTTACAACATGAGCAGCATGAAAAGACAAGTCCTGGGCGAGAGGTTTGACGGGGATTGTTCAACTTCCATCTGAGATAATGTTTTCAAGTTGCCAACGATCTGGTTTCCCCCTAATGAGTTGTAAACGTTCCGCTTCAAGTTCAGAGTTTGGATCGGCACACTGAGTTGGAAGTGTTTAGTTTGAAAGGAAACAATTTTAAACTTGCCAACTTTTCTGAACTGTTACGATTTTGGCAGATAATCAGATTTGCGAGCTTCCGAAATTTCTGAACACTGTCAAATATTGATATAGTTGCTAGTTGGCTTTCTGTTTATTTATTAACTGCGTTTTCCTCTTAACATTTGGCTCATTGGCACCTTCTGGGAATTTAGAAGCTTACAATGATTTGTTTTAGTAGATTATCAAATAGTTTTGCATGATCCTGGGGACCAAAAGTATCCTGAAATTTGTTTTTTGAATATGATCCTTTCTTCTGAACTAAACGTGTCTTTTGATTCTGGTCAAGCTATACCAAAGAAAGCCGAGGAAGACACATTTTTTAATCAGTCTGGCCCAGTATTCTTGCAGCAATTCGGTATTTTGTCAGGAACATCTGACAGTGTGGCTAAACATGTTGCATGCACTGGTGTCCTTGAGAGAGTGGCTCTTAGCAGAAACACTTTTGCAAGAGTGGAATTGCTCCCACTCATCTCTGCACCTTCTTTTCCGGTCGAGCAGTAGCAGAACAAGGAAATAAGCAGAAGACAATATTCCAGAGCTGAAATCCAGAAGTTAGACGTACAGTTTGTAGAAGATGAACTTGGAACAAAGAGGTTGGTGAAGTCTTGGCAGACTGTGGCTTCTGTCATTGATCCAGCCCTTTTTAAGCAGCAGAAGAAAAGGAATGGATTGTAAATTGGTGATTAATTCATCTGCTAACACCTGAGGCTGTAGAGAGTCCAGCTCCCTGGGGCCATCTATTCTAGAAATAGTGAGTGAGTGAAAGCCAATTTAAAGTTGGAATAGTGTTGCTCAGATAAAGGAGAATATTTGTAGCTCAGGGTTGAAATGAGGCGGTCCTTGGTGCTCTCTGGGCTTGATTGTTCTCTGGCAGAGGCTTCATTATCCAAACTAGGTAACATCATCAGCGCTAGTATCAATCTAGTTTGAGTAAAGAAAGGTCTGCAAGAAGTCAACTAAGCTCAGAGAGCACCAAGGACCCCTCATTTTTGCTCAGAGCATAGGAAGCTTAGCATCCCGATATGGCTGCAGAAATCGTGATGGGGAGGGGTGTCTTTCGTGGTTTCCAAATCTAACAAAAGCACAAAGGTGCTGATCCCACAATAAGTTGGGATTAAACCTGATGACTTTAACGGATTCTTCCAACGCAGTGGTTGCATTTGCACAACACACTGTATGAGAGACAAGGCTAAAATAGAGATGAATATTTTGGGGGAGCAGGTTCAGTGTGTTGAGGTAACCTGGTCATTATTTTAGTATGATGTGTGTTTCAGGCCATCCGACTAAGCCATAATCCAGTTTATTGGTTCCACATTCCAGGAGACATCTTGTAGAAAGGTCTTCAAGAATGATTGGGCAGCGAGGTGGAGGGGTTAAAGTCCCGCAGTGACAGACTGAGAGAGTTTGATATCTTTAGTCTTGCAAAGAGAGAGCCAAGGCTGGTCTAATAAGCCCCCTCTTCAGATAGCTAAAGAGGAGAAGGTCAGGACTTTCTCTGTCTCATCTTAGAGCGTGTCAGGACTTTCTCTGTCTCATCTTAGAGCGTAAAACATGAAATGATGGTCTTAGTTGCAGCAAGGCAGATTTTAATTGGATCTTCTGAACATTTCATAATGGCAAGAATAAAGTAACAGTTAGCCAATTACCCAAGGAGATGGTGCGTTAGCCTTCTTGGGATGTGTCAGAGCAAGAAAGCTGAATAGTTACGGTACCTGGAAGGAATGGTTTACTTTGGATGCCAGCCCTGAGCAGGGAGTTGGACTGAATGGGGAAGACAGACCTTTGCCAGCTCTTTGATTCCACACTTTTCAACTGCTAGATGCAAATCCTCAAAGACAGGCACCGTAATCAGTGCAATCAGATCTCAGGGAAGGCATTTCACAAATGCAGGTGGGTTACAGGTCTGCATATATGAATTAGCTTACATTAGCTTATATGATTAATTCAGTTCTTTCCCTACAAAAAGCAAGGCGAGGAAGACCCACTCAATTCATCTTTTAAAAAGAAGTGTTCCCCCCCCCTTCTGCAGCTTGTTAAATGCAGCACATATGAGTTTGTTTCACTGTGTGCAGCTGGGTTCTGTTCTCTCTGTGTCTCTACAAGTCAGCAGCTTCAGATTTGGTCTCCTTCCAAAGAGTCATTGATGTGGACCTTATTTGAATTTGCTCAAACTGATTCTGTTTAGTACAGGATGTCAATGAATCTGAAGCGTACCAAAAGTATTATACAGTTTGATGTCCAGAATCTCCTACTGAGAATTAACCCCCTTCCTGACATCTAAGATGCTCAAGCAATTTTCCATACCAGTTCAAGGTTGGGAAACCCTTCCTTCCTTCCTTCCTTCCTTCCTTCCTTCCTTCCTTCCTTCCTTCCTTCCTTCCTTCTTCCTTTCCTTTCCTTTCCTTTCCTTTCCTCCCTCCCTCCCTTCCTTCTTTCCTTCCTTCCTTCCTTCCTTCCTTCCTTCTTTCCTTCCTTCTTTCTTTCTTTCTTTCTTTTTTCTTTCTTTCTTTCTTTCTTTCTTTCTTTCTTTCTTTCTTTCTTTCTTTCTTTCTTTCTTTCTTTCTTTCTTTCTTTCTTTCTTTCTCTACATTGCATTTGTCAGAAATGGTACAGTTGCAATCCATCTACCAAAAACTTTATTTTACCTGATTTATTAAAGAAATGCCAAGCCTCTTGTAATTAATTACTTTCTTAGTAATTATTGGCTGTTTTCAAGGATGGCTTTTTATCCATGATGCACAATGTCAGGCTTGATGCCCGTGAGCAAAATGTTGAAGGTCTGTATCAAATCTTTCTTGAAAGCCTTACTTTTCAGTCAAATATGATTTCAAAAGTGGAAGGAGCACAGTTGTTTCCTAGGCTCCACACCTGATATTATGGGAAATTGGCAAATTTGTAGGACAATTATTTACTTTGGAAAATGCTTTGTAGCAATCAATGATGTTGAAGGATATGTGTCAGGATTGAATTGCTGTATTGCCTTCTAGCCTCCATTGCTAATCAACTTGCCAATGAAAAGGGGGGAGGGCTGGAAAGGAAAGGGAGGAAATGGGATGCCAAGAAGCCATTCGCGAACCAGGAGAGCCTGCAAAACACCAAGGTCACTACTGCAGGTGCTCGATGGAGAAGTGGACTGTTCCCTTAACAAAAAGAAGTTTTACCTTTAAGAAGAGACTGGACAGTCACTTATCTGAGATGGTATAGGTTCTCCTGCTTGAGCGGAGGGCTGGAATAGAAGACCTCCAAGGTCCCTTCCAGCTCTGTTCTGTTCTGTTCTATTCTTCTACTATTGGACAGTGTGAACACCTAAGGGGTGGGGACAAAGGAATCTATTGTTTAACTAGGCAAGCTTTTGCTCTGGAAAAAACAAAGCTGGTTTACCTTCTTCAGTTCCGAGATGGTATATCCAAAAAAGGTTTTACCTTTTGGGACCTGAGGGCTCCTCTTTTGGGGCTTGCCAGTTGGACCATGGACAATGCCATCCCTATAAGGCAGGGATGAAAATAGAGGGTGGTAGCTCATGGACGTAAGCCTAATTTCACCAGATATGAGACTCATAAAGCTTCATGTTCATCTGTGCCATCAAAGAAGCTCTTGAGTGCTATGGAATATCATTGTTCCAGAGATCTAGATCACAGGGAAGCAAGCAGCAAGAATAGACTTATCGTTTGAATATTACAGTAGAAGATATTGTTTCCAGACTATGATTCTTTTGCAAAATAGGAAGCCCTAAGATGTTTCCTATTGATCTCAAGAACTTCAAAACAGAGACCTAAATTCTGCATTAGGGGTCAGTTTACCAACCACATGAAAGAATTTTCACATTTGTAAATGATGGATGAATAGGAATCAAGATTACCAATGTCACCATAGTTTAATTTTTCAGTGAGGGAGCTCTTTATCTCTTTGCTGTTCTCTAGAAAGAAGTGGATCAAAAGGAGAGACATCCTCTCTCAAGTGAGAGGCCTTTCAGCCACAATCAGTGTCTTGCAATACTTCTTAATTTTGCTATCTTTGTTCTCCTAGTTGCAGTGAAACAACTCAAGAAAAAGAGAAACTGAGTAGAATTGAGAAGCGTATCCAGATATTATCCAGATAAGAACTTAAGTAATGGGTGCATTCAATAATTGTGACTCCTTCATAATTTAATGAAGAGCCTTGAACTCCAAGCCTTGGTAAGCTGCTTGTTGTCCACTTAATTACGATGCTCCCATTTAGTTATACATTCATAACTAAACAACCGGGAGATGCTATTTTTGGATCGTATTTATATAGATTGTGCTGCAGGATACTTCAAAGATGCTAGAGGGTGTTATTTGTTGTTGTTCTAACCCAGCGGTTCTCAACCTATGGGTCGCGACCCCATTTGGGGTCGAACGACCCTTTCGCGGGGGTCGCCGGACACCGCGGTCCGCCATTTATTTATTTTTGAATTTTTTTGAATTTTTTATTTATTTTTTATTTATTTTTTTGCTTGTGCGCGCCGCACATGCACAGATCGGCCCGTCGCGGTCCGCAATTTTTTTTTGCATTTTTTTTTGCATTTTTTTTTATTTTTTAAAATTTTTTTTGGCGTGCACGCGTCGTGCATGCGCGGATCCGCCCGTCGTGGTCCGCCATTTTGTTGTTGTTTTTTATTTTTTTATTTTTTTTTGCGTGCGCGCGCCACGCATGCGCGGATCGGCCCGTCACGCACGCGCCGCGCATGCGCGGATCCGCCCATCGCGGTCCACCCTTTTGTTTTTTTATTTTTTTTGTTTGTTTGTTTGTTTGTTTTCGGCGCGCGTGCCCGGGTCGGGGTCGCGGCGCACATGGGCGGGGCAAGTGTGGTCTCAACCTGAAAAAGGTTGAGAACCACTGTTCTAACCAAATAAATATTCCATCTTCCAGTTGTTATTTCATTGCAAAGGAGCCCATGTGACATTGAATCAGGCGTCTGCACCTTAAGATCCCAGGATACCATTGATGCCCCAAAGAATTTCAAGAAATTGCACCTGACTTTTAATACGACGGAGGGGAAAATTGTACAAGCAATATTCTTGCTAACTCAATAGAATTAATTTTAATTAGATACAAATGTCAATCCAATTGCATCCCTATTAATTAAATTGGCCTGGTCCCCCTCGTCTCTTTGTCTTGAGTCAACCTAATTTGGGCAGGTTTCTTCCTGGCCTGCCATGTGAAGGGCGCGTGAAGCTCTCGGCTTGAGAAAAGATTTGCCTTTGAGCATTCAAGACTGAGGTCGAAACTAAGGAAGTCACTATGGCATTGTGTCTATGGAGATTCTCAGTCCTCCAGGTCCTGGTTGACCCAAAGGTGCTTTTTTTTTTTCAGGAGGCAACTGGACTTTCTTGTTTTTCTTTGAAGACGTTTTGCTTCTCATCCCAGAAGCTTCTTCAGCGCTGACTGGATGGTGGGGAATGGAAGGATTTATACTCCTGACAGACAGCTGGTCATTTGCCTTCTTTTAGAGCAGCGGTTCTCAACCTTTTTCAGGCCGCAACCCCAACCTGCGGCGCGCATGCACGGCATGGCCCCGACCCGTACCACGCATGTGCGGTGCGACGGCCCGCATCATGCATGCACGGCGCGATGGCCCGCACCGCGCATGTGCGGCGCGACAGCCCGCATCACGCATGCGCGGCGCGACCATGCGCTTCGCGCATGCGCAGCACGACAGCGCGCATCGCGCATGCGTGGTGCGACGGCCCGCATCACGCATGCGCGGTGCTACCCCGCGCATGCGCGGTGCTGCCCCCTGCGCTGGCCGAGGGGAAAAGGGGGAAAAAATGGCGGACTGCATTGTTTGGCGACCCCTGTGAAATGGTCGTTCGACCCCAAATGGGGTCGCGACCCACAGGTTGAGAACCGCTGTTTTAGAGAGTCCTTGAGGCCACCTGGAGGTTGACCTGTGTCCTCAGGGTCACCTGAGTGGTGCCAATGGGTCTGGAGCCTCCTTGGCTGCAGGATGTTTTCTGCCTTGGGTTCCTTCACGGTCAAAGACAGGCGCAGGCTGTTGGGGATGAGTCGGTGTTGTCTGCTTCTCAAACTGAAGCGCAGACGTTTCCTGCCGTCTGCAATGTTTTCTGCAAATGCGTTCACACTCCCTCACCATTCGAAGGGTGTCCATGCCAAAGTGCATTCTCACTCTTGGATGCTTATTGGGTAACACCGGGCCAAGTAGAGACCAAAGGTAATAGATGCATAGTTATGAGCATAACCAACTCCTCAGCTCTTCTAGGTCTCACCTTCATGCTTTTAATTAATTATTTGATCCATTGAATTTTGGGGTGGTGGGTGGGTGGGTGGAAGGCCTTTTTGAATCCTTGGTGTTTTCTGAACTTGGTTGTTTGCTTGCAGACATTTCATTGCCCAACTAGGTAACATCATCAGTGCTAGTGAGCATGGAACAGTAAACTCTGCATTTCTTTGCACTGAGGACGTAGCCTAGTTTAGAGAAGCAACCTAGAACTAAGGAGAAATTTCCTGACAGTTAGATTAATTAATCAGTGGAACAACTTGCCTCCAGAAGTTGTGAATGCTCCAACACTGGAAGTTTTTAAGAAGAGATTATTTGTCTGAAATGGCATAGGATTTCCTTTCTGAGCAGGAGGTTGGACTAGAAGACCTCCAAGGTCCCTTCCAACTCTTTTATTCTGTTAGTTTGGTGCTGAAACATCTTCAGGCAGACATGAAACCCCAAAAGCACCAAGGACTTCACAGTTCAACCCTGAGCTACAGATAAATTTTCTTCTGGAGGAGGGTCCTTATCAAGATTTAATGGTCCAGGTTGTCTATTTATTCTGCTAATCAGTGCCAAAGTGGACACACTGACCTTATGGATATTGTTTAATTAAGCTTATCACTACAGTCCCAATCTCACTTCCCAATGGATAATTGTAACTAATTCAATATCCTCTCTTAAGGATCCTCACAATAAATGCCAGGGGCTGTAATTCACTGCCAAGAATCTCCCCTCCATCGCTGCTATATGAAGCAAGGATGTCCTGGAAGGCAGAAGAAGGACCATTGGACTCTGTTCTGTTCTGACCATCAGAGTTTCCATTCTTTCTTGAATTTAACCAGGTTACATCTGCCTCTCTGCTCTTTACTCGCCCACATTTAATTGGCACACATCCCTTTCAGCTTGTTTTCTGAGACTTTGAATTCTTCTGCTCTTATTATCTGAAGGAGAAGAAGAGGCAAAGCCTGGGGACAGAGTCAAGCAAGTATAATAGAATAACAGAATAACAGAGTTGGAAGGGACCTTGGAGGTCATCTAGTCCAACCCCCTGCTCAGGCAGGAAACCCTATATCATTTCAGACAAATGGTTGTCCAGTCTCTTCTTAAAAACCTCCAGTATTGGAGCATTCACAACTTCTGGAGGCAGATTGTTCCATTGATTAATTGTTCTAACTGTCAGGAAATTTCTCCTTAGTTCCAGGTTGCTTCTCTCCTTGATTAGTTTCCATCCGTTGTTTCTTGTCCAGCCTTCAGGCGCTTTGGGAAATAGCTTGACTCCCTCTTCTTTGGGGCAGCCCCTGAGATACTGGAAGACTGCTATCATGTTATCCCTTGTCCTTCTCTTCATTAAACTAGACAGACCCAATCCCAGCAACCGTTCCTTATATGTTTTAGCCTCCAGTCCCCTGATATCTTTGTTGCTCTTCTCTGCGCTCTTTCTAGAGTCTCAACATCTTTTTTATACTGTGGTGACCAAAACTGGATGCAATACCAGGGCATTATAAAGTGGTATTAACACTTCATGTAATCTTGATTCCATCCCTCTGTTACTGCAGCAAAATGAAAGTGTTCACAAATCAATCAATCAGTCTAGGACTTCATGCATTAGATGTTTGGGGTGAATGTTTTAATAAATCTTAAGAGCCTTTAAAATATTTTTCAAAGTTTGTCTATCATATTTCTAGGGTTTGCGTGCTAAGTAATTTGAGATGTGCCTGACTCCTATGATTTGGTTTTATGATTTAAAGTCATTGCATGTGTTGACATAATTTGGGAGAAAAAAATAGAGCAGTCCAAGATGTACATTTGATATTAAATGACACTCCCAAATTACTGTATGGAATTTAATGTTTGATAAAAAAAAATCAGTTTCTATTGAGCTTGGGGTCTAGGAAAGATAAAAGAGAAGTTAAATAGTTAATTCAAGAAATGTGTTCCCATTGATTTTTGAAATGTCATTATACTGTAAAAATGAGAAATTGGAGCAAGATATTTTTATATGAATTAGATGTGATAATAAATTGAAGACTCTGTTAGATCTTTATTAATATTCTATAGATTTTTTTCTTCTTCTTTTCATTCATTCAGCTTTAGTTCACTTCAGCCATTCTGGTTAATTTCCTTTCTGACTGTAATCACTGCATTATTATTATTCTCTACTGTTTATTATATGTTGGAGAAAGAAAAAAATGTACAGGTTTGTGCCTTTGACAAATAAAATGAAATCAATTAGCTGTTAAACATCTTCTATCTGGCACCTGTTAATGCTCTCTGACTCATTCTAGATTCTGTTTCCTTTTAACGTTTGATAAACTTGGCATTGCTATCCTGAAAATCCAGCCATCTCAGGCTCCAGCATAGTCATTAATTAATTAACTAAATAATTAATATGCCACCCATCTCCCCATCAAGCAGCTGCATTTTGCATGAATACAATAATCTACTAGCTGATTCTGAAAAAAGAAAAAAATTATATCTAGATCTGTACGGAGAAAATAGAAGGGTTCCTCTCCCTCTTGTGCCCCGCAATAACAGTCTTCAACTTTGTCTGTGTGTGTGTGTGTGTGCGTGCGGCACATGCATGGCCTTAAACTTGCACCAGATTCAAAAAATGCAAGGAGAAAAAGAACCGTTTGCTTTGCCTGTTCTGGTCCTCTCCCTCTTCCTTTTTTCTCTTTCATTTGGGAAGGGAAAGGGGAAAGAGAAGAGGAGAGGGAGAGGAGAAGAGAAATAGAAGGGAAGGGAGAGGGAGATGAGAGAAGAGGAAAAAGGGAAAGGAAAGGAAAGGAAAAGAAAGGAAAGGAAAGGAAAGGGGATGAAAGGAAAGGAAGGGGTGAAAAGAAAGGAAAGGAAAGAGGATGAAAGGAAAGGAAAGGAAGGGATGAAAGGAAAGGAAGGGATGAAAAGAAAGGAAAGGAAAGAGGAGGAAAGGAAAGGAAAGGAGAAAGGAAAGGAAAGGAAAGGAAGGGATGAAAAGAAAGGAAAGAAAAGAGGATGAAAGGAAAGGAAAGGGTGAAAAGAAAGGAAAGAAATGAGGAGGAAAGGAAGGAAAGGAGAAGGAAAGGAAAGGAAAGGAAAGGAAAGGAAGGGATGAAAAGAAAGGAAAGAAAAGAGGATGAAAGGAAAGGAAAGGAAAGGAAGGGATGAAAGGAAAGGAAGGGGTGAAAAGAAAGGAAAGAAAGAGGATGAAGGAAAGGAAAGGAAGGGATGAAAAGAAAGGAAAGAAAAGAGGATGAAAGGAAAGGAAAGGGTGAAAAGAAAGGAAAGAAATGAGGAGGAAAGGAAAGGAAAGGAGAAGGAAAGGAAAGGAAAGGAAAGGAAGGGATGAAAAGAAAGGAAAGAAAAGAGGATGAAAGGAAAGGAAAGGAGAAAGGAAGGGATGAAAGGAAAGGAAGGGGTGAAAAGAAAGGAAAGAAAAGAGGAGAAAGGAAAGGAAAGGAGAAAGGTAGGAAGGAAAGGAAAGGAAGGGTGAAAAGAAAGGAAAGAAAAGAGGATGAAAGGAAAGGAAGGGGTGAAGAAAGGAAAGAAGAGGATGAAAAGGAAAGGAAAGGAAGGGATGAAAAGAAAGGAAAGAAAAGAGGAGAAAGGAAAGGAAAGGAAGGGATGAAAAGAAAGGAAAGAAAAGAGGATGAAAGGAAAGGAAGGGATGAAAGAAAGGAAAGAAAAGAGGATGAAAGGAAAGGTAAGGGTGAAAAGAAAGGAAAGAAAAGAGAGGAAAGGAAAGGAAAGGAAGGATGAAAAGGAAAGGAAAGAAAAGAGGATGAAAGGAAGGAGAAGGAAAGGGAGGAAAGAGGGATGAAAGGAAGGGAAGGGGTGAAAAGAAAGGAAAGAAAAGAGGAGGAAAGGAAAGAAAGGAGTAAAAGGAAAGGAAAGGATAGGAAGGGATGAAAAGAAAGGAAAGAAAGGTAGGAAAGGAAAGGAAAGGAGAATTGGAAAGGAAAGGAAAGGATGGATGAAAAGAAAGGAAAGAAAAGAGGATGAAAGGAAAGGAAAGGAAAGGAAGGGATGAAAGGAAAGGAAGGGGGTGAAAAGAAAGGAAAGAAAGGAAGGGGTGAAAAGAAAGGAAAGAAAAGAGGAGGAAAGGAAAGGAAGGGATGAAAAGAAAGGAAAGAAAAGAGGATGAAAGGAAAGGAAGGGGTGAAAAGAAAGGAAAGAAAAGAGGAGGAAAGGAAAGGAAAGGAAGGGATGAAAAGAAAGGAAAGAAAAGAGGATGAAAGGAAAGGAAGGGATGAAAAGAAAGGAAAGAAAAGAGGATGAAAGGAAAGGAAGGGGATGTTTGAAGGTTTGTTTGTGGAAAGGAAGGGTAAGTTGGTTTGGTTTGGTTTGTTTTGTGGTGTTTGTTTGGTTTGTTTTTGTTTTGTTTGTTTGTTTTGGTTGGGTGTTTGTTTGGTTTGGTTGGAAGGGATGAAAGGAAAGGAAGGGGTGAAAGAAGGAAAGAAAAGAGGAGGAAAGGAAAGGAAGAGGATTGGTAAGGATTTTTGTTTAAAAAGGATTGAATGGGCTTTTCAGGGATCTAAAACTGGGAAAAAGATTCTCAGAATTCCTTCTATTGAAGAAGTGGGGGGAAGACTTCTGCTTATTTGGCACGGGTGATTTTTCTATTGCCCTCCAAATCTCCCTGAAAATAATAACCAATAATAAATAATCAGGGGCAAATTGCTTTGCCCACTTTTTAAGCATGATGCTCAACACCCAGCAAGTCAGTTATATATCGTCAATAAAGACGAAAGCAGCCCCCCAAAAGAATATGTTCCATCTTTTAGCAATGATAGCTCCATCTCTTAGCTTGCATATCACGCTAGTTGATACAAATGTCTTGATGTTTTTCTTTTATCTGCTAGCAGTTTACTGCAAAACAAACAAACAAACCCCGACAACATTCAAAGTACTTTTGTTATGAAGTTCTCCATTTCAGGACGATGGGGGGGGGAGGCTGGTGTCATAGGATGCTCTAACATTCAAGGGCATAGGAAAAAGCAGGCATGTAATTATGTGATTTAATTAAATGATTAAGATTGAAGTGAAATCATTCTTAAGAAGCAAGACTGTGTTGTTTACTTTGGGAAGAAGGCAGAAGGGAAACGGAAAGGAGGAAGAGAGGGAGATTTTTTTTTAAAAAAAAAAGGACATTGAAAAAGCTGATCTTGGCTACCTTAGACAAGAAATGATAGACATCAGTAAAATTGAAAGCCAAGGGAGCTATTTGCTTGCAATTATAGAATCATCAACATTACAACAGCTGAATTCACACAAGGTATGATCACCTGGTTACTGATTTAAATGGGGAGGGGGAGGGTGTCCCACAATGCTTTGAATGATAAGCAACTAGATTCAGGTTAATGCATTAAACTACCCCAAACTGACCAGCATTAATGGTCCTTGGTGCTGTCTGTGTTTGATGGTTTTCTTGCAGATGTTTCATTACCAAACTAGGTAACATCATTAGTGCTATGGGGGAGTGGGGTTTGGGGGGGAGGAGGAGGAGGAGGAGGAATCCTTAATGCTCTCTGAGCTTGGTTGTTTTCTTGCAGATGTTTCATTACTAAACTAGGTAACATCATCAGTGCTACGAGGGAGTGGGGTTGGAGGGGGAGGAGGAGGGGGGAGGATGGTGGGGTCCTTGGTGCTCTCTATGTTTGGTTGTTTTCTTGCAGATGTTTCATTACCAAACTAGGTAACATCATTAGTGCTCCAGAGGAGTGGGGTTTGGGAGGAGGAGGAGGAGGTGTCAAGGCTCGGTCTCTTTCTCTCTATTTTTCAAATTATGCTCATTTTTTGCTCTCTCAAATTTGGAAGCCCTCCACTTAAAACCTGGCCATCTTTTCCCATTCCACCCAGGCACTTACTTAGTTTGCCATGCCTGAATAGATGGGACTCTCTAAATTCCATGTGCCTGGGGCACAGATGCTTCTGCAAATAAATGCTCCTCGATTGTCCTGCTTGTGGCCATTTCAACATGCCTCTCCCTGTCCGTCAAATCTCAGAATCCAGCTCTCTCCCTCCTTCATTGCTACTCCTGAAATCACCACAGACATTCTGTCACCAAGCCTCTCCAAACGCCACATTTCTACCTATTTCTTACTTCCTTAGCTTTGGTTGGCTGGATGTTTTTATTACTTTTTCTCCCCCACTTCATCAGTACTAAAAAATCTTCCAGTGAGTCACATGCTAAATGACTTCTCTTCTAAGGTTATTTCTCTCTTAATGGGAGTGTGGGAGATCAGTGCATTTAAAGCAGAATCTGCCAGAGCTAGGTGGGAAAATGGTAGTCTGGTTCTGATGAGCAAAATAGGTAAGTGGAGAAGAGACACTTGGACAAAGTGTCTGTACAGATTAGGCAAAGCCTGGCTCAAAAAACAGTAATTGTGAGAAGGGCCTTGGAGTGCTAGTGGACAATCACTTGAACATGAGCCAGCCCTGTGCGGCAGCAGCCAAAAAAGCTAATACATAAGAACATAAGAAGAGCCATGCTGAATTAGGCCAAAGCCCATCGAGTCCAGCATTCTGTGTCACACAGTGGCCCACCAATTGTACATGGGGATCTTGAGCAGAAAGAGAAGGCAAAACCCTCCCTTTCCCTTGACCCCCAACAAATGGTACCCAAGGGAATCCTGCCTGCCTCAACCAACATAGAGGCGGCACATGGACATCCATTTTAATAACCACCGATACACTTTGCATCCATGAATCTATCTAGCCCTGCCTTGAAGCTGTCAAGGCTGACAGCTGTCACGACCCATTCAGGAAGTGAATTCCATAAATCAACGACCCTCTGGGTGAAGAAATATTTCCCTTTATTTGTCCTCACTTTCTTACCTATGAGCTTTAGGGAGTGCCCCCTTGTCCTGGTATTGTGTGATAGAGAAAAGAATTTTTCTCTCTCCACCTTTTCTATCCCATGCATGATTTTATACACTTCGATCAAGTCACCCCTTAAACACCGTCTTTCAAGGCTGAAGAGACCAAGGCGTTGCAATCTGGTTTCATAAGGGAGGCGCTCCATTTCCTTGATCATTCTTGTTGCCCTTTTTTGCACCTTTTCCAGTTCCATTATATCCTTCTTGAGGTGCGGTGACCAGAACTGTACACAGTACTCCAAGTGTGGTCTCACCATCGATCTGTACAGAGGCAATACAACACTTGCTGACTTATTTTCGATTCCCTTCCTAATCATGCCAAGCATGGGATTTGCTTTTTTTTTACTGCTGCTGCGCATTGGGTTGACATCTTCATCGAGCTGTCCACCAAAACCCCAAGATCCCTTTCTTGGGTTGTCTCAGAAAGTTTGGTCCCCATCAGTTGGTAAGTATAATTGGGGTTCTTTGCCCCGATGTGCATAACTTGTTTAGGTTAAAATGCATTTGCCACTTTGTTGCCCACTCACACAATTTCGAGAGATCCTTCTGAAGCTCCCGACAATCAGTTTCACTTTTCACAACCCGGAACAATTTAGTGTCATCAGCAAACTTGGCTACCTCACTATTAACTTCTACATCCAGATCATTGATGAATAAATTAAAAAGTAAAGGTCCCAAAACTGAACCTTGGAGTACACCACTTCTCACTTCTTTCCATTTATTGCCACCCTTTGCTTCCTACAATTTAGCCAGTTACCAATCCAGGACAAGACCTGTCCTCTAATTCCGTGGCTGGAGAGCTTTTTTAGGAGCCTTTGGTGAGGAACTTTGTCAAAAGCCTTTTGAAAGTCAAGATATACAATATCAACTGGGGCCCCTTTATCTATGTATTTATTTACACCCTCAAAGAATTCTAACAAGTTAGTAAGACATGATTTGCCTTTGCAGAAACCATGTTGATTTTCTTTCAGCAATGCCTGTTTTTCTATGTGCTCTGTAATTTTATCTTTAATAATGGTTTCCATCAGTTTGCCTGGAACTGAGGTTAGACTGACTGGTCTATAGTTTCCTGGATCACCTCTGGATCCTTTCTTGAAGATCGGGGTTATATTTGCTTCCCTCCAATCCTCCGGTACAGTGCCTGATCTTAGAGAAAGATTGTATATTTTAGCTAGAAGTTCAGCAATTTTACACTTGAGTTCCTTGAGAATTCTAGGGTGGATGCCATCTGGACCTGGCGATTTGTTGACGTTTAGTTTAGAAAGGCATGCAAGAACATCTTCCTTGTTTATCTCTATCAGGTTTAATTCTTCTATTTCCCTCCCTGGGAAAACTAATTCAGTGGCAGGCAAATGTTCTCTATCCTCCTCGGTGAAAACGGAGGCAAAGAAGTCATTTAGCTTCTCAGCAATCTCCTTGTCTTCTCTGATTATCCCCTTCTGACCATTGTCATCAAGTGGCCCAACTGATTTTCTGGTTGGGTTCCTGCTTCTGATGTACTTAAAAAAGGTTTTGTTATTATTTTTAATATTCTTGGCTATATGCTCCTCAAAGTCTCTCTTGGCTTTCATGACTATCGCCTTGCATTTGGTCTGCCAGAGTTTGTGATCCCTCCTGTTCTCCTCAGTAGGAAGAGCCTTCCATTTCTTAAATGAGTTTTTCTTCTTTCCAATAACCTCCTTTACCTCATTCGTAAGCCATACTGGTATCCTCTTGGACTTTCCAATCCTCTTTCTTCTTTTAGGAATGCATTTTATTTGAGCCTGCTGTAACGTATTTTTAAACAGTTTCCAAGCATTTTGGAGGGATTTGACTTTTTTTACTGTTCCTTTTAGTTTCTTCTTTACTATTTTCCTCATTTTGTCAAAATTTCCTCTGTGAAAGTTTAAGGTCTCTGTGTTAGTTTTCACTGACAATTTGCTATCCATGGTTAAGTTGAAGGTTATTGTGTTGTGATCGCTGGTTAGTGTTGTGGGTGTCTCTGGACCAGCTGGGGAGGTGTCGGAGGATGAGGAGGGGGAGCCGGGCCCCTCTGAGTGTTTGCCCCTCCCGGCAGCCGAGCCAGGCCCCTCTGAGTGTTTGCCCCTCCCGGCAGCCGAGCCAGGCCCCTCTGGGTGCTTTCCCCTCCCGGCAGCCGAGGCAGACAGGGAGGAGATTGAGATGCAGTCTGCATCGGAGTCTCAAGGTGCAGAATCAGACTTGGAACAGGAGAATGTATGGCTGGATCCGAGAGTTCGAAGGGTTAATAGGAGGAGGGTTCAGTTAAGTAGAAAAAGGAAGTGACGTATCGGAAACTGTATTAGAGGAGGAGAGAGAAATTAAGCCTTTGTCACGAGCAACGTTAATTAGAGATTGGCATGGAAACTTTCGCAGTGAGTTGAAACAGAGTTTTCTGGTGTTTTTGAAACCTACCGAAAAATAATGAGGTCTTGGACAATGTGATAAAGAAAGAGTGTTTTAAATTGGAAGGTGGGAGGATAGCATATTTATCCTAAATGTAAATAAATCAGTGTTGGCCGTTCCAGCCAAAATAATGCCAGCAGTTTGCTTTGAAATGACTTAGTTTGAAATGTGTTAATTAAAAACTATTAAAGACATCTTTATGTGGATTTTAATGAGCTGAGAGTGGCCAGACATAACAGTTCCTATGGGCTCGGTTACAAGGACATCATGAACCAAATCCTGTGCATTAGTTAGAACCAAGTCCAGGATCCCCTTTCCCCTGGTAGGTTCCATGACCATCTGCTCAAGGGAATAATCGGCTAACACGTCGAGGAACCTTGTCTCTCTTTCATGTGTAGAACAAGAATTTACCCAATCTATTTGGGGATAGTTGAAGTCCCCCATTATGACTACCCTATTTCTTTTTGAGGCCTCCTTAAATTCTTTTTCCAAATAGCAATCTGCCTCTGGAATTTGGTTGGGAGGGCGATAGCAGATCCCTAACATCAGATTAGTTTCCTGTCCTGGGATTTTTATCCACAATGTTTCTGTGGGTGAGTTTGAATTTTCTTGAATTTCGAGTTCATGAGATTCTAACTCCTCATTTATGTACAAGGCCACGCCACCACCATTTCTCCCTCTCCTGTCCATCCTATACAATTTGTAACCTGGAATCCTTGTGTCCCATTGGTTTTCATCTGTCCACCAGGTTTCTGTTATGCCGATAATATCAATATTATTTTCCTTCACCAAGCATTCCAATTCCCCTATTTTTGCTCGAATGCTTCTAGCATTTGTGTACAGACCTTTATATGTAATTTTCTGGTGCACTTTCAACTTTGACTGTGGATTTTGACTGTAGAATTTGGTTGTAGAATTTGTAGATGGTCTACCATGTCCTTCTGCTTGACTATTACAATTTAGTTTTCCTGTTAACTCACCAATGCGTGCATAACTTCCTCCCTCCATATTAGGCAGTGCGCCTTCTCGAACCGGAAGCTGCCCAGCTCCTGTCGACTTGCCCCTATGAATCAGTTTAAAAGCTGCTCTGAAACCTTTTTAATATTAATCGCCAACAGTCTGGTTCCATTATGGTTCAAATGTAACCCGTCCCTTCTGTACAGGTGTGGCTTGTCCCAAAATGTTTCCCAGTTCCTAATGAATCTAAACCCTTCCTCCCAGCACCACTGCCTCATCCACGCATTGAAGCTCCTGAGCTCTGCCTGTCTAACTGGCCCTGCGCGTGGAACAGGTAGCATTTCTGAGAATGCAACCTTGGGGGTCCTGGACTTTAATCTTCTACCTAGCAACCTAAATTTGGCTTCCAGGACCTTCCGCTTAGCTTTTCCAATGTCATTGGTACCGACATGTACCACAACAGTTGGCTCCACCCCAGCACTGTCTATCAGCCTGTCTAGATGCCTCGTGATGTCCGCAACCTTTGCACCCGGCAGGCAGTTTACCATGCGATCAACACTTCCATCACAAACCCGTCTCTCTATATTTCTAACAATTGAATCACCCACTACAAGAAGCCCCCCTCCCACCACCCGCGGAGAAGTATCCTCGGTGCAAGAGGATATGGGCACATCCTCCAGGGAAGGGGTCTCAACTAAGGGAGCCTGTCCCTCTTCCACAGATTGATGTCCTCCCTGCCCAAGATCTCCATTCTCCAAAGCAGCTGGAGAGCTGCTCAGCATGGAGTGGGATGCTCCTGCTGTATCCCTGAAGATCTTCTCCTGCCTCGCTATCTCTCTCTGCTTCTCCAGGTCTGCTACCTTGGCTTCAAGGGAAAGAACCTGTTCCCTGAGAGCCAGGAGCTCATTGCACCGATCACACACCCAAGACTTCTGTCCAGCAGACAGATAGTCATACATGTGACACTCAATACAAAACACTGGGAAGCTCCCCTCCGTCTGCTGGCTATCTATCTCCATTTCTTGTTATTATATGTTTGCTGTTATTATTATACTAGTTATTATTTAAAAAAACACACAGCTTTTTGGGTTGTTCAAATTTTTTGTTTTGGTCTCAGTTTACTTTTTGGATTTTTTTTTTCTTACTTGTTTTAGGATTTTATCACGCGCCGTCAGGGGTGCGATGGCTGCTAAAAAAAAGGTGAATTTGTAATTAAACAAGAAACCCCACAAACTTACCAGGGCTCAGCAGGTTCCTTGCCCCACAAGGATTAAACAATCCTTGGTTGTTTAAACAGAGGCATAGAATCAAAATCACATCAAGTATTAGTACCACTTTCTAAAACATTAGGGGACTGGAGGCTAAAACATATAAGGAACGGTTGCTGGAATTGGGTATGTCTAGTTTAACAAAGAGAAGGAGTGGGGCATGATAGCTGTGTTCCAATATCTCAGGGGATGCCCCAAAGAAGAGGGAGTCAAGCTATTCTCCAAAGCACCTGAAGGCAGAACAAGAAGCAATGGGTGCAAGCTAACAAAAGGGAGAAACAACCTAGAACTTTTCCTGACAGTTAGAACAACTAACCAGTGGAACAACCTGCCTCCAGAAGCTGTGAATGCTGCAACACTGAAAGTTTTAAAGAAGAGATTGGACAGCCATTGGTCTGAAATAGTATAGGGTTTCCTGCCTGAGCAGGGGGTTGGACCAGATGACCTCCAAGGTCTCTTCCAACTTATTATTATTATTATTATTATTATTATTATTATTATTGTTATTGTTATTGTTGTTGTTATTGTTGTTGTTGTTGTTGTTGTTGTTGTTGTTGTTGTTGTAAGACCACACCTGGAATACTGCATCCAGTTTTGGTCACCACATTACAAAAAAGATGTTAAGACTTTGGAAAAAGTGCAGAGAAGAGCAACTAAGATGATTAAAGGAGACTAAGACAAATGAAGAACGGCTGTAGGAACTGGGTATGGTTAGTCTAGAGCAGGGGTTCTCAACCTTGGCAACTTTAAGACTTGTGGACTTCAACTCCCAGAATTCCTCAGCCAGCAAAGCTGGCTGAGGAATTCTGGAAGTTGAAGTCCACAAGTCTTAAAGTTGCCAAGGTTGAGAACCCCTGCTTAGAGAAAGGAAGGACTTGGGGACATGATAGCAGTATTCCAGCATTTGAGGGATTGCCACAAAGAAGAGGAGGTCAATGTATTTTCCAAAGTGCCGGAAGGCAGGACAAGAAGCAATGGATGGAAACTCATCAAGGAGAAAAGCAATCTAAAACTAAGGAGAAATGTGGAAGAGAAGTTTTCTTCAGAAGTTGTAGGTGCTTCATCACTGGAGGTTTTTAAGAAAAGATTGGACAGCCACCTGTCTGAAATGGTATAGGGTCTCCTGGTTGAGCAGGGGGTTGGACTAGAAGACCTCCAAGATCCCTTCTAGCTCTTTTCTGACTGATTGACAATCTTGCTTTTCTTTGTAATCATCAACCAGGCTGATCTGGAACCCAAATGAAGACAAAAGACCTTGTTTGGAGGGGAGTTGGGAGGCCCTCTGAGGATGAAGAAAGGCTTACGGAGGCCTTACCCACTCACTTCTCCTTAAATGGAGCCAACCCTTTTCCAGGTGTTCCTGTGGCAGATTGGAGTCTAAACACTCAGATCTGTTGACATTATATGTTATCAGGCCCTGGAACATCCATAATTTTTTGCTGCTTTTGATCAGAGGAAGCCTTGTGACAAGACAGAACTCGCACAATTTCAAGGCTAGCCTGAAAAAGATAAAAGAAAGGGGAAGCTTTCAAAGCTTGTGGACTTGTTGCAACAGATGCACATTACTAGTCATGGATCAAAGCCCACTGGATGTTAGAAAGACTTCACAGGCCTCGCTTTTGAACACCTAAAGCAAACAAGATACAAGTCAGTTTACTGAAATCCTGGTGGACCATTGCATATGTCTGATGGGTCTCTGTTAAGCCTGATCATGGGTTGTGCAATTCTTTTTTTTTTCATTGCTTATGTAATATATTTTGGGGGTCTCTATATCTTGAAATTGCCCAATCAGCAGAAGGGGAACATCACTTTGGACGTAAGATTTTATGCTTGTAATGCAGAAATCTATTTACAAATCTATGACATTAAACTTTTATATCAGAATGTGCTGAAACAAGAGTTTTGCTCCAGGAAAGAAGGGATGAGTCACTTAATGAACAATGAATAACTTGTACGTGTGAATGCATAATAAGGAACTTAAATCAATAGATACCATATTCATTTCATTCTTACCTCTAACCAGATTATTTCTGGAATGGAATGCATTCAATTGCAAATCAAGTGGTATGCATGCCATTTGTAGTCAATGGGATGGCCATTTTACAATTGTTATTGTTTTGTAATGAGATTGACTACTGAGTGATATTCTCAGAGTAGCATATAATATTTTTGCATTTATTGAGCAATGAGAGATGTATGGATGTCCTTCCTTTCCTTTTCTAAGCCCAACTCTAACAGTTTCTAGACCTGCTTCGGTTTCCTTGCATGGAACTTTTTTCACTTACAATCTTTTTTTTCAGTAGCGGTGCTGTTGTTTCCTCTTTAAGAGGATGTTCTCCACCTCAGAAATAGTTTGATGAATTCATCCTGTCCTTGGGAAAATGTGCCAACGTTCTAATATTCCTATTCTTATCACCACAAATTTAGCAGACAATTTGGTAAGGTCATTTGTGCTGAGCCTTAATATTTTCCGTACAACAAGGATGAAGAAGCAATCTTCAAATGGTTATTTTCCTTCTTAATAATTCATTTTAGATACAATGGTGGAACATTGCTCCACTTGAAGACCACTGATGGGTCTCCAACAAAGGCTTATGAGGAAAAGTCATGGAAAAGTCATGTCTTACTGCTCTACCATTCTTCAATCTTCCACGGCATCTTTTTGATTACTAGCAGCTTCCAAATTCATCCTTCTTGAAATCAGATTGGTTCAGAACTATATACAAAAAAAGTCTGGGCTATTTTATTCTTCCAAAAGAACAAGTCAAGAATGTCTACTTGATGAAGTTGTCATCAGACTCAGGAGAAACAGATGGAGGACATAGTCCTTTCTGCTCTTCTATCTGACATAGCTTCAGAATCAGCCACTAAGAATAGAAATGCAATTCTTCAACCCAGATTAAAATTGGCTTGCAAAAGTAATCATCTTAATCATGGATATTATAAGCATCCAGAGCTCGTATTGCTGAATCTGAAAGTACAAGTCATGGTGACCTCACTACTACTAATCAGCTCAGTCTCATATTTCTTTGTCTGCTCATTGATCACTCTGACCCCGCATCTCTTGTAGTTTTTAAATATCATATGTGGGTAACAAGCTGTGTATAAATGCCATTTGTTGACTCTTTGCAACATCCTTGCTGTTGCTAAGGGGAGGTTGGGAGGTATTCTGTCTTCTGCCATTTCTTTTTAACTCTGTCTTTGATTGAAAAGATCAAACTTCCCACTATCCTCATCCCCAACAAAGCCAGCCGGCCACAGGGATTTTATTATAAAGGCATTAACTGCTACCTTATGAGAGATTTGTCATTTTGAGTGACAAACAAATGAATTCAGTTGGAAAATAATTTGGGGGATATGATGTAAAGAGATCCTCTAGGCATCATCATGACAGCTGAAGTGACTTTCTCTTTCTTTGCAACATCAAAGTCTGGTTTTTTTAATTGCTTGCTTGATTTATTCAGTCAATCAGCTCAGGCCAGCTACAACTCACCGGTCCCGTGGCCACTCTTCTTTGGACTGGCTTCCAGAACTACCATCCTGTCCGTGCAAAGCTTAATTGTCCACTTCAAGATGAAGGGGCCCCTGAAAGTCATATAGCCATGACAGGGGCTTCTAGGTTGCTGGGGGGAAAAGAGACGCACCTTTACAATCCAGGCCAAAAGAGACCCACAACAGCTGAGAACACAAAAAGCCCAGAAAAGCAGGTTACATAAGAACCTAACAACATCATTCTTTGGGAAGAGAAGATGGACCATTTTCATCTGGACCAAAAGATTAGCTTTTGGCAGGCAAATGACATTTTGAGTAGCAACAAGCCCTCTCTATAATGCACCAGTGGTTTTTTTTTCTCCCCACTGTATTTCTGGGCATCAATAGGAAGCAGGTCCCCATTGTCTTCCTTCCGAGGCAATTTGAAATGTGTGCATGTGTGCGTGCGTGTGTGTGTGTGTATATATATATATATATATGTGTGTGTAGCACACAAAACAGTGATTAAGAAAAGGACATGAATTCTATTATTTACAGAGAACAGAATTGCGAAGTTCCGAACTGTTTATCCTTTTCTCTTTGCACTCCCATCTCATCTGTCTCACCTAATTTCATTCTCTCTTCAGATTTTTATTTTTTAAGAGAGGGGACAGAGAACCCTGATCCGTTTAAATGCTTTTGTCAGGTCCTGTCCTAAAAAAAAACCAATAAGGATAGACCAAAACACTCAGCCCAACATTATTGAGTCTGTTTGGGCAGGAAAGAAGCTAAAATGTTCATAACCGTTTTGTTTTGGTCACCATGATATAAAAAAGATGCTGAGACTCTAGAAAGAGAGCAGAGAAGAGCAACAAAGATGATCAGGGGACCGGAGGTTAAAACATACAAAGAAAGGTTGCAGGAATTGGGTATGTCTAATGAAAAAAAAGGAGTAGAGGTGACATGACAGCAGCGTTCCAATATCCCAGGGGCTGCCCCACAGAAGAGGGAGTCAAGCTATTCTCCAAAGCATCTGAAGGCAGGACAAGAAGCAACGGATGGAAACTAATCAAGGAGAGAAGCAACCTAGAACTGGAACTCCTGAGATTTCCTGACAGTGAGAACAAGTAATTAGTGGAATGACTTGCCTGCAGAAGTTGTGGGTGCTCCATCACTGGGTTTTTAAGAAGAGATTGGACATGCATTTGTCTGAAATAGTGTAGGATCCCTTCCAGCTCTGTTATTCTGTTCTTCTAAAAAAAATGTCTCCAGTACAACTTCTCCTATTGCATTGACCATTTCTTGGAGGATTTGTATTTTTAAATCAACAGGCAGCAGGCTCAATTGCCTTACTGAAACAAAAAAAAAAAAACCTTTTGCTCCTCCACTGGAGTTCCACTTGACAGCCTCATAATGAGGGACTTTGCAAATTTCTCACAGTTTACTGAATTGACAGCCTGAAAGGCTGAGGCTTTTTCCAGCAGAGGGGAAATGAACAAAAATAAGCAAATGCTAAAAAAAAAAAAAAACCTTATTTAACTCAGCCCAAGTAAAATAGAAATGCATTTCTGTTGGAGAGAGAAAGCCACACGCATTAAATGCATTTTATACATTCAAGGTTGAACAGATTCCATCTGGTGGAGTCATCTAGAATTGGGAAGAGAACCGCAACTGACAATCAAGAGCCAGTTTGCTCAAGTGGTTAAGGTGCCATGCTAGAAACTGGGAGACAGTGAGTTCTAGTCCCGCCTTAGGTACAAAAGCTGGCTGGGTGAAGTTCTGTGGGATACAATCACTATGGAGGAGATGGCAGCGTGTTGCCTGAAAGCTTGACAGGATAATCCATTTTTCATGGCCATAATATATGTGCCAGCCTTTCTATTCTAAGTGGATAAGTATGCTCTAATCCAGGGCTTTTCAACCAGTGGTACGGGTACCACCTGTGGTACATTGGCGCCTGGCAGGTGGTACGTGACCATCCTAGAAAAGTGGTAGCCGGAGAGGGGAATGAGCTGAACCGGTGGCAGCACCGCACAAGCCTGAGCAAGAGATGGCTGGAGCTGCAGGGCTGTCAGGGCTCAGCGGAAACGCCAGGATCAGTGCCGCTTTCCAGCTGATCGGCGCTTCTTCAGGGCTGTCAGGGCTTAGTGGAAGCGCCAGGATCAGCGCAGAGGCTCCAGCTAGAGCTTGGCGCTGATCCTGCTGCTTCTGCTGAGCCCTGAAGAAGTACCAATCAGCTGGAAAGCAGCACTGATCCTGGCGCTTCTGCTGAGCCCAGAAGAAGCGCCGATCAGCTGGAATGTTGCAGCATCTCCAGGGTCTTGTGATTTACATTCAGATGTCTGGCAATTGATTCATATTTATGACGGTCATACTGTCCCAGGGTCATGTGAAGTGACCAAAACCTGCTTCAACAACCCAGGAGACGGGGGGGAATAAACACCAAACACCCCCTCACCCCACCCCCACTGCCAATCCGCAACAGAAATGTTCACAACAATGAAAACCTCGGACAAGAGGAAGAGCACCACCTGGTGGGCAGGCAGGCAGGTGTCTTGCTCGGCTGTGGCTTGAGGGGCACTTTTTCAGTGCCATTGTAACTTCGAACAGTCACTAAGTGAACTGTTGTAAGTCGAGGACTACCTATACTTTATCTCTTTTTTCCTTTTTTTGGGGGGGGTCATCAAGTTTTTGACACCTTGCTAGGCAACTGGTGGTACTCGGATGTTGCAATATCCTAAAAGTGGTACAATGGGTGAAAAGGTTGAAAATCCCTGCTCTAATCTAGTTTTTATGCATTTAAGAATAGGTATGATTTATCCTTGCATAGAGTAAAACAGACCCAGAGATAGCACAAGCCCAATAAAGCTTATAGGCCAATATAAGCTTAAACAAAAGACCTAACTTAACAGAGGCAAAAACAACTGATATAAATAATAATAAGGGCTCTGCCAGTGGAAATCCTAAAGAGGCAGCTTGGAAAGCTAGTCTGATTTTCGGTGGAATTAGCAAGATGGCTAAAGACGGTGCTTCTTAATTTGCAGGCAATCACAGAGAGAGTCTCAATGTTTTCTCTGATCAGCCTGGACCTTAATTATCAGGATGCAAAGAAGAAGCTCCACATTCAATTTTAGGATAGAAAAGGGAGGGGATGATAAGATTCCGGGCATTTGAACAGCCTTACCAAAGCAGTCGCCCTGAATAACTGACATCAATGTATCATCCCTGCATAGGTGCACAGCCAGGATGGAGGGAATTTCAATCTAACAATTTGATGTAATAATTAAGAAGGCCAGAAAATTAAGAAAGTGGGTTTTTGTTGTTTCTGTTGTTTAAATAACTAGGATGAACAGGACTGTGAAGCCATTTTGTGGCTAATGAATTTTAAAGGCATTCTAATAAATCTGAATTGGATAGGTAGGTAACTAAGTAACACCATCAGTGCTACAAGGGAGGAGGAGGAGGAGGAGGAGGAGGAGGAGGAGGAGGAGGAGGAGGAGGAGGAAGACTATGGGGTCCTTGGTGCCCTCTGAGTTTGGTTGTTTTCTTGCAGATGTTTCATTACCCAGACTAGGTAATATCATCAGTGCTACTCAAGATTAGCACTGATGATGTTACCTAGTTTGGGTAATGAAACATCTGCAAGAAAACAACCAAACTCAGAGGACACCAAGGACTCCACAGTCCACCCCCAAGTTACAAATATTCTTTTATTAAAACCTGAATGGTTTCAAGACTGAAAAAAAATCCTTGCATTTTCCTGACAAAACTCAAGGGGGGAAAAGTGAATTTTCATACTTTAGTTACTTTCTAACTATGCTGGCTGCTATTATGCTAGCTTTCACAAAGTATTCCCCAGATGTAAAATACGAAAAAAAAACAGCTTTTCAAAACATTCCATTACCCTTTTAGTCTGCTGGGGATAAGGATAAATACAGCACAGTTCAATCTCATTAGCCATGCTGATTCATAGGTTGGATTAATATGGGAGAAAAACCTACTACCTCTGCTATGGCCTGGAAGAATCAGCTTGCATTTTGGGGAGGGGGACCAGTAATAACTGTTGGAGGGTGGGGTTCAGAGGTCAACCCCAGTGAGAAGGCAGATGCAGCATTTTGATGCAAACCTCACCCCTTTAGATGTTCGTTTTGTGCCTATGGAATAAGAAGCAAGGAATTTGTAACCCACAGGTGCTTTTCCCCCCCAAAGGCAACAGGACTTTCTTGGGGGGGGGGTTTCGTTTGAAAATGTTCGCTTCTCATCCAAGAAGCTTCTTCAGTTCTAACCAACCGATGGGGAATGGAAAAAAAATGTGTTCTTTGCAGTCATCTGGTGGTTAGCTCTCTGAGAGTCCTTGAGGCCTCCTGGGTGTTTATCTGTGTCCTCCAAGTCACCTGAATCAGAGTGCAAATGGGTGTGGGATCTTTTGGGAACTGTTGAACGGGAATTCTTTCATTCCCCACCAGTTAGTTAGAAGCGAAGAAGCTTCTTGGATGAGAAGCAAAATGTTTTCAAACAGAAAAAAACCCCAAGACAATCCAGTTGCATTTTGAAAAAAGCACCTTTGGGACAACCATGAAGTGGATGATTGAGAATCTCCATAGACAAGGAACTGGTGACCTGTGTTTCTCTCACCCCTGCCTTTCCAGGGAAGATCTAAAAGAGTCTGTCATATGTTATGGATCCTTCACCTGTTCTAGAAGAGGTTTCTCAACTACTTTATCCTCAGTTCAAAGGACCTTGCTTGCTGAGTTATTCGCCCAAAAATCTTTGGACATCGGATACCGTATCATTATGAATCATTCTGGGCTGTGTTGATGGTATATCTTAGCTGACAGAAGCTTGTCCTCTGTTGGAATCTCATGTAAACTGGGTGGCTTTGACTAAGCTTACTCCATGAACTTCTTCTGTATAGTACTGGGAGGAAGAGCAGAAGAAGCTTTGAACTTCTCCAAAGCAAATGCCTATGGAGATGAATTACTCCCCTGAAGTCATGTTGAAGGAAACTGTACTGTTATAAATGGAAGTCCTGCATCTTTAACAAGAAGGAACCAGCAGGCAACTTAGCTTTCCTTTAATTCATCTCTGTGATGAGGAAACACCACTGATTTACAATACAAAGAGTAGCAGGATCCTATTTGGCCTTTGCCTTTTTGCTGTCTCCTCTTTTAAAGCTGAGTAACAAATGAGGTGTGCTAGAAATGGTTGTGTGTTCAACACCCCATCTTCTACTGTTGCTTGGGAGAGAAAAGAGCTGCAGGTTTTGATCCAGGATAAGCTTCAGCTGTGGGCCTGCCACCCATGCTATTTTCCTGGTGAAATTCTCCAGGCTTTCTCTTAAGGTGACCAACTTTTTTACAATGAAAAGGAGGACACAAATTGAAGAAAAAAACATCGTACATAAAATAAACATTTTATTCATTGCAACAATAATACAGAATACACTATAATATAATAAATGCAGAGTGGGCCCCGCGGCTCCCAAAGCACCGGTTGTGCTGGTTCTGGCCCCGGGCAGTAGCCACCATCGACACACCCCGCCTGCAGCTGCCCCACCAGCACCACCGCCGACCCTGCGCAGCCCCATGTAGAGCGGGCCCCACGGCTCCCACAGCACAGGGGCAGCCGGCCACCGCCACTCCTCACACCCCCGCCTGCAGCAGCCTTGCTGCCCTGCCTTTTGCGCCCGCAGCCATTATTGCCCTAGCAGGGCCAAAGATCAAGAGAAACTTACCATGGCGACACTGCTCCAGTCTCCTCCAGGTATCTTTGGGACTAACTAGGAGATGGTGTAGTTGGGTAACAGGGAGGGGTGCAAAGTTCCTGCCAATTCGCCTTCGCTGCAGACAACTTGCATGTGCAAAGTTTGCCGGCCGCGCTCAGCAGCAATTTGGCGTGCTCAGCAGCAATTCCTATTGGCTTTCGAAAGCCAATAGGGGGAGTAGCACAGCTCATGCAAAAGTTGGAAGAAAAAAAACATCAAAAAAAGGTGCCGGAACGCCGTTCTGAGCGTTCTATGAGAGAGAAAAAAAGCCCTGCGGATTAGTCTTCAAATATCGAAAAGGAGGACATGTAGGAGGACACTTTTCGTGGGAGGACAGAACTTACAAAAGGAGGACTGTCCTCCCTAAAGGAGGACGGTTGGTCACCTTATTTCTCTCCTCTAAAGGGCTCTCATTCATTCTACCTCTTCACATCTCTTCCATCTCTTTCCCTGATTTACAAGCCAGTCTCTAAATATAGTGTTATTCAGGGGTTAGTCTCTTGCCAATTGAAACCACAAGCTTTTCTTGCCCAGGGTTTAATCAAATAATTGATTTACTAGCAAAAGGACATTGTCAATGTCCTCTCTTTGCTTTGGTCCTCCCGGGTCCAAATTGCATCCAGGCCAAAAAACAACAACAACATTCAGAAGGACCTTTAAAGCAGAGGGGGGGGAGCATTGATTGGAAACCTTTCCATCTTAGGCGTTTAGACTCTATCCCTCTCTCTTTGAATGTCAGCTCGCTAAATGCCCGACAAGCTTGTGGCAGCTATTCAGGCTTTTCCCCATCCTTAAATCAGGATAGAAATTGCATTGCACTCATGTCAGAAGCACTGAGGTATTTCCAGGTTGGAAGGATTAGCTGGTGACATCACCATTGGGGTGGGAGGGGATGCCCAGTTGGGAGTTCCTCACATATCCCTGGCAGGAGCTGGAACAAAAGATGGGAGCTCAACCCTGCCCCAGGGCAGCTCTTGAAGGCTGGCTGGCTACCTTCCCCCCCCCCCCAGCATTCTAACCAGCTGAGCCACTGTGCTCCTTCATAGATAGAAAGGCAAAGAATTGGTCCAAGTCAAGATGAAGCTCTCTGGTGATTGGAAATTCTAGGTGCCTTAATGCATCCTGGGATCTGCCATAGGGTGTATGGTGATAACGGAAGTTATGGGTGGATGTTGGGAGGTTATATTGGTAGTCTTGTCCGTGGCACACACTGGCTTATCCAGCTTTTTGGAATGCTAGGAATATCTTTAAAACCTGTCTGAACCAATTAAGTGCAGACATGGCCCTAAACTGGAGTCTAAACAAGATTCATGGAAACATCCATAATTGGATGAGTTTCCTATCTCAGTGAGTGTCAGCTTTTAGAGGCAGACCAGACTAGGAAACCAGAGTTATGAATGCTAATAACTACTTTTATTTTAAGTTTACAGTAGCAGAATATTGCAGTTCTGAATGTGCCTCCCTCTCCCTCCCTTTATCTTTGTAAGAACAGGGGAGGATCAAGCCTGAGATGCTTTTTCAAATTATATGTGTGCCTTGAACTCAAATTTCTCTGGTCTGACTGTTATCTTCATTGTGGCTTTTCAGTACAGATTTTTTTTTTAAAAAAAAGTCTACATTGTCACTAAACTCTTGTGCCTGTTTAATTGTTTGTAACCTTTAACTGGGTGAAATTGTGCATTGTAGGGCAATAATTTTTGAACTATGTACCTCAAATGAGCTAACTTAAAGAATGCATCCAAAAACTGGGACCTATGACTCTCGTGGGATTTGACAGAATTGTGGCCATTTTAGTGCTGCCGTGCCACCACACTGTGGCAGTCAGCCAAAATCATGTGATCATTATTTCCAGTGCTCCCTGCCAGCTTTCTACCAGGAAAGTCAATGGGGAAGCCAGCAGGAAGTCGGAAGTCACTCCCCCTGTGTTTTTTGTCCCCCTGTCATCATTCTATTTCTCTATGTAGGCAAGGAAATATCTCTGAAATGATGACTCATCTGATCACAGGCTGTCTAGTACACAATATAAATCCATATTACAATGACATAATAAGCAAGGTAAGATTTCCTAATAACGCTATAACAATATCAGCAATTCAAACCGCTAGCTTTCATAAAACTCTACAGAGAATAATAAAAGAGAAGGTTTTATAAAAAGCATTTGAAGGACCTTCTTAAACATCTAGAAATCAGACTCTGCAAGTAATTCAAGAGAGGTCATTTTGTAAGAGTTGGAGCTAAATGGGATGGAGCTTTAAAACATGAGGTTGCAATTTTAACTTGAAGAAAAACTAATCAAACTTGATTGCACTATCAAACTGAGCACGCACGAGCATGATTTGGCATCAGTGTTTTCAGATAAAGGGGTTATTGGAAGCATTGCCTGGAAATCAGCACCAAGAATGTAGACTGATGATGTTCTCAAAGATCTAACACTATAGGAATTGACAAAAAGAGGAAAAGGGAATATATGGGAAAGATTCAGGACCAACTAGATAGATCAATAAATCGTGAGTGAATTCTTCCTAATCTAACCAAACTGAACCCACAACTTCAGGAAGGCTCAATCATAAGGTACTTGAGACCACCACTTATTCCTTCAATATGGATTCCATCTTTTCATTCTTCATCTACTCCACTTAAGTGTCCTACCTGTCACTGAAGGAACAAACCTTTTCTCCATTCCATCCTATAATTGGGTCTTCAGCAAACATCTGGAAGAGCCCGAGATTACTTCTCCAATTGTTCATTACTGTTCTGACTGTTTTAAAAAAGTTTGGAAAGTCAATTAGCCATGAAATGGAGCTTTTAAGCCTCAGTGCTGACATTATGTGTTGCGGTCCACTGTAAATCTCCATAGCTTGGCTCATGGGTTTGTGCACATTGTTTAATTTGCTAGCAAGCTGCCAAGGTGTGGACCCTTGGTTTTACTCCACCATTGCTCGTATCAAGTCAAGTAACACATTATATGTTTTTTTCATTGAATACTGTGGTGTAGAAGGTAATCAGATTTGGCTTGCAAAATTGTGACATTGCATCACTGTCCCGACTTTTGTAGCCAAGATTTGATATCCTCAGTGAAGTAGAAAAAGGTGTTTGAAAGAAGAGATTGGAATTCATTTTTCCCCTGCTCTTCTGAGCAGGTGTTTCCTCATAATGATAAACCATAAACTCAGACATGTTAAATATAGGTCGTTTCTCAACTCAAGAGTACAATCGGAACCAGAATTTCCATTGCTAAGCAAGGTGGCGGTTGAGTGGATCATGCCTGATTTTATGACCTTTTTCACCATGGTTGTTAAGTGTGTCACTGCAGTCATTTTTTTTAATATAAAAATTCCTTTATTAAAACATTCAGCATTGTACATAAAATCTTTGTATGCATCAAACATCATAGCATCTGGTATACAACACTACGTATTATTCTTTGGAAACGTCTGGTTTGGTAAACATTTTTCACTCCTCACTGCAGTCATTTTTATCAGTGCCACTGTAATTTCAGATGGTCACTAAATGAATGGTTAGATGTTGAGAACTACCTGTATAATGTCTGTGTCTATAAAGTATACGATATTCAAAAACTCGTATTCCCACAACGTGCTGAATCTCAAACTAGCCAACCTTATTTTTTATGGTGGGAACAACCAGTGTGTGAGAAAAAAAAAGAAATTAATGGATATATGGCTGGCTGGCTGGCTGGCTGGCTGAGTAAGTTCAAGGGAACCTGTCCTTCAGATATCCTGCTAATAGATAGAGAAGAAACAACCTGGAGAGAGAGAGGATGGCTAGCATTGTGATTGTGTGAACTGGTCCCACATTCTTCAGAGATATGCAGTGCAACATTTGGAAAAGCTAGCCATACAGTTGCTTTTGGAGGAATTCCTAGAGACTTACAGAAAAACATGAGTTTTTATCTTAGACTGCAGAAGAAGGCTTGCTCTCTGGAGCTTGAAGTACCTGCTTTGTAAGCAGATGGTACCAATCTCAGTTCACTGCATTTTAAGGCAGGGTCAGGAAAAAAATTTGTCTTGAACCTAAATGGTTCATGAAGTTTGTGATGTGCCATCAAATTTCAGCAGCAGTGTACGATTTCAGACAAACACTATCTTTTTAAAAGAGCGCCCATCCACCCCAAAACAAAAATCAAACGCAGAAATGGCAGTCGGTGGCTGGTGCAAAATTATTTCCCTTTGCACACCAGTGGCTACTACTAATGCTTTTGTTTGCCCTATGTCTTTGGGAAGGAAGGGCGGATCAACCTTCATCATGGCTAGAATGAAAGGGGAGGAGAAAAGGTCCTGAGTAAACATGAAATATAAAAAAAATAATTCATGTACCAATGATTCATGTACCTTTTCTGACCATGTTCTCTGGCTAAATTTGAATAGACAAGCAAGAACCACATATTTTATTCACAAGGCTTGGGTAATGATGCTGCAGAAGTTTCTAACTCGCTGCTGAATAGAGAGATTAATGTTAAATTTCATTCTGACAAACATTCTAAAACCCAGCAAAAAATATGCCGTATTTCTTCTTGGTTTGCTACAACACAGAAATGAGAGTGTAGAACATAACTCTTCAGTGCCGCCTATCTCTAAAATGGTCTTTTAGATTGTGCAATGAAAATTACTAACTTTCCTTTACTGGAGTCTGGAGTTATATGATTTGACACTGTGTGCCTCAGTTTTGAATCTGGATGAGCACCATTCCTTGACCGGCTAAATATTCTGTCTGGTATTGCAGCTGCCATTTTGGATGACCCCATGGAATGCAGCAGAGGGGAGCGACTGTCCATCACACTGGCCAAGAACCGGATCAATCGAGCCCCCGAGAGGGCAGGGAAAGCCAAAGTGGAAGTGGACATTTTTGAGTTGCTGAGAGATAGTGAATATGAAACAGCCGAGACTAGTACGTACGTCTCCAAGGTTGGGGTTTGCTTGCTTGCTTAATTGATTGGTGATGTTGATGTTGAATCTTACTGAGCATATATCTTCTTGATCATCTGTCCCTTACAAACCTTTAGGTCTTCCTTTTTTAAAAAAATATATTTCTATCCATGTGGGCTTCATGGTTACAATACACGGGTTTCCCATTGCGTTCTCTTGCACAGTGTGAATGCATGAGTTTGCCATTGTCACTAAAATGATCATCCATCTCTAGTATATTCCTATATCACTGCTGCCCAGTAGACGTTCCAGTTGGCTTTAACTGGTCCACATCTTGGGTGAGCCTGTTGTGAATGCACACTCTTGGCATACATTGTCAAAGTTCTTTGCTTATCCCTCCCAGGAATGCCCCAACCATGAGACAACTTAACAATGCCTGGGGGAGCCTTGTGATTGTGGGCAGTGCTTAATTTCTAATGCTGTTGATGAGTGGATAGAGCTTGTGGTTAGTAAACATGGCATTTCCTGAACTAAATATCCTTTCCATTATCTCTTGTATTAATATTCTCTAGTTCTGCAGGAATGTCCTATTATTATTATTATTATTTCTGTTATTTCATAATTTTGGCCTGCGTTTCCACCAGGAAGCACAAGGTATTATCCATAATTCTTTTAAATAAATGTTCTTTTATTTTTATCCTTGCAACCTTACAATCCTTAGAATCTTAGATGTAAGGCTAGGCCCATTTAGGGACTTCATTGTGGATGTCTATTGGAAGAGAAACAGGAGCAGATTACATCAACTATGCTATGATGTCATTGTGCAAAGACATTAGGTAATGATGCCATGAAAAATATAATGTTTTTTTTAAAATAACAACTCAACTGTTAAACATTCATATATTATTCCCAAACAATCATAAAAAAAATAACTGCTCGGTACCCCTTCCCCACCACATCCCCCTAAAACACAGCTAACCCCCTCTCTTACCCTCTATCAACCTACTCAATCTTTCTACACTTCCATCCATCCCTTCCTCCCACCTCTATCCCCTATCCTCTCCCTCATCTTTCTTCCTACTTACCTAACCCTCACTCCTCCTTCTTCTTCCCAACCGATGTGGTGCACAGAGGCCACCCGAGCAACCCCTTACTACCTAATAAGAAAAAAAAGGGGTAAAAATAATACCCCCAAAACAGCTGAGAAACATAAAATCATAATTATCAAAACCCTCCCACCTCCCCCCCCCGGCTTCCCAGAATGAATACGGGGTAGCAAAAAGAAAACCCCACTACATCAAACAAAATTATTATATAATCTTAACAAGAATTTTAAACTATATAATATATACATTCTCTAAATCAAAACAATCCACTAAACAAAACAAAACAAAAACAAAAAAAAACCTCATCTTATTAAAATTAAACAGATAATATTAATAACAATACAATATCAATACATCCCTCAATTCAAAAAAAAAGAAAATAATAATAATAATAATTACATTCTTAATCAATTTAATTTGTCATAATATATCTTAATATATCTTCATTTAAACATCCTCACCTAAACCTTACTTATAATATTTATCTTTAATTCAACCCATAATCTTAAATTAACCTTAATTCCTTATTAAACAATCAACTCATCTTGTTAAGAATAATATTTATCATTTACATCTAAACCGTCAATCTAAGTCAAATCTAATAAATTTAATTTGTAGTGATATATCTTAATATATCCTTTAAACATCCTATCTTACAACTTACTTATAATCTTAATCTTTAATTCAACCCATAGTCTTAGATTGACCTTAGTTCCTCTCGTTTAACTATAAATTTCATTTAATCAATCGACTTCTGGGCTCTCTCACCTAACAAATAAACCTCCATAATAAAAACAAACTATTTATACCATTTCTAACTTACATTACTTCAACTTTATCCCATCAGTTAATGCTTATCTATCTCATCATTAAATCAATCTAATGTCAAACCTAGATCATCAAAACAAATACATCCTTCATCAATTTAATTATGTCAACCATTAATCATCTTCTCTTACATCTAATCTTAGATGTAAGGCTAGGCCCATTTAGGGACTTCATTGTGGATGTCTATTGGAAGAGAAACAGGAGCAGATTACATCAACTATGCTATGATGTCATTGTGCAAAGACATTAGGTAATGATGCCATGAAAAATATAATGTTGTTATGACTTGTAACAGATGCCTATAGTTTTGGTGTAGACACTTCTTCGATTACCAAATTAATCTCTTTTCTGGGTCCAAACAGAACATGGATTGATGCCCTATAAAAAACAAACAAAGAAGTATAGTGTCAATGCAATTGTTTAAATTAAATCCATTGCATGATTCTAACCAGTGAGTTCCTGAGCCCTTGGAGACTTAGTGTTGCATAACTTATGCACCATCCTGGTTTTCTGTTTTTAAATTGAGTCAATGCTTAGAAAAGGAATCAAATTTGGGACATCCAACCCAGCTTATGTTAGACAGAATGACCATGCCAGCCAAGAATGTGGGGTGTTGTAGTCTAGCCTCCCGCGGCCTCATTTCTTACCATCCTTAGGCAAAGACTTGACCTTTCTACTAGACTTTTTCTTGTTATGAATTTCATCAAGGTCTATTTTAATTAATGTTTTTTTCTATCTGTTATTATTATTAGCTACCCTTATCTTCCCCTAGAGCCACAGAGTATAGAAATTAAATATCCAGGTTACTCTATCTGCAAGCGCATCTGAAGGGTATCAGGATGAACAATTACACAGGGAATGGAGAACTGTGCTGCCCACAAACTTTAACCTGTTTGGTTCTTGAAATGATAGTTTGGGGATATCTTTGCTGAGCATGGACATACTACTCATGAAAGCTTGAGGAACAAAGAGGCAATGAGAAATATGAAAAAAGAGCACCCCTGTTTTCTCCTGCCTCTGGAAATCAGTCATTCAGAGCCTAGATTGCTCAAACAGGAACAAAAGATGAAAAATCTGTGTGTAAACAAGAGTGAACATGGCCCCTCTGCTCTTCCCATGGAAATGTGGATTATTTATCTCTTGAGAGTGCACATTCAAAAAGCAGGATTGTTTTCCTTGTGTTGGGAGGTCAGTTTGATTTAAAAAAAAAATATTTCTCTTGTATATTCAGGAAGAGCTTTATTTAGTCACGTTAGATGGTTGCCTGCTCAACAGAGCATCTCAATGGGTTAAAAACATCTAATAGAAAGGAAAATGATAAAACATACTGCATGAAAAGACAGATGCATAATTTTTATGTTTGTAAACAAGCTTATGTACTATCTATCCTGAAGCAGCACTGAGGAAACCTTAGTCTTTAGAGCAGTATTTCTCAACCTTAAGAGCCTGAAGACGTGTGGACTTCAATTCCCAATGTTCCCCAGCCAGCCATGATGTGTGGGCATGGAGTTGAAGTCCACACATCTTCAAGCTCTCAAGATTGAGAAACAGTGACTTAGGATCAGCAGGGCCAGGTCCACTGAATTTCAGGCGAAGGCTGATCCATAAGGCAGGAACTGTCATTGAGAAGGACAAAGGTGGACCCTAAAAGGTGACAATTGATGGGATCAAGATCTTATAAGCCAGATAACTGGAGGCAGATGGTTCTACAAATATCCAGGACTTGAGTGACGAAGGGCTTTTTAGGCACAAACACATCTTGGCTTTCATTCAGAAGTTCACTAGTAATCAACAGAACTTATGGACTAGTAGTATTCTGCCCATAATTTCTTGAACTGCTTCATACTGGACCAGC
Organism: Bothrops alternatus; assembly: GCA_034064705.1. Classification (NCBI taxonomy): domain Eukaryota; kingdom Metazoa; phylum Chordata; class Lepidosauria; order Squamata; family Viperidae; genus Bothrops; species Bothrops alternatus. Next base: position 381,952 of record JARGCV010000413.1, on the reverse strand, counting down.
TTTAACTTATGAGTGGCCTTCAAGGACAGCCCCAGATGGAGAATACTACAGTAGTCCAACAAACGTAGATTCAGTCTTAGAAAGACTGAGGATTTGGAAGCCATCCAGAGATCTTTCATTATTAGATGGGGTTGTACTAGTGATGCATAATTTGGAGTTTTTCCTAGATTCACAAACTTCTACTTGGAAAGTTGGTGACAACAATGATTAGGAGGCAAGAGGCTGACTCTATAAACCACTTAGAGCAGGCTGTAAAGCACTATGAAGCGGTATATAAGTCTAAGTGCTTTTCACCCATGCCTACATCTTCTTATCAATAGCAATTCAACTAGAACCAGTAGGATAACTCACAACAATAAGTATTAGTACTGCTTTATAAAACCCCAGTAAGACCACACCTGGAATACTGCAGCCAATTTTGGTCAACACATCACAAAAAAGATGTTGAGAGTTTGGAAAAAATTCAGAGAAGAGCAATTGGGATGATCAAAGGCCTGGAGACCAAAACATACGAAGAACGGCTACAGGACTTGGGTCTGGCTAGTCTAAAGAAAAGAAGAAACGGGAGACATGATAGCAATGTTCCAGTATCTGAGGGGCTGCCACAAGGCAGAGGGGGCCAGGTTGTTCACCAGAGCATCAGAGGGAAGGACGAGAAACAGTGGTTGGAAACTGATCAAAGAGAGAAGCAACCTGGAATTAAGGAGAAACTTCCTAACGGTGAGGACAATTAACCAGTGGAACAGCTTTGCCTCCAGAAATCGTGGGTGCTCCATCACTGGAGATTTTTTAGAAGAGACTAGACATTCACCTGTCTGAGATGGTACAGGTTCTCCTGCTTGAGCAGCGGGCTGGACTAGAAGACTTCCAACGTCCCTTCCATCTCCTATTCTATTCTATTCTATTCTATTCTATTCTATTCTATTCTATTCTATTCTATTCTATTCTATTCTATTCTATTCTATTCTATTCTATTCTAACCTAAGTCTTGATTGTACGTGTTAAGAAGAGCAGAACCCACTATAGTAACATTAAATACTTCTGCAGTTGTGACAGGACCCTGTGATGATTGCCAAACAATGTAATACAGTTTGATCGTAGGCCTGAACGCCGTTCTGCTACTAAAATTGGATTCTGCTTCTAATTTATGTTGCGTATCCTAGTGAAGAACTTACGATTTCCGTCATATTGTGATCGCACACTGCATACCATCACAACATCAATTGTATGGGGAGAATGGTGATAAGTAGCATTTCTCAATTAACATGCCATAAACACAACATGCCACTTGTTAAGACAGTGACTTTTTTTTTCCTTTTAGGAATAACTGGCTTTCTTTCTTTTCATTCCCTCCCTTCACCCCCCTAGCATTTAACAGCTCTTAATGCACAAAAACCCTAAGAGTCGCAGCATTCCTATTGCTTTTGAAATGATACCTCCAGGATTGGGGTGGGGGGTGAGCATAAAATACATTGCCTGGTATACAGCCAGAATGCCAGGATTAAGCAGATCCGCAGAAGAAAGATCTGTCAAGAGCAATCACTTTGAATAGCTAAATGCTCCAGAGCGATGTGAAACATTTCTGAAAACGGATAGGATAGGATAGGATAGGATAGGATAGGATAGGATAGGATAGGATAGGATAGGATAGGATAGGATAGAGTAATGAATAGAATAGAATAGAATGGAATGGAATAGAATAGAACAGAACAGAACAGAATAGAATAGAATAGAATAGAATAGAATAGAATAGAATAGAATAGAATAGAATAGAATAGAATAGAATAGAATAGAATAGAATAACAATTCAAGAGACAATTCACTTGAATTCTCTTCATCACTCCCCACTCAATAAAGAAATAGGCTTCAGGACTTTAACAATTTACTAGTTGTCTGGATTCTCACCATGACTGCTTGTTTATGATGTATGATAAAGCCATGTTGTGTTTTAACTAATGGCAATAAGGCTTTCGGATCTCTTATTTAATGCCACTGTCATGTTTTAGTAACGGTGATGGAGGTCCTCACTGGCCCACCCTTCATCTACTCCCTCCTGTTTTTCTTCACTCATTTGCTTTTTCCTCTCTTCTTCCCCCCTCCCCCCATCATTTTAAATTGTGAAAGATGATTCACAAGGAGAGAGAGAGAGAGAGAGAGAGAGAGAGAGAGAGAGAGAGAGAGAGAGAGAGAGAGAGAGAGAGAGAGAGAGAGAGAGAGAGAGAGAGAGAGAGAGAGAATACCCTCAAAAGCCCTCTTTGACTGATAGATGGGGAGAGAAAGAAACATGAAATTAACTATTCCAAAATGCTGGGGATATCATACTTAGTCAAAGCACAGTTTTCAAAGTCTTTTAACTTTATGCAACATGTTAATTCTGCCTTTGCAACAAGATTCCAGACTCCCTTTTTGAACCCTTTTGTGGGTTGAAATACTGATGAGCTCACAATCCAAGTAATGCAGGTGTTTTCTGCAGTGAAGAAGGCACTGGGCTAGAAACTTGGAGACTGGGAATTCTAGTCCCATCTTAGGCATGAAAACAGACTGAATGACTTTGAACCAATCAGCTGGAGATGAGTTCTAGTTCCACCACAGGTATGAAAGCTGCCTGGGAGATGGAACCAATCACCAGGATACAGTGATTTCTAGTCTTGCCATAAGCATGAAAGCTGGCTGGGAGTGTTTGAACCAGTCACCAGGAGAGAGTGAGTTATAGTTCCACCATATTCATGAAAGCTGTCTAGGAGACATTGAACCAATCACCAGGAGACCATAAATTCTAGTCCCACCTTAGGCATGAAAGCCAGCTGGGTGACATTGGGCCAACCCCTCTCTCTCAGTCCTAGAAAGGAAGCAATGGCAAACCGCTTGTGGAAAAACTTTGTCAAGAAAACTATGCAGATTTGTCCTGGCAGTGTCAAAAGCGGGCACAAAGTCACCAAAATATATGTCAAATAACTATGAACATAGGCCACTCTTGCCTCAGAGTCATTGATCCAAGGATTCACAGGCTGCACTAAGTGATGACGTGGTTTAAGTACAATTCCCTGAGTTAGGTAAATAAGAAAGAACACTAAGCCATAAACCAGCATCCTGGCTGGGATGCCACATCTTAGTGACTCCAAGCAATGTTCGGGCATAGCACAAAAGCATAGCCTAGTACAAAAGTGTGACTTTGGAGGAAAAGCTTGTTTTGAAGAGTGATACAACCCACTGTAAATCTTCTGCAAGGAAAGAAGGTTTGGAAATCTTTCTGGAAGACCTCCGAATCTCAACATTTTTGCAATTAACATAAATCTTTTTCTTGCCTCTTTGTGATTGTTCTAATAAATTAATGCTTAAAGAGTTGGAATTGTATTTGACGGGCTAATTGGACAGTTTTAGAAAAACACACACATACAACTAAATGCCTATAAAATCAGAACAGCAAATGCAGCTGCAGCAAATTTCCAATTTGGAATTATAATTGACTTGGCTATAAATATACAATGCCCACGCTATTTTTATTTTTTATTTTATTCTTCTGCAATAAAAACAAGCTTTCATTAATATGTATTTTTAAGAGAGTTTGGACTCTGCTCGTCTTCCTAAATTGGCTTAATGTCTTATTTCCAAACCTAAAAAAGGCAATTATATTTCTTTAAAAAAAAGCATTTGAAAATTACTCTAATCTGAAAAAAAAAATCCAACACATATTTTTTTTTTTTGAGAAATAAAATACCAAAGGGGATGGCCTGAGCAAATATAGGCAAAGCTAGCCTTCTTGGTAGGCCTGACTTCCTAAATCCCTTTATGGAAGATACTCTTGACTATGTAGCTGCAGCCTTCTCCAACAGCCACGGTTCCTCAGGAGGTCCAGAGTTACTGAGCCCTCCCACTCGTCATTAAACTGTCTCCTGTGGATTCCGGCATCATGAATCTTTTTCAACGAGTTTCTCTCTGTTCTAAGAACCTGGAGGCATTTCATTTGACAAAATGAATGGGAAGATCTCTGGGCCTCGTTGGCAAGGACCATGGAACATTTCAAAAGATTTAGCTAGATTTCCCAGCTTATGGAGACCTAACAGGGTGGGCAAGAGTGTGAGTTGGTGGGTATATTGTTGCTCTGAGATCTCACCATGCTTAAGAAGGACAGTGTTGGCCTCCTTTTGCTTCTTAGAAGAGGCCCGGGAACAAAATTAGGTGTGCAAGTTAATCTCTCGTCCATGACTGAGAGTCGCACAGAAGAAGGGAAAGCTCATTTGATCTCAAACCTCTTTAATCCCTGAGGAAAGAGGAAAGTAGCGAAGGAATTCCACACAAATGAATTAATTTCTACCTCCAATTCTCTCAAGACTCAGAGGTGTAGCAAGAGGAGAGGTAAAGGGAAGAAGGAATAACCTTGAGGAACAAGGGAAAGAGCCAAAATCAAAATGGTAGATAAAAGGAACCTAAGCCCCGATCAGAACTGTAATCTGAGAAAGCATGTCAGACAGGATGGTCTCCAGTTCTCATGAAGATAAAAGGAGGGAGGGAGGAAACATATTCAGACGTGCAAGATTCTGTTATTATAACCATATAATAAAAGCAGTATTAGCATGCATGACTTTGATTTCCCAGGCTGGTCTACCTTGGACGGCTGAGAAGAGTTTGTTATAAGTTTTGTTTTGGGCACTTTGCCGAAAGATGAATCCAAAGTAGATGTAGCTGAGTTAATAGAAGCAATTGGGGCTTCCTTGGCTTTCATCAGGATGAAATGCGATACAAGTAAACCATCTTTCCACTTTTGTTGTGTCCCAAAGACCTGGGGGCATCTGACTAGGGTGAGAACATGGATTTCCAGAAAGGTTGGATTTGAGGAGATCATTGTTATTAGCGCCTATGTCCAGCACAAAGAGAACATGAGATGAGTCCAAGAATCCTATCCTTAGGATAAGTGGGGAATGTCCCTCTGATCCTAAACGTGGGCATCATGAGCTTCTCTCTGAGTCCATATGTGGAGAATTCAAGCAAAAATGAAACCATTAGTGACAAATCGGCATTTGAAGGCTCAACCCCAAGACTTGATAACATCATCCATTTTTATTTCATCTTGGCATGCCCCACAATTGGCTTTGTGCTTCACTGCCTATCTTGACCCTTGGGAAACGTTTCTTTAGATCTGCAAGCAGATAGTAAGAAAACAAGGGGAAAAAACGTAGGCATGATTTCCTAAAGAATCATCACCTCGCGCGTTGAATGTCTTTGTTTTTCCTAATAGGAGAGATTTGGCAGAAGCTGCTGCAGTTTCCATCGTCCCTCCATTCGACTGAGGGTATTCTCCCTGTTACAGGCAGGATGACTTAACAGGCCGAGCTAAGAGATACTCTCTGGAGTTGTGCTCCTAGCTGAATCCTCACAGTGTTCGTTACATTATGCATTCAGGGTTCAAGGAAGAGAAAGAAGCAGAAAGTTACCATTATGTTCAGTCCTAACCTCTTGACAATACACTTTTTCTTCTGTGGCTTTTCCATAATGGATGTCAGAATTGCAGCAACTTTTTCAAAGGAGAATGGAATCACAGGGAGGCTTGCAATTCTGAAGAAAGTTTTTCCAGTCTGGATTTCTTCTTTTTCTTTACTGATTAGTTGTTGCTAAGGTTGGCATGGTAAGCACGCTACGGTTTCCTTCGACCCAAAGTGGGATAGCTATTCTGTGCAACCATAAATAACATGGAGGGAGGAACCAAGGTAGACTTGATTTGCCACAGGTATATTCTCAGTATTCCCTTACCGATTGTCCCAAAGGTACTTTCTTTCAAAAGGCAACTGGACGTTCTTGTTTTGTTTGAAGACGTTTTGCTTCTCATCCAAGGAGCTTCTTCAGTTCTGACTGAATGGAGGAGAATGGAAGGATTGATATTCCTTGCAGCCATCTGGTCATTAGCTCTCTTTCTGAGGGTCATTGAGGCCACTCTGTGCTTTCAGGGTCACCTTCAAGTGGCCTCAATGACTCTCAGAAAAAGTCTAATGACCAAATGGCTGCAAGGAATATCAGTCCTTCCATTCTCCACCATTCAGTCAGAACTGAAGAAGCTTCTTGGATGAGAAGCAAAACTATGAGTCATACTTTCAGTCCTGCAAGGCGGTGTTGATATTCTTGCTTATAAGTTCACTTGAGAATACTAGTAATCTTTCTTTCCTCTTCTGCTTGCTGGCTGACTCTCTCCATGGGGATCACCAGTGTGTCAGATCCTCCCCAAAGGAGTGGTTGGTGTCCTGGGTCCATCGTCAAGTCCTGCTTCCAGCTCTATCATCAGCAATATCTGTGGGGAAAAAGAGGTGAGTGGCATAAAATTTTGCTCCCAGTGGAAAATTGGAGCTTGTGCTTTTAAAATACTCAGAGGTAAAAACAGGACTTGCTTTCTACCTAGAAACTCTCAGGACCAATGTCTTTTTTTCCTAGATGTTTTTTTCTAGATGTTCCTAACATCATCCATCCATCCATGTTATCCACCCACCCACCCACCCATCTATTCATCCATCCATCCTATTCCTCCATCCATCCATCCATCCATCCATCCATCCATCCATCCATCCATCCATCCATTCTTCCGCCCACCCACACATCCATCCATCTATTTCTCCACCCATCCATGTTATCTATCCACCCACCCATCTATTCATCCATCTATCCACCCACCCATCTATTCATCCATCTATCCATCCATCCATCTATTCCTCCATCCATTCATCCATCTATTCCACCCACCCATCCATACATCCATGTTATCCATCCACCCACTTATCCACCCACCCGTCTAGTCCTCCACCCATCCATCCATCCATCCATCCATCCATCCATCCATCCATCCATCTATTCTTCCATCCATTCATCCATCTATTCCACCCACCCATCCATACATCCATGTTATCCATCCACCCACTTATCCACCCACCCGTCTAGTCCTCCACCCATCCATCCATCCATCCATCCATCTATTCCTCCATCCATTCATCCATCTATTCCACCCACCCATCCATACATCCATGTTATCCATCCACCCACTTATCCACCCACCCGTCTAGTCCTCCACCCATCCATCCATCCATCCATCCACCCACCCACTCATCCATCCATCCATCCATCCATCCATCCATCCATCCATCCATCCATCCATCCATCCATCCTGTCTCTATCACAATGGGCAGGGTTTTAGCCCCTTTCCTCTTTACATTTTAAAATACTTTTTATGTATTTAAACATAATCCATTTTAACCAACTTGCCCATCTGTTTTCATCTGATTTTCATTTAGTTCCTCTCAAAATGGATGGAAGTTATCCTGCCTTTGGGGAGGGTGCTGGACCTCACTGTGCCGTCTTGTCACCTCAAAATGGCTGGAGGAGACATTTGCAGCCGATCAGTCAGGAACATTCATCTCTGATTGGAGAAATATCTGAAAAACATGGAGAACTTTCTGTTGATCAAAGTTCTAGGAAAAACAAAGTCATTTAATTGTTTCCCTCTAAAGCATTCTTGTGATTTTTGGAAAGTTTGGGCCTCCACTTTTTGAGATGAACCTCTGAAAATAGTGGGAGGATGTTTAAAGAGTGTGGAATTTCACTCTGTGATAGAAATAAATCTGGTATCTCAGCATCTGGTATTTAACCAGTTCCACCTTTTTGTTTGAAGTTTTCAACCTCAAATCCGTATGATACATTTCCAGATGATGTTCTTGAATTAATATTTCATAAGCCTAGTGTTGCCTTGAGCTGATCCATCTCTGATCCATCAGGACCAGCTTCTTATGATTCATCTCCTTCGGTCCTGCTACAATCTTCCTATCAGTTAACCATCTTTTGAGCTGGTCTCTTATTGCCAAGTTTGGGGGAGGAATGATTGATAGTCCACCAGTCAATAGCAAGCATTCTCAAATGAATTGTGGCTATTTGTTGCCTTGTTGAGTGCATGACTCAGATATGAGTTTGCAAGAAGGATTTGAGTGATGTCTCCAGTGCAGGTCTGGCCAAGTTCAGACTTCTACTACACAAGCTATCTGAACTGAGCTGTCTCTGTTCTTCTGGAATGCACCCCCCTCCCTCCTGGGAACCCCGTCTGTCATCCTGCCATCTGTCTATAAAAGTTATCGGCAGCCCATCTTATTGCATGATGACTTTGGGCGACTTACAATCATAATCATAAAAAAGTTTTTTAAAAATATGTATATAAATTAAAAACATAAATTAATACCTACAAACACTATGATCCAATTACAGACTACATCCCATCATATCAGGTAGCAGGACTGGGGAAAATCTAAGGGTAAGATCTGCATGAATTCCATGCAAAATAGACAATGAGGTGTCCTTGATGCTATTATAATAATAATAATAATAATAATAATAATAATAATAATAATAATAATAATAATAAAGTTGGAAGGGACCTTGGAGGTCATCTGGTCCAACCCCCTGCTCATGCAGGAAACCCTATACCATTTCAGACAAAGGGCTGTCCAGTCTCCTCTTAAAAACTTCCAGTCTTGGAGCATTCACCGCTTCTGGAGGCAGGTTGTTCCACTGGTTAATTGTTCTAACTGTCAGAAAGTTTCCCCTTATTTCCAGATTGCTTCTTTCTTTGATTAGTTCCCATCTGTTGCTTCTTGTCCTGCCCTCAGGCCCTTTGGAGAATAGCTTGACTTCCTCTTCTTTGTGGCAGCCCCTGAGATATTGGAACACTGCTGTCATGTCCCCCCTCGTCCTTCTCTTCGTTAAACTACACATATCCAATTCCAGTAACCATTCCTTATATGTTTTAGCCTCCAGTCCCCTAATCATTTGTGAGCTTGCTTGTTTTCTTGCTAGCCCTGATGATGTTATCAGGTTTGGATAATGAAACATTTGCAAGAAAACAAGCAAGCTCCAAGAGCACCAAGGACCCCTCATCTCAACCCAATATTCTCCTTTAAAGAATATTAGAACCCTTTGTCTGCAATGGTCTAGGGCAGGGGTAGGCAACCTTGGCTCTTTTATGACTCGTGGACCTCAACTCCCAGAATCCCACAAGTCATAAAAGAGCCAAAGTTGCCTACCCCTGGTCTAGGGTCTCCTGCTTAAGCCGGGGGTTGGACCAGAAGATTTCCAAGGTCCCTTCCAACTGTTATTCTGTAATTCTGTAATTTTTCTCACTTTTTTTTTTTTGCAGGAGAAAGTAAAATAAATGAAATGCCTTGATGAATTACTTTGAGGGAGCATATCAAACTTTAAAATGGTTGTGGCCATTTGCAGGCACAATAACCTGACCGTTTCACACAATATACCCAACCAGCCGCTGAGAGTATCAAAATAAATGAATGCAAGTTGAATTGGTAACTGAAAGGCTATTATAGCAGCTTATTGAGTTCAGATGGCCCACTTCCTGCTGCCAGAGGCCCCGTTTTGCCTTTCAGTCCATTCTACTTCCTCTCTTTCCTTTGCCTTCTCTACTTCTGTTGCCAACAACGAGTTAATTTCCTGGCTCAAGCTGAGCTCAAGAACATTTGTCAGTGTCAGATTCCCACCATGAGCCATTCTTCAGATATTTATCCTGATTAACACCATCCCATCGGCCCTACCTTTAAAAAAAAATACCTGACTTCATCTCATAGTTCTTAATTTTCTTTCTTCAACCAGCTATCAAGTTCCTCTTTGTCCTAGAAAGGATGTTATCAAATAGTTTGGTTTCTGCAGTCTTGGTGGTTCCTCCAGAAATTTTGCAGCAGCTTCGAAACTGATGAATTTGCACAAGCAGGAGCCGAGAGACTCAGGAGAGCATTTCAAAGGGGGGGGGGGGGAAAGTCAGCAAGATCCCAGGAAGTTAGAGGAAGACTAAATAAAGGGTCCAGGGTGAGAAGAAGACAACACAAGGACCTCGGGCATCCATGCCCTTGAGTGAAATTCATAGCTTTATCTATGTCTAGGACAAAACTCTCCCAAACTTTTTTTTTCTTGAAGGACAATTGGGACGGGAGCAGAATGCCATGCCCTGTCAAAGCGTAAGAAACTTGACACCTCTGTAAGTCTTTAAAAGTGACCCTGACATTTTGCTTCCTGTTTGATGCCCAGGGTATCTGATTTTCTGAGTGTATTTTGTGATACCTCTGCCATTGTGAATTTTTAAAAAATATTTTAGGAAACATGGATCATGCTGTCTGCCATGTCTTTCCTCTCTATTATGTAATTTTAACAGTGTCCTATATTTTATTTATCTGATTGAGTTAAGGCACTAGTTTCTGGAGTCTTGATGCATCGATAATTGGTTAGTTTGAAGAAATGCTGTAAGAATTATGGCTGGATCTTCTTTTCACTCGATGTGAAGGATCGGTGACAGACCTTGCCCTGAATTGTCCTACAAAAACTTTTGCAGAATCAGAGAGAGAATCAGGACAAATAATCTGCAGTGAGCAAGGAGGATTTGTCATAAAGTGCAAGAGGGATATGAAGTAAGAATTGTGACTGGTCATTTGAGAGTGCAGGGCTGAGTGGCATTGACTCCAAGCCTCTCTCGCTTCTCTGCTCTTCTACCTAAGCGCTGGCAGGTGATACAATTGTCAAATTCCATCTCGGACTGCTGAGCAAAGCCACAGATCCATCCTGTGGATGCCTCAACTCCTTTCACTGAAGGTTCTTAGCTGGATGACTACGGTGTCTCCTGTCTCTGACTTTCCCAAGCCTGACCTGAAGGCTGTGGAGCAAAATCAAAGCAGATTGTTCTTTGACTTTCTGATCTCCCCGCAAATTGCTTAGACCAGGGGTGTCCAACCTTACCAACTTTAAAGACTTGTGGACTACAACTCTCAAGAGTTCCCTAGCCTGGGCAGGATCTGAATTCAGGGCTTGGCTTGGCTGGCTGGGGAAATTCTGGGTGTTGAAGTCCACAAGTCTTAAAGTTGGCAAGGTTGGACAGCCCCGGCTTAGCCAGAGGTCCCCAATCTTTTGGGCACCAGGGACTGGATCCGTGGAGAAAGGTTTTTCCACGAACTAGGGAGTGCATGGTTTTGTGTGCTGCCTGCATCCTACAGATGGGGCTTTGCTTGTTTGTGTGGACCAGTTGCTGGCATGCCGCGGCCTGGTACTGGTCCACAGCCTGGGGGTTGGGAACCCCTGGCTTAGACCCTTGGTAGAGTAGACAGGACAGATAGCTAATAATCTTCCCCTCAAACAGGAACAAAAATTGCAGACCTGGTTGAGTTGCTTTGGAATATCCCAGGAACAGAAGCAATGAGGAATTGATCTTCCTCCTAATGAAGAATAGTCAGATGTTTCTCCTTGATGTTACTTTGAAGTCATGCACGTTGAAAGACAAAACAAAGCAGATGAGATTTCCTTCTTCCTGCCCTTCACCAGAGTTTCTGATCTCTGTCATTTTCTCACAGCTCCTTCCTGCGCGGGGTTCCATACATCTCGTGTCCCAAGATGTGTGCAACATTTAATAATAATAATAATAATAATAATAATAATAATAATAAAAAATTGCTGCAGTTTCCTTTGCTGATGGCATAGTGTTGCAGTGTTTGCCAAGGCATCTGAAGACTCGCATTCCTTTCCCCTGATTGACTGAGCTCTTTTATTATTATTAATATTATTAATAATATAATATTAATGATTTTAAATCAGCTCTACAGACGCACCATCTTGGAAAACCTGCTGGCCAAAAGGAATTATTTGTGATGAAATTTTTAAAACAGAGCAATTTGGAGAAGTTGGCAAGCAAATGTTCTACGATGGCCCTGAATTTTGCATTATGTATCCGTCAGGCAACGTGAGACAGCTGGACAATGGTTCAGCTGGGATTGGAAAGCATTTGGGCCAAAGCTCTGAATGGAATTGCAGTTTGTAGTTGGGGTGACAGGTCTATTGCTCAGGGGGAAAATTCTCCCAAAATTCAGAGATTTGAGAAGGTTTTTCCAGGAGCCCAGCCCCTCTTTTCACTTCAAACTGACTCAGACAATCAAATCAGACCAATTCAATAGTTCAAATCAAAGCATCAATTCAGATGTAATTGTCTAAATAGATTTGAATGGTCTGAACAATAATCTCAGTTGATCAATGATTGGATTTGAACAGAATCAGAGCTGATCCGCGCAGCCTTTGCAATCCCCTATGGAAATTTTGTTGTACGTTGCTGATGTTTTTTTGTTACCCTCAGTAATCAACAAGTTCTCAGCAAGTTACCTCATATTATTAAAACAGACCTGGTACAAAGCATCTTAAGGAAGCCCTCTAAATATAGTGGTAACAACCAACCAAATAATGAAGACAAAGGATTGGTACCCTTTAAGGATCAGGAGCCCACTTTAAAGTCATTTCCCCCCCAAAGCCTAGATGATGAAGGAGCTGACTGAATTTCAGGAGGCAGGAATTTCATAATCCTGGTGTCACCAAGGAAAAAAATCCTACCTTCATTTTCCTTTGCTCCAAACTCTGAGCAGATTCACCCAGGAGCTCCCCATTCAGCAGGTCAAAATAGAAATGGACCAGGTGATCCTTCAGCCCCAAACCATGCATGGCTTTAAAGGTCAAAAACAGCAGCTCAGAAGCGGATAGGAAATCAGCTTGCAGTGCCTGGAGCGCTGGTGTGACGTGCCTGTATTGGCAAGTACCTGCCAATAGTTTGGCCATTGCACTCTGGACTAATTGAAGCTTCTGTGTGGCCTTTAATGTCTCTGAGATACATGTCTCATAGAATCTAAGAGTCTTGAGCAATTATTCATCCAACCTTTGGCTCCAGGCAGAATCTGCTGCAGCATTTCAGACAGATGACTATCCGACGTCTGTTTAAAGATCTTCATTTCTTAGGAACCTGTCCTGTGGAAAGATATAACTTGTCGTTAGTAAATGGATAATTTCTTGTCTTGATAGAAGATAGTATTTGTAACTCAGGATAGAAATGAGAGGTCCTTAGTGCTCTCTGAGCTTGGTTGTTTTCTTGCAGATGTTTAATTACCCAACTATGTAACATCAGCAGTGCTAGAAGGGAATCTGACTGAGAGTAAACCTGTCTCTCTTTTAGCACTGATGATGTTATGTAGTTGGATAATGAAATGTCTGCAAGAAAACAACTAAGCTCCGAGAGCATCAAGGACCCCACAGTCCTCCTCCTTCTCCTCCTCCTCTCCTCAAATCTCACTCCCTTCTAGCACTGATGATGTTATCTAGTTGGGTAATGAGATGTCTGCAAGAAAACAACTAAGCTTAGAGAGCATCATGGACCCCACAGTTGTCGTCATCGTCGTCGTCATCGTCCTCCTCCTCCTCCTCCTCCTCCTCGATGTTATCTAGTTAGGTAATGAGATGTCTGCAAGAAAACAACTAAGCTCAGAGAGCATCAAGGACCCACAACATTTCTTGTCTGTTCTGAGAAACAAATAACCCGTTTCTCTCTTTCCCTTTCAGGTTCCTCATTTCAAGGTTGCTCCAGAAGAGTTCCTCAAGCTCCAGTTCCAGAGATTCACAACTTTGAACCTCCATCCTAGCAACACTGACATCAGTGTCGCTGTAGCTGGGATCTTGAATTTCTTCAACTGCACCACTGCTTGCCTCATCTGTGCCAAAGCTGAATGTAAGAACCATCATCTAAGCAATTCATCACGAAACATGTTAGCTTTTGATTTCCTGAATATTTTGGGTCCATTGTCATGAGAATACACACTGCATCTTCCCTGATAGAAGGCCAAGTGATTGCAGAACAAGGGAGACAACCAATTGACCGTCTGTTCTGACCACGGACATGCGCAACTTGTGTTCACACAACAAGCCAACTAAAGGTCTAGTGGCTTCATTCCCATGGCAAGCTAAGCTAAGCTAAACCGTCTTCTTTGCTTGTAATGCATTGGTGTGTTATGTGAACCCAACTGTTGACCTTTCAAGATAGATCATATAAAAAAAAAACAGGCTGGGGGTGTGTGGTTGTTACTGTCTGTTCAAACTTTCTCCAAGGTCATTCTTTGACTCTGTACACCAGGGGTCTTCAAACTTGGCCCTTTTATGACTTGTGGACTTGAACTCCCAAAATTCCTCAGCCAGGCACGCTGCCTGAGGCATTCTGGGAGTTGAAGTCCACAAGTCATAAAAGGGCCAAGTTTGAAGACCCCTGCTTTACACCATCCCGCTTTTCCCTCGTAGGATTCAGTGCATTGCACACATCAGACCATAAAATTGGATTACGTCAATGACCACGTATATTATATGAACTCAGACAACCTATGACTGGCCCAAATTTGCCTAGTGGGTGTAAAACTGGGTTTCTAACTTTTGCTACCATCTGGATCTTTTTAATATAACCCTGGATGGCTACGATTATGTATTTTTGTCTCAGATTTATGTAATGCGAGGCAGCCTGTTTTCCTGTCGGACTCTACCTATTTTTCCTTGACCTCCAGTTCCCCACTCATCTTGCAGGCTTTGAGAACCATCTGGCTATTTCTTCATTACTAATGGCAGAACAGAGTCGATGACATTTAATAGGACAATTGGAAGGAAGGGAGCAGGTCTCTCCCTTATTTCATTGACCCTGTGTTAAGGTTCCTGCTACTCCGTAGCCTTTAACAAGAAGGAAAACACACTCTTGCTTGTTCTTGATCTATATTCTCTCTGCCCGAAAGCCCTCATGGCATTTCGGCATCAATAACATGCTTTCTTACACTTTGTCTTAAACATGGAGTACTGAGGAACAAAATCAGGAAGACCAAGTCATCAGTATCGATGGAGATTGTCAGTCATCCAGGTGACAGTTGTCCCAAAGGTGCTTATTCAAAAGGCAACTGGACTTCGTTTGTTTTTGCTTGAAGACATTTCACTTCTCACCCAAGAAGCTTTCTTTTGTTCTGACTTCAGAATTTCAAAACTGTCAGAACTGAAGAAGCTTCTTGAATGAGAAGCAAAACGTCTTCAAGCAAAAACAAAGAAAGTCCTCAAGCAATTCCATCAAGAGACACATTGACTTATAACCAGCCTATGAACCCCTCAGAATCCAAATCAACTGCACAGCCAATCAGAGACAGCACTGACCCTCAACCAACCCATGCAAGCCCCCCTCCCACCAGCAGTTCACCTCTCAATGACGCTGATCTGAATAACCTCCCCATCACAAGACTCACTGATGACTCACACCTGACCCATCACAAGACCCTCACTCGACACACCCACACCTGAAGCCCTTATAAACAGAAGAACACTGACAGTGACATCCCCTAAACCCGGCTGAAGACATTACCTAGTCTGGGAATGAAATGTTTGGAAACCAACCCAGAAGCTCGGAGAATCTCAAAGTCCAGTTGCCTTTTGGAAAAGCACTTTGGGCCAAGTCATCAAGCAATTGGTGAGTGTTTCAACCTTCCTTATGCCTCAACAGCCGTGAAGCCTTCAATTGGTGTCCCTAGATGTACCATACGCACATACCTTAACCCACTTGTGTATCCTTGTGTAAATCCAAGACATGGCACACTAGAGCAGTGGAACATACTCGCTGGGGAACAATACAGATGCTTGGTGTTTAATTTCTTTTCTGCTTCATTTGTTCTTTCGTTTAACTGGATAGAACAGCTCAGAAACCAGATTGTTTTTAAAATAGCGTGGCACCCACCATTAATTGAGTCAGGTTGATTGCTTTTAATCACGTGTGACTGAATGAGCTGGCTGCCAGCTGAGTGCAGTGGGGAAGAGGGCTTAAGGATAAATTGTGACATTAAACTACAAGCCTGAATTATGGGACAGCCTTGGTGATATCCCAGTTTATTACAGGACAAGAAGGGGGGGAGGAACTTTTCCCCATTCCTTTTCATGTCTTATCCCCTTGAATTCTTACTCGAATCAAGATACATCTCTGTAGAATGAGCACTGTGAATATTTTTCTTTTTCCCTTGTGGTTTAAATCCTCTTTGTCTAACCTGGATAAGATTGAACGGATAGAAAACCTGTTGTGCTATTGTTTAAAAGGCAGGCACTGAAAAGTGCCTTTTTAAAAACAAAAAAAAACAAAAAAAAAGCTTTTGCTTTTTTATCTTTATACTTAAAACAAAACCACTTCCGTATTGATTGAGATTACGTAGGAAGGAAAAGAAGAACATTTTTCCATATGCATTTACCTTGCGAATCTTCCTAGTCCTTAATCAAGTTCAGCCGCTGTCTTGCTATTTTCCAAAACAGTACATCTAGATTCTAGGGATGGCAGTGAGATCGACTGAGTAGCCTTTGCTAGAGATCTTGAAGTATTTATTTATTATTTATTTATTTAATTGGATTTCTATGCCGCCCTGTTCCAGGAACTCAGGGCGGCTCACAACATGGATAGAAATCTAACATTAAAACACATTATAAAAACCCCTCAATCAAAAACCAATCATCCAAACAGACATTCAACAAACATACACTGGCTGGGGCAAGGTGTTAACTGCCCCAGGCCTGTCGGCAAAGATGTGTCTTCAGTAATTTGCGAAAGGCAGAGAGGGTGGGGGCAATACGGATCTCCGGGAGGAGTTGATTCCAGAGGGCCGGGGCCGCAACAGAGAAGGCCTTTCCCCTAGGCCCCACCAGGCGACACTGTCTGGCTGACGCGACCTGGAGAAGGCCGACTCTGTAGGCCCTAACCGGTCGCTGGG
The DNA here is from genome assembly GCA_034064705.1 of Bothrops alternatus. Classification (NCBI taxonomy): domain Eukaryota; kingdom Metazoa; phylum Chordata; class Lepidosauria; order Squamata; family Viperidae; genus Bothrops; species Bothrops alternatus. The sequence continues at coordinate 365,360 of JARGCV010000413.1, read as the reverse complement.
TTTCATGCGGCAGCAGATGGTCCCGTAAGTAACCTGGTCCGATGCCATGTAGGGCTTTATAGGTCATAACCAACACTTTGAATTGCGTTCGGAGACCAATTGGCAGCCAATGCAGCTCGCGGAGTGATGCCGAGATGTGGGCATTTCTAGGCAGGCAGGCATTTCTAGGTAGAGCAGTACATTTCAAGAATCCACCATCACTTACTGATAATTGACTAAAGGGCCAATCAGTATTAGGAGAACATGAACAAAGCCCTGTCAAAACGTTGCTAGGCCCATCTTGCCAGCATTCAATCTCATGTGCTGGTCCCCACCAGATACATCTAAGAAGCCCACCTTATTCCAAATGTTTCCCCACTGCTTTTATAACCTGCCTGTTTCTAGTTTGCTCAGACAGTGTCTGCACTTCTTCAACTGCCCGTGTGATTCTCCCCAAAAGTCTCTAAAGAAGACTTGGCTCAATGTTCATAATGGGCTTTGATAAACGAGATTGGTGGAGAGTAGAACCATCACCAACATCTAAAATAGGCTTCTGTGTTTAAAGAGTCTATTCCTGAATGCCAGAAAAAGGGGGAAACAGGGTTTATTTTATTTGTTTGTATTTTATTCATAAAATTTATATGGCCACCCGCTTGCTCTCAGGGACTCTGGCCAGCTTACCAAAAATAAAAATCCAGTATACAACAATAAAAACAATAACCCTCAACCAGCACCTTGGTGACAGCAATGAGTCAAACACTCCAATTGATGGGCTCCATCCAACTCAGGGTTCCCCAGGCCAATTGGCAGAACCAGATCTTCAGATCCTTGCGAAAGAGTGTCAAACTGGGGAGGGGGCAGTCTAATCTCTGCAGGGATAGTGTTCCAAAGGGAGGGAGTCACCTCGGAGAAGGCCCTTCTTCTGGGTCCCACTACATTCCTCACCTCTTCACTCTGGCGGACTGGGTGGATATAATCAGGAGAGACTGTCCTTCAAATAACCCTGCAGCATTTTTGACCCTGCAGCATTTTGATCAACCCTTGGGAACTTTGGGTTGACTGTTTCTTAGACTAGAGCGTTCTTCTTGTGTTAGAACTCTTTGTACAGATAATCAGAACACAATAACCAGCAGCATTTCTAAGGGAAATGAGCAAGAGAGTAGCATGGAAGGTCTAGGAGAAATTTCTACTGTTTGGACCTTGGAGGTCTTCTAGTCCAACCCCCTGCTCAGGCAGGAGACCCTATACCATTTCAGACAAGTGGCTGTCCAGTCTCTTCTTAAAAGCCTCCAGCGATGGAGCGCCCACCACTTCTGGAGGCAAGCTGTTCCACTGGATGATTGTTCTCGCAATCGTTAGGAAATTTTTCCATAGTTTTAGGTTGCTTCTCTCCTTGTTCCAGTAATCTCCGTGGAAAACAGTCCACTACAAAACAGTCTGTGAGGTGAAGTCCACACAGCTTAAAGTTGCTAAGGCTGAGAATAAGTGAAATGGGCACTTACAATGCTTCCCCATCTCCCTAGTACTATGTATGCAAAGAGTAGGGTCTAATTTCATTTGGAGTGGGGGGGGATGGAAAATAGAAATCAAATTAGCAAAAGGCCAAAGGGGGACCTCCTGACCTTCCATTGCTACCCATCGCCATAAAAACCGTGGTCTCTCCCCCTCCGTTTATTACTGCATGCACGGACAGCTCTTAGCCGCAGATCCAGCGAGCTGCTAATTACTGCCAGCTAAACTAAGGGCCATAAACAAGGTCAGGAGACAAATCTGAATAGAGGAGATGGGAAAGAAACAGGTTTGAGTAGCTGGAGTTGGAGAAAAAAGGAGAGCAGCTTCCTTCCCTCTCAAAACTGAGCCGTTTTCAGTCATTTAGGAAGGAGAGAACTTCGGCTAATGTATCGGGAAGTCAGAGTTTTGTTTTCTGTTTTTTCATTTTTCAAACATCCGTTTGGCCTTTAAAAGAGAGAAAATCAAAGCCAAATGGAATCACACGCAGGCCCTTTTAATCATCTTTCCAGCAATACATGCCTCACACCTCCAGTGAAGGGACTCACAAAAGATTGCTGGTTGCACAATGTATCCCTAAAATAAACATTATATTGTCAGAAGAATTTCCCGGTTCACTTCCAGCTGGGAAAAGCTGATGATGAAGGAATTTGAGGACAGCGGCTAACACAAAGCAGATCTTTATTTCAGGAAGGCAATAAGGCAACAGTGGAGTGACTTCAGCGTTCCTGCCTTGCAAGGTGACCCTCTGGTCCCGTGTGTGGCTTTTTTTTATAACAAGTTTTATTAATTTTTCAATTTTTACAGCCAGGTAATTAGGAAACATCATGGAGATAGGGTAGTCAATAGTCCAATAACAGAATCATTCATATAAATGAAAAATTACATCATTAAAATTTCCCTCTCTATTTCCCTTAATTATTGTATCATATTCAATTTAATACATTTCTTAATAGAGCTCAATCAATCAATACATTTATGAACACAATTTTAGTTATAGATATCGAAGTCCTGATTTTGACTTTTAATGAATTCCAATTACCATGTTCACATTTAGCCTTTAATAACCATAGTGTTTAAACTTCAGGTAACCCTCATTTCCTTACAGGATAATTATCGCAACTGAAGTATACATATTATTCCAAAACTTAGATTCTTATCTTATTCCACTAATATATTCTGTTCCTCATCCTAATAGCTCTTTATTTACTAATAACGTATCTTTCATTATCTTTCGTTATCACAAACCCATTTCCATGTAACAGTTCAACAGTGTAATCTAGAAGTTAATTTTCATTTCCATTATAAATGTAAATACTAAATATTAAATCAATCAGTGTCTCTAAAAACCTCCTTAACCCATTAGGTGAAATTTTAAGACCCACTTTTAAATCTAACTCCACACCAGTGTCTTTAAATTCTCCGATGTGTCTCCCTTCATTCCCACACATGCTGTTTGAATCAAGGGAGAACATCCAGTTATCAAGTTTTCAAAGGAACTGGCCCTTTTGTAGTTATTAGGTTGCTGCCCTAATAAGTCAAATCTCCATATTTGGTTTAAAGTGTTTGTCATCAGTTCAGTCTTCTTCTTCTTTTTCTTCCTCCTCCTCCTCCTCCTCCTCCTCCTCCTCCTCCTCCTCCTCCTTCTTCTTCTTCTTCTTCTTCTTCCTCTTCTTCCTCTTCTTCTTCTTCTTCTTCTTCTTCTTCTTCTTCTTCTTCTTCTTCTTCTTCTTCTTCTTCTTCTTCTTCTTCTTCTTCTTCTTCTTCTTCTTTCTTCTTCCAGTTTGCTCTGAGTAAAATAAAAAGTCATATCCAGTATTGTCATTGTTTTTTGCTTATCTAGATTGTCAGAGTTCTCACTATATTGTAGTTGTTGTTCATTTCCTATTGCTTTGAAAATTACAGGTATTTTGGTTAAAGCCAGTATTTGGTCATAAAAGTTCTCAATAGGTTGTGTATATTGTTGCACAAAATCCTCTTTAATAATGGGTTGTTCCTCTTCTGTTGTTTTTTGATTTAAAAGTTGGTCAGTTGAAGTCTGAAGTTCACTTTGTCGTTTGGGGATAGCATCTTTGGCTTTCACTCTGGAATTCATTAGCTCAGTGACTTCAAGAATTTTTTCAAGTATAAGTTTATAGTTAAGTTGTGGATAAAGTTCCTCCATTTCTGTGGTGGTTAAAGATAGTCTTTTAGTGGAGGCTATGTTTAAAAAGAGTCAGCCAATGTCCGCCTCCACAGTTTCTAGAAATTGTTTTCATTGCCCAGCTGTTTCCAATTCTTATCTTTTTTGATAATGTGAAGGACAAGTCAAGGGAGCCAACAAGTTTCACAGTCAGAAAAATGCAGTTGCTGTGCCAGGTTTTGCCACAAGATGTCCCCAGTAGATTATAAAAAAATTTCCCAAATGACCATTATGCTTTTATACACTTAAGAAAAAAAAACAGAAGGGTATTTTCCAGACTTAATAAATAGTTAAAATGCTAAGTCTCTATAATAGGATCTTTCAGGACCCCAAAATATTCAAAAGATAGAAATCCAGTTATTTGGTTGTAAAAATTAATTATTCTTTTCTTTATTTTCCAAAGCTCAGATTCCCAAGGTATATAAACACTGCTATATTGAGAGCGGGGAAGAAATTTCAGAGGCTTTCACAGGAAGGTAGTTAGGGTAGAAGAGAGGAGAGAAAGGATCTCACCCAGAGCTTTCACGGTGCTTCGCTGTGCTTAATAATGCTTTTGGCTTTCAGCTGGTGCGGCTGATCGGCCATGTTAATGGCCGGTCTTTTCTTCATCGATCCAAAGGAGCTGCCTTAGCTCACGCGGGAGGGCTGCCGCCCTTCCACGCTCAAGCAAGGGTCCTCCTTAGTGGTGGTCGCCCCTCCAGGGCAACTTTCAACCCTTTCTAGGGTCTTTTGACGAAGGAAAACCGGACGGCGGAGAAGCGGCTCTCTCTATACGTCCGCTATCACCACGATATGGAACTGGCCCATATGTGGCTTTTAATATGTTTTTTCTACTCTGAAGCTGTGGGTGGACTGGCTCTTTCTTTTGTGTTTTTAATGGTTGCTTGATGTTCTTTTCTTTGTCCTAAGTGGTATCTCCTTTGTTCAGTTTCTATTTTGGGGGGCTTAATTCCATCAGGGGCAGGGCAGGGAATTCTTGATGGCTTTGCTATGTGAGTTTTCCCTCTTGTTCTTGGTGGTATGCCCAGGTTTTCAGTGGAAGGTTTTTTTTAGAAAACGTGTGTTTGTATGTTTTTCTAATGCGGGGTGAGATTATGAGGTTTTTGTCTAGGTGGCTCTTCCAACAATATCAAAGGCTAAAAGGGGAGTGATGGGAACAGCGGGGGGGGGGCTTTAAACGTACCCACTTGAACAGGGCTGAGCACCATTTTGCAGTTTAAGTGATGCTTAAGTGACAAGGGGGAGTCCTCTTGTGTGCTGCTAAATCCCACCTCTAGTGAAATAAATTCTGTATTTTTGCTATTGCCGTGTGATTAATCCTGAAATGGATTCACATCTATAATGGGGAGAGAAGGAACAAGATATCAATACAGCATGAAGAGACTTGGATAGACAGGCTGGTAAACACACAAGTTATGGTCTTCCTTTTCTTTTACCTTCCTTTGCTTTAGGGCACTCTACTTTTTGTGACTTAAATTGTTGTGCAGGTAGGAGAAATCTGAACTTTTGATTATATTTTGTTGGGCAACTGACTATTGGTTCTGTACAATTACAGGCTAGCTGGCCAGCCCAGAGATTCGTCTCAGGTCATGTTAGAAATGTAAGAATTAGAAAGAGGAAAATTATTAATTTAAATTTAAAAAGCTTGAAAACTTTAATAAAAACATAGATTTTTATAGTTATAGCACAATGCTGGGCCACATTGTTGGCAAGGATATTTCAAACCAGCAAGTCATTCACATGAAGTGACTTAATACCCCTTTTAATCCCTTGGTAAGAGCACACATGGAATATGACATCCAGTTTTGGTCCCCGCAATGTAAAAAAAAGATGTTGAGACTCTGGAAAGGGTGCAGACAAGAGCAAAAGATGATTAGGGGACTGGAGGCTAAAACATATAAAGAATGATTGCTGGAATTGGGTATGGCAAGTTTAATGAAAAAGACTAAGGGAGGCATGATAGCATGTTCCAATATTGGAGGGGCTGCCACAAAGAAGATGGGGGTAAACCTATTCTCCAAAGCACTTGAAGGCAGGACAAGAAACAACAGATGGAAACTAATCAAGGAGAGAACCAACCTGGAACTAAAGAGAAATTTCCTGACGGTGAAAACAATTGAACAGTGAGTTGTGGATGCTCCATCATTGGAGGTTTTTAAGAAGAGATTGGACTGCCATTTGTCTGAAATGTAATAAGATCTCCTGCTTGAGGGGGTTGGACTAGAAGATCTCCAAGGTCCCTTCCAACTCTGTTATTCTATTAGTCTAACAAAGAGAAGGACTAGGGGTGGCAGGAACATAAGAACATAAGAAGAGCCATGCTGAATCAGGCCAAAGCCCATCGAGTCCAGCATTCTGTGTCACACAGTGGCCCACCAAATGTACATGGGGATCTTGAGCAGAAAGAGAAGGCAAAACCCTCCCTTTCCCTTGACCCCCAACAAATGGTACTCAAGGGAATCCTGCCTGCCTCAACCAACATAGAGGCGGCATATGGACATCCGTTTTAATAGCCACCGATACACTTTGCATCCATGAATCTGTCTGACCCTGCCTTGAAGCTATCAAGGCTGACAGCTGTCACGACCTCTTCTGGAAGTGAATTCCATAAACCAACGACCCTCTGGGTGAAGAAATATTTCCCTTTATTTGTCCTCACTTTCTTACCTATGAGCTTTAGGGAGTGCCCCCTTGTCCTGGTATTGTGTGATAGAGAAAAGAATTTTTCTCTAGCCACCTTTTCTATCCCATGCATGATTTTATACACTTCGATCAAGTCACCCCTTAAACGCCGTCTTTCAAGGCTGAAGAGACCAAGGCGTTGCAATCTGGTTTCATAAGGGAGGTGCTCCATTTCCTTGATCATTCTTGTTGCCCTTTTTTGCACCTTTTCCAGTTCCATTATATCCTTCTTGAGGTGCGGTGACCAGAACTGTACACAGTATTCCAAGTGTGGTCTCACCATAGATTTGTACAGAGGCAATACAACACTTGCTGACTTATTTTCGGTTCCCTTCCTAATCATGCCAAGCATGGAATTTGCTTTTTTTACTGCTGCTGTGCATTGGGTTGACATCTTCATCGAGCTGTCCACCAAAACCCCAAGATCCCTTTCTTGGGTTGTCTCAGAAAGTTTAGTCCCCATCAGTTGGTAAGTATAATTGGGGTTCTTTGCCCCGATGTGCATAACTTTGCACTTGTTTAGGTTAAAATGCATTTACCACTTTGTTGCCCACTCACACAATTTCGAGAGATCCTTCTGGAGCTCCCGACAATCAGTTTCACTTTTCACTACCCGGAACAATTTAGTGTCATCAGCAAACTTTGCTACCTCACTATTTACTTCTACATCCAGATCACTGATGAATAAATTAAAAAGTAAAGGTCCCAAAACTGAGCCTTGGGGTACACCACTTCTCACTTCTTTCCATCCAGAGACTTGTCCATTTATTGCCACCCTTTGCTTCCTACAATTTAGCCAGTTACCAATCCAGGACAAGACCTGTCCTCTAATTCCGTGGCTGAAGAGCTTTTTTAGGAGCCTTTGGTGAGGGACTTTGTCAAAAGCCTTTTGAAAGTCAAGATCGCAGTGTTTCATTATTTGAGGGGCTGCCACAAAGAAGAGGGGGTCAAGCTATTCTCCAAAGCACCGGAAGGCAGGACAAGAAACAATGGATGGAAACTAATCAAGGAAGGAACCAAACTAGAACTAAGAAGAAATTTCCTGACAATGAGAACAATTAACCAGTAGAACGACTTGCCTTCAGAAGTTGTGGATGCTCCATCACTGGAGGCTTTTAAGAAAAAACAGGGCAGCCACCTGTCTGGAATGGTATAGGGTCTCCTGCTTGAGCAGGGGGCTGGACTAGATGACCTCCAATGTACCTTCCAATTCTGTTATTCTGTGTGCATGTCAGTCCTGGGGGCACTGTAAAAGATGGAGAGTTCTTTGAATAGTGCCTCATTTGCAGTACATATCCTTGTCCTCTGGGAGAGACCCCCATTTTTCCATCTGGTCTTTAATTCTAGCCAAATCAGTGCACAGTCTGTTTAAACATCTCCAACAATCCACTCCTCCCCCAAACCTGCCGGCAACTCCTTCAAGGGGTTTCATTTAATTATGAAGATGTTTAGCTTGGAAGTTTCCATCTTTTTAATCATTCTGCTTGAGGGTGTAGTAACAATCTCCTCAGCGCAATCTCAAAAGCTCCTTCTTGATTTCAATCTTTTTGAAGGGGTACTTGGCCAAAGAATGGGTGTGCCAGATCACGTAACAGAATGATATTTAAGCTAACGTTGATGTGTAACTAGACAGATCCTACATTGGATGATAAAAGGGTAACAGCCTAGTAACTGGAAGGGGCCATCTTGTCCTTTCCATCAGACAGCAGAATGGCTTGAAAAGCTGGATGCATCTCCTTGACTTTATATAATATATTAGACAGATTCTGGCTTCATCTGGAGACATATGGTAAGAAAGAAACAAGGGAAAGGAAAGATAAATGGAGGCCAGACTCAGTAGGAGGAACAGCATGTGCTTATTGCAGTTAAAATCTGTTAATTATTTTGTCTTAAGGTAGCATTGCTGTTTCGATGCCCAGATCACCACTCCCAAATTTTGTTATGTATTAGAAGATTCTCACAGTCCAATAAAAGTGGCCTTTCTTGATCTTAAAATGCTCTGACTATATAGATTTCAACTCTAGAATTTTTAGCAGCAGCCGTGCTGGCTAGGGACAAGTTATCCATGCTGGGGAAGGATTGTAGCTTTTTAGCAGCAGGACTATCTGGAAGGAGCTGCCCACATGAGGATTTCAACCCGTACTTCTAATTATGAATGTTCAGAAAGGATCAGGCTGGAAAGGGCAATCCAATCAGACAAGGCAAAGTAAAGGGGAATAGGTTGAATGCAATAAAAGTAGCAAGACATAATAAACTTCAGAAAGATAGTTTATGGGTGAGGGAACTGTCATGGATAGGTCAGTGTCTGGAGGATACACTTTCTTAAGCACATGAAGGGATGAAAATGTAAACGGTCCAATCCTGAAGATATAACATTCCAAGTGGTTTCTTAATATCTCTTGGAGGAAGAGGTTCTCTCAGATATGGTTGATGGGCCATCCAGTAATCAATTCTATTTTAATGGAAGGTCAGAGGTCCCAGCCTGACCAATTTGCTTGGTATTTTGAAGATAAAGCTGTCCGTATTTCTTTGGGTCAACAGGATATGGCCATGGGGACTGAGTGAATGATGGATGAGCCCAAAACATATATAATCAAAATAAAATGAATAGCTGGGGATCAGATATTCTTTGGAATTTTGAGGCCCGTAACTTGTCTTCTAGATCTTTCTGTGCTTATGAAGTCCAGCTTTTAGTGAATGACCTGGTTTCCATGTTGTGCAGTTGTTCTGAATTTCACCACTGTGGTTTGTGAACCATGCTGTGTGGATCCTTACTATTCTTTCAGTTTTTGATGATCTAATGCAGGGGTGTCGAACTGCCGGCCCACGGGCCGGATGCGTCACGAGTCACTTACGGGACCGTCTGCTGCCCCATGAAACCCAGCGACCGGTTAGGGCCCACAGAGTCGGCCTTCTCCAGGTCCCGTCAGCCAGACAGTGTCGCCTGGCGGGGCCTAGGGGAAGAGCCTTCTCTCTCGTGGCCCCGGCCCTCTGGAATCAACTCCCCCCGGAGATCCGTATTGCCCCCACCCTTTCCGCCTTTCGCAAATTATTGAAGACCCATCTTTGCCGGCAGGCCTGGGGCAGTTAACACCTTGCCCCAGCCAGTGTATGTATGTTTGTATGTCTGTTTCTGGATGATTGGTTGTTTTTAATTAATGGGTTTTATAATGTATTTTAATATTAGATTTCTTCATGTTAGTATTCATGTTGTGAGCCGCCCTGAGTTCTTGGAATAGGGCGGCATAGAAATCTAATTAATAATAATAATAATAATAATAATAATAATAATAATAATAATAATAATAATAATAATAACAATAATAATAACTGCGCCCAGCCCATTGCCGGTAATGGGGGAAAAGTTCCAATACGTTGCGTGGCGTCATGTGACGTCACGAGTTTGACATGTCTGATCTAGTGCTTGGTTTCTAGTTAAAGAAATCCCATTTTTGGAGTGGAGAATTATCATTTTCCCCTTCTAGAGATTTTACAAATAACAACATAAATTAAAAAGGTTTTCCCCAAAGCTGCAAAATTTTATTTCATGGCTGAAAGCTTTATCTCTATTGATTAATATGATTGATTATAGACTCATTTATTACAGAATAAAACCTGTAGGCTTTAATCAGTTATCATCAATTCCAATTACAGTTGAACTACATGAAAAGTGGAGAGAGGGAGGGGAAGAAATAGAAGATCATGTTTTTTAAACAATGCTCCATAAGTTATTCATTGGAGAGAAACTGTTACCTTCATTAAATATTCCTCGAATGTCACCTGTAGCAAATTGTTGTAATTTCAAATCTAATCAGTTAAACGCAAGGCAGGTCATCAATAAACTACATAAGTTTTCAGAGCAATCAGTTCGAAGAAAATCTGCCTATCTTTCAGAGATTTTTCTCTTTGGTTTTTCGGGATGTAAAGACTTTAGGCCCAATTCTGCATGGATTTTATTCTGTGACAGAACACAGATATCAATTTTATTGAAAAACAATCTCTCACGCAATATAAAACATCCTTCTCTTATACCAGATACCAGATTTCTTTAATTAGAAACTAAGATAACCAAAAACAGAAAGAATAGTTAGGATCCACACAACATGGTTCAGAGGTTCACAACATGGTCCAACCTTGGCACCTGGAAGACCAGTGGACTTCAACACCCAGAATTCCCCAGCCAGCCATGAATTCTGGGAGTTGAAGTCCATGGGCCTTCAGGTTGCCAAGGTTGAACATCCCTGCTTTAGGCAATAGAAGTCTGAGGTAATCTGTATCTCTTGGGCCACTGATTCTTAAATTGTTTGACCAAATTACCCTCTTTCCAGTATCAATATTGTCATTATCCCATTCACACACAATCCCTTTTTCCAAAAGTACAGATTCTATTGTTTTACATAAGCAACTCAGCAGTGGCAGTCCAAAACTTGATCTTCAATTCACAGAGAAGCAATTACACATTGTTACCCCTAGGACACATCCAAATTGCCTCCTTGGCAGTAATTCTACACCCCCAGTTTAAGAAACACTCTTAGGATGATTGCTCAAGTTGGATTGTACAACAGTCAAAAGTTCGGTTTGTTGCAATTGTCTCAACACTGGCACAGAGAATGTACTTAGTAACTTGGGGGCAATTTTAGAAAAAAAGTCCAATAAAATACCAGAGAAACAAGAATTCCGAGGTTATCTTTCTTGGTTCGTACTGAGATAAACAGTCAAAAAGAGGAAACAATGGGCACAACAGCAACCTAACAACGTGGTCCATTGTAATCTCTCTCTGATCGATTTTCCAATATGATCCTTTGTAGATAAGTAGGGGCAGCAATTCCCAGAGGTCTCCATACATCTGGAGAGTCCAGATACAGGTTGGGAAAGGTTATTCTGTGGGGTTAATTCTTGAAATGAAGATATAAATAAAATCTGCTATGTTTGGCTAGCTAACCAGGTAGGCACATTTAAGATTTTTGAGCCAGACCCTAGCTAAACTGGTTGATAATAAAAAAAGCTAAGTAGGGCTAGAGTTGGTTAATAACTGGATGGGCAGCCCACAAGGGAACTCTGGGTCTGCAGGCAAGGCTAAGAAGCAATGAAATCAATGTCCTGGAGCAAAGTACAATAGTAGCATTTTTATAATGTTGCAGAGAAAAAAGGTAGTTGTGTCTGTACAATATAGCCTATAGATATCAAGATCTGCTTGAAGGAGTAACTCAAAAAAGAACCAGGTTGGTGTGTGGTTCTTACAAAATCCTGCAGCCCCAAAGATAATTCTCTGTGGATATCAAAAATAGTGATGATCTTGAACTGGTAGCTGGAGAAGACTCTTGGGAACACCAGGGACATTCAAGAAAACACACAAACAAATAAGTTGATAAGTGAACCAATCAACCCAAAGTTGCCCCCAAGGCATAAATAACCAGCTTCGAATTATCCTATTTTGGACACATTAGCTCTCTGGAGAAGGCTCTCCTGCTGAGAAAGATGGAAGGAAAGGGAAAAAGAGGGCGACAGGAATGAAGGTGGACTCAATTAGAGCAGTGATGTGTGCAGAGCTACAAGACCTGAAGGACCGGATTAAGAACAGATGTTCATGGAGAAAGTCTATCTATGAGCTTGCTAACACTGATTTGATGGTCCATAATAAGTCAATCAGGCCTCTGCCATAATGTTGTAGTACTTGTTAAATTTCTTCACATTGAACTAACAAGTGAAGAGTAGGGGGAACATCTTTCGACCAAGAAATGACCCACTAAGGTGAATGGCCTTTCTGATTATTTTCATTTAACTAAGAGAAAGATGGGGTAAGCTTACAGAAACAAACCCCACACCACATTTTTCAGATTTCATTTTAACTGATTTGACCTAACCTAATCATTTGTGGAAAGGCTGCTTATGGATGAAACTCAATATTGAATTTGTGTTCCTCTTCCTTGCAGGCCTTCTAAACCTTGAGAAATTGCTCCGACAGTTTCTTATTTCTAAAGAGACTCTCTCAGTTCGGATGCTGGATGAAAGCTGGGACCCTACACCATTGCTAAAAGAGATCAGGGATGACAAAACAGGCACTATCATTGTACACGCCAATGCTTCCATGTCCCATATGATCCTTAAGAAGGTAAGAATAAGGGATGCTTAGTAGCTAATCTGCAAGGTTGGGATAGGAATTGCATGTTAGGGTTTGAAACGCGGGTTTGAGAAATTAAGGAACGGGCAGAACATATATGTTGGGATAGTTCTCACGTGAAATGGATTTTCTAAAACCATCAAATTCAGGGAAGGAAAATCCAAACACCTTGGCATGAACTTCCAGCTGCCCCAAAATAGTTTAGCTTTCTAGTCTTTGAGGATGTTCTGTTCTACATCAGCAGTCATTTTCTCTCCCTGACTTTCTATTTTCTCCAAGCGTTCTGGGAAAAAAAATTGTTTTCTTGCCTTTCCGAAGATTTGTTATGAGTCAGAACAGTGGGCCCTTCGGGCTTTGAAATATTTGGCAGTGTTCCTGAATAGTCCATCTGAACGGGAACAAAATAAACAATATATAAACAAGAGTTGAGGTCCGCTTCTTCCATCAACACACATTGGCCTATCGTTGGGGGGCAATAGTCACTTCACAAGCTTGGGCCTTGAGCGAAGGCATCTTTGATGCTGTCTAACTTACTTGGTGCAGAAGATGGAAGTATTTCAGAACTGAAGATCTGAAGCACAGACTACAAAGCATAGCAGAGGGCCTGAAACTGTATGTGATGAGACTTCAGAGAGTTTCCTGTGTTAGTATAAGGGTGAAGAATCTATTATCCTGCAGATTCTGCTAAAACGTCAGCTTGAAATGGCCTCCAATGCCCCTTCTACCTGATTGTAAAGAATGGGCCAAACTAAGTGGTCCCTCAGATAGCCAGTCCTGTGCCACGAAGGTCTTCTTAGAGATGGTCACCAGCACCTTCAATTGCACCCAGACAGCAAACTTCCAGAATATTCTACTGAGAGCTGCTTTGACCCATGGTCAATCGTATTTAAAAGTGCTGCCTTCATGTAATTAAACCACATGTATTTAAGTGCACAATCCAACAGGAAAAGCTTTTTGGGTAGACTTGAGAACTCACTTAAAGCTGAACTCACTTCAGGCTATGAGCTTCTATTATTCATTTCCATTATTCTCTAATGCATGGCATCCATGTTGCACTGAAATATCACATAAAGCACACCAGCTTGGGAGAGAAAGGGAAGTTTACCCCAGGAGCACAAAAGATGGATGGGTCACTTCTGTTAGGTAGTTTTGTGTTCTCCACAGAGTTCAAAGATAAGGAGTGTGGCTTCGGAGAGGCAGAAGAAGATGTGAAGATATGGATACATGCTCAGGATCCAAACAAGAACCAATGGGCAGAAACTAGTCAAGGAGAGAATTAACTTAGAACTAGGGAGAAATTTCCTGAAAGTGAGAACAATTAACCGGTGGAAGGGCTTGCCTTCAGAGATTGTGGGTGCTCCAACACTGGAAGTTTTTAAGAATAAATTGGACAACCATTTGTCTAGAATGGTATAGGGTCTCCTACTTGAGCAGGGGGTTGGACTAGACGACCTCCAAGGTCCCTTCCAACTTTGTTATTCTATTAGTCTGCAAAATTGCTCTCCTGATTAATCGACACAGGTACAGAGGCCTGGTCGTCTTGCCTCCACGGCATCAAGTCAAACGCCAATAATATTTGCCTGGTTCTTTGTTGAGATCCTGGACAAGGAACGGCATCTCTTAAGCACAGCACAGCACTGTTTTAGTCACCCAGCTCACGGGACAAATGTAAGAGCTGCGCATGTGTACACAGAGAAATCAAAGGCGAGTTTTGTTTGCAATCCCTTGATGGCTTGTGTTCAGTGTGGGAAATCAGAGCCAAGATATGGGGTTTCTCGGCTGTTCTGTCTCTCTGCCTCTCTCTGCTAAGTTAATAAAGGATTTGAATGAATCCTCTCAGTATTGAGGGCTATTCCTTTATCCTGTTGCCATAGTAATATTGCACAATGCACAGCTACAGAACCAATGGGATTTGGGAGGCCTAGGCCTCTTCTTCCTTCTTTCTTGGAGATATTTCTCCTCTCAGGCCCAGCATAAAATCATTCAAAATTGAAAGGGTTACATGGATTTTTTCTTAAAACCAAGGTTCTTAATTTGGTTCGTTTAAGCTGGAGATACTTGCAGGAGATGGTCTGGGAAAGAATAAAATCAGCCGATAGAGTTGTGGCAGTCGCATGTCTGATCTGATCTGATCTTCTTGAAAGGATAGCTCAACCAATTGTTCTTTTGAGAACCCCTCTCTGAGGACAGCGAACGTGGTCAAGATAGGTGGCAAGGATCACCAGGCAGGATTTTCCAGCAGGTAGAATACGGGAAGATAAACCCAAGCCAGAGCTTGGCACCACAAGGCAGAATTCACCTCATCAGATCAGGAGAAGACAATATTCCCCCCTTCCTCCTTTCTAAAGTTACGTCCTTATTTTAGCCCTTCCTTTCCAGCAACAGCTCTTCTGGTTCATTCTTCTTCCAGTCTATTTTTATTCAGTGTGGCACCTTCTTGTGATAACTTTGGGGTGCAGTTGCAGAACACACTTTTCTTGGTGGATGAAATCACTCAGTTCCTAGAGAGGTGGAATCATAAAGCAACCAAATGGGCTGCAGTAGGTTCACCCAATCCTTCAACTCACAAAAATGTAAGTGAAGTTAGCATTAACTAAGTTTCGCATATTGCACAAGCCGTTAGGTCTTTGACTGGCCTTTAACAATGAGCTGGAGAAAAAGAGACCACAAGAATTTAGGAATCTTCTACTGGTCCAGATTGTTTCTCAACATAATGACTTATCATACCTCTTGACTGGCAATTGTCTTCCCAATATTTTTTTATAATAGTTATAAATAAGAGACCCATTGACAGCTCTACCTCTTTGCCACCAGCTGTTCTCAAGATTTTATTTTACATCACTTCTGACAAAATTCTAGTGTCTCGCAATAAGTTAACCATTTGCGTTTGTCTATTATTTCTCATCTATAAAATATTTCTTGTGCTGAGTTCCACCAAAGTGTTTCCAGACACAATTTAGATTTGTATCTACCTCATGTTCTCAATAAGGCTCGTCTAACATAAAGTAAGGAAGTAAGGAGTCCCTATGGATTTTACTCCACTAGTTGTTGCTGACTCTCCATTGGGCTCATCTCCATTTCCTAGCCAAGACACCTCCATGGTCATGTGGCCAGCATTGCATCACGGAGCACTTTTTCCTTCTCACCAAGGTGGTACCTATTTATCTACTTGCATTTGCATGCTTTCACACTGTTAAATGAGCAGGAGCTGGGGCGAGGACAGGAGCTCACCCGTTGCACAGTCCTTGGGTCTTGAACGTGGACTGCTGGCTTTCCAATCAACAAGCCTAGCAACCACTGAACTACCATGTTTTTCCTCGTCTAACATTAGGATTTTTAAATTCCACATGAAATTTGACTTTGTTGTGTCACAAACCTCCACACCACCCAAAACTCAGAACATGTCCTTTTAGCTTCAAAATCCTTCTATTTCTCAGAAGCCCCCATTCGTCCATCCAACCCAAATAGCAAGCTGCCAGATACAATTTCAAATTGGGTAAACCCAACCCTCTTCTTTCCTTTGTATCTTGCAACACCTTATATTTAACTTGTGGTTATTTCCCCTGCCAGACAACTTTAGATATATCCTTCTGCCTCTGTTTAAATGGCACATCAGTTGTCAAAACAGGTATTGTCTGAAAGAAAAACATCCTTCCAGACAAGACACTCATTTTTATCACACAGATTCTTCCCAGCAATGACAGAAGTAATTTCTCCCATCTTAACATATCCTTTTTATCTTCATTCCACGTCTTGATATAGTTATTTAGAAACAACATACAATTCAGATTTGTCATGGGTTTTTTTCCCCTTGCTGGCCTTTTTCTGCAAGTGCAGGGTCATTTTTAATTGGTCAATCAAGTACTGATCCATTTGTTGCAATTGGAATTGACCGATTGGCTTGTCACCTGAGCCTTACATAGTGGGCCGAGAGAGAATGACATCCAGAGAGTCATCCAGCTGATTTCATGCCTAAGGCGGGACTAGAATTCACTGTCTCCTGGTGATTGGCCCAAAGTCACCTAGCCAATTTTCATGCCTAAGGTGGGACTAGAACTCACCATCTCCTGGTGATTTTTCTCAAAGTCACCCAGTCGACTTCATGCCTAAGGCAGGATTAGAACTCACCATCTCCTGGTGATTTTTCTCAAAGTCACCCAGTTGACTTCATGCCTGAGATGGGACTAGAATTCACTGTCTCCTGGTAATTGGCCCAAAGTCACCCAACCAGCTTTCATGCCTAAAGGCAGGACTAGACCTCATCATCTCCTGGCTTCTAGCCCGGTGCCTTAATCACTAGATCAAACTTGCTCTCTCATGTTCGTTATAGTGCTACCCAGATATTTTACTTATGCATTAAATTTTTATGCCACCCATCTCACTACTCTGGGTGGCTTAGCTTCTTTCCTTACCCTACCCTACCCTTTACTTTCTTCTCGAACTTAAAACTCATTTTATTCATCCATTCTGTTTGACCCACTTCTTCTCAATCCATACTCTCTCCCGTGGCATTCTGAGAGGCCCAAATGACTCGTTGTCCAACACAGCCATCTTGGCTTCCACCCATGAGTATCCTTGTTTCAAGCAAGCCAAGGAAAACAATTGGTGACATTTCTTTGATTACCTGTCCCTGGAATCGAAATCAGGACCTGATTTCAAAGCTAGAATCCCCCCCTCCCAAGCTAAAAAAAAAAGAGGCACAGAAGGGTGCAGTGGAGAGGAGGCACAGGAGAGCACGTTGGCCATCTGGGAATCTGTCTTGGTGTCCCCTTTTTTTTGGTCCCTTCTATTGGGGCAGTTGTGGCCCTGTGCAAAGAGTGTGCGACTCTTAGACAAAACGCGCCAGGAATCAAGTCTGTTTTCTCAGCTAGTCTCTGGGTTACTCAAAGTCAACAGGAATCAGGCAAGCCTGGAAAAATAAGGCAGGCAAGCTCCTTGGTAACAGGCAGGCTCACGATGATGCGTGGTCTGTGACTTGCCTAAAAACAGGTGAAGAGCTTCTGGTTCTCTCCCCCCCCTCCCCCAAGCGTTTTCTTCCAGCCCAGAAATCCACAGCAAGAACGGAAAGATAATTTATCATAGGAAGAAGCAACCAAGATGTAGGCCGTTTTACGGCACAGGAGTTAAAAACAAAACCCAGAACAAAACAACATTAGATCTGCAATCCCAGGAATCAAGGGAAGCAACCTCGACCTGGCGTTCATAATCTAGCCATGGGCTATTTAGACTCGCAGGGGTTCTCAACCTTGGCAACTTTAAGACTTGTGGACTTCAACTCCCAGAATTCCTCAGCCAGCAAAGCTGGCTGAGGAATTCTGGGAATTGAAGTCCACAAGTCTTAAAGTTGCCAAGGTTGAGAACCCCTGAGAGGATCAGGTAAAGAGCAGCCGTTGGAGTGGAGCCTGGGAGGATATCAGAATTCTGGGCAGTTAGTGCTTGATCCCTGTTTTTATCTGGGCTCCTTTTACAAAAGCCAAGCAGCTACCAGATAAAGCTTCCTGCTTTCAGAGGGAGGCTCCATACGCAGGTTATTACAAGGTAGTCCTCAACGTACGACAATTCAGCCCCAAATTTCTGTTGCTAAGTCAGACGGTTGTTAAGTCAGCTTTGTCCCGTTTTTACAACCTTTCTTGCCACGCTTGTTAAGTGAACCCCTGCGGTTGTTCCGTCAGTCACACGGTTGTTAAATGAAACCAGCCTTCCCGGTTGACTTGGCTTGTCAGAAGGTTGCAGAAGGGGATCACGTGAACCCCCGGGACCCTGCAACCGTCATAGGTACATGCCCGTTGCCAAGCGTCTGAATTTTGATCACGTGACCGCAGGGATTGCTGCAACGGTTGTGAGGAAAAATGGTCATCGGTCACATTTTTGAGTGCCGTTGTAAGTATGGACGGTCGCTAAATGAAATGTCGTACTTTGAGGACTGCCTGTATTCCTGGCTAGCCTGGAGATCTGCTCGTGTTCTTCCTGAGAACCAGAGAAGAGAGACCTGATGGGATCAGGCAAGGTAGGTAAAAAGAAGTCCAACGTAGCAGTGTGAACAAAACACAGGCAATATACATAGAAATCAAGGGGTGCTTCTATGACACCCTCATTTTGACTTTTTTGTTTTTTTAACCCCACCTTGCAGGCATCCCTGGGAGTGTTTCCATCCCGTTTGCTCCTAGTAAGCAGTTATTCTACTGATTTCTCTTGGCCTTCCCCTCATCTGCTAGGCGCATATGCAACAGACTGCAATGGGCTACAAATTATATTCAGAATTTGCTACTTCACTCCCAATACCTGCATTGGTATGTGTGTGTGTGTGTGTCTGTGTGTGTGTGTGTGTGTGGGTGCGCATGTGAAGGCAGTCTTCATTTGCATTTGCAAATATGTTTTTAAGTGCAACCCATTTGAAACCATTGCCTATGGTGGTGCAGAAATGTTGTTGTTTTTTTTTAAGCCATCCAGGTGAGAAATGTCTAAAGAGAGAAACAAAGGCACTCAGTTACAAGCCTTTGCTTCAGGACAGTTTCTATGACTTCTCAGACTTCAAAAACTGGAGTCCTGCTCAAATCCCAGGAGAAGCCAACGGTTGCAAAATTGGAAAGTGGTGTTTGAAAGACTTGTGGAGGGGGTCCTAACATTTGTTATAACTTCCTAGAATTCCCCCCCCCCGCCTCCCAACAGAGCGCTTAGGGGGAAAAGGATGAGCTCTATAGAGGAAGAACAAGAGACTCTTTCTACCCACAGAGAGAGGGGGAAAAAATACTAATTAAATACGACAGCTCTCTCCCCAGTCCCCTTCAAATATCCTCCAAGCAAGTAGAGATGTTCTTGGTTCCAAAATTGTTTGAAGAAACTCACCTGGCATGGAAGGACCGTCATCAGAAACAGAGGCCAATGGTAGAGTTGGTCATTAATCCATATTCTAGTATCCTGGGGAAACTTTTCTGAGCAGTTAATCTCATTTCAAAGAGAGGGATTCAAAGGCAAAACTCCAGCCTTGCATTCTGGACTTCCCAAACCTTTCAGAGAAATCTGAGTTAGCTTCAAATTAGAAGGTATCGACCAGTACAGGAGCAATCTGGCAGTCTGTGACTTATCATGCTTTGATTTCTCTTCTGCTCTGCGTTACAGGCAGCTGAACTGGGAATGGTGTCAGCCTATTATACATACATCTTCACTAATCTGGTAAGCATTTACTTCCCTTTCCTCCCCCCCCTACCCCAAAGCATCTGATTGATGAAAACTGGTCTGTTCCAGTTGGGAGTCTGGCTCTCCCAGCAATGGGGGGAGAAAGAGAGAGGACAAAATAGGAAGGTGGCCTGCAGAGTTTGGATTTACCCCCTTGAAAATGGAGTGGTCATAAAATGCAGGGAGTTCTCGACATACAGCAGAGGTCATTTAGTGACTGTTTGACTCCTTGGCTTTGTTCGTCAAAAAGTTGCAAAAGGGGATCACGTGCAACCATCATAAATATGAACCAGTTGCCAAAGCATCCAAAAATAAATCACGTGACTATGGGGATGCTGTGACGGTCGTATCTGGCAAAAATGGTCCTAAGTCACTTTTTTCAGTATTGTTGTCACTTTGAATGGTCATTAAATGAATGTTTATAACTCAAGGACTACCTGTATGCCAGGTAGACAAACCGAGAGAGTTGGAAGGGTAGGAGAAAGCGGAGAACCGTCATCCGTATGAGATGTGGCACCGTTTCCACTAATGAAGGCTGAGAGATAATGGAATCTCCATTGCTTTGCATGCAAGGGGACCGATGAGGTGATTAATAGGAATTGCCTTCTAACCTTGATGGTGATCAGTTTCTATAATTTCAATGAATATTTATGTTGTGTATGTGTCAGGGTGTTTGAGTGAGGATGTGCGTGCTTGTCAAGAGGAACAGGGACTGTGCTGTTATTTGGGTGGAAGAAACAGATAGAAACAAGTGAGATGCTACAGTAATCTGAATTTAGGAGGCAGGAATGGCTCAGCAAGAACTGAATAGGGAGATTTAGGAAGGTGCCATTTCTGAGTCCGTTCTGTAACTTTATAACTGAGAAGGCTTGGCAGGCCCTACTGTGAGTACAAGCCAGTGATTTGCTTTTGTTGACTACACAAGTTATTCTGCTGGGCCACGGAAGAAGAATTAGATGTCTAGTTTAATGAAAAGAAGGACTAGGGGTGACATGATAGCAGTCTTCCAATATCCAAGGCTTCCACAAGGAAGAGGGGGACAGCCTATTCACCAAAGCACCTGAAGGCAAGACAAGAAGCAACGGATGGAAGCTAATTGAAGAGCGAAGCAATCTAGAACTAAGAAAAAAAATTCCTGACATGGAGAACAATAAACCAGTGGAATGGTTTGGCTTCAAAAGTTGTGGATGCTCCAACACTGGAAGTTTTCAAGAAGATATTGGACAACCATTTGTCTGAAATGGCATAGGGTGTCCTGCCTGAGCAAGGAGTTGGACTAGAAGACCTCCAAGGTCCCTTCCAATTCTGTTATTCTAATTCTAATTATTTAATTCTAATTCTTTTCTGATTAGTCTTATTCTATTCTGTTCTGTTCTGTTCTGTTCTACTCTACTCTATTCTGTAATTCCTATTCTATTCTATTCTATTCCATTCCATTCCATTCCATTCCATTCCATTCCATTCCATTCCATTCTATTCTATTCTATTCTATTCTATTCTATTCTATTCTATTCTATTCTATTCTATTCCATTCCATTCCATTCCATTCCATTCCATTCCATTCCATTCCATTCCATTCCATTCTATTCTATTCCATTCCATTCCATTCCATTCCATTCCATTCCATTCCATTCCATTCTATTCTATTCTATTCTATTCCATTCCATTCCATTCCATTCCATTCCATTCTATTCTATTCTATTCTATTCTATTCTATTCTATTCTATTCTATTCTATTCTATTCTATTCTATTCTATTCTATTCTATTCCATTCTATTCTATTCTAAACATGGCTGGTACTTAGGTTTGTGCACATTTCCCCTGCAAATCAAATTGCCATTCTTGGCTTGAAGCAAATTGTTTCTACTTCCTAATTGTGTTGCTGGTGGTCCAAGGCAGAAGAAGATTATCAGAGTGACTCCAAGGCTGTGCTCCTCCAGGATATGGCTTGGAAGCTGTGCTTCTCAATCATCAACAGCAGCACATAGCTTGATGCAAAGTAATGTGGGGGGGGGGTTTGCTTTGGAAACAATTTAATAATGGCCACTATTAACTTCATTGGGCCAAACTGTAGACCCTCGGTTAGGAATCTAATGTTATTTCAAGGACAGTTCTAAAGTAGAGGCTGACCATAGACCAAGTGGCATTAGTTTATCAAAATAATCTAATTCTCACCTCAGTGCAGTCTTGACGGGTTAATTAGGAAAGAAAGAGTAGCTGGATGGAAACTTGGACGGATGGAAGAGAGATTGAAGGAAATTAAGTAATAGTTAAATGCGGATAGGAGATGGGAGTGGAGCTATTTAAGCTAATAAATCTAGAGGGATTATCACATCACTAATGATCCCAATCAAGGTCTAACCAGGGCATGGGGGGAATAAGACATAAAATCAAGTTGACAGGTTCTTTGGGACAGCAAATGGAAGGCCCATCTCAGTCTAAGAGTTGGGAGGAGAGAGGTGCTCAAAGGGGAGGGGGAGAGAAGCTGGCCATCCAAAGGAGAGGCACTGTTCTAAATTTCAATTTAAGAATATTAAGATTGATGTGGGAAGGTCGCAGTCATAAGAGGGGTCAGAAGGCCAGCGCTGTACTTGCCATCCTGGGAAACGTTTTGAAGATCAGCGCTTTGCATTTGAAAAAGACACGTCAGAGGCAGACGTTTCTCCTGATTCCCAACTCTGCCCCCCACCCCACCTCGCACTTGATGGCAATTAGGCTTTATGGCTGCCTTGTTCTGGGTTTTAGGGAAGATGCCAGGCTAGCTGGCTGGCTGGCTTCCATCAAGATTGTGACTCATCCTGACTTTAAATCCTCCTAATTAGACAGTTCAATGGAGAGAAAAAACTCAGGCAAACGAAAACAAGCATTGCTCGTGGAGAACAGGAGACAAATCACAGCGCCACTGGAAGAGGAGAGCTGCCACGGAACCCAGATGAATACTTGTTTGATTGATTTCCATCCTGCTTTTTTCCTGGAACTCAGTGGGGTCTGTGTAGCACTCTGCCATTTTCTTCCCCACCACTTAAGGTACGATGCCAGGAGAGAGAAATGCTCCAAGGTGACCATTGTGAGCTTCCATGGCTGGGGATAGAATTGAAGAATTGGTACCGAGAGAGAATCTCTGGTAGCAAGAGTATATTTGTGGCTCAGCATTGAACAGTGGGGTCCTTTGGTCCACTTGGAGCTTGGCTGTTTTCCTACAAAAGTTTCACTACCCAACTAGGTAATATCATCAGTGCTAGAAGGAAGTAGGGTTTGCGGAGGAGGAGGAGGACTGTGGAGTCATTGGTCCTCTCTGAGGTTGGCTGTTTTCCTACAGAAGTTTCACTACCCAACTAGGTAATATCATCAGTGCTAGAAGGAAGTAGGATTTGGTCTCTGTGTATATTTGAAGCAATGAGAGAAATACAGGCGAAAGAAAACTCTAGAGATCTGCCTGATCCCAGCTGCTTCATACAGTGGTTCCACTTCTACTTTCCCCAGGAATAATCCAGTGCTGAATTTCTTGAATGTGGAGAAAAGCTCCGAGAAAAGTCAGAAGGAAATGAGCATAAGTGGATTGGATTTTCATAGGCAGTAATGAAGATTAATAGTCACTCAGGCCTCCAAAACTTTGCCCTTCCACCTCCAGGATAACTATATTCACTTTATCTCTGTAATTTACTTTCTCCATATATCTGAAAGGGAGAATATGTTAATATCCTCCTCCCTTTTAAATATACATATAATCTATTAATCTTCAAACAATTCTCCCTTTGTCTCACGCCATTTCCATCTGTTGTTATAGGGTTTTGTTTTTGTTTTATAGTTCTTGTGTTGTATTGTGTTCTTGTATTGCAGCTTGAAAGCAACGTCCAATAAATCCATGTTTGTACTCTAACAACATGGTGAAGTTTGTTAACCTGGTTGTCTGTGGCCATCCTGATCAGATTCCCCTATTACAGATAGTCCTTGACTTATACCCATTCATGTAGTGACTGTTCAGAGTTACAACCGCATTGAAAAAAGTGACTTTTCACCCGACCGTTGCAGCACCCTGATGCTTCGTGGAATCAAAAGTTGGATGCTTGTACAACCTAGCTCATCTTTATTTATTTTTAAATATATTTCATTGATTTTTTTTAACATAGTCACCTTAATATTTAGTATATAGTGTGTTGTCTGGATTTACATTTAAAAACAATCCATAACAATTCATTTCTATAATTCCATAATTAACCTGGCTCATATTTATGATGGTGGCTGTGTCCTGCAGTCATGTGATCATATTTTGTGACCTTTTGACAAGCAAAGTCAAATTCACTTTACAACTGGGTTACAAATTTAGCCCCTGCAGTGACTTACCTGACAACCGGGGCACGATTGTCGTAAAATGGGACAAAATTCACTTAACAACTGTGCCGCTTAGCAAGAGGAAATTGGGGCTCCATTGTGGTTATAATTCAAGGACCCCCTGTAGAGGGGATACCGATGCGAGATTTAGCTAAAGTTTAGAAAAAGACTTAACGAAGCTGATTTAATCAAATTTGTAATACTTCTGCGAGGCAAAGCTGGACAAAAGTTCAAAATGTTTGCATTTCTGAAACTGGTTGGACTCGATGACCTCCAAGGTCCCTTCCACTATTATTATTATTATTATTATTATTATTATTATTATTATTATTAGTAGTAGTAGTAGTAGTAGTAGTAGTAGTAGTAGTAGTAGTAGTATCTGGGCCAGGAACAATTGAAAAAAAATGTGTGTGTATATGCTAAGGCATAAACTTCCAAAAATCCCCCCAAAAAACATCTATATTAAGGCAACTTTCTTTTGGGAAGGGGGAATTGATTTTTGAGTGCAGTTTATTCTGCAGTTATTGACATAGTGAATATGTTACAAGTGGGCCAACCTTTTTTCCCTTTTTTTTGAAGTCATAAAGCACTTAGTGTAATCTAGTACAATTTAGGGGGAAAATGGCAATGTTTCTCAGACGGCGTAAGAATGATAAATTGACTTAGCAGCTTAGCACTTATAGTGAAGCGAAGGCCTTTGCAGTCTGAAAGAGAAGAATATGTATTTTTCAAGACTATTTTCTATGAGGGTTGATGGGAATGGTGCCAATGAGAAGAGTCCCAATGCATATTTAAAAGTAGATCCTTTGTCACAAACTTGGATGATGAGGTAGTCCTCAACTTACACAGTTCATTTAGTGACCGTTCAAAGTTACAACATCAATGAAAAAAGTGACTTATGACCATTTTTCGCGCTGCAGCACCTCCATGGTCACGTGATCAAAATTTGGCAACTGACTCGTATTTATGACAGTCGCAGTGTCCCAAGTCATATGATCCCCCTTTGAGTCCTTCTGACAAGCAAAGGCAAGGAGGAAGCCTGTGACTTTAACAACCTGTGTTACTAACTTAACAACTGCAGTGATTCACTTAACAGGAAAGGTCATAGAATGGGACAAAATTCACTTTGAGCTCTCTTGTGGTCATGAGTCAAGGACTACAGTACCTGTTATGATTCTGACTAATGAAACACTTCAAAGAACCAGGCAATGTTTACCCTAAAAGCCTTTATTAACAGTGTAACAGATTGACGACACTTCAGATAGATGGATGCCAGAATCTGAATTTCTCTTGCTTGCATCTAACTTTTCTTGCTAAACCCCTCCCTTATTTTGCAGTCATAAGTCACATCTTCCAATTAGCCCGGAGGGCAAAGATTCACTTCTGTTCCCTTTCCTGGGCTTTCCTTATAATTCGCCTCCCTTTCCCTGTCATCTCAATTAACTCTAAAAATACCAGACAGTGCTGTATATTTTGTCAAAGCAATAATATCCTATATTAACAGTGTTGACATCACCTATGCTGGCAATATTGTCTATTATCCTCTGCCTGGATCAGTAGTTATCATCCTTGACAACTTTAAGATATGTGGACTTCAACTCCCAGAATTCCACAGTCAGCTGGCTGGGGAATTCTGGGAGTTGAAGTCCACATATTTTAAAGTTGCAACGGATGAGGAATTCTGGCAAAATCTACCACTCCAATGTGGATGGAGAAAGGAGGATTCCGTGATTTTGTTTGGAATTCTTTTTCCTCTAATTGAGGTTAAGAAGCATTAATTTTTGCTGTACAAGGAAACAGAAAATTTGCAGCGGGGGAGAAAAAAATGGGTGGTGTGCCATTCAAGAGTCGAAGTACTATTAATCCTCTTTGCTTCTCAAAATCTGCTATGAATGATAAAAGAAACCAGAGCAAAAAGGAGAGAGAAAATCTTTGAGGAAGCCACCGGTTTTGGAGAGCATTATGACAGCAGCATCTGAATTCTCTCTGCCAGTCTCCCATTTTTGATCTGCCCCCTCGTCAGATCATAAAATCCTCATAAACGAGCACTTAAGGAATGATTAGAAGGCTATTAATCAGCAGCAGAACTCCCCACCCAATAAAGCTCTTGCTGTAACTGATAAAGGGAGTTGCACATGTGGCCGGGAAGATGGCAAAATTGATTTTGATCTCGGAAGAAATCAAGCCACACCAAAGCCTATGATCTTCCATCTTAATTCTGCTCCTCCAAGGAAGAGGAAGCTGTTGGCTAGATAAGTGAAGCTGGTTTAATAAAACTGTGGAACACGTAAGGAAGATGATTCCAATTTAACTTCCGTGGACCACATCCCATATTGAAGAGGGTCCTAATGGAGCATGAGCAAGGGCACTAACGTGCCTATCGTCCCTGTCATATTTTAGGGTTTTTTATTATGTTTGTTTGAATTTGTAATTTTTGTTTGACAAATAAATCAATAGAATAAATAAACAAGTGAGACTGCTGCAGCCAGGATGTGAGGCTGGTCAATTGAAAAGGGGGTTGTCCATCGTGTAAGTAACTCAAGAAAAGCACATTGTTCCTGTGTTTTTCAAGATATGTTCTTGAAACACCAATCAAACAAAATGTATTCGGAGTATACTTGAAGATGTAAGGGAGGAGGGGAGAACGTTTACTAAAACAGATGTTCACAAAGATTAATACCTAATGTTGTATGCTATGTTCTAGGATGATTGCTTAGCAATAGGATCTTATGTTTAATGTTGATCACATTAATATTGAAACGGATAGGGGAAACACCAATCAAAATAAAATGTAACAGGAGTATAGTTGAGGCTAGACGCGAGGAGTGGGGAAAAAGGCTTACTAACTCAGACGTTTTCAAAGACTAATACTTACCGGTAGTATTGTATACCAGGTGTCATGATGATTGCTGCATAATAGGTTTTTATGCTCAATGTTGATTGTTTTAATAAAAGAATTTTTATAATAATAAAAAAAAAGATATGTTCTTGAGATTTAAGAAGCAGATTACTAAAGCCGATGGCTACCTCTGTTTGATAACAAAGATTGTGTCCTTTCAGGGAATAATAGAATAACAGAGTTGGAAGGGATCTTGAAGGCTTTCTAGTCCAACCTCCTGCTCAAGCAGGAACCCTACACCATTTCATACAAATGGTTGTCCAATCTCTTCTTTAAAACCTCCAATGTTGAGCATCCCCCCACAAGGAAAGTTCTCCATTTCAACATTTCTGTTCTGGGATGTTAGGAGGGCCTACAACTTCTTCATCCTGGTTTTTTCCAACCATTCCATGGAAAGTGTATCTTCATTCCCTCCATGCACTACATAATCAGGAGGACCTGGTAGTAGATGAATGCTAGATTATCTCCCCAAAGACAAGCCAGTCTCTGGATTCCCTATTTCCTTCCTCTCCAGACCTAGGAAGGAGATATCAGAGATGGTAAGCAGGCTGAGAAAGAAACTCTTGAGGAACGCTAAACATAAAGCCAACAGATGGAAGGGGAGTTGCTAATAGCTAATCTCATAAATATTTCGTTCTGAGCTGTAATAAAAATGAAGAAGATATTCAAAGCATTAAAAGAAACTCAATTTAGTGAACTCATTAGATGACAGAGGCTGGATGCTCCCTATCACAATTTTAACCCTAAGTTACAAATATTCTCCTTTATTGATTTCTATCACTATTTCCAAAAATTCCTTATCTTACCCCTAATTCTTGTTTTAAAACTTCTGACTGAAATCTCCACAACATACAATTTACCGGTACAAGGCCATTAAATCTGTTTGGTTTTCAGTCTTTTGTTTTCCTTTATGTAGACCAGTGGTTCTCAACCTTGGGGTCGTGACCCATTTGGGGTCGCGAGACCATTTCGCGGGGGTCGCCGGGCACCGCCGGCTGCCATTTTGTTTTTTTATTTTTATTTTCTTTAATTTTTTTTTAATTTTTTTAAATTTTTTTTTAATTTTTTTTATTTTTTTGGGCGCGTGCACGCCGCGCACACTCAGATCCGCCCGTCGCGCCAGAAAAAAAATTTTTAAAAAATTTAAAAAAATTTAAAAAATAAATAAAATAAAATAAAAACAAAATGGCGGACCGCAACGGGTGGATCCGTGCATGCGTGGTGCATGCGACGGGCCAATCCACGCAGGCGCAGATCCGCCCGTCGCGGCCGCCATTTTGTTTTGTTTTTTTATTTTTTTAAAAAAATTTTAAATAAAAAATAAAAAAAACAAAATGGCGGCCCACGATGGGCGGATGCGCGCATGCGTGGCGCGTGCGATGGGCCGATCTGCGCATGCGCAGATCCGCCCATCGCGGCCGACATTTTGTTGTTTTGGTTTTTTTGATTTTTTTAAAAAAAATTTAAAAAATTTTTTGCGCGCGCGCGCACACCCGCGCACCCCCGGGTCGGGGTCGCAGCACGCATGGGCGGGGCAAGTGGGGTCTCAACCTCAGAAAGGTTGAGAACCACTGATGTAGACGATTCCTCAGGGTACCAGCTATTCAAATTCATTGTCACTTTTGTTTCTTGGCTGATTTTTTGTGTGTGTGAAGTTGTTTCTCGGAGTTGTGTTTTTCTGCAACAGGGCTCCTCAGATTCCTGGCTAGGGCTGAGAGAGCATTGTTTTCTCTCAGATTTGATTTTTTTTTTTTTCTTGGTCCTCCAGCGTCTGTCTAGGGAGAAAGACAGATTGGGCTGGTTTGGCACAATTGTTGTCACATTCTTTGCATACGAAATCCCTTCAGGCCCGGCTCTCATTAGCCATCTGCCCTCATGCCACAAGTTGACAATGTGTTATGCGGAAATAAATAACCTGCCTGTGAAACCGAAGAACCACATCATTCAAACCACATCAATAATGCACTCCTAATTTTTGTGCTGCTGAATGAAAACTTGACTTGGTCCAAAAACCTGCTCAGGCCCCTGATTTAAGTTTGTCCATCACAGATAAGCTGTTGTCATAGCATTTGTCTTCCCCATCTGGCTTAAAAGCGAGAATAATAGCAACCGTAGCTAAACAAACAAAACAGAAAACCTGTATTACATTTCTGATTTAGGAGGGTAAAATTTCTGTCTTGACCCAGATCATAATTTATTTCATGGTTTTAACTGCTCGTAGAAATTGAAGTTTTAATGTCTCCTTTGATCTGTGAAGGTCAGTCCCTGTGCTGGTTGTGAAGTTAAGATGAGCCTTCTTTTCTTTTATTTTTTTATGGAGATAGAGCTTGGATTCTCCAGTGAGTCCATTTTCTGAGATTTATAAAGACAGAGGCTAAGGCCTCCTCAGTTTTGATGTTACACATGGCTTCCTCCTGGTCATGTTTGTAACAGATGAGGATTTTGATTTTTGTTTTTTCAGAAGAAATTTATAAGTAAGTAGCTTTTGAAGCTTCTTGACATTCCCTAGCTTTTACCAGTCTTTGCAGTTCATTAAATGCCTTCCCTTCCCTTTTTTTCCCTTGTTGAATGACTGTTGAAGAACATACTAATTCTGCTCTTTGTGTTTTGATCCTTGGCTTCCCTTAGGAATTTTCTCTCCGACAACTGGACAGCCTTATGGATGATCGAGTGAACGTCATGGGGTTTTCTATCTTCAACCAGTCCCACCCTTTCTTCCAGGAATTTGCAGAGAGTCTCAACCAGTCATGGCTAGAGAATTGTGACCATATTCCTTTTACTGGACCAGCAGTAAGTAAACCAATGCATCTTTCCTCGTATCACTCCTTGCCATGCAATGATGTCCTGTGTAGGAGGAAAAAAGGAGTAGGGGATTCAATGATGAAAAACGTGAAGGTCTAAAATGTTATGGACCTTTCAGGTCTCTCCGCCGACATTGCTCAAATTAGGTAAAATGATGGAAGTTAAAATGAGATCTGTGCTTCCTCATTCTTTTCAGATTTCAAGTTGGAGATTTCAAGAGCAGGACTTTTTCTAGAATAGCCATTCTCTTGTTCTCTTGATCTTGTTCCAAGCCTAAAGCAAGCTAGTGTCCCATAAATGATTGATGATTGAGCATTGATAGGCCAATCAAATAACTGTATATGTTCTTCTGTTTCTGCTGTTGGGACTTCTTTTGAGATTTTCTAATTTTTCTCTCTGGATTGTCAAAACTCTAACTTACGATATGTCTCCATGTCGTACCTAGGTGTTTCCTACAGGTGTCTGATTGGCCTCTTGAAGAAGAGGACCATAACCAATGGACCTTTAGAAACTGAAAATCAGAATTCTTCTGTTCCATTATAAAAAGTTGTGATTGGTGGAAAGCCAATACATAAACTTTCATCCTTTTCAGACTTGTTTTCATGGAAACATCAAAATTGTCTGGTATGGAACCAGAGTCTTGTTTAATTGGCTATCTAAATTTACCATCATTATCTCTTCAGGTCTGAGACAGGAGGTTCTACTGAACCCAAGGTCTTCTGCATGCAGTGTTCTACTTCTCAGTTAATGCTACTTTCATCAGCTTTCAACTTGGATCTTCTTCAGATGTGTGAACTTCCACCCCAAGATTCCATAATCATCTTAGCCACTTAAGAATCCCACTTACCAGAAGGATGCCTATGTTGGGAAGTCTGCTCAACAGTGATGACCATGTTACAGTTGCATGGTCTTCTCACTGTGTCAGTGTGTTATGATATGGTCCTCCAGCTGTTGTGTTTTTTCATCTGTAACGTGGTGTCATCTCTCTTAGCCATATGCCCTCCCTGAAGAACGTATCTCTTCCTTCCTCCTAAATTGTGTTTCAATTAGTAGATCCTCAGACTGGGAATTTCTCTATCTCTCCCTTGAAGCCTTTCAGATCACCCTGAAGGGATGGTTTGTGTCTTTCCCAGGGCTTTTTTTGTCATAGAACGCCCAGAATGGAGTTCCAGCACCTTTTTTCGATGGAACCTTGTAGGGTAGGTAAGGCCGGTTGTATGACATGTGTGAGTTTTTGTTTTTTTTTTTACAAAAAAAGCACTGGTCTTTCCTAGAAAGAGGAAGGAAAAGGAAATTTGGGGATTCTGCTCCCACATGGCTTCCACATCAGGGGGCTCTTAAGAGGGTATATGACGAGATTTGCATTACGGTGTTCTCTGCCCTAAAATATCAGGAGCAGCTGGCACCAAATATATTCTGCTGTTTGCTGACACGTTTTCCAACCTGCTGTGGCTTCAACCGAGCTCAGATCCTCCTCTGTCTCTCTTCATCACTGTCCTCCCACTCTTCTCCCTCAGTCCAGAGAAACATGGCAGCTAATGCATTGCCCAGTTTCCCTAGCACTATCTCTCCATTGCTTAAATACCTCCGACTAGTAGAAATGCGTGGTAAATAAAGTTTGTTCAGAGATATGTGACAAGCTGCAGTGAAAAAGGATTTCATTCTCTCATGCTCTGGCTTTTCCCAAGATTTTACTGGTGGCAATTTTGCAGGCTTTGTTTTGTTTTTTTTTTCCCACAACTATTATCTCATTTTAATGGGGTTCAGACTTTACCTTTGGAAAATGTTGGTTTTACTATGTGGTCCTTTTTCTTATATTTGCTAACATTCCCTGGATTTTTCCAGGCATTACACAGAAATATGTGCAATGTATTTGGTGGGGTTTTGTTTTTTTTACAAACAAACTTCCAAAAAACCAATGTTGTGAATTTGCAGACATGATAGCATTAAGGAGGTGGGAAAGCTACACATTCCTTTCTCCAAAAATCAGTTTCCTCTCAAAGTTATCCCTTTGTGGCTCCATTCCTGGGGGATCCATATTTAGTATTAGGCACAAATCTAGGGGAAATTAGCTCTGGGGTGGGGAAATGAACAGCTTACAAATAAAAGAATTGAGCCTCCTGTCTTAACTTCAATGTCAACTTCCAAATTGCGGTGCAGCGTGATTGTTATGGGTTTTGTAGTACAACGTACTATTACATTTCACTGCATGGAAACTGTTGATCTGTTTCAAAAACAGTTTAAATTATCTCAGTGGGTCCCCAAGGAATTGTTAAAATTCAAATTTTGAGCAAGGCATCTGGGAGCGGAGAGCTTCGTCCCATTTTGTCCCTTGGCTCTGCTTGATCGCTGTCCCCCACCTTTATTAGCAGCAAAAAAATGTAATGTTCTTTTCCCTTACATAATATTTTTGGGCAGTAGCAGATACAGCAGGTAAGACTGAGTTCCAGAAGCTGCCCACATCCCAGAAGTGTAGCTGGTGGCCATAGATACTTCACTGGTGTTTCCTTGTTTAGCCATCCATCTCAAGAGATGTAGATGTCCACAAAAAACTCTGTATGGTCAGAATAACAGAATCATAGAGTTGGAAGGGACCTTGGAGGTCTTCTAGCCCAACCCCCTGCCCAAGCAGGAAACCTTATACCATTTCAGACAAACAGTTGTCCATTTTTTTGAAACCTTCAATTGTTGGAGCACCCACAGCTTCTGGAGGAAAGTTGTTCCACTGGTCAATTGCTGTCACTGTCAGGAAGTTTCTCCTTAGTCTTAGGTTTGTTCTCTCCCTGATTAGTTTCCATCCATTGCTTCTTGTTCTGCTTTCAGGATGCTGGTCAGCTCTGATGATTGGGTTTCCAGGGAAGTTTGTGACAGCTACGGAAATCTGGCTGAGAGATTATGGAACTTTTTCTAAATGTTAGGGTGTTTTTTGAATCACACAGCAAGGAATGGAAACTCAAGGAAAGCGCTGAAAATTACAGATGGCTAGATTAGGTAATTAAAATGTGGGCTAAAACCAGATGTTGGTAATTAATTGTTTCTTCTAGTGTCAGAAATCCTGATTGCACCATTGGAACGGTACAACTTGTAATTCTCCAAATTAAATTGGGGGCCAAGTGTGTCATTCTTTTAGAGACGATAAAGTAGGAGTTTAAAAAACTCCTATAAGTAGGAGTTAAAAAAAAAAAAACCATTGATAGCTCTCCAAGGGTGGTTTCCTAGGAGAGAGAGAGAAAAAAATGGACTAAAATACTTGGTCATCTGAAGAACTGAATGGATGAACATTTTATGTTTAAATTGTCTTTGCTTTCAAATTAGTGTTTCAGCAGCACAATCATGCTTTGTCAAAAGAAAAGGGTTTTTGTTTTTTAGTATGTGTTTATTTACATAGGGCCATCAAAAGGTGTGGATCTTTCCTTTTTGCAAAGTGTAGGATGAACACTGAACGTGTAATTGTTGAGAAGGCTTCACTTTATTATGTAAGTGTGACTATGATGGGATCAGTGCAATGGCATCTTTCATTCATACCTCCCAATCTTCACTGTACAGGAAGTCCTTGACTTAAAATAAATCATTCATGTACTGACCATCTGAAGTTACAACAGCACTAAAAAAAATGGCTTTTATTTGTAAACTTTTATTTATTTATTTGTAAACTTTTATACCGTCCCTCTCCCGTAGGACTCGGGGCGGTTTACAGCCAAATTAAAACATAACAGTAATAAATATTTAAAACTGACCTAGGCTGTTACTAAAAACCAAATTAAAATCCCATACTAAAACCCTAACTACTTAATTTAAAATTTACATAAAAAACCCGAGGAGGTCTAGGCCAGGCCGGCTTGATTGAAGAGATGAGTCTTCAATTCTCTTCTGAAGGTGCGGAGATCATGACACGTCCGGAGTTCCGGGGGGAGCTTGTTCCACATCGTCGGTGCCCCCACAGAAAAGGCTCTCCCCCTGGGCGCCACCAGCCGACACTGCTTAGCCGATGGCACTCTGAGGAGGCCCTCCCTGTGGGAACGAACTGGTCGGTGGGAGGTATTTACTGGCAGTAGGCGGTCTTGTAAATAACTGGGTCCGATGCCATGGAGCGCTTTAAAGGTGGTGACCAACACCTTGAAGCGCACCCGGAAGACCATTTTTTACCCTTCCAACGGTTGCAGCATCCCCGCGGTCATGTGATCAAAATTCAGACGAACAACTTAACAACTGGGGCAGGGAAAGTTGCAAAATGAGGCGAAAGTCTCTTGACAATTGTCTTGCTTAGGCAACAGAAATGTTAGGCTCAGTTATGGTCGTACGTCACAGTCTGTGAACATGAACATTGAATGGGTAAGCAGCTTAGCGATCATCCAATGTGGAATCCATATTACATGTTTCATATGGATTCCATGCATAAGGATTAGAGAACAGACGAACGCACACAATATCATCAAGAGAAACAAAGAATGGAAACGGAAACGGTCACATAGCAAGGAGAAACTGAGGGCAGGTGGACCAAGGCAGTCATAGAATAGATACCACTTGATCAAAAGCATCCACGAAAGAGAATTAAAACATGATGGATCAACGACATCAGCAAGTATGGCCTACCCCATTGGCAAACAGAAGCTCAGGACCATCTTGGTTGGAAACATGCAAAAGAGGCCTTCTTCTGCATGTTTTGTAGTCCCTTCCTTTACACATCAAAGAAGGGACTATAAAATCCTTAGGTTACTAGGAACCTCATGTTTGAGTTGACAGAAGAAATTGATTGATTATGTGCCATCAAGTCAGTGTCGTTTCTTAGCAACCACTTGGAGAGATATTTAGGGCTTCCCGTGGTGCACCCACCACCATTGCCACAAAGTTCATCCCCCTTTCTGCGGATTGTTGTCTTCTTCTCTTCCACCTTTCCCAATGTTAGAGGCTTCTCCAGGGAGCTGGGTCTTTGCATCATGTGTTCATAGTAGGATAATTTGAACCTGGTCATTTGTCCTTCGAGTGAGAGTTGCTTCAGCGATTCGTTTATTTGTTTCCTTGACTGTCTGTGGTATTCTCGGGAGCCTTCTCCAAAACCAAAGTTCAAAAGCATTGATACTCTTCCTAATCTGCTTCTTCAGTGAAATTGCTTGACCAACAATAGGTTTCTTGACTTCTTAACAGTGTTAGTAGTAGTTCAGCCAAATTCATTCTTTAGTTAGAAGACCTCTGCAGTCGATTTCTGTAGCTACGGATTAGATTCCTTGTTGATTACAAAGTTGGTTCTATTTCTACTGTTTTCTCCTAACAGTTCCTTTGAACTCTTCATGGGCATACAAACTTTTAAAAGCATGACGCAATCAATAC
Organism: Bothrops alternatus; assembly: GCA_034064705.1. NCBI lineage: Eukaryota > Metazoa > Chordata > Lepidosauria > Squamata > Viperidae > Bothrops > Bothrops alternatus. The sequence goes on along the minus strand of JARGCV010000413.1, from coordinate 330,350 downwards.
GTGAAAGAGAACTTTAAATATGAGTTAGCAGTCAAAAAGGGCAAAGACCCGTTTTAGGCAGTATGGAGAGAAATTTAATTTCTAAATCATGGGGAAATAAGGGTCAGATGCATCCCGGAGTTCTCGGTCAAATGCTGGGCACGTCTGCTTGACAGCCACCTTCCTTGTACCTCTGAATTCTTTTCACTTGAATTGATCCGAGCATGAGAAACCCAAAATGAAAACAAATGCCATGGAAACAATATGCGCTAATGAGCAGATGAAGAGGTATTTGCAGATGGGCTGTTTAGTGTCAGCAGAGAAGGGATGAGAACTCTAAAAGGGTGCCGGCTGAATCTAAGGTTGGATGGGGGCAAGTAGAGGAAGACAATATTTCACACCCATTGGATGGCTGGAAGAGCCTGGGGGGATCTAGACAATAGCCTCCTTTATGGAAAAATACAACTTAATTGGCTGCACTGTCTGCCATACTAGCTGAATTCCAAATTGCTTTAATTGCTTTAAATAAGAGCAACAGATAAATAGTGGCAATTAAACGATCCGGACCAAGGAGGAAATGGTTGTTTTTCAACCAAGATTCAGATGACAACCTGGCAAGACAGCAAGAAGTCAAGGAGGTTCTTTCAGATCATGACGCTGACCAATAAGATAGGCGAGGCCAGCCAGACCATGTACGGCCTTCATTGGCACCCTCCGATCAATGGAAGTTGACCAATCTGACTGTTAGTTGGCACTGGGGACAGAAGCGTATGCAGGGCAAATTGTGAACTACAGGTAATCGTCAACTTACAACAGTTCATTTAGTGACTGTTCGAAGTGACAACGGCCCTGAAAAAAAATGACTTATGACCATTTTTCACACTTATAACCGTTGCAGCAACCCCGAGTCACGTGATCAAAATTCACTTGGCAACCGACTCATATTTCTGCTAGTTCCAGTGGCCCGGGGGGGGGGTCACGTGATCCCCTTCTGTGACCTTCTGACAAGCAAAGTCAATGGGGGGAAAGACAGATTCACTTAACCACCGTGGAACCGACTTAACAACTGCCATGATTCACTTAACAAATGTGGCAAGAAAAGTCCCAAAATGGAGCAAAACTCACTTAACAAATTTCTCACTTAGCAACATCAGTTTTGGGCTCAATTCTGGTCATACGTTGAGGACTCCCTGTACACAAGTCCTTCCCTGGGTGCAGAAAATAGGGTAGTTGGGGCCCCAAAGTCCTCCACCTTGCCACATGGTCTGACCATGGTATGGTGGGGTATGATGAAGTCATCTGCAACTAAGTAGGAATTAGATGGTGATTTGACATCATGAAAAGTGGATGACAACAGAGTGAGATGGAAACTGTTGTCATTGTAAGTGGTGGCCATCTGGGTCTTTGGGACCACCCCGTTCCAGAGGGTAGGATAGGAGCTTGATTTGGAAATTTGGAGGTGACGTTTATTGCAGAATCAAGTTCTGGGAGATAAACTGGGCAGAAGTATATGAGAATGAATGAATGGAAATGATTGACTATGAAACAAACAGAATTTACAGTGCTCAAGGCACAGTTGTTTTTTTGATAGGTTGTTTTGGGCTGAATTTGCTACTGAATATTGAATAGAGTTGGGACTTGCCACAAAATGTGGCAGTGTGGAACTGCTGTCTAGGGGTGCCAGCCAGCCAGTCAGCCATTTCCATTTTAAGACAATTCCATTGGATTTACTCCTTTGCAAATACATTGTTTTCTAACCTTTGGAGACTCAGCTGTTATTAGTTTGAAACCACTCTGCATTCCCAGACTACTTTTTCCAGAAACTCAATAATTCTCCTCTACCAACCTTGAACTCTCTGTGTGCCTTCATGAGGAACCACATAAATGGAACTGAGTGCGTTATTAGCATTTGTGCTTTAGATACTGGGGTGAGTTTCTGTTCCATGCACTGAAATCCTTCCCCCTCTTTCCCTCTCCCCCCCAATTAATTTGGTGTGGCTGGAAGGAGGTGATGGATAGAAAATTGTTTGGACTGGTTAATGGGGCCTCCATTGCCTTGAGCAACCATGCTACAGAACATTTTCTCTAAAATGGGCTCTAAGGCCCTATAATTCTGCTTTTCTGGAAACTGCCCCTGATCATCTTGTCTAAATAATTTTTTTTTAAAAAAAGCAATACAGTGGACAGAAGATTTTTTCCCCCCAAAATCCAAGAACTGATGCAAATGGTTGTAAGCTGGAAAGTCGAAAACTCCAATCAATATTGTCATATGCTTCATTAAGATCTACAAGCACCATTTGTGGTTGCTAATAAGAGATCATTATTCCATAGAAAAGAGGAGAAGAGAAGAAGTGAAACATTGACTAAAAGAACTGTGAGGGTCATAAATCAGGCAATGGACAGGATGACAGGGAATGGAGGCCCACCAAGATAAACTGAGATTTAACCTGCTGCTGGTTGGTTTGACCTTGGGATTTTTTTTTCATATAGCATTCAGACAATTCTCTGGAACTCTGATCAACCTGGAAAAACGCTGAGGAATTTGTGCAAAGTATATTTCTTATTATTATTTTGGAGAACAGATCTGTGCAAAGAACAAAGAGATCATCATTTGGGCAGTGAGAGCAAAGCCCTGCCAATGATCTTGAAGAAGAACCAGAGTGGTTTATTCTAGATAAGCTCAAGGGAAGCTCTAAAGCTTTTTGAACATTACAGTCATATAGTTGTTTTTTCCAGGAGAGTCTTGACACAATCAGTAGATATTCTCTGGGGTAATAGTGTTCACATGGCAGAGGGGAGATAATGTGGGGGATTTTGAAGAGAAGACAGATCCCTAAACCCCCAGGAGAATTATTGGAGAAAGATATGAGATGGAGAGTGGTTCATTTATTTAAGAAATGAAACTTTAATCATAATAAGAGACTGACAACAACAACGAGCAGGAAGTGACTTTAATTAAAGGTGAACTCTTAGTCCTAGCATAGGGAGGAAAGGAAAATTGGCCAGTTAATATCTTGATTAAGATAATAATAATAAAAAAATGCCCAAGGTGTTGATGTTGGTGACATTAAAAACATAGTATATGAGACAGGAAGAATAAATAGAATTAATGAGGAGTCGTTGAATCTTTTTTTTTTTTTTTTTAATTATTTTTTATTGGATTTTTTTATAATTTTAACAGAGAAAAAAAACTAGTCATATCAAATCATAATATAAAAGTAAACAATCATCCATACACAAAATATAAATACATTTCAATACATCTAATACTAATAACTCAACTGAGAATAATCATCCCAAACAATTAACATCACTGCTCGGCACCCCCACCACCACATCCCACCAACCCTATCCTTCCCCCTACCTTCACTCCTCCTTCCTTTTACCCCATCAGATGTGGAGCCCAGAGGACACCCGAGCAACCCCTTAATAACAGTAACAGTAATTATTTATTCTTCCTCCAACCCCAATTGCAGTTGAGAAAACATCATGTATAAGATTATCAAGCCTCCCTAACCCCCCCTGACTTCCCAGAGTGAATACAAGGTATAACAAAAGAAAACCCCACTACATCAAACAAAATAATTATATAATCTTAACAAGAATTTTAGACTATATATAAAAAAAGAAAGAGTAATAATAATTATATTCTTATTCAATTCAATTTACCATAATATATCTTAATATATATCTTCATTTAAACATCCTCTCCTAAACCTTACTTATAATATTTATCTTTAATTCAATCCATAACCTTAAATTAACCTTAATTCCTTTAAACAATCAGCTCATCTTGTTAAGAATAGTATTTATCATTTACATCTAAACCACCAATCTAAGTCAAATCTAATACATTTAATTTGTAATAATATATCTTAATATATCATTTAAACATCCTATCTTACAACTTACTTATAATCTTAATCTTTTTCCATTAAACATCCTTTCTTACATCTTACTTGTAAAATTAGTCTTAAATTCACCCCATGATCTTAGATTAACCTTAATACCTTACATTTATTAAATTTCATCTCTTCAATTGACTTCTGGGCTTTCTCATCTGACAATCAGTTTATTCCATTTCTAATTTACATTCCTAAAACTTTAACAAATCACATAATGCTTATCTATCCCTTCAATCAATCAATTCAATATCAAACCTAGATCATTTCCAAACAAATACGTTCTTCATCAATTTAGTTGTATCTTCCATTAATCATCTTCTCTTACATCTTACTCATAATCTTAGTCCTTAATTCAGTCCATAGTATTAAATTACCCATAAACCCTTGCATACAATTTTAAATTTCATTTCAGTCGAACTCTAGGTTTTTTTTTTAGCCAAGTAGACCTCCGTAACGAGGCCTCCCTCGTTAATAATAAATCTCTCTTCTTTACTTCTTCACCTCCATAAGTAATTCGCATCTTGAACTGAATCAATGTCTGTTTTTTGTCAAATAAATCCTCTTCTTGCTGCTTATCAAAAAGGAATAACCAACCCTTCCTTTCTTGAAACAAGTCTTCTTCCTCCAGTCCATAAATAAGCTGTTTATCAAACAAAATCCATCCTTTATTCTCTTTATACTCAGTACTATATTCTTCTTTTTCTTGCTCTCCTTTTGATTTAGATTGTATTATAAGATGTTCAGCAATCAATTGTAAATCAATTCCATTTGAAAAAAGGGATCTAATTGATTGTTCTTGTTTTACTTCTTGATTAAATTGTATTATATAATGTTCAGCAGCCAATTGAAAATCAGTTTCATTTAAAAAAAATACTCCTTTATTGACTTCAATAATATCTTCTCTCAGCTCTGAGTTACAAACTTCTGACATAGCTTTAGAATCTTTTTTCTGTTCTGGTATCTTTTTATCCAGCTTGTTCTCCATTTTATCCAGCTTATCATTTATTGAAGATAGTGTAACCATTACTGGAAATAATGCAACAGTTAAAGCATTCTGTAAGTCTTTCATTGTAAGCATTTCCGAAGGAAACTGTAAAAGCTCTTGAGATTCTAAAAAAACCTTTGCCATAGCTGCCTTATATCTCATAATCATAGTAGAAAGAAGAAAAAAAGAAAAAAAAGGAAAAAGTAAAAAAAAGATTTTTAAAATTGCCAGTTCCTCCCTTCTCAATTTCTTTTAAAGGAGTCGTTGAATCTAAGTTGAGTTATCCACAGGAAAATTGTGAACTATCCTGTAGAAATAATCCTATCAGGGGAGGCTTTTCATGTAGGAAGTTCCTGGAGGGTTTAATGCAACGATTCTCAAACTTGGCAACTTTAAGATGAGTGGAATTCCCAGAATTCCCCCTTTATGATCCAGAAAAAATTGGAGTAAGATCCTGATGGGGCTCAAGGTTGACTCAGCCTTCCATCCTTCCAAGGTCGGTAAAATGAGGACCCAGATTGTTGGGGGAAATTTATGCCAACTCTGTAAACTGCTTAGAGAGGGCTGTAAAGCACTGTGAAGCGGTATATAAGTCTAAATGCTCTTGCTAAGCCCTAAGGAAGGAAGGAAGGGAGAAGAAGGAAGGAAGGAAGGAAGGAAGGAAGGAAGGAAGGAAGGAAGGAAGGAAGGAAGGAAGGAAGGAAGGAAGGAAGGAAGGAAGGAAGGAAGGGCAAGCCCTGGTGGCACAATGGTTAGAATGCAGCATTGCAGGCAAACTCAGCTCACTGCCAGTAGTTTGATCTTGACTGGTTCAAGGTAGACTCAGCCTGCCATCCTTTTTTATCGAGGTCGATAAAATGAGGACCCAGATTGTTGGGGGCAAAATGCTGACTCTTTGAGAGGGGTATAAAGCACCGTGAAGCGGTATGTAAGTCTAAATGCTATTCTGCACTTGCTAGACACCTCCAGATTGGACTCCAGTGATGCACTGTACATCAAGTTGCCCTTGAGGAGCATCTGGAAGCTTCAGTTCATGCTGAGCGCAGTGGGGCAGGCAATTACGTGTCCTCCCAGAAGAGCAGATGTCACACCTGTGCTCCACGAGCGGCATTCATTGCCACCTTGATTCTGGGTCCAATTCAAGGTGTTGGTTTCAACTTTGGAAGGCTTTCACGGCACGAGCTGAGTTTATCTAAGGAACTGCCCCTCCTGAACCCATTAGATCTAGCAGACAGGGGATCTATGGACACCCTCTGCCATGGACTTATACAGGTAGTCTCAACTTATAACCATTTGCTTAGTGACTGTTCAAAGTCACAATGGCACTGAGAAAAGTGATTTATGACCATTTTTCACACTTACGGCAGCTGCACCAGCCCCACGATCGTGTGGTCAAAATTCAGATGCTTGGCATCAGACTCATATTTATGATGCTTGCAGTCACGTGATCAAAATTCAGACACTGGGCAACCCGCATGTATTTATAATGGTGGCCACGTCCCAGGGTCACATGATCCCCTTTTGTGACCTTCTGACAAGCCAAGTCAAGAGAGAAGCCAGATTCACTTAACAACCTTGTTACTAATTGAACAACAGTGGTTCACTTAACAACTGTGGCAAGAAAGGTCACAAAATGGAGCAAAAACATACTTAACAACCATCTCAGCAACATAAATGTTGGACTCGGTTGTGTTCATAAGTTGAGGACTGCCTGTATTTGGTGAGCCCCAGGCAAAAGCCTTCTTGGTTCCAATATTTGCCTTATGGAACATTATCTCCCCTGAAATCAGGTTAATCCCATCCCTCTTGATGTTCCAGAAGTCCCTCAAGACCTGGTTACATCACCAGGCCTGGGGGGTCCCAGAAACTGAAGACATGTTTAGATGATCCCCTGTGAGGTAGATATAAAAGCTAAAAAGGAGAGTGGGAAGAAGAATCAAATGTAGCAATCTAAATTGCTTGGAAGAGAAGTAGAAGACAACCCATCTTGAACATGTTGGTGTTTATCGGATAACGCTGGCTTTATCAAAAGCAGGCATCAGCCAAGCGATGCCAAAGGATAACTGATTTGCAGTTAAGTTGGCAATTAATCCCACTTATATTGTCCTATGAAGCTTTGTTTCAGCTCAGCTCATTCTGATGTCTTTATTTCTTTTGTTATCACGGGAAGCTTTAGTACAGAGGGTATTTTTAGCACATGGAATGGATTAAATATTCAACTTTATCAATAGGCAGCCTCCGCATGGATGCTCAGGTAGCTAAACTGTTTACCCAGAATGTAGGAAATAGCCTTGAAATCTGAATTTCCAATGACTGCAGAGAAGACATGTGGATGTTCTTGGTCTGAGCATAAAGTCAGAAACAGAGAAGAATTGAAGGGTTGCAAGTATTTACTTCTTACGGAGATAAAAGTTTATGGATACGGAAAGTGGGTATGGCCAAAACTGAAACACACATCTGAGTAGACCTGCAAAGTGAAGAGGCATTTTTATCCATCCACTGGGATGTTTTAACTTGGATTGATAAATATAAGTGTTAAAGATTATTTGGAGAGAGGTTAATGCCATTTGGGTGATTGGACTTGTGAGATAAAGACAGAATTAAATGAAGCTTTTGGGGAATTGTAATTTAGAAGTCATTTGGGAAAGCTCTCTTTCCTCAATTTTTCATAATGTTGTTACACTGAAGGGATTAGCGGCTGAGACATACAGGTGTAAGTTCATTCATCCATGTCCCAGAATAGATACATTCTTTTGACTGAGACTCTTAAATCCTATATTTAAAAGTAAATATTTGTGGTTAGCAGAGAAACGTATGACAGGATGAAAAAAATATTGATCAAAAGGGATAAACTAATAGCAATTCTTGCACTGTATCAAAATAAACCAGGGATTTGAGGTTAAAGTAATTTAATTGGGAAATAGGGAAGAGTCTAGTATTAATTAAGCCACGTTGTCCGGAAGTGTGACTCAGAGCAAATTAATGCACTGATGGAATATAACTGCACAAGGTTAAATAATATCCTTAGAACAGTTTTGATCTAGGACATATCATCAGAATTGATTTATCGTGTCGGCTGCAGTTGTTCTTGTGTTCCGCTTGCTTGAATAACGTTGCAGAACATGTTTTCTTAATAAAATCTGATACATCAAGATCATTTGCAAGACGCTGTAAAATAGTGTTGCAAAATATTTTAATTGTTTCTGGGTAAACATGATCGTTATTGTACCTTATCAACCTTCTCCCTGGCTTTTCTTCAGATACAAAGCAGAGCAGCTTGCAACATGGATTAAAATCAATTAAGAACAATAACATCAAATTACAGATAATAGAAACAGGAGAACTCCATTTGACAGCCCTCCAGTAAAAAAAACCTCTGTAACGAATTATAATAGAAAAAAATATATCTCAGAGCAATACCAGACTGGGGAAAATAACGAATGGGATTCATTCCATGCAAAATCTTCCTTAAAAGGTTAATTCTTGAGTTGACTTTGATATTTACAGTAAATCACAGGTAAGGTTTCCTAACAGAAGGTTTTACAAAGATGGTGCCATAACTAAAAAAAGCCCTGGTTTTTTTTAATTCACATAATGCTGCATTTTAGTCAGAACAGTCTGGCTTATAACTCTGGGCTATCCTTGTGCTCTTCCAACCAAGTACAAAACAAAAATCCTGGTTAGCATTTTAGAAATCAGCCATGATTAGTGAGGTAGTGCCACCTGCCACAATCCATTCAGGATCTTCTCCATCAAATGCATGAACTTTATTCCCTATTGACTTGAACCAAGAATTTCCTTGTTTAATTGTCTTTTGTTCTGTCCCAGATTATTGTTTTTGAAACGGCCTGGCGTTTGGGTCCCAATAACATTTTTTTCCATGTTCCCTGTTTTCTTCAGTTGTCTTCTGCCTTGTTGTTCGATGCAGTCTATGCTGTGGTCAGCGCAGTACAAGAGCTGAACCGGAGCCAGGAAATTGGCGTGAAACCCTTGTCTTGTGGATCTGCCCAAATCTGGCAACATGGCACAAGTTTGATGAACTACCTCAGAATGGTGAGAATGGATTGAGCGTGGAGGATTTGAGAATGGGGGCTCACCTTTGTTGTCGGAATGAGATAGACCGAAGTCCGGCTTAGAGGTTAACCATAAAGCAAGGTTGTAGGACTGTAGGAAGCCTCATCAGAACAGGCCCTAAGAATCTGTATAAATATCTCCACTGAAGGAAACCATCTCATTCCCTGACAGTTTTTTTCCATATTCTTCTAGAACAGGGGTCTTCAAACTTCGCCCTTTTATGACTTGTGGACTTCAACTCCCAGAATTCCTCAGCCAGGCACACTGGCTGAGGAATTCTGGGAGTTGAAGTTCACAAATTATAAAAGGGCCAAGTTTGAAGACCCCTATTCTAGAATAACATTTCTCAACCTTAACAACTTTAAGATATGTGGACTTCAGCTCTCAGAATCCCCTCGCCAGCATATTGAAATCCACACATCTTAAACTTGTGGAGAAACAATGTTCTAGAAGATACCTCCTAATATTTGGCCCGAGACAGTCATATCCATGAAACCCTCTCTCCGTCTTCTGATCACCTTGTCCTTGCTCACTCACTTGAAGTAAGTCTCTCTTTGTTCATTGCTGGCCATTACTGGTGCTTCTTCTGCATCTTGGCTTCCTTGACAAAAACATGGGCAGTGTCTCTGTGTGATTAAAATAGGCAGAACTGGAGGGGCAGAACATGTGTCAAGGAACCATAACATAGTTAATGGTTTCAACGGAAGAATCAGAATAAAGAATCAAGAAGACAAGATCCATCAGTTGGACATAGGCCCTAGGGTAGAGCTGTCCAACCTTGGCCACTTTAGGACCTGTGGACTTCAACTCTCAGAATTCCCCAGCCAGCATGGCTGGCTTCTGGGAGTTGAAGTCCACAATCTTAAAAGTTGCCAACGTTGGACACCGTTGTTCTAGCATTTATTGAAGATGTTGGCCAACTTCAACCCAGAAGGTAAGACTGTCAAATCACTGGCAAGTTTGCCTTTTTTTTTTTTAATGATAGGTCCTCGGGATCCCCTCAGCTATTAGGTAGTCCTTCTCCAAATCTCAAGTAGGCAAACAAAATAAAATGTTTTCAAGTTCCTAGAGGGCCTGAATGCATGGTTGCTCAATTGGGGGATAATGTCCTTTTATTAAGGAGATCTGTGAGTATCTGGCAAGTTCTGTGCTGGCTTTGTTGAGTCTTGGTTGGGTTTCACCCTACTGTGTATGGATATGACTCATATCCATCTGCACAAAGGAGACCCTTTATTGTTTTGGCTTTTGATGATGGATAAGTCACTTGATATGTCCATCACAAGCTCAGTTGGGATTTTACATTCTGCCATAAAAAATGAATCCCTAACAGGAATGACTGCGGTTCTATTTTCTCCCGTGTGGGATCTGTATTACTGGAAAAATCAGTAATCTAATGCTTTGTCAACAATTAGCAGAGTGTAGTTATCTGTATTTATCAGACCTTTACTCCATCATGCTTCATGTTCACATTACCCAATGTGATGCCTGATGCTACCCAGCCATGTAATGGCTTCCCGTCAACTCCCAGGCAATGTGTTTGAATTAAGCACTCACTTTTGACCGTGTAAATTCACAGCTATGGTGATGGCAACACAGGTCTCTGCAGAAGGTAGCGTAAGAGGCAGACCAGCTGTTGAGGTAGAAAGAAAGTTGGCTTGGTCCCCACCTTTTCACAATGCACCTGGACTTCCTCCCCTCTCACCTGATCACATTGGTAGCCTGTCCAAAGCCTTTCCATCTTCCTGCCTGATCTGAATCCTCTCATGACTGTGAGGAGCAAGAAACATTTCCAGTAGTTTTCATAGAATCGTAGAAACATGGAATTGTAGAATCGTAGAAATGTAGAATTGTAGAAACATAGAATCGTAGAATCGTGGACTCATAGACTCATAGAATCGTTTATGGAGATTCTCATTCATCCAGGTATGGTTGTCCCAAAGATGCTTTTTTCAGGAAGCAACTGGACTTTCTTGTGTTTCTTTTGAAGACGTTTCATTTCTCATCCAAGAAACTTCTTCTTCAGCTCTGACTAGAAATCAGGGGTTCTCAACCTTGGCAACTTTAAGATTTGTGGACTTCAACTCCCAGAATTCCTCAGCCAGCTTTGCTGGCTGAGGAATTCTGAGAGTTGAAGTCCACAAGTCTTAAAGTTGCCAAGGTTGAGAACCCCTGGACTAGATGGTGGGGAGTGGAAGGATTTAGACTCCTTGCAGACAGAGGATCATTTGCATTCCTTTAGAAAGTCATTGAAACCATTTTGGAGGTTTACCTGTGTCCTCAGGGTCACCTGAAAAGTGCAAACGTGTGTGGAGTCTTCTTGGCTGCAGGATGTTTTCTGCCCTGTACCCAGTGGTGGGATTCAGGCAGTTGGCACCAGTTTGGCAGAACTGGTAGCTAATTTTTTTGTTGCCCAGGCCCAGAATGGATTTCTGGAAGCAAAGCTGGCTGAGGAATTCTGGGAGTTGAAGTCCACAAGTCTTAAAGTTGCCAAGGTTGAGAACCCCTGCTCTAAAGGAATGCAAATGACCCTCTGTCTGCAAGCAATACAAATCCTTCCACTCCCCACCATCTAGTTAGAGCTGAAGAAGCTTCTTGGATGAGAAGCGAAACGTCTTCAAAAGAAACACAAGGAAGTCCATTTGCCTCCTGAAAAAAAGCACCTTTGGGACAATCGTAGAATCGTAGTCTCATAGGGCTGGAAGGGACCTTGGAGTCCAAGATCCAAGATGTTACATGCAAGACTATGTTTTCCCTTCTGGCTCTACATAAGAAGCATAGGGCTTTGTCCTTCAGACTCAAAGGGAAGAGTCTCCATGTGGCGCTGCAACTCACCCTCTCTTGGACAGGTAGAATTGGAAGGTCTCACTGGCCACATAGAATTCAACAGCAAAGGTCAACGGTCAAACTATGCTCTGAAAATCCTGCAGTATACCAGGAATGGCTTCAGACAGGTAAATAAAGGTATTTTCTTTAACTGCCATTTGTACTCTGGTTCAGCACCATGGAATAAAATGGAATGGAATGGACTGGACTGGACTGGACTGGACTGGACTGGAATGGAATGGAATAGAATAGAATAGAATAGAATAGAATAGAATAGAATAGAATAGAATAGAATAGAATAGAATAGAATAGAATAGAATAGAATGGATGGGATATGGAATGGAATGGAGTAGAATAGAATAGAATAGAATAGAATAGAATAGAATAGAATAGAATAGAATAGAATAGAATAGAATAGAACGGAACGGAACGGAACGGAACGGAACGGAACGGAACGGAACGGAACGGAACGGAACAGAACAGAACAGAACAGAACAGAACAGAACAGAACAGAACAGAACAGAACAGAATAGAATAGAATAGAATAGAATAGAATAGAATAGAATAGAGGTCTTCTAGTCCAGCCCCCTGCTCAAGCAGGAGAGCCTATATTGTCTCAGACAGATGTTCTTGTTGACATGGTTCCTCTAAAAATGTCCTTTGTCTTGTTCGCTGTTGGTTTATGCTGATTATAAATTTGGAACCTCCTTCCTACATCTAATTTATTTGGGGGTGAACCCCATTTGGTCCTTTTGTTGCTAAAATGAGATATTCAAGGTAACTTTTTGGGGGCTGAATTTTATTCTGGTAGAAAGAGGGCTAGATGCAGATATTGTCTTTGCAAATAATGTATAAGCTCATCTAGCATCCACTATAGGGAACGGGAGGCACAAAGTGCAGAATAAGTAATCAGCCTTAGCCCAGCACCTTGAAGGACAGCGAGCTAGAAATGGGAGAAGAAGCAGAATCGGGCACCTTCTGTATAGGCCACTTTAGAGCAATTTCCATTTGACGTGATTGTGGCATCTTTACAGCCTTAAAATGACTTCCTTTCAAAAGTCTCTGGGCGCCTTCAGTGAGCAATTCCAGCTTAAATCAAATAAAGATTTAGTTCTGTTGCTTGGGGAGATGCTCACTCCGCTGACCCACGGCCAGACTGAGCTGAATTTAACAGTCTCTTTCAACTCTGCTGAATATGGAGGAAGAGCTTACCTGTGGTCTGATCAGCTTCCATCCTTCTGAGGCAAAGCTGAACAGTGCAAAGGGTCAGAATACAGAATCACAGAGTCGGGAGGGACCTTGGATGTCATCTAGTCCAACCCCTGCTGAAGCAGGAGACCCTATTCCAAAGGTCCTCAACCTTTTGGGCACCAGGGACTGGTTATGTGGAGAGAGATTTTTCCACGGACTGGAGAGTGTATGGTTTTGTGTGCTGCCTGCATCCCACGGATGGGGCTTTGCTTGTTTGTGCGGACTGGTTGCTGGCAGGCCGTGGCCCAGTACCGGTCCATGGACCAGGGGTTGGGGACTCTTGCCCTATTCAGGACAAGTGGCCGTCCAGTCTCTTCTTAAAAACCTCCAGTGATGGAATACCCACAACTTCCAGAGGCAAGCCGTTCCACTGGCTCATTGTTCTAACTCTCAAGCAATTTCTCTGTAGTTCTAGGTTGCTTCTCTCCTTGATAATGTTCCATCCATTACTTCTTGTCTTGGTCAGTTTTCAGTGTGATCAAGATAAAAAAAAAAACTGTGCGCAGGCCATGTCTCCAAGCTGGCTTCCCGTTGGTTTGGCTCCTGTCCCACAGTGGCAGGTTGGACCACAAAACACCAACAGCCAATTTTGGTCCAAGCTGCAGTCTTTTGAACCTCTCGAATTATTAATGACAACATTATCATGCTTTACATACTCAAAGCGCTGAATAAACACGAGCTGTGGGCCGTGCAGTTATGTGATACGGTTGGCTTAAATAATGCAGTTAGCTGATAAATAATAGAGGAGGCAAATACTTTGGTGCTTGGAACAGAAGCAGTTTTAGGCTCCGATCTCAACTTACAGGGCTCCCACGCCGAAGCAGCTTCGTGCCGGCTTGCTCTCTTTTAAGCTGGCTCATTTGCAGATTCCAGGATCTGAACTGCAAGAGGCAGCCAAAAGATCTTGGACCTTTAGTGACAACTCATCGGCGAGGAACTGCATGGAAAAAGGCAGCTTTGAGGATTCTTGGAGGATTCACCCCGGCCTTTAGGACTCAAAATGTTTTTAATGGAATGATTAAAGATGAATGAATGATTAATGATTAAGCTGGAAAAAAAAAGTGACTTCAGACCGGTCCTCTGACTTGCAACCGTTGCAGCATCCTCGTGGTCATGTGATCAAAATTCAGGTTTTGGGCAACTGGCATGTATTTGTGACGGTTGCCCTGTCCTGGGGTCACGTGATCCCTATTTGCAACCTTCCCAGCTGGCTTCTGGCCAGCAAAGTCAATGGAGGAAGCCAGATTCAATTAACCACCGCATAATTCACTGAACGATGGTGACAAAAAGGGTCGTAACAGGGGGCACAACTCATTTAGCAGCTGTCTTGCTTAGCAGCAGAAATTTTGGCTGTAACCCGAGGACTGTCTGTGTAGTTGAAATTTAGTACACATTGTTTTGGGATTCCCCCCCCCCCATTTTCTTGTGTTTTATATCAAGCCCGGTTATTTTGGAGGGATGTACAAATAGGGATGTGAAAAGGGTGACATTAGGGAATGTTCTGGCTCCAGGAAAGTTGTTTGTGCTAGAAAGTTCTGTCTCCAGAAAAGGCATCACGGACCTTTAAAAAGGTTCCAAAACAGCCGCTACTTTGCAGAGCCACAAAACCTATGGTAAAACTTGTAGGCAGGAATGGTGGGTTGGAAAGAGCAATCATATTGAGTCCCAGGCTGGCCTTCTCACCAAATAGCTCTCTATCTAGATGGGAAAATTCCCACAATGCACTTGCAGGAATGTTTAAATTATGCCATCCACGTCTTTAGTCAGACGGGAGCTAGTTTGGGAAGAAACCCTCATATAACATTTGATTCTTGGGGTGGAGAAGCTCGGCTTCCCTAGATGGGGGGTTTGGGTTTTCTTTTTTTTTACTATTCTTGTTTTTTATTTCTTTCTCTCTCTTTTGCCTGGGCTCCCTGTTCCTCAGCTCTGCTAGAAAATTCAGTGAATTTTGAAGTTGCTGGCGATTCCTAGCAGCCAGCAAATTAGCTGTGATTAAGGCTTTCTCTTTTCCGCTGATGGCCAGCAGCATTTAGTGATTGAATATTTAATATATTTACATAGCAGACCTCAAGGTGGTGTTGTGTTTAGTCGAAGGTGGCTAAGGGTATTTGAGAAGGAATTCTCCAGCCCCCCCCCCCCCAGTAGCGGTTTCAGCTTGCAGAAAAATGCCAACTCATTGCCTTGACTGCTTTCTGGAAAAGAATGAGCCTTTCAAATCTTTTTTTGAATTTCGGGGTGGAAATTCATGGTCTGGTAGAATCAGAAGTGAGTTCAAGTTGTGTGGTTTGGCTCCCATTTTACTCAGGGGGTCCTAATATTATCTGAGCATCAGAGCATCTGCTTTGCACCCCCAAACTCCAGGCACCTTCCAGTAGGGCTAAAAATACTGTTGGGAACCCAAAACAGTGACAATGGCAGTTAACCCTGATTTAGTAAATAAATTACAATTGGGTATTGTTTGTGCAATATGCTAAACCAGGAGTCATAGCTTAGAAATTACGGACAGGGCACACCCAAAACAGGAAAAGCACATTGTCATTGCTAACAATATTATTGCCCTGTGGTAAGATAGGCCACCAATAAATTAGGAAGGAAGGATGGAAGGAAGGAAGGAAGGAAGGAAGGAAGGAAGGTGGAGGGAGAAAGAAAGAAAGAGAAAAAGAAAGAAAAGAGAAAGAGCAAAAGAGAAAGAAAGGAAGGAAGAAAGGAAGGAAGGAAGGAAGGAAGGAAAGGAAGGAAGGAAGGAAGGAAGGAAGGAAGGAAGGAAGGAAGGAAGGAAGGAAGGAAGGAAGGAAGGAAGGAAGGAAGGACGGGCCTGATGGCTCAAATATCTGGGTTAGGAGAAGGCAGATAACTATGTTCCTCCATGCCGGGAGAGCCCTTTCCAACCTGAAGAAGCATTTCATCAGCCGAATGAACCAAATAATCTGAAATGCAACCTTGTACTCATACATTTTATAGGAAAGAGCAGCTGCTGTTGCTAGTAACCAGAAGCTTCAGCAGGAATTCTTGAGTCTATTGCCTGCCTCTTTCAAGCAGGCTGAAATGAGATGACTCTTACATTATTCTGAAACTCCAAATTTCCACTGTCGTTCCTTCTCAAGGCAATCAACTTCCAAGGCCCCTACACAATTTCCCAACCGGAATTTTTGCAGCTTGTTATACCTACTGTATTAGTATTTGGGGGGGGGTGAGATGTGAAACCCTTTTGATTGCCAAGGGGTTCCTGGTCTAATTATTCCATCAATTCTGGTGCAGCTCCTTTTCTTCTCTTTGTGTCCCATAAGCCATGACAAGGAGCTTCAGAAACAAATGATCATTATTTCCCCCCCTTTGGGGAAGGAGGAGCTGCCTTGACAAATATAGCCAGGAGCACAAAGTGAGCTTATTTTTATTTCAGGTCGCAGAGCCATATGACTGCGTTGCCCCCATTCAAGGCCGCCGGTTCAGGGCTGCTTACCGCCTTAAGAAATGGAAAGTCATGTTTTGATCTCTGGAAAGCCCAGAAAATGCAGCCGGGTCACGTTCTCATGGGATCAACTGTACTTGGGGTTGCAGGCCCCGTTGGCAGTCTCCCAATTATTGGAAATACATGTGGTGTTTTGAGGCTTTGCAGCTCTTTGGGGTAGGAGAAGAAGGTGAGCGAGACTTCAGAGGAGAGGCCTCTTCAGATATCGGTTTACTCGGATGAGATTCAAAGCTTGAATCTCTATTTCCCGGTCAGAAGGTTCTGCAGCTGACAGCTGCCTTGAGATGACTGGAACAGGATGAAAAGCCCTCGCTGTGTCTCGGAGAAATAAGTCTAGATGAGTCTCTTTTCGGAAAGTTAGGAACAGCCTCTCTACATTGGGAGTTTCTAGGTTGGCATCTCCGTGCCCAGAGTAGCCAGCTGGATGAAGGCCGTCAACCAGGCGGGGAACATGGTTAGCCAACTGATTTGGCTGGCCTCACAACTGCCTTCTCTTCTGTACAGGTAGTCCTCGGACGTACAACCACAGCTGAGCCCGGACTTTCAGTTGCTAAGCAAGGCCATTGTTAAGTAAGTCTTGCCCCATTTTACAACCTTTCTTGCCACCGTTGTTAGGTGAATCGCTGCAGTTGTTAAGTGAGTCACACGGTTGTTAAGTGGATCTGGCTTCCCCAGATTTGCTGGTCAGAAGGTTGCAAAGGGGGATCACGTGACATTGGGACGTTGCAACCGTCATACATTCATGGCCGTTGAAGTCCTCAAGTCTTAAAAGGTTGGACACCCCTGACGTAGCTCCATGGAACTGGGGAAAGGAACATCCAATTCTTTCCTGCACATCATTGTTAACCTCACAGTTATTATTTCCCTTTGGATCAAAACATGCATTCCTGGCAGATTTAACCAGCAGGAAGTTAACAGTTTTACCCTGTGCTGTGGTTCCAGCTGGACCAGATGGTACTCTTCCTTCTCTGGAAGTACGATTTTTGCCTCTCCCATTTTTACTTGATTTAGATCATTCTTCCCTGGTGGGGGAGGCGGAAAGAGTGATGTGGGCGGTGAGCATAATTCTTTACCATCAGGAAAGGAGAGAGAGAGAGACAAAGAGAGAGAAAGGGAGGGAGAGAGAGAGAGGGGAAGAGAGAGAAAGAGAGGGGGAGGGAGGGAGAAAGAGAGAGGGAAAGAGGGAGAGAGGGAGAGGAAAAGAGGGGGAGGGAGAGAGAAGGAGAGAGGGAGGAAAGGAGAAATGAGAGACAGAGAGATGGAGGGAGGGGAGAGAGAAATGAGAGGGAGAGAGGGAGGGGGACAGAGGGAGGGAAAAAGAAAGAAAGGGAAAGAGGGAGAGAAAGAGGATGGAGAAGGCGAGAGGGAGGGAGGAAGAGGGAGAAAGAGAAAGAGAGAGAGGGAAGGAGAGAGGGAGAAAGAGGGAGCAAGAGGGAGGGAAAGAGGGAGGGACAGAGAGAGAGAGAAAAGTTCTATGCTTGAACGTTCTTGGATGTCTTCACCTTCAGCGACAGACAGAAGCGTCTGGGGAGGGAGATCTATTAGCAATATTACGCTGCCATTGAGACAGTCAGCTTCAAGCCAGAGTCAGCACAGGACATTATGGGATAACCTTGAGGCACAGATGTATTTAGCCGTCCATTGTAGAAGCAAGGGGTCATACGGCTCAGTTGTCGGAGGAGGCAGCAGCAGTAGTCAATTAATTTGGGCATGCCAGCAGGGAAAATACAAATTATGGACTTAGAGGGCTGTCAGAATTAAAGTTAATCTGTTTCTCAGTGGCTGGGGAAAGAGGGGCAGGGGCCAGAAATAAGTGCTCTGTTACTGCCACAGTGAAGAATATTACATTGTAGTTAAGAGTGTAATCCAGGAAGAGACAATGGTAGACTTTCGACTTTAACGTTGATCCGCCATGCAGAACCTGTAAAAATTACCAAGAAGACATTGTGGGACATCTGAGTAAGATTGTGTAGCTCAGGCGTGTCCAACCTTGGCAACTTGAAGACCTGTAGACGTCAACTCCCAGAACTTAGCAACCTAAATTTTGGGCTCGTTGTTGGTCAAGGACTACCTGTACTTGATACAGTGTTGGGCTGAGACCAAGCCAGTCTGATTGCTAACCAGGAAAAACTGTAGGTTATTCTGCAAAGAGCGACATTCTCGATGCTGGGATTTCGGTAAGTTTTCCTATGTTTCATTGAGCATTTTTATCCTCTGACGATCCTGGCAAGACAGGCCAGGTTGAGAGACAGTAACTAACCCTTCAAGAAACCTTAATTGAACAAGCTGTGATTTCAATTCTGTATCACCTTTCTCATTTTTTTCAAGAAATGAAAATGTGGTTCAGAGCGCAGCTGGAGAGAAATCTCCTTGGTTATCTGAAAACTTGGTTCCTATGTAGGTAACACTAATCTAATCGCACCAGACCACAGTCTTAATATCCTGATGACCTGTACATTTAATCGAGTTCAAAATCTATTTAAACTGATTATTGCATTAGCTGAAGTGGGATTTCAAGTTGTTAAAGAGTTTGGTTTGGTTGAGATGTTTGCAACAGCCAAATGAAGCAGATCCCGTGTGGTAGTCAAGCCTGGTATTTCTTCACTGTCATCCTATAGGTCTTTAAGTAATTGTGATCCTGGCATGCTTCTCTATCTGTCTTTTATCTCAGATGAAAGATATACAACTTGATAAACTGAGGTGCTTAAAGAGAAGGGGAGATATCGAGAACAAACTGTAGGCCAAGTTTTCCCCATAAGATCCTTAGCGCTTGGAGAGATAATTAAGGATGTGCAGTATTGAATGAATGGAAAAATCGGGTATCTCTGTTTTGCTGTGGTGGGCTGACAGCTGTAAGGCAAAAAAAAAAATAAAAAAAAATACAGTCCTTTCATTCTTCAGGGTAGAAGCTGCAGCAAATGTTATTAGCAATTCTGGGGTTCTTCAAAGAATGCCTTTGCAAAACTCTTCTGCTTGCAAAATGATCTAATATCCCCTGTCTGTTGCATCTTAACAGGTCCATCTGGGTCACCCACAAAGCAATAAGGGTCAGTCTTAAAACCAAGTCTCCAAAATTGTTAGCATTTGAAACTCAGAACTCCTCACTCTTGTTTGCTTAAAAACAACAACAAACACACAAACAGTGTGTCAGAAAGGATTTATGGCTCCGTTCCATTGCCACTGGAGAGTGTAAATTAGTTTGTAGAAGAGTAAAATAGAAGTCTAGATGGAATGGCTTAGAGCTGCTATCGGGTTGTTGGGGTTGATTAGCTTGAATGATATCATTAACAAAGGGTTAATTAATGTTTTGGAAGCAATTATAGAGGAAAGGAGGCTACGGTCATTAGTAACCAAAACAGAACCATGGAAAATGTGCCTTTATATCAAAGCATCTTACTAGAGTACACCTTGGCAGTTGAGGAACTGAAAATCTAGTTTTGCTAAGGTACGTTCATTTATTTATTTTATATATAAAATTTATTGGCCCATCTTGCCATAGGGTAACTATGGGCAGCTTACACTCATAAAAATATGTCTATACATATACAATAAAAAATAAATAAATAATTGAACATTAAAACCTAAGGAGACATGGGGAGGGCTGGGGCGGAGTGGGGGGAGGTGGGATCTGTTGTTACTCAACCACCTCCATTGCGCTGTTCCCACACTGGGGCACCAAGCCAACTGGCAGAGCCAGGTCTTTAGACCCTTACAAAAGGATAGGAGGGTTGGGGCCAACCTCACATGGGGGGGCAAGATGTTCCAGAGGGCAGGAGCAACAGCAGTGTTGCAGGAGCAATGCTTTCTACACTGATCTCAATGCTTGTGCTGAAAAAAAAGATGTTGAGACTCTAGAAAGAGTGCAGAGAAGAGCAACGATGATGATTAGAGGCTAAAACATACGGTTTCTGGAATTGGGTATGTCTAGTTTAATGAAGAGAAGGACGAGGGGTGACATGATAGCCGTGTTCCAATATCTTGGACTACCACAAAGAAGAGGGGGTCAACCTATTCTCCAAAGCACCCGAAGGCAGGACAAGAAGCAACGAATGGAAACTAATCAAGACGAGAAGCAACCTAGAACTAAGGAGAAATTTCCTGACAGTGAGAACAATTAATCAGTGGAATGGTTTACCTCTAGACCTGAGATCCCCAACCTTTTGGGCACCAGGAACCGGTTCTGTGTAGAAAGGTTTTTCCATGGACTGGAGGGTCCATGGTTTTGTGTGCTGTCTGCATCCCACGGATGGGGCTTTGCTTATTTGTACGGACCGGTTGTTAGCATGCTGCAGCTCAGTACTGGTCCACGACCCAGGGGTTGGGGACCCCTGCTATAGATGTTCTGGGTGCTCCATTAGTGGAGGTTTTCAAAAACAGATTGGACAACCATTTGTCTTAATGGCATAGAGCTTTCTGCTTGAGCAGGGGGTTGGACCAGAAGACCTCCATGGTGCCTTCCGACTCTGGTATTCTATTAAGTTCCCTGCCTCCACGATGCTTCCTGTTATGCTGTGTATAAGGGTTTCTCTATGGTGGAGCACTTGGAACAATCCCCACAAGTTTGGTTTTTTCTTTTAAATTGTGGTTATGACAAACCCTGCCAAGGCCAGGTCCTAGCTGAGTTCTGCAACATAATGCTGGTGGATATATTGTAAAGCTAATGAAGCATTGACCGCTTCATGTTGCAGAACTGGCGCTATTGTCCTGCCAGACTGGCCATATGTCAGAAGCAGGCCTATTCTGGTAAGTCGCCACTCTTTCCTTCCTCTTTGCAGATCGGTCACTGGCACGTTACAAAAGGCCTTTCGATGGATAATCAGATCTTCTCTACCAATGTGTCAGAGAGCCTCTTCAACACCACACTTCTGGTCACCACCATCCTGGTAAGCATGGAGGGTCAGAATGACCCCTTTTCTTCTCAAGTAATGGAGACATGGCTTCTTATTGTCCTCTATACCAGAGGTCCCCAACCAGGGACCGGTTCCATGGAGAGAGGTTTTTCCGAGGACCGGAGAGTGAGTGGTATTGTGTGCTGCCTGCATCTCGCAGATGGGACTTTGTTTGTTTATGTGGACCAGTTGCTGGCATGCTACGGCCCAATACCGGTCCACGGACTGGAGGTTGGGGACCCCTGCTCTACACCAGCTTTTTTCCAACTTGGTGTCTCGTAGACTTATTAGGATTACAAGAATCAGAATATTAGCTGGGAACATCTGAAGGACACCAGCTTGAGGAAAAGTGTTCAAAGTGCTATCATTTCATGCATAGGTCTACTTACGAAACTCTTGAAGGAACATACAATCCCATTGCGAATTTGCAGAAGTTATTTAACTTTTCATGGCGCTGTTGTGCACAAATCTATTTTTGGTACATTCAGTACCAGCAAGGATGAAGCTTGAAATGGGATCCATATGCATCCCACTTTTCCATTCTTCTCCAGTGGGATTTGGATTAGATCCAGTTTAGTGATAAAGATGGAGAAGTCATTTTCCCTTTGTCTAGGACGTCTTGTTGTAGTAAGGATTATACAATCTGAGTGACCTCAGATAATCTAGGGAAATGTTTTCCTAACATCAAAAAACTCCTTGCTTTGCTCCCAGCCCCTTGTGGCCAAGGACTTCTTAGTCTTTTCAGTTGTCCACTGCTTCTAAGTTCTTCAAAACACCTTCATGGGTTTCCATCCATGAAAAATTAAGTCGAGTATTCTGACTGACATCTTTCCCAGATTAGCAGGCTCAGTTCTTCCATTTGTTTGTTTGTTTGTTTGTGAAATTTATATGGCCACTGCCTACTCGCTCACAGCGACTCTAGGCAGCTTACAAGCAACTCCATCAGCTAATTTATTGTCTGTCAGAATTATGCCTGGGGAAACTCCCTATGAAGTTCTTCAACCAGGCGCAAGTGCCAAGGTGTCCCACAGTAACACTCATGCTACAACTCAAGGGATAGAAGTAACTGGTCCTCAAGTATTACTCTATTGCCACCCCAGGCCACTGTCAGGGCACTTTGCTGGACTGGAGATATCCTTTCCCATCCTTAGTGCTAGGCTACTATAGAGCAGTAGTCAAACATCCTTCTCTCCATATTGAATGCTGCTAGTAACTGTACCCCCTGCTTGCTGTAGCTGTGCCTCTTACCCCTAGTTCCTATTGCACCCTTCCATATTGTCCCACATATGCCAGGGGCCATTTATTGCCCACAAGAATCCCACTTTTCTGACAAAACTGTCACTTGCATAGAATAAGATGGTTGTCTGTCTGCCAAACCTGGGGGAAACATCTGCTCGTTTGGATCTAGCCAGCTCTTATATTGCATCCCCCAGATAACTTGAAAGCCTGATGTATCTATTCCAGAGATTTGTTCCCCTTCCCAGAAATTCCCAGTGAGTCCCTCGTATCACCCGCCCCTGCTTTCCGATTTGTGCTGAATCTAGTGCTGTTGCAACTCCGTGGCTAAGATGAGAATGACAGCTGCCCAGTTTCGATGCAGGAAAACCCTTATTTAATGCTCAAGGGCAACCATCAAGAGCTGGAAGGGAATGAGCGCTATGAAGGCTTCTGCGTGGACATGCTCAAGGAGCTTGCGGATATTTTGCACTTCAACTACAAGATCCACCTGGTGGGAGATGGAGTGTACGGAGTTCCTGAGACTAACGGAACGTGGACTGGCATGGTTGGAGAACTGATTGCTCGGGTGAGTAAGCCAGCCAATGCTAAAGATTTAAGGGTGCTCTTAGATGCCTACCAGAATTGCATGTTGCCTTCTTTTATGAAGTAGTTTCATTCTCCTATTTAAAAGCATCCCTTGGGATGTAATGTTCACCAAATTGTTATGGTAGGGATAGAAATCTCTAAATTAGTCTCCTCCTATATCCATCTTTCTCCACCTAGCGCTCTCTAAATATGTCAGGCCAGTGCTTCTCAACTTCAGCAACTCAATGATGTGTGATCTTCAAACTTCCAGAATTCCTCAACTTCCCAGACTTCTCCCAATAATTCTAGGAGTTGAAGTCCACGTAGCTTCAAGAGATTGAGAAACATTGTGTTAGACCAGCGGTTCTCAACCTTTTTCAGGCTGAGACCCCACTTGCGCCGCCCATGTGTGGCGTGACCCCGACCCGCGCCATGCATGCGCGGAGCGACGGCCCGAACCACGCATGCGTGGCGCGACGGGCCAATCCGCGCATGCGCGGCACGCGCGACGGCCCGAATCGCGCATGCGCGGCGCGACGAGCCGAACGGGGAAAAAAATGGTGGACTGCGGTGTCCGGCGACCCCCGCGAAACAGTCGTTCGACCCCAAATAGGGTCGCGATCCACAGGTTGAGAACCGCTGTGTTAGACTATAACTCCCATATCTGCCTGGTAATTATAGACTGACATGTCTTGAGAATACTGGGGTTGGGGAAGACCTATTTGGATGTGTTCGGTTTGTATGGAGATACTTTTGATATGGGAAGCATTAAAATGTGAACTCCCCCATCTACACAGGAAGAATCAGTTGGTTAAGCAGATTGTGGGATTATTTTTGTTGGTTTGGATTGTGACTTTGGACTGGATAAATATCTATGGAGGGTCTCAATCAACAGATCATGCTTGTCCCAAAGGTGTGTCAGCTGCCACCTCACACCTGCTTCTGCTTCATTTAGAGCAGGGGTAGGCAACCTTGGCTCTTTTATGACTCGTGGACTTCAACTCCCAGAATTCCTGAGCCAGCACAGCTGACTCAGGAATTCTGGGAGTTGAAGTCCACGAGTCATAAAAGAGCCAAGGTTGCCTACCCCTAGTTTAGAGGTTTAAAAGCGGTGCCAGATCTGACAAGGATGTTTTTCCAAAAGGCAACTGAACTTTTTTGGGTTGTTGTTTTTTCTTTAAAATGTTGTGTTTCTCATACGAGAAGCTTCTTGAGTTCCCTTCTTCAGTCTGAACTGGATGTGTTACAGTATGGCTAGAAAGACATGTTGTTAATTAGGATGGTAAGACCTGAGGGTGGTTGTTTCCATTTTGAGGGAGGAATTAAATGCAAGGGAGGACCGACCTCGATTGCTCAAGCTCCTGAGCTGAAATCGGGCTTCCGTCTTCTTCCAGGGTTCCTGTGTCAGCCAAGGAGATCACTTCAATCCTCTGAAAGACAAACTAGTGAATTATGAGGACTCTTAATTGGTCATTTTCAAATGTGATAATCTAACTAGGTTAGGAGGGGAAGTTGAGAATGGAACTTTTCAGCTTCTGAAAAATCCCCATAGACTATTTAGTGCCCCTTGTTCAAAGGGACGCAGAGTGCCATGCACACCAAGAGAGAGCAAAAATGCAGGATTTCTAGGAAGGATTTGAACTCAGAAATCCAAAGACATGGTAACCATCACACGTGAGACAGAAGAGACGCATAGGGTGCATTTTGCACTTTGTCTCTCCAAGGTGAGAGAACAATACTTTGTTAAATGGAGCTGATTGCACATATTCTTCCTCAGCCCTGAAAGAGGAGTTCCCCAAAAGCTAAATGAGAAATTATGGGATAGCATTTGTTCAAACTAATAATAGTTTCCATGCACCTGACTTCATTGTTCGGTGAATGCTTCCTTTAGCTCTTTAGTAAATGAGTTCCTTTCCTAACTGGGCCTTTAACTCAAATTGGTATGTAAGTTGGAACTCACACATATAAATGGACTGCTTGTGCTAAAAATGGCAGATGGTGTCATCCTTCCTTGAACCACGCAATGCCTTCGGGAAAGGCTGAAAACTGCTGAAAACAGACTGTGTACTAAAATGACTCATTGACTTTAAATATCTAGTAGAGTAGAGTAGAGTAGAGTAGAGTGGAGTGGAGTGGAGTAGAGTAGAGTAGAGTAGAGTAGAGTAGAGTAGAGTAGAATAGAATAGAATAGAATAGAATAGAATAGAATAGAATAGAATAGAATAGAATAGAATAGAATAGAATAGAGCTGGAAGGGACCTTGGAGGTCTTCTAGTCCAACCCCCTGCTCACGCAGGAAATCCTATACCATTTCAGACAAATGGCTGTCCAGTCTCTTCTTAAAAACTTCCACTGTTCCAGTAATAAGCAGCTCAAGGTTAGATAGATGGACCTTGAACCATCAAGGTGTTTCTTAGCCTCTGGATTGTGTTGGATGATGTCGGGTCCTGTTCACATCCTGAATGACCTTTCTCAGAGTCCCTTCTAGAATTCTGGGAGGCCCTTACTTTCCTCCCAGGGAAGCTACAATGATGCAATAGCACTGAGATGATAAGGGCTAGGAAAAGAGAGATGAGTTCCTAGAGATGCCCATTTTTACAGGGCTCTTGGGGATTTCACCTCAATCTCAGATGTGAGAATTAATTGACTCTTTGGTATGTAGGTTCATATAACACAGAGGGCATTTGTTGACTAGGAGGGCTATTTTAGCCACAAACAAACCCAAGGTTTTTGCTGGCTAATCCTATCATGTTGGAGAGTTCACATAACATCTCCACTGCTCTCTCTCTCTCCATGTCAAGTTATGCACATCCTGCTAATTAGGCCCCCGAGTGTGGGTCTTCCCTCTGTGCTCTCAAGCAACATCAAACATGAACCTAACTTTTTTTTTTTTAAATGTCTCTCATAAAAAGCTATAAACATCCAGCTGGTTCTTTAATGTTTTGTTACTGCTATTTGTTGTTGGGTTGTTTGCTGGTTCCTTGGGCTGTCAGTTTAAATGTGTATAGGAGGATTGCTTAGCAATAAGATCTTATGTTTAATGTTGATCACATTAATATTGAAACAGATAGGAGAAACACCAATCAAATAAAATGTAACAGGAGTATAGTTGAGGCTAGACGCGAGGAGGGGGGAAAAGGCTTACTAATTCAGACGTTTTCAAAGACTAATACTTAGTATTGTATACCAGGTGTCATGATGATTGCTGCATAATATGTTTTTATGTCCAATGTTGATTGTTTTAATAAAATAATTTTTATAATAATAAAAAAAAAGTGAACCGGTTTCAAGCCATTCTTCAAGGCTGTAAAGAGGAAGAACTGGAAAGGAGGAGAAGGGAAAGGAATCTGGCTCTTTTAATCAAATGTTAAAATATTCTGTCAAGTGGTTGATAGAAGGCTGTTTGTTTGCTCACCTGCTTTGGGAAGATAAGAATTTCTAGATTACATAGAATTAATTATTGAGCTACTTGTTGCTTTGTAACAATGGAAAGAAAGGAGGGGGGAATTGGCTCAATAAGCTTGCCATCACCATTGCATCCATTGCGATTACTTCCGTGCAAAATTAGTTCAAAGATTCTGGTATGTCAGAAATATGGCCCGAAGGTTTAATAAGAACAATTGAAGAACCCAGATCATAACGGCTACCAGGCCTCCGACAGACTTCAGAAGCAGATATGCAAACTGTGATTGCCCAAATATTCTCAAGGTGGCAGTCAACAGAAAAGCAGCCAGGCTGGATCAAATCCAAGCCGTATCTCAGCCAACTTTCTCTTTTCTAAACCAAAGTCTACTGGGAACCTGAAGGCAGAGCTTGAATGCTGTGCTGATCTCTCAATTGCATTTCCCACAGTAGGTATTTAAATAAGGTCTGCTGTAGTCTCACTATTGTATTGTTATGAATTTGCATATGCATGCCTTTGAGTTGGTTTTTTACTCTTGGCAATTACTTGGACTAGTCCTTGCAGTTTTATTGGCAAGGTTTGCAAAGGTGGTTTGCCCTTGCTTTCCACCTAAGGTGGAGAGAGAATGACTGGCTCAAAGTCACCCAGCCGGCTTTCATGTCTAATGCGGGACTAGAACTCAGTCTCCTGGCAATTGGCCCAAAGTCACCCAGCCAGCTTTCATGCCTAAGGCGGGACTAGAACTCACCGTCTCCTGATTTCTAGAGTGATGCCTTCACAACTATACCAAACTGGTTCTGGTATGTTCTTATACTGTACATTTTGTGTGAAAAAGATGTGTTGTTATTTCTTGGGAAAGTGTACAAAATGTCTCTTTGTAATCCAGCACGTCCAGTTCTCAGACAAAAGATGGAGAGCCTTAAACAATCTATCTTAGGTTTGTCCCAATCAGTGAGAGGGTGGAAAAAGGAGATGAAAACCCAGAACTATGAGGGTTTTTTTTTTCTTGAAAGAAAACCATCAAACAAATGAAAAGTAGGAGGATGCAATTAATGCCGGCTGCCACCGTGCCAGGTTAATTACAAACATTTCTGTACTTCATAGCATTTTTGTCAAAGTAAGTATACGGGGGGGGGAAGCAAATCATTACGGTGTGCTAATTAGAATGAAATAAAGGACTTCCAGTGGAACACATAGGGTTAGCCTTCAGTTTGGTGACAATAAAATAGGGGGGGTTCCTGGTTGGCTGAACAATAAAGTTCAGTGGCATCATATTTTGAATGTTCCTTTAAATTTATTTTGGTGTGGGCCACCATTTAAGCATGAAAATGTGAACCACCAAAGGAACTACTTTATTTTGCCATAAGTAATGGTGGGGTCTCGGGATGACCCATGCTTGGATCATGGTTCCACATGAAAAATCTGAATAACTTTACCAGTCTGCTGTAGCCTAATCAACATTTATCAGGCCAAAACTAGGAAGAAAAATTCTAGGGAGAAGAGCACAAAGAGAAGTGAAAATATCAAATAAAAGAGGTTTCTCAGACATAGGAGCACAGGTCTAAAAAAAACCTGGGCACATTTAGAAAGAATATCTGTTTGGTTGATGGATGACCTTGGAATAGGACCTAAATCAATCATGTATTTGGTTAAATGTCTATGGGGATTCTCAATCATCCAGGTCATGGTTGTCCCAAAGTTGTTCCCCCCCAAAAAAGGCAACTGGACTTTCTTGGCTTCTTCTTGGTCTCCTGCTTGAGCAGAGGGTTGGACTAGAACAGAGGTCCCCCACCTTTTGGGCACCAGGGACCGGTTCCATGGAGAGGGGTTTTTCCGTGGACTGGAGGATGCTTGGTTTGGGGGTTGCCTGCATCCTGTGGATGGGGCTTTCCTTGTTTGTGCGGGCTGGTTGCTGGCATGCTGCTACCCGATACTGATCCATGGACCGGGGGTTGGGGACCCCTGGACTAGAAGACCTCTGAAGTCCCTTCTAATTCTATTATTCTATTTTTAGTATTCTATTATTCTATCCTCAAAAACATTTCGCTTCTCATCCAAGAAGCTTCTTCAGTTCTGTTGAAGAAGCTTCTCGGATGAGAAGCAAAATATTTTCAAAGAAAACACCAAGAAAGTCCAGTTGACTTTTGGATATGTACTTAGTTGGATATTAGTGACAACCTACTGATCTTCAGTTGCATTAGATGTTTAAAACAGAGGTTGGAGTGACCTCATCATGGGTGTTCCAGCAGTGTTTGGACAAGGTGGTCTTGCAGAATTCTCCCAATCCATGCCTTCCTGGTCACCGTGAGGAGCAAGAAGCTTGTCTGAAAGCCATCTGGCATCTCCAACGGGGCCCTTGCTTTTTATGAGAGACTGGGAAAACATTTGAATATCTCTTAGTGCTCCAATAAAGGGGTGTGATGGCTCAGTGGTGAAAGACACTGAGCTTGTCAGCTGAAAAGCTGACAATTCAGGTTTGAGACTCGGGTGCGGCGCAATGGGTGAGCTCCCATTAATTGCCCCAGCTCCTGCCCATGTAGCAGTTCAAAAGCAGGCATATGCAAGTAGATAAATAGGTACCATTTTGGTGGGAAGGGTTCTGTCCCAGCCTACGTGAGTCCTTGTTAAGCTCACAAGGAGAAACCCCTCTTCCAACAAGCAGGCTGGAAAACGCAGGAAAAAACCAATTCCCCTTTATTATTCACAGACCTGAGTCAACATCCAAGGCAAACAAAACACAGTTCACAGAAACTCGATTCCTCAACACGAATGGTTGCCTTTGCCTTTGGGGCTGCCCCATTGCATTCCTCTGTCCGACTCACTTGTCTTGCCGGCATTTACGTGCATCCTGGATAGCTCCCAGCTGTGAGTCACCACTGTCCAACTCAGACTCCCAGCACAGTTGTGTCTCAGCCTGAGCGCGAGTAGAGGGGCCAGGCTCCTCGTCAGACTGTAAGTCTTGGAGCTCCTCAGAGCCTTCCTCTGACTCTGATGTCCCTCCAGGCTCCTTCTCCTCCTCTGATTCCTCAGATTCAGCTGCTGGGTCCACTGGCTGGCGAGGAATCACAACAGGAAGGTAGCAGCATTTTGTGCATGGCGCTGTATAGTCATGCTGACCACATGACCCCGAAAGTGTCTTCAGAGAACGCTGGCTCCCTCAGCTAAGAAACAGAGATGAGCACCACCCCCTAGAGTTGGACAGGGGAAACTTTTATCTAGTGCTCTGATAGTTTTGTCTTTCAGGGATGACAGAGAGAGGGGTTCTGCTTAAACTCTTAATGGTGCTTGCTTAGGGTATTTTTTTTTATCTCTCTTCCTTGCTCTTTTCTCAAAAGGGAGATACATCATCTCACCAACCGATGGATATCTGAGGCAGTGTGACAGCACTGTTCTTTCATGTCGATGTATTAGAACAGGGGTTCTCAACCTTGGCAACTTTAAGACTTGTGGACTTCAACTCCCAGAATTCCTCAGCCAGCTGGGAGTTGAAGTCCACAAGTCTTGAAGTTGCCAAGGTTGAGAACCCTTGTATTAGAATTACTCTAGCTGTGTTTGCCATGGAGCTTCTGGCTATGCTCAGCAATGCCTATTTCACAGGACATGTTGGGAAGGTATTTCAGCAACAGATCCAGATCTCTGTTCCATCCCTCAAGGCAGGGGTCTCCAACCGTGGCAGCTTTATGACTTGTGGACTTCAATTCCCAGAATTCCTCAGTCAGTTGCCAAGCACCTGGATTTTGATCACGTGACCTTGGGGGTTATAACTTGCAAAGGTTGTAACTGTGGTAAATGATTATAAGTCGTTTTTTCCAGTGCTGTTGTAACAATGAATGGTCACTAAATAAATTTCTGTAAGACAAGGGCTATCTGTATGCTTGTGACACATTATTTGTCTTTGGAAGGAGATGCCATGTGTGCAAACCACCCATTGCCGAGGGCTCTGCAACTTAATTACTTGGAGGCCAAGCTGTCACATCCCTAACAACATCCCTCAAATGTAACCCCGTTGTTATTTATGGCTTGTTTTGGCAAGGAGGTGTACCAGTCTAAGGGAAGTCCCCCCAGGGATTGCTAAGGCATAAAAATAGAGTTCTGAGTGCTTTTTTTTTTTTTTGGCAAGAGAACACATAATCTAGATTAATAGAAGGGTTGAAAGAGGACAAAAGAAGACGGCAAGGATGCAAAAAGGAAAAGGCACTCAGTATTTGAGGGGCTCTCACAAAGAAGAGGGGGTCACGTTATTCAGCAAAGCACCAGAGGGCAAGAAACAATGGTTGGAAACTGGCCAAAGAAAGAAGCAACCTGGAATTAAGGAGAAACTTCCTAACAGTGAGGACAATTAACCGGTGGAACAGCTTGTCTCCAGAAGTTGTGGGTGCTCCATTATTGGAGGTTTTCAAGAAGAGATTGTATAGTCACTTGTCTGAGATGGTATAGGTTCTCCTGCTTGAGTGGGGGGCTGGACTAGATGATCTCCAAGGTCTATTCTATTCTATTCTATTCAGGATGACAATAGTGTGTGTATCGTTTGTATTAGATTGTTCTGCTCCCTTCTTTTTTCTCTCTCCGTTCCTCTTTTAATCCTAAATAATAATAAAAATTATTATTATTATTATTATTAACAACTGAGTAGGTGCTAAGTAAGTATCGTCAATTACACTCAAAATTATTTCAGGTAGAGTTTTATTTCAGTATATACTCCTGCATTTTATCAACACATTTCAGTTACCAGAGAGTTTTAATATAATAGTATTTTAGTAGTCTATTAGACTGCCAAACAGTTATATAGCCTTGTGCTTAACAGTTAAGCTTATCCTGGAATTCTTGCTGCCTTACACACTTAAAATACAGTATGGGACTGCAATTCTTACCTGCTACTTTTACTTTTTTTTAGCCTTTTTTGGTCACTTCCTTTATCCACTTCCCTTTCCCCCAGGTAATGTTGCTTCTGAATTATACCTACATCTGGCCATTCGCTGCAACAAAGCATTTGATTTCATTTGTTTTGGCTCTAATAATTATCAATGCAGTACTGCCGGATAGGGTTCCATGCTGTCAGCCTCCCAATCTGCTTAAAATTTATAGCAAAACAGAATTTGCATTTGTATGAATGCACAGATGAGGACAAGGAGTCAGGATTGCTGGAGGCACTTCAGTGCCCTGAGCAAAGTTTTAGGCGCCTTCAAGCTCAGCTCCTGCTTGGGTTGCAGTTTGCAGGTATAGAGAGCAGTGGAGGTGGCCTTGAGGGAAATACGCAGAAGCTGTTGGGAAAACAAAATTTATTTATTTATTTATTTATTTATTTATTTATTTATTTTATTTGTTTGGATTTATATGCCGTTCCTCTCCAAAGACTCGGAGCGGCTCACAACATATACATAAAACAACGTCAATCTAAATCCAAACAACAGAAAATTAAAAATAACACCCCACACATATTCAACAATCACACCACAATCCACAATCATCCCCAGGCCTGCCGGCAGAGATAGGTTTTAAGATTCTTTCGGAAGGCTGGGAGAGTGGGAGAAGCGCGGACTTCAAGGGGCAGTAGGTTCCAGAGGGCGGGAGCCACAACAAAGAAGGCCCTCCCCCTAGAACCCGCCAGACGACATTGTTTCGCTGACAGGACCCGGAGGAGGCCGACCCTGTGTGCTCTCACCAGTCGAAGGGAAGTATGTGGCAGAAGACGGTCCCGTAAGTATCCTGGTCCAATGCCATGAAGGGCTTTATAGGTAATGACCAGCACTTTGAATTGCGCTCGGAGACCGATAGGCAACCAATGCAGCGTGCGGAGAGTTGACGAAATGTGGGCACAACGTGGAAGGCCCACAATTGCTCGCGCAGCTGCAAAAGAGGCAGAAGCATTCCTTAAGCCTTGTAAGAGGGGGTGATGTTAGGAAGAAGCTCAGGATGGCTTCATTCTGGGATGAGAAGGAGGGGAAGATCGCACAGCCGGGCTTGCAAGATTCTTTTGATAGAACCAATCTGCCACAAAGAAGAGGGGGGGTGTCAAGCTCTTTCCCAAAGCGCCTGAAGGACAGAGGACAAGAAACAACGGATGGAAACTCATCAAGGAAAGAAGCAACCTGAAACTAAGGAGGAATTTCCTGACAGTCAGAACAATTAATCAGTGGGACAGAAGTTGCCTTCAGAAGTTGTGGGTGCTCCATCACTGAATGTTTTAAGAAGAGATTGGACATTTGTTTCCTATTTGAGCAGGGGGTTGGACTAGAAGACCTCAAAATCCCTTCCAACTCTGTTATTCAGTTATTCTGTTACTTTGATCTCAAGAAAACTTAGTTCTAGTTTCATCTGGTACAATCTTTATTGATTTAGTCATTTGACTCTATCAAAATGATAAAACTAATGCAACTGTACAAAATGCAATTATAGAAAGAAAGCAATAAGATATGTTTGTAGTAAGTTGCCACCCCTGAACAAGAAAGGAGAAAATGTTCTTAAGGCCAAATCTGAGCGTGTTCTCAAGATAGTAGCAGAAAAGAAAATGACTGCAGTCTGAAACAAATTTGACCTACACTTCATGGTTGCAATTATTTTATACAATGTCCTGGCTCTACATCATGCATTGCAAAATTGAAGGCAATTATACATATATATGATAATGATTAAAATACACGCTGCAAGGAGCTTAAACTCTATTGTTATTCATTACAATCTAAATTTAATTTCTTAATAGGACCTAGCAGAGATGAATGAGAAGGCTGGACCAACCAAGTCATAAATAAAATAATCTGAAGGCTGTTATTTTTATTTTGTTTTGTTTTGTTTTGCCATAAAATGTCATTTATGTTAGTCATTTTAAAAATATATAGAGCCCCCTGTGGAGTGAAATGTCCCTTTTCAATATTTCTTGCAGAAAAATAAACATTTTTCATCCAAATTGACAGCCTTTAGAAATGATATTTTCAAATGGCCTGCAATTTGTAGTAAGTGGGAAAATGAAAAATTGCAATAGATCTCAGTGTCTTAGTAAGGCTGGGATAGCGATCCTCTCTGCAAACATGGATGCTTGCCACCACTCAGAGAAACCAAAATTTTGAAGTCTTCACTGGATGAATGTGAAGATTCAGGTACTGGGTTCAAATAAGGCAAGGTACCTTTCTCATTTTAATTAGACAAATTCTCTAAAAAAAAATAAAATCTAATGGGACAAGGAGTTTGGGATACATCATGGAAAATATCTGAGCATAGCACAGCCTTTAATTTAATTATTGTATTTATCTAGTGCCCTGTCAGCCCAGATATTAAGTATTCCCAAATTCTCAGGTAAATCCAGTAAAGACTTCTAGATTTTCAATGTGACTAAAAGAGGAAAATTATTAGATACATGACTGGAGAAAAATCATAATGGAATAGAATAGAATAGAATAGAATAGAATAGAATAGAATAGAATAGAATAGAATAGAATAGAATAGAATAGAATAGAATAGAATAGAAAATATGGAATGGAATGGAATATAGAATAGAATAGAATAGAATAGAATAGAATAGAATAGAATAGAATAGAATAGAATAGAATAGAATAGAATAGAAGGAATGAAGAATAGAATGGAATGGAATGGAATAGAATAGAATAGAATAGAATAGAATAGAATAGAATAGAATAGAATAGAATAGAATAGAATAGAATAGAATAGAATAGAATAGAATAGGAGGAATGAAGAATAGAATGGAATGGAATGGAATAGAATAGAATAGAATAGAATAGAATAGAATAGAATAGAATAGAATAGAATAGAATAGAATAGAATAGAATAGAATAGAATAGAATAATGGAATGAAGAATAGAATAGAATAGAATAGAATAGAATAGAATAGAATAGAATAGAATAGAATAGAATAGAATAGAATAGAGCTGGAAGGGACCTTGGAGGTCTTCTAGTCCAGCCTCCTGCTCAAGCAGGAGAACCTATACTATCTCATATTAATTACAGTTAATTTTAAGGTTTATCTGCAAATCTGTGAAATCAATTCATTTCCACTCATTAGTTTGGGAGTGTTTTTCCGACTTTGATGCACAAAGGATACATGTGGCAACCTAACAACCACAAAAAAATGTGCACCTTGATCCAGAGAGTGTAGGAAATAGGACAGAGATGTAAATAACTAAATCAGTGCTTTTTTAAAAAAAAAAAACCCGAGGAACTCAAAAGGAGAGAACAGCTACACCAAGGTTCTCCCATGACTTTCAAGCAAGAAACCTGGTCCCAGTGGAAAGAGGGTGAGTGATACAGAGAGTCCTCGGCTTACGACCACAGTTGGGACCAGAATTTTAGTTATTAAACAAGGCTAAGGGAGTCATGCCCGATTTTACAACTTTTTTTTTTTTGCTACGATTGTTAAGTGAAACACTGTAGTTGTTACTCAAATCATACGATTGTTAAGCAAACAAGGCTTCCCCGTTGACTTTGCTTGTCAGAAGCTGGGAAAGTCTCAGATGGTGATCACGTGACCTTGGGATAGTGCAATTGGGGTAGATAGATGCCGGTTGCCAAGCACCCAGATTTTGACTGTGAGGATGCTGCAACGATCAGATGAGGACCTATCATCTTTTCCCAGTGTCATTATGTCTGAATGGTCGCTAAACAAATGGTTGAAAGTTGAGGACTTTTTATTTATTTTATTTATTTTTATTTTATTTGGGTTTGTATGCCGCTCCTCTCCAGGGGACTCGGAGCGGCTAACAACATATACATAACAAAAAATACAATATAAAAAACCCAAACAGAATATCTAAAAACCAATAAACACACATTCAATACATCAATCAACCACAATCATCCCCAGGCTTGCCGGCAAAGATGAGTCTTTAGGTTTTTCCGGAAGGCCGGGAGAGTCGGGGAAACGCGGACTTCAGGCGGCAGTTGGTTCCAGAGGGTGGGCGCCACAACAGAGAAAGCCCTCCCCCTAGGGCCCGCCAGACGACATTGTTTCGCTGACGGGACCCGGAGGAGGCCGACCCTGTGCGCTCTCACCGGTCAAAGGGAAGTATGTGGCAGAAGGCGGTCCTCCTCCTTCTTCTTCCTCCTCCTCCTCCTTTCTCCTCCTCCTTTCTCCTCCTCTTCCTTCTTCTTCCTCCTTCTCCTCCTCCTCCTCTTCTTCTTCTTCCTCCTCCTCCCTCCGCCTCCTTCCTCCTCCTTCTCCTCTTCTTCTTTCTCCTCCTCCCTCCTCTTCTTTATTCTTCCTCCTCCTCTTCCTCCTCCTCTTCTTCTTCCCCCTCTCCCTCCCTCCTCCTCCTCCTTCCTCCCTTCCTTCTCCTCCTCCTCCTTCCCCTTCTCCTTCTTACCCCTCTCCCTCCCTCCTCCTCCTCCTTCTTTCCCTCCTTCTAGCTGCTCTATCTTGCCCACATTTCTGCCAAGGCCAGTTTCATTTCAGAGTCTACTCCTGCGGGTAAATTTGCCCATTTGGAAGACAGTTTTCCATCCTAGGGAAACATCTTCTTATGAGGACTCTGACCCTCATTCACAGTAATCAAGCCAACCGAATTCACGAAAATAGGGTAGGACAAGATAAATCACAGCTGGCAGGACAGCCTATAAAACAAGGAAGCCAGACTGTGCCCTCTTGGGGAATTATAATGTGCTATGCATTGTAATGTGCTATGTATAAAAGAATGCCGTAATGAACTGTAAGTTATGGCACTTTGAGAAATTCAAATAAACTGCTTACAGTTTGCTTGGAGACTAATGTTATTTCCACAATTTGTTAGTCACCGTACTGCCCAGCCTCTCCTCCGACTCGTAATGTAGTGATGCTTGTTCAGCATAAAGGAGAATTAAGAACTCAGCCGTTAGGATGGGTGACCTCTTCTGCAAGTCACCGCACAAACTAAGCAGGATTGACACAGCAGTCACCGCTTTATAAGCGTGAATAGCTGGGAGTCGCCTGACTGCGATTGCTCTCGTATTGATTTCTCTGGGATTGCTGTTTCCTGCTCACTTTGTGTGATACAATGAAAAGATGTCATTGCCCACAGCTGCAATCTTCTTTGCTCTCTGGCATGTTTTAGACCCAATATTTGATGTTTGGGGTTTTTTTTCCCCTTTACTAGTGAATTAATGTCTAGTGGGCTATTGTGCTTTTAGTTGAAGGCTTCCCATTTTGTTTCTTTTGGTTCAGTGTAGCTGAAGAAATAGAGATGAATTGTCTTTAATTAATCAGCTTACTGAGGAAAGGAAAGGGGGGGAAAGTGAAATGAAAAGATGGCAGTAATATTGTTTTTATCCTTTGGAAATAAACAAATTAATTAACAGGGAATTCATCATCCATTTCCTAGATGGGTTGGACAGGAAGCCATAAAACAAGACAAATCAGGAAAGATAATATTTTTATTTTAATACTCCAGAGGCTCGGCTGAATGGGACTTCTGAATAAACATTGTAAATGGATCAGCAACATAAGGAGGAACACTGCTGGATAATAATTAATTCACTTCTCTCTCACTGGAGAAATACAGTAACTCAGCAACAAAAAATTGACTGACCCAACGTATCTTTGACATAGATTTTGGGTCCCTCCAGTTCAGAGTTGCCTTCCTTACACCATAGATGTGCCTCAGGGCTTCAACAAAGCTTGGGTGAAATTTTGGAGCTGTAAACCTGTCACGATAGCTTAAATTCCGTCCTTATTTGCTTGTTTGTAAAATGTGAGACAGCCCACTCAAAATGTCTTCTTGAGGGAGCCTTTTTGTAATTTCCACCAGTGAGACTAGAATGGCCTGAAGAAGCTGTTCCAACCTGGGGAAAAAAATCATCTTTTTTGCAAGGAAAGAGAAAAGGGGAGGAGGAGAGGAGATGCCAAAATATTTGGGGACATTGGAAGACGTTTTCCTGGCGTGTTTGCATATATTTGGGCAGAGATTTTATTTTATTTATCCAACAAATTTATACAGCTGCCCAACTCGTGGACAGGAAGGAAGCAGCCATTAATGGCCCAGGGTAATTGTTGTGGGTGCTCCATCGCTGGAGGTTTTTAAACAAGAGATTGGACAACCAGGATGGTATAAGGTTTCCTGTTCAAGCAGGGGGTTGGGCTAGATGCCCTCCAAGGTCACTTCCAGCCCTAGGATTCTGTGTTCTGCGCTGGAGGATGCTGGCACACTTTGGACATGGATTCTAATGCAGGGAGGGATATGCCTGGTACATTTCTCATCAAAATTCAATCTTACGCTGTGGACTTCTTAATTCTCCGATTGTATTTCAAAGAGAGAATAAATGCATTAAGAATCCTCTGTGGTTTCATGCTTCCCCCTCCCCCACCCCAGAATTTGCAGAGATTTCCAAATGCACCACTTGCTACGGGATCCTAACGGGTGCTACTGTACGTATTGCATTATTGGTAGACATGTGAGCCTTCACATATAGTCCTTGACTTAACGGCCACATTTGGGACCAGGGTTTCCGTTGCTAAACCAAGCGGTTATTAAACGGGGCGCATCTGATTTTACATCCTTTTCTTTTCTTTTGCCATGGATATTAGGCAAATCACTGCAGTTGTTAAAGTGAATCACACTGTCGTTCTGGAGCCAAGAATTTGTTTAAACTCCCCTCTTGCGTGAGTTGAATTAGGAACCAACTCCATATTTTGGAAGCATTGCATAAAGCTCTTTCTGTGCTTTCGGGGAGATGGGGTGCGTGGACGTATCACTACTATAAAAAAACAATTTCTTTGGTACAAGTGTAAAATATAGACTTACATGTTAGTCTTCCTGAAGGGAGGATATGGCAGAGTGTCTC
The DNA here is from genome assembly GCA_034064705.1 of Bothrops alternatus. NCBI lineage: Eukaryota > Metazoa > Chordata > Lepidosauria > Squamata > Viperidae > Bothrops > Bothrops alternatus. The sequence continues at coordinate 292,009 of JARGCV010000413.1, read as the reverse complement.
TGTCATGTGCTTCTCTCCCATCCTCTTAGGCAGAAGTAGAGCCCGAGAATCAACCTCCCTCCAGCCTTAGACAGAAAGAATGAAACAGAATCTCTTGGTTCTGATCACCTCTAGTCTCCAGCAAAATTCTCCTTCCAACTCCCACAAATGTTTTGGACAACCTTTCTTCTGGTAATTTGGCAGGTGTTACCTAAACAGCTGCAGGAGGCAACCCAGGCATGGTGCTGACCGTGGATAAATTTCCACAGTACTTAGCAAATCTTCTCTTACTAAATTGTGGCCTGCTGTCTTCAATACCATCAAACAGCATTTTTCACCAGTAGAGCCAAAACTAACTCCGTTAGTTACTCAACCAGATTAATTTACTACGAGAGGGTGGACTCCCTTGAGTTTTAACTGAAAGGGGGCTTAGCTGCCAAGGCAATGGAATTCAGCATTTGCGGTTAGTAAGAATTCTGTTGGGCCCCAGGGGTTTACTGAGCAAACCAGAGACAACATCAACTTTTAATGAAAAACCGAGCGGGATCATGCTCAGGAGATCTTTCGATGCAGACAGGCTTTTGTTCTAACTGAAGTAACCTTCTGACTGAGAAGCATCTGGAGATACTGATGCCACCAGAATATTTATATATTTATTATTGCCCACGTTCTGAAGCACAATTTTGGATGGCACACAATAATACTAAAATCGCAAGCAAGAAAGTCAAAGCAACAACAATTCCAGCTGCCTAATTCATCATCTATGCAATGACAAAGACAAAATATGTTCTGTCTCCCATGATGTTTCCACTTTTTAAAATTAATCAGAATAACAGAATGTCCATGTTGGGAGGGACCTTGGAGGTCATCTAGTCCAACCCTCTGCTCAGGCAGGAAACCCTCTACCATTCCAGACAAATGGCTGTCCAGTCTCTTCTTAAAAACCTCCAGTGATGGAGCACCCACAGCTTCTGGAAGCAAGTCGTTTCATTGATTAATTGTTCTCACTGTCAGGAAATTTCTCCTTAGTTCTAGGTTGCTTCTCTCTTTGATTCATTTCCATCCGTTACTTCTTGTCCTGCTTTCAGGCGCTTTGGAGAATATTGATTATTGGAGAATAATCAATCTTTAAGTCAAGAAACTATGAGCTTAGGAAAAGAAAACCAAAGATAATGAGTAACAGCTTATCATTGCAAAAAGAAAAGCTTAAACTTGCTAATTCGGGTACAGCCACCTCTCTTATCAACGTTCAGATTCCACTATATAGAAGTAGCCCCGAAACTATGTCTGTGTTGTCAATAAGGACTGGACTTGCCCTGAGATCCAAGAGAACTAACCATCACTCTAAGAAGACCAGAAGAAAGACTGTGCGGCAGGAGGGGCAAAGTCCCAGAACAGCCAACGTAAAACAGAGACCAAAAAAAGAACCGAGAGAAGAATGGAATAGCTCTGTTTTATCATACTTAGTGTTGTGGAGTCCTTGGTGCTCTCTGAGCTTGGTTGTTTTCTTGCAGGCATTTCATTACCAAACTAGGTAACATCATCAGTACCCTACGCACAGTGGAAAACAGCCAAGCTCATAGAAGTCAAGAATCCCACAGTTCAACCCTGAGCTACAAATAGTGTCTCGTATCTATAACTTAGTGCTTTCAGATATGAATACAAGTCCTATCATTCTTAGTCAGCATAGCATCATTTCTGATCCAGATCCTAAGATCCAAACTTCATAGAGCCTGCTAGCATCGATCCGTTTGCAAGGATTACTCCCTGGAGACACGGTTGAATAGACAGGTAGGTTAGTTGGGACATCAATCTTTGGTGCCCTTGGAGCCCTGATCAGACTCAAAATTCAAGTGGATCATTGAGAGCAGAGTGAAGAATCCATGGACTTTTATTGCTGGAAACCTTAGATAGATAGATAGATAGATAGATAGATAGATAGATAGATAGATAGATAGATAGATAGATAGATAGATAGATAGATAGATAGATAGATAGATAGATAGACAGACAGACAGACAGGTGGATAGATATATAGATGGATGGATACATAGGGAGAGAGAGAGAGAGAGAGAGAGAGAGAGAGAGAGAGAGAGAGAGAGAGAGAGAGAGAGAGAGAGAGAGAGAGAGAGAGAGAGAGCCTTGTCATTTTTTACTGTGGGCACAATGGCACACATTAAAAATATAATTTAGTTGCTTGCTCTCAAAGTGTACACATACATAACACACATTTAAACACACTATATACAACATATGTATGGACCTACACCCTTACATATAAGTAACATATAAATATTAATCACCCGTCCATCTTGAATACATAACGGAAGGAGGAAGCTTTAGAGTTCACAAGGTTAATGCCGTATGGAACAAAGCTGTGACTGAATGTTTAGCCCTCTCTAGAGGTTTATGCTTTGACAATGGCCTTTTCTCGAGAATGTTACTTTTAATATCGATCTCTGGTTTTACAAGGGCGTTCTTTGCCATCTAAATCCATAATGACACCTCACCCCCAGTGCCCCAGGTCCTTTGTGAATCATTTGTGGTATTAAACATAATAGGAAAATGGTTATCTTCTGCGAGTGTGATTGATGTGTCAACTTCCATTTGCTGAAAATAGTCTACTGGCCTTTAAATGTCTAATAAAGGAAGCAAGAGAGCTGCTACATGCTTTGCTGTAAATAGTTGCTGGGAATGGAGTAAGGTCTATGCCTTTCACTGAGGGACAAATTCTGTAGAACAGAGTTTCTCTGTGGTTTGCATCAAATGGAGCTTTCCTTGAACTGAGGAAACTGAGTTTCCTTGAACTTAAAAGGGGTCTAAATTTGGTGGGTTTCATTAGTAGCAGGACTTTAATCCATCAGAGCACTTTAATCTAGCTTGTATTTTCCAAACAACATACTGAGTCAGATGTTCAGATGCTGCTACTGGTAGCATAGACCATGATTTCAGGAATCTTAACCAAACACAAAGACTGAGGTGGTGACCTTCTGTCTTTTAGTGCACAGACAAATATTCTGACTCTGTGGAAGAATCTTTTTTTTTCTCTAGCAGAAGAAAAACCTGCTTCTTTTGGCTTATGTGCTAAAGGGCTGAAGGATAAAAGGATGTATGAAATGTCTTTGTGTGGGTGCACCAATATAGCCGCTATTTGTTCTTGATGAAGATACCGAAAAATAATAGTTTATTTTATCTGCACGGTCACAGGTAGAGGCTGAATTCTGAAATAATATGAATCACTTCAATAAGACTATTTAATAAGGACCAAGGTTCTTCTGCAGAGGGGAGAAGAGTGGAGAAACCTTTCAGGATTACAAGTGGTGGTGCTGCTGCTGTTCCATTGTTTTTTACCTTATAAATGCAGGTTTTCTCTCTCCAATGGCTTACTGAAAGGAACAGTCAAAGTATTCATATTTCAAGTTCACAAACTAAAAGGTTACATTTCTCCAGCTGGGTCAGTTGACATATTTAGACAGATAACTTGTTATTTTTAATAGGATGCTAGTTGCCCAGAATGATGTGGGGAGAGAGTGACCATAAAAACTGATAGGTATAAATTGAGGAGAGAGACAAACAGATGATATGACGGGTGCATTATGTTACAGCAGAACTAAATACCCCAAATTACAAGATACCCCAGCCTTTGACATACTTGTCAGAGGTTTTCCACTTTGGTTATGAATCATGAGTGATAAATCCCTGTTTATTGTTTCTGCAAGTTCCTCTATCTACAATGAGGAACCTACCAGCCTGGAGATGTAAAGGACAAGGGTAGGATATGTACAGTTAATTTTCAGAAGCAATGCAATGGCTTCCTACCTTGGGAATAATACCAGTGTGAGAGGTGGGGAGCTTGCTACTGTTTGGGTTCCTTTAAGCAAATACACACCCTCAAAGAGCAGTTTCATGACATTAAATAAGACCAGAGGTGATAAAAGTCACATTTAAAATGAATATCCTTCTCCAAGTTATATAAACGAGTTAAAAAAAATAATTTGTAGTAAGGCATGGCTCGTTTTGATTTCTTATCAAGGTTGCCCCATCGCCATCTCCATTTAAATATGAAGAAAGGAAGAAGTCCTGTCATTTGTTTATGGCTGTTTCTGCAGCAGTGTTCTTTTAACTAAAGGTGTTGCAGCCGAGCTTCCATTTGCAAAATGCCAACTATGATAGATTGTGGCTGCGTTCCTGGAAAGATATGATCTTCCAAGAATAGAGCCCTGAATCAGGACCACGGAGAGCTCCCTACATTACACTCTTCTGGTTTATTAGTTATTTTTTATTGGGCTTCCATTCTGCTTTTCCTTCGGTAACTCAAAATGAACTACATACCACTTTTTCCTGGGTTTTTTTGCATAAAAGAACAACCCTACAAAGTAGAATGGCTGAGAAGGCTCAAAATCATCCAGGGAGTTTCTATGGTTGAGGTTGGTGAAGTAGTTAGAATGCAGCATCGCAGGCTAATTCTGCCCACAGCCTGAAGTTTGATCCTGACCGGCTCAAGGTTGACTCAGCCTTCCATCCTTCTGAGGTTGGTAAAATGAGGACCCAGGTTGTCTGGGGCAATAGGCTGACTCTGTAAACTGGCTAGAGAGGGCTGTAAAGCACTATGGGACAGTATATAAGTCTAACTGCTATTGCTAATGTTACTATGCCAACATCTTAACTAATATGTTGCACTGACTCTCAGTATGACACCAGCTTCCTTTAGGCCTGATGCACACATGGAGCAGAAGATTTCTGAGACTTCTGGAAATTTCATCACTGCTAAAGGACACCTAATTGGAGATTGTTGCCACTGGTATAGAGTATACCTTTTCAGATTCCAGATGGCAAGGAGGAAAGACATTTAAGGTTCTGCTTAGCTTCCTAGTACAAAGCAAGTGCTGTTGAAATAGGAACAGTCCACATACAGGAAGAGGAGGTGTCTCCAATCCATTCTTGCTTTGTTGGCTTTGTGACCTGGGAAAGGTTTGATCCATATATTATTTTCCCCCACTGGCAGGGAGTGATACACTCCACATTATTAGTTCCAAGATTATTCCAAGATCTTTTCAGGCATCTGTGTGGTAGGACACAGAACAGGGATTTGAGATTTTTGTTCCAATGACCGGTGGCTTCCATAGCCACTCATTTCCCTTGCTTATAAGTTGCATGTTTGTGATTGGTTGTTGTGTCCTTTTGGCCAATGAAATAGAAGCCAAGCTTGATTGTCTGTTCCCAATAAAGCAGAGAAGGGGTCCCCAAGGTCACCCCCAAAAAAGATTGAGCTACATCCTCCAGAATCAGCAACAGGGGTTCTGATTGTTTGTGGGATTCTCTTCTCCACTGTGTTTTTTACTGAAATAGTTGCTTTGAAGAATGACCATTGGAGAAACTTAGGGACCAAATTGTCTTCAACTCAGATCTCTTTAATTAAGAATCCTGGGCTATGACCTTGAGTCAGCTGCTTCTTTCGGTTTCATTTTGCTCAAGACATTTGTCAGACGTGCCTAACTTTGCATTCTCTCTCTTTCTCTCTCCCTCTCCACACACACAAACACAAAGAGCCAATGCTGTAAAGAATATCTTTCTCTCAAGCCTTCTTCCTTAGGCAAAACTTCCACGAGAATAATTCTTTAGAAATCAGCCATGTCACATTTCTTTGCTTCCCCAAACCCCGTTTGGGCAACAGGTATCGATCTCTCTGTGCTTCCTTTTCAGAAAGCTGATTTGGCAGTAGCTGGCCTGACCATTACAGCAGAGCGAGAGAAGGTGATTGATTTCTCAAAGCCCTTCATGACTCTGGGGATCAGCATCCTCTATCGCGTTCACCTGGTAAGATACATCACTTAAAAGCGTTTACACGTTGAAGGATATCTGCATACAAATGTTGAACAAAGCAATAGCTGTGAGGATTTGTCTACCAAAAAGAGGGGGGGGGAAACTCTTTTTGTTTTCCTACTGTTTAAAGGCATTATTTTGATATTATTTAAAACCTCAAAATTAGCTCAAGTTGAGGATTTTATTAGGGTAAAGATTGGTCAAGAGACTTGTTATGCTGTGTCAGATATTGTCCGCTTTTCTTTTTAATTAACATTGTGGGAAAATTAGAAATTACACTAATTATAAAACTCACAATCAAAAATTAAATTCTGTAGTGGAATATCAAAGCTGGTGGCAGGAGCTAATTCATTTTGGCTGATTTAGAAGAAAAGCTAATTGGGGTCAGCCTTGATTAGTACTTCAATGGGATATCACCTGGGCAAACCAGGCTGCAGGCTGAAATGAAAATCAAAATAATCTCCTGATGGTTTCCAAGAGCCTAGCTCGACTCAACAGAACCTTTACCTTTTGGGGTTAAAGATACCTTTCATGGTACCTTTTGTAAACATAATAATAATAATAAACCTCCTATTCTGTGATCTATGAATTCTGTCCTTTGCAAAGTGGTGTGGATAATTCCCTCCTAGGAGTTATATGTTCTCCTTCCAGAAGTTCACGGAGCATAGAAGAAGGAAGAAAGTGCATTGGCTACCTTCAGGAGACCCTGATTCATGGATAGAAGGACTTCCTAGTTTCTACAAAGCTCCGTTCTTGGACGATGCTCCTTGACAAATGTGGAAGCCTCTGTCAGAACCTCAGCTTTGAACATACATGTTCCTACTGCCATTTGGTTTGGGCTTCTAATCTGCAGGCCTTTTGTCAGCATCTCCAACAAGATGCCTTCCAGTTTTATGGGACTAGAACTCCCACATTTCTCCACTAGGGAGACAAGCAGGAGAAACTCCTTTAGACAAATGGGCCCACCACTCAGATGGCAGCATCTTCACCCACTGAACAATAACTCTATTTTAGCCCAGACTGGTTGAGTTGCTCTCTCTAATCCCTGTGCAAAAATCAGGTGGCTATTATATTGACAGATGCAAGCCGAGATGGATGCTAATTCTGCCTTTGCCCTTGGATTGAGCTGCATCTGGGGGAGTAAAAAAAAAACAAAACACACCCAGTAATGTCCTCACTGAAAGAAAAAAAATTGTTTTGAAAAAATAGGCTTAACAGGAGAGGGGGAAGAGTAGGCAGATTTCAGGGGGAAAAAGGCAGAAAAAAGAAAAGGAAGCTTATCAATTCAGTTCCCCTTAGATAAGAGTTTCCTTGCCCTTTTCCTACTGTGCCATTTTATTAGTTGGTCTCAGCCCTGAGAGCAGGAACACAACAGATACTCCAAGAGTCAGAAGAAGAAGGGAGAGATTCTACCTATTTGCGCAATTCATCGCCATGATTTTGCTTATTTCCTTCTCAGGATTTCCAGAATTGGGAAGATAAGATAATCTTTGTTGTCATTTTTTTACTGTGGGCACAATGGCACACATCAATAATAAAATTTAGTTGCCCGTTCTCAAATGAAACACATACGTGACACATACCTAAACAAACTATGAACCTCTCCACCTTTCGTAAACTACTAAAGACCCATCTCTGCCGACAGGCCTGGGGCGGTTGACATCTTGCCCCTAGCCAGTGTATGTTTGTGTGTACGTTTGCTGAATGAATGGTTTCTTAATTTAGGGGTTCTCTTTTTTATATATGTATTTTTTATATATGTATTTTTATATATGTATTTTTATATATGTATTTTTATATATGTATTATATATGTAATATATATATATATATATATATATATATATATATATATATATATATATATATATATATATATATATATATATATATATATATATATATATATATATATATATATATATATATATATATATATATATATATATATATATATATATATATATATATATATATATATATATATATATATGTCAAGTGTTTATTTTTTAGATTGCACCCTGTAAACCCAAATATGGGAGGAAGGAATCATTCTTTCCTTTTGCTTGTTTCAGCTCAACCCAGAGCCATCCAGCAAGCACAAATATATATATGTTGTTTAAAATTGTTGACAAAGAAATAAGGGAATTTCTGATATAGCTATTTCGAGTTTCTTAACTCTCTTCAGTCAGACCCAGAAGGGTGAGTCTGACTGAAGAGAGTTAAGAAACTCGAAATAGCTATATCAGAAATTCCCTTATTTCTTTGTCAACAATTTTAAACATATATATATATATATATATATATATATATATATATATATATATATATATATATATATATATATATATATATATATATATATATATGTACAGACCCACATCCCTACATATACGTAGCAAATAAATAGTAAATACTGTCCATCTTGAATATATAACGGAAGGAGGAAGCTTGAGAGTTCACAAGGTTAATGCTGTCTGGAATAAAACTACGTATGGCTGAATCTGGATATTCTGCTTTGGATACCATGAAGCCCCCTCCTCCCAGAAGGGAACAAGGAAAACCGGTCGTGAAGAGGGTGTGTAGTGTCCCAGACAATCTTACGGACTCTGCTCAAGCAACGCTTCTGTGCTATGTCCTGGATAGGAGGGAGGGAACTGCCAATGATCTTTTTGGCCATTCTCACCACTCTCCGCACCGCCTTCCTGTCCGAAGCAGGGATGCCTCCAAACCAGACTGTGATGTTGTATGACAGGATGCTCTCAATTGTCCCCCTGTAGAAAGTGGTCAGGACAGGGGAAGGAAGATGTGCTTTTCTCATGTGGTGCAGAAAATGCAGGTGCTGCTGTGCCCGCTTCACCAGTTTCTCACTGTTGAGTGACCAAGTCAGCCTACTCACCCAGGAATTTGGTACTGGTAACTATCTCCACAGGTGAATCATTAATGCACAGAAAAGTGTGGCTGTGCCTGCCTTTTCTGGAATCAACAATGATTTCTTTGGTTTTTCCGGTATTTAAAACTAGGCTGTTTTCCTTACCCCAGTTCACCAGCCCCTCAACCTCCTTGCGGTAAGCTTCCACTTTGTCATCCTGAATAAAGCCCACTACTGTTGTATCAGTTGGCTATCTGCCTCTCCAGTATCTGCTAGTAGGAAATGCTTTTTTCCCAGAAAGGAAGGGCATCTCCATATCCTTCTTCTAATATGCCATCAGCCCAATGGCAGAAAAGCATTTGCAAATGGGCCAAACAAAGGATTTCTTTATGTTGTTGTTTTCCACTATCGTGATGGAAACTTCACTGAAACATTTAGCAGTTGCCCCTAAACCGTATGATCTACCCGTTCTGGTGGCCTATGGGCCACGGAATTCTGTCCCTTCAAACTGCAGTTTGCAACAGAATGCTATATCTATGGTTTCTGTTGTCTTTTTTTTTTTTTAAGTCAGTCTCTCAAAAGAAAGCAAAGAATTGCTAAATCGAGTCTTTTCAGTAGTCTAGAACAAGAGTTGTCCTTGTGTCCTTCAAAGCAGGTAGGAGGCAGCTTTTGTGCCTTGGGATTTTCCAGGGTCAACCTTTTTTTTAAAAAAAAAAAAATCTGACGTGTTACAGAAAGGAACCAATAGGTACTGTTGGATCCCCTTAGAGCTCAAATGTAGAATTTAGTATAGCATTTTGCTTTCCTTTTCTGTTGTTCTTCACATTACCTCTCCAAACGTCAGCTCTTGTGTCTTAGAGTTGCTCTGTAACTTTTCTATGGGTTTCGTGGGGGGGGGAAACCCTATTGCTTAGTATATACTGTATAAAAGCAGTGCAGCAATTAAGTAATTAAAAAAGAGTAAATATGAATTTAACACTAGAAGGCTTGAAAACTCATTACACTAGTCTTCCTGTGAAGATCTGATGAAAATGGTGCTCAAAGCCCATCTGTAGCCTCTTCCCTTCATATTCTGGCATGGAAAACTGCAGCTGGCATTGTGTTAATCTATGGTTTCCATCAGATGTTTCCTAACAAATAATTGCAGAAGCATTTCCAGCCTGTTCAAGTGGCATTGCCTCGTCTCCTCCTCCTCTCCGTTGAGATGACATTTTGCTTCCGTCTTCTATCATTTCTTTTCTCAGTCCTCAGACCCGGCTTGCCCATACCCCGTACTACACACACACACACACACACACACACACACACACACAAGCTTCATCACAAATAACTACAAATGGCAAGCTCAAGTGGGCCTGTCATTTTTCTCAATTTCATGTGTTGCAATTTAATCAAGTGTGGCTTTCTGACACGGGGACTCTAATAGGAGGGCTAGCTGTTGACCTGCTGTTAAAAATACAGCTTTCTTCCTCTCCCCCTTCCCCATTCAAACTAAGGGAATATTGTGGAATGGGGTCATTAAATCAGGCCTTGGGTCTCAGGGGTTTGGTGCATACTGTCAGCTGCTGTATTTTCTCACAGTGACACTTTCCACGGCCTTTCTGTGTGTTCACATGAATGGATATCTCTGTTTAACAACCTTGTGACTTCCTTTTAGAGCAGTCTAAATGGGCAACTCATCAAAGTGGGAGAAAGCTAGTAGACCTCTGATGGATAAGAAGGAACTGCGTCAGGTTTGCTCAAGGTCCCTTATGCCAAAAGCTCCTGGCAGTAGAAAAATACAGTAACAGTAATCAGAGATCTGGGCTTGATAGGACAAGATATGGTACTTATACATTAAAGGAAAAAGTACAGGTAGAACAGCTCATTTAGTGACTGTTCAAAGCTACAACGGCATTGGGGGGGAAATGACCCTTCCAGCATCCCCATGATCACGTGATCAGAATTCAGCGGCTTGGCAACTGACTCATATTTATGACTGTTGCAATGTCCCAAGGTCTGGTGATCCCCTTTTGCAAACTTCTGACAAGCAAAGTCAATGGGGAAGCCAGATTCACTTAACAACTGTGTTGCTAACTTATCGACTGCAGTTTTTCACTTAAGAACAAACGCAAGAAAGGTCATAAAAGGGGGCAAAATTTACTTAACAAATGTCTCACTTAACAAGAAATGTTTGGCTCAATTGTTGTCATAAGTCAAGGACTACCTGTATTTCTAATGTGGGACCACGTGCGCCAGGGCAACCGTGCAATTACCAGTTTCACAACTACATGCTACACATGTGTAGAGCCTCTGTGTAGTTAAGTCACTAGAAGACACTGGTTTTGGTTGCATTTGCCTTTGTTTTCTTTTGCCCAAAAACAGACAATAACAAATGTTTTCTGAGTTTTCCGAAGGACATGGGGGCAGGAAAGGAAAGGGTAGGCTGTCTTTTCATGAAAGATACTTAGCTTGATTTCCAGTCTAAATCTGTGTGTTTTGAAACACACCATTTTCCATTGTTTTCAATGCCCAACCAGTTTTGGGGGTGGATAAGTACAAACATTGTGTTAGAACGAATTGTCTTTTTCTCCTGTTTGAAATCCACATATCCTAAAATACCCTTCCCTGTTTGTTTGTTTGTTTGTTTGTTTGTTTGTTTGTTTGTTACTTGATTCAGACAATTTATGTAATGGTTTGTCGTGGCATGAATACTTTTAGACAAAGTTTTAAACTTGCTGGTTTTAATAGATGCCATTGCACTTTGTGATAATGATGATTTTATTTATTTAATCCCTGGAAGACAGAAAAGCAAGTAGAGATTCAGGATGCAAACTGAAAATGGTTCATGAGAAATGAAGAACATGACACAAAATCCATTTTTTTCTCTGGGCGAGTGGCAAAAGTGATTTATGGAAACACTAGATCTGTATGACATAAACCATCTTCCTGCTAGCATTGGTCAGAAGAAAACATGTTATACAAACGAACTACCACAATTCTGAAATTTTGCACATTTTCCACTTGAAGCAGTTGTTTGTTCCACCATGCATCTAGCTTCGGACCTTAATTTGGAATAGGTTTGTTACTGAACAGCTATTATCCAGGAGATCAGTTCCCAAGAAGCTGATTCTTGCAAAATTCCTCTTTTCTAAAACATTTGCCCCAAGATACTGAAGATCAGTCATAGGAAAGGAATCAACTGAGAACAGAAAAGATAAGATAACCTTTATTGTCATTTTTTCCTGTGGGCGCAATGGCACACATTAAAAATGAAATTTAGTTGCTTCCTCTCAAAGTGTACACATACATAACATACATTTAAAACATATTATGTAAACTTACATATAGACCTACACCCTTACATATAAGTAACATATAAATATTATTCACTGTCCATCTTGAATACATAAGGGAAGGAGGAAGCTTTAGAGTTCACAAGTTCATAATACTGTATGGAACAAAGCTGTGACTGAATCTGAATGTTCTGCTTTGGATACCACGGAGCCTCAGGATTCAAAGTGAAGATGCTTCATGAACCATGTCCCAAAGGTGCTTTTTCAAAAGGCAACTGGACTTTCTTGTTTTTCCTTGAAGACATTTCGCCTGTCATCCAAGAAGCTTCTTCAGTTCTTCAGCTGCTTCTTCAGAACTTAAGAAGCTTCTTGGATGAGAAGCGAAACATCTTCAAGGAAAAACAAGAAAGTCCAGTTGCCTTTTGAAAAAGCACATTTCGGACAACCATGACCTGGATGACTGAGAATCTCCCTAGACGTTCATGAAAAATGGAGAGTAGCCTTGATTTGGTGTCCATCTCAGCTGGACTTGTTCCTGTAGCTTTATTGGGAACAACGATAAAGTATTTGTGATTGCCTACTTCAGATCATGTGCATGGTGGATGTCTTACCAGGAGACAGTGAATCCCAAACTACCCCACCTAAGCTAGTCTAGCTTACCCATTTATTCTGTTCAACAAAGGTTTGTTTTTAAATTTGTATGAAAGTCGTAGAAGTGAACTGTAATGATTATTATTATCTCTGTCTTAGGGGCGCAAGCCTGGCTATTTCTCTTTTCTGGATCCCTTTTCTCCCGGGGTTTGGCTCTTCATGTTACTTGCCTACCTTGCAGTCAGCTGTGTCCTCTTCTTGGTGGCCAGGTAGGTTAACTTTTTATTCTATTGAAATGAAAATGCACTGACGTTGTATTCAACGTCTCCACCTCCAATGGAGATGAAATGTTTGCAGCCAAATTGCCAAGCTTGGAGATCTGAGCTACTAATATTGAAACACTTTTCATTCTATGTCTATTCCCTGTCCTCACAGTGACACTTACTGGCAGCTTCTAAGAAGTACATGGAGAAATCTAATGTGGTTGCTTTGTCCAGGTTGATGAGGGAGGGATGGAGGGATGGAGAGGATGTTTATGTCTATTGACTTTCCAGTCACCTCCAGGAAACACCACAGTTCTTGCAGGATGTCACCAATCAATAGATCAACATAAATGACATGGAATTCATCTAACGCTAAGGTCACCAAAGATTTCTTATTTCAAATATAAAAGATCATGTTATTTCTAAAAACAAGACAAGTACAATCTTAACCTTGGATCAGTTTAAACCAGCGGTTCTCAACCTGTGGGTCGCGACCCCATTTGGGGTCGAATGACCGTTTCATGGGGGTCGCCAACCACCGCAGGCCGCCATTTTTTTCCCCATTTCCCCTTGGCCGTCGCGCGCGCGCTGCGCATGTGCGATTCGGGCTGTTGCGCCGCGCATGCGCGGTTCGGCCCGTCGCGCCGCACATGCACGGTTCGGCCCGTCGCGCCGCGCATGCGCGGCATAGGTCGGGGTCGCGCAGCGCATGGGCAGCGCAGGTGGGGTCTCGGCCTGAAAAAGGTTGAGAACCGCTGGTTTAAACAGAAGACAGTATGTGCCATGTTTTCTCTAAAATGAATTATACCTATTAGTAAATGTACAGCCTCATTCTAAAAGTGAGCCCAGATCACTGTAGTATAATTTTTATTTGATAAATGTCCAGAATTTCTCTAAATTAGAACAAACAAACAAATCTAAGAAGGCTAAAATCTATGTGTTTGGAAATGTAAATCATAACTGTACGTTGCTATATATGTGATAGTGCTGGATTATTGCTCTTCCCCGCAACAATTGTTTTTAGTAGAAACAGAATTTTCTGACCCCTAGCATTGCAATTCTTTCCAATCCAAACAGGACTGCATCTCTTTTGTTTCCGCAAGAGACACCACAGATTTTCACTCTTTGTAGATGCCTATGAATGCTACAAAGCTGTAATACTGGCCACCTTTGGGGGGATCTCTTAGTGCAACTGAAACTGTCAGATTCATGAGCTCATAAAAGTTTTCAGCAACACACGGGGTTTGAAACCACTTATAACACAGTTGGAGGCTGCCTGCACAAAAATTACAGCTGCTCTGGATACGTTTTATAAATGTGTCTGCACCAATGATATGGGGAGTCAGATAACAGACACCTAGTGTCAGATGACTGACCAAAGAGGGAGGAAAAAAATTTTCTGCCAAACAATATCCTTGAGTAGTAACTACTCTTCTAGAGTGAGAAAGACAAAGGCTGTGTAAAATAACATGCTTTTAAATCAGGGTTCCCTGATTTGCTTGTTTGGCACCTGGCCAAACAAGCAAAGCCCCATCCATGGGATGGAGGCAGCACACAAAACCACGGCCACAGAAAACCTCTCTCCACAGAACCAATCAGTGGTGCCCAAAAGGCTGGGGGCCGCCATTTTAAATAATCTCTGCCTGGCTCTGAATTGTTGTCAAGGAGAATTAATCAGAGAGATGCAAATCTGAACCTTTCTTTCTCTCTTTTTTTAAAAATAGCTTTATTAAGAGTAAACAATTTCCCCCAAGTTCCACTTGGCTAAACAATTATGAAGATGCAGGCAAAGGTGATATATTCTGTCCTGGCTTCAAATTGCTCATAATCGTATGATATGCAAGACCTCATCTTGAGAAATTACACACCCGGGGAAATTCTGTCACTCTTGCTTCTATGGTGCCCTGGGTTTGTCTGCCAGTGTAACAGGATGTGTTGTGTTTTGATGCTGCAGATTGACACCCTATGAGTGGTACAGCCCCCATCCCTGTTCTCAAGGACGATGCAATCTACTGGTAAATCAGTATTCTCTGGGCAACAGCCTGTGGTTTCCTGTCGGTGGATTCATGCAACAGGGATCCACAATTGCCCCACGAGCTTTGTCCACCCGCTGTGTCAGTGGAGTCTGGTAAGAAAACAAAAACAAAAACATTCATGTTTCTTCTTGGGGTGCTTCCATATAATGTTATCAATATAGGTTATTTGGGGTGAGATCTTTGCTTACATCAATCAATCCATCAGTCAGAATAGAGTTGGAAGGGACCTTGGAGGTCTTCTAGTCTAACCCCCTGCTCAAGCAGGAGACCCTATACCATTTCAGATAGGTGGCTGTCCAGTCTTTTCTTGAAAACCTCCAGTGATGAAGCACCCACAACTTCTGGTGGCAAGCTGTTCCACCGGTTAATTGTTCTCCCTGTTAGGAAATTTCTCTAGGTTGCTTCTCTCCTTAGTTAGTTTCCATCCATTGTTTCTTGTCTTGCCTTCTGGTGCTTTGGAAAATAAGTTGACCCCCTCCTCTTTGTGGCAGCCTCTCAAATACTGGAATCCTGCTATCATGTCCCCATTAGTCCTCCTTTTCTCTGGACTAGCCAAACCCAAATAATTGAGAAGACATCCAATGCAATAGCAACTGAGACACTAATGGCTCTCTGGGTCCAGATATTCCCATGTTAATACATTTGGAGAAGCTTTATATACTCATATTTATTTCCCAATGATTAAGTGAACAAATTTTCCATAATCCTTTAAGATTTTTTTAAATTAAATTCTAAACAAAGCTATTAGTTCACCCTGCTAGCATGAAATCTGATGATAAATTTGGTATCCCCCAGAGTTTGTTGGCATTAATGTTTTTGCTCTTAATTGCAGATTGAATCTCGGAAATGTATGAGCAGCAGAGGGTAAAAAAAGGAGATAGATAAAAATAGGCTTTCCTTCTAAGCAAAAACACAACATTTCTCTATTACATGGTTTTCTAGCTCTTAGCTAGTATACTGTATAATATCTCTCAATTCCAGTAGCTATGTAAAAGCTAATCTCCATAACCTTTTTTCTGTAATGCCCTTGGGTTTTGTTGGGGAAAGAAAGTCAGAAACGTCCTGAAACTTTAATAACCAAATAGCTTATGCACAATAATAATTTGGCATCCAATGATCCCACTGTGAAAGAAATAAGTCTTGCAATGCTTTCTTCTGTATCCAACCCTACCCTGACCAGGTTCTGATATGCAGAGGAAGTAACATTACATGAACAAGATTAATTCACCTTCCAGATGTTTGAGGGTTGCATCTCAATTCCCTTTGCCTTTGGGTTGCTCTTTCTGCACATCTGGAGTGAACCAAGTTCTGAAAGGCTGCTTTATAAGACATCCATTGAATCTAGAACATGTGCCCTTATTTTGCACAGATTGAACAGAACAGAACTTTTTTTCTCTTAACCCAGCCGGTTCTTGATATATTGCCTTCTTAGGCAGTCATGGATGTTTAGTACCCTTCAGAAGGGAATGGATCGCCCTAAGATGCAAAGCCCAGATCATTTCCATTGTGTCTTTTGCTTCCCTTTCTTCACTCAAGGTGGGCTTTTACCTTGATCATCATCTCCTCCTACACAGCTAACCTGGCAGCCTTTCTCACCGTGCAACGCATGGACGTGCCTATTGAATCCGTTGACGATCTGGCTGACCAGACGGCTATTGAGTATGGCACAATCCACGGAGGCTCCAGCATGACATTTTTCCAAGTAAGTCCTTTGCTGACGGAGGTCATGAGGCCAGAATTCATTGTGCCAAAGAGATAAATAAATCATAAAGCCCATAGCTGGCTCTGTAGGACATTCTGTCCAAGTCATCGCGTGGTTAGGCTTAAATCTTTGCTTCTTTTGTTTTGTTAAGAACTCGCGGTACCAGACATATCAGAGAATGTGGAATTACATGTATTCTAAGCAGCCGAGCGTCTTTGTTAAAAGCACGGAAGAAGGGATCGCACGGGTGCTCAACTCAAACTATGCGTTCCTGCTGGAGTCCACCATGAACGAGTATTACCGCCAGCGCAATTGCAACCTCACCCAGGTCGGGGGCCTTCTGGACACCAAGGGCTACGGGATTGGCATGCCAGTCGGTAGGCAGCGAAGTGAAATTCTAGCTAAATGTCTGTGGAGATTCTCAGTCACCCAGGTCATGGTTGTCCCAAAGGTGCTTTTCCAGGAGGCAACTGGACTTTCTTGTTTTTCTTTGAAGATGTTTTGCCTCTCATCCAAGAAGCTTCTTTAGCTCTGACTGGATGGTGGGGAATGGAAAGATTTATACTCCTTGCAGACAGCTGGTCATTTGCGTTCTTTTAGAGCAGTGGTTCTCAACCTGTGGGTCGCGACCCCATTTGGGGTCGAATGACCGTTTCACGGGGGTCGCCAACCACTGCAGTCCGCCATTTTTCCCCCCCATTTCCCCTCGGCCGTCGCGCGTGCGCCACGCATGCACGATTCAGCCTGTCGTGCCGCGCATGTGCAATTTGGCCTGTCGCGCGTGCACATGCGCAGTTCGGGCCGTCGCGCCGCACATGCACGGTTTGGGGCATCGCGCGCGTGCCACGCATGCGCTGTTCGGGCCGTCGTGCCGCGCATGCGCTGTTCGGGCCGTCGCGCCGCGCATGCGCTGTTTGGGCCGTCACGCCGCACATGCGCGGTTCAGACGTCGCACGTGCACCGCACATGCGCGGTTCGGGCCACCGCGCCGCGCATGTGCAGTTCAGGTCATCGCGCCGCGCATGCGCGGCGCAGGTCGGGGTCATGCCACACATGGGCGGCGCAGGTGGGGTCTCGGCCTCAAAAAGGTTGAGAACCGCTGTTTTAGAGAGTCATTGAGACCATGAAGGATGTTTTCTGTCCTGCAGTCAAGAAGGCTCCACACACATTTGCACTATTCAGGTGACCCTGAGGACACAGGTAAACCTCCCAGTGGCCTCAATGACTTTCTAAAAGAAGGGAAATGACCAGCGGTCTGCAAGGAATATAAACCCTTCTTTTCCCCACCATCCAGCCAGAGCCGAAGAAGCTTCTTGGATGAGAAGTGAAACATCTTCAAAGAAAAACAAGGAAGTCCAGTTGCCTTTTGAAAAAGCATCTTTGGGGTGAAATTCTAGCTATTCTGAGCTGTCTGCAGAGGTTCAGGGCATTAATAGATCATACAGATTAATAAAACAACAGAAGCCCTTTTAAGCAGGACCTCAGCCCTAAAAAAGAACTTGGTGAAGTGATTCCCAACCCACACTGAATTGTCTGATGACTTTGCTTGCTGAAGAACTCTCTCTGAACTCTGAGATAAGAAATAAACCATATTTCTTGTGGGGATTGGGGGAGGAAATGAATCCATCTCCCTAATGAGAAACTGAACCTACTTAGCTTGGGAGGAGAAATAGGAACACATTCAGATCAACATCACTATGAAAAGGATTTTCCATAACACAAAAGACTACTAGGTTTCAGCAATAAACATATTAAGACTCTCAAGAGATGTAGAAAATGTCTTTGTTCTTCTTGCACATGCCACAGCCTCAGACGACATCAAGAGAGTTTTAGCACAGCTTCTCCCGTTGTAGCTTTAAAAGACTCCGGGCAAGAATACATTTTAAAATATTTTTTTTTAATCTGACGTTCAGGGTTTCCTGCAACGTTTTACAAAAAGAAATGGAGATAAATGGAAAACGGAAATTCCCCCGAGACAGAACCCATATAAGAGTGGCTTATTCTTTTGGCATTACAGGTTCTGCTTTCCGCGATGAGTTTGACTTGGCCATTCTCCAGCTGCAGGAGACCAACCGTCTGGAAATCCTGAAGCGAAAATGGTGGGAGGGCGGACAGTGTCCGAAAGAAGAGGACCATCGAGCCAAGGGTAATAACTGGCACTTTCTCTAGCCAATGGTTGTCTGGTAATAAAAGATGCACAACAATAGAATCGTTCCAGAGCAAAACTCTGAGGGATATGTCATCTTTCAGGGTCAAGGGTGGTAAAGCCTTTCTAATTCGAGGGTTGTTCTTTCTAATATGCGGAGAACATCAAGGCTGTTGTCCCTCGTACTGTCTGTCCTCGCTTGGAGCAAAGAGAAGGAAAGCAACCAGGTGACCAACACAGGTGGTCCTCGACTTAACAACTGTAACTGAGCCCAACATTTTGGTTGCAAAGTGAGACCTGTGTTGAGTGACTTTTGCCTCATTTTACGGCAATTTTACCATTGATTTTGCTTGTCAGAAGGTCGCAAAAGGGGATCACGTGACTCCCTGGGGACATTGCAACCGTCAGTAGCCGAGCGTCTGAATTTGGGTCAGGTGACCACAGGGATGCTGCAAGGAACGTAAGCGTGAAAAACGGTCATAAGTCACTTTTTTTTAAAATATATTTTATTAATTTTATAATTTTAACAAAAAATAAATAAAATCCCAGAATAATAACCTATTAAAAAAACTAGATATACAACTCAACATAATATATCCTCTTCCATCTTTCAACATACAAAAGTTTAAATACCTACACTTATAGATGTTGCCCGGACAGCACCCCCTACACCACATCCACCCTCTTTCTTCCTCCCTATCTTCTCCTACTTCCCCCTTCCTCCATCTCTCTCCTTCCCTTTTTTTTTAATGCCGTTGTAATTTCGAATGGTCGCTAAATGAACTGTTGTAAATTGAGAACTACCTGTTCTGTGGCAGGTGAAAGAACAAAGGTCCTTGTAATGAATGTCCATTGCATCACAGCAGACAATCAATCACTCCAGGGATGCTATCCAAATCCTGAAGGCCTCTCAAAGGCACTGGAAGTTCATAAGAAGAGGCTAAGGGTCAATCAACATCATTTACAGGACTGTTAAGAATGAGGATAAGGTGAAGCAATTGCTAATAATATATTTCTGGAGCTGGAGGAAATTATGCAAATTGCCAGAAAAAAAAAACATGGCTTTGTCCTGACTTCATGGTATCCCGAAATGATTGCTGGTTATAGCACTCTTTTTTTGGGGGGGGGGGAAATGACATCTTTTCTACCCTAAAGCTGAAAGGTTCCCTCTGTTTTTTGTTTGTTTGTTTTTTGAGACTGAAAGAATTTTGGCCAAAGGAAAAAATTTGGCCCTGAGAACCAAAAGGAAATCCTAAAGGCCCTTAGACTCTCAGAAGCCAAAACATCCAGGCTTGCATAGCATTCATTTATGCTCCTTTGGGGTGGGGGGGAACACGCATGAAGCAAAAGCAAACAGGATAACAGTCTGTAACTTTCATCCGGCAAATAATTTGTGTTCTGTATGTTGGACAGTTCATAAAGGAAAGTAGATATTTGGAAACCGGCTTTGCTTTAAATCTATGTTTTACCATAAAGATGAAAGAATTGGGAAGCAGGGGAGGCATTCTAGAAGCAATTTTGAAAGGAAATTGGTTCTTTACATCACTGACTTATACTCTTTCCTTCCTTCCTTCCTTCCTTCCTTCCTTCCTTCCTTCTTTCCTCCCTCCCTCCCTCTCCCCCTCTTTCCATGATGTGTGTGTGTATGCATGTGTGTGTGTGTTTGTGTGTGTGTAAACCTCAGATTGCTTTCTTTACATTGATCTGATTCTTATTCAAATATATGTTATTTCTTGTATTGCTTTTACAATTCTGCTCTCAGTGGAAATCCCAGGCCAATTCTGTAGAAGGATTATGTTACGAGAGCACTTTTAGCTGTCTCCTGCTTAGCCTCCAACATCCCGAGACCAGGGAAAGCGCTAATTGCTTCATCTTGACATCTGAAACACATAACTAAGCTTCAAAAAAAATAAAATAAACCGATATATTATGAAATTGACTGTGTTGAGGGAGGAGAGGAGAAGGGGAGCACATAGGGACCTATCAATAAACAGGAGCCCCACTGCAAAAGAGAACAAGCTCTGACAGATATCTATCAGCCAAAGTAGTTAGGGACTCATTCTTGTGTGAGCAAGGGGTCTCGGGACAATTGGGGCTTTGGTGTACTTCGGTACAAGTGGTGTATTATCACCCCCAGCCTGGAATAGAGAAATTCTGGCAGGAGACAAACAACCTTAAGAGTTGCTATTATCCCATGGGAGAATTAGAAACCAGGTCCTTTGCTTTTAAGTGCAAAAACTGTTAAAACTGCAATAGAATGAAAATGGAAAAGAGAGCAGCCTTTTCAATTTTTGTGGTGGTGTTTCAAATATCCACTTAGAGGCAACTGGTGGGAGATGCTACATAAACTGTCAGGCGTTTGTAATGACTTATTCTGCGGGTGGCAACTTCCCTTTTCTGAGGGCCCAAACCTTTCATTGGCACCTTTATGGAAGAATCGCTGCTTCTGACACTGTGATTTGCTACATGGTTGGAACAAATTTTGATTCGAACACCTGAAAGCACATTGTGCAGACACAAAGAGATGTGACCTTCAACGTGCGCAAATAAAACTGGACAATGATTTACAAGGAGAAGTGTCGAGGCTTCCTTCTAAAAAGCCTGTGGGATTGTCAATAAATCTTTGATTCTCACATTTTGATTTATTGCCCAGGAGGAGAGAGGCAACTTTTATAGGTGTCTGAATTGATTAAGAATTGTACTCAGCAGCTCTGATACCAGCTACCACATCATTTGTGAGTCAGTCTGCTGCTCAGTCAAGTGAAATCTATCCAGGTCCCAGTAAAAAACACCGCAGCCAAAGGTGCATTGCCTCTGGCAAGAATTATAGATACAGAGATATTTTGCTTTGGTCTCAGCAAGATTAATCTAGACTCTGTTTTTTAAACCAGAGCTGCTAATAAGGGATTTGAGATACGAGTTACATATTCAGTGCATTTTATTAGAGAAAGGAAATCAATATTTTATAGGCTGAACTCAAGAATGACTTGGAAATCATGCAAAGCACACAGAAAATCTCCAATTCTTTGCATGGGTTTGACCTTGGTAAATGTAATGGCATTTCTTTATTTTACATATTTACATGGATGCCCATTTACCAAAGGAATCCTTGGCAGAAAATTACAGTGAGTAACTGTAGCAAAAGTCTTTGTTGCCTAAAATCTCAAAAGTTATTTCTGATTTCATCAAGAGGGACAAAATATACATGAATCCATCCATCCATCCATCCATCCATCTATCTATCTATCTATCTATCTATCTATCTATCTATCTATCTATCTATCTATCTATCTATCTATATAAAACCATATGAAGCCTCACTCAAAAGTGTAACAGAAATTCCAAAGTTTTTGTCTTCACTCTCCCATTGATTCAAGACTTTGCTTTATATTTTTCTTCGTGTCTTCTTTTTTTTTTTTTTTTTTTTAATAATATTTTTATTGGTTTTTTTTTTTTAAATTTTAACAGAAAAAAGAGACTAATCATATCAAATCATAGTATTAAAATAAACAATCATCCATAAACAGAGCATAAATACATTTTCCAATGCATCTAATAATAATAACTCAACTGAAAATAAACATCTCAAACAAATAACCTTCATCCTTCTCTATCTCCATTCTATTATTCCCCCTTCTTATCAACTTCCACTTAAATCAATCTTCACTCCACCAAAGGCCACCCAAACAACCCTTTAGTAACAATAATTAATTATTCTTCCACCAACCCCAAATACAGTTGAGAAAACATCACATCTAAAATTGTAATCCCTCCCTAACCCACGACTTCCCAGAATGCTTACAGGGTATAACAAAAGAAAACCCCACTACATCAAACATAATTATTATATAATCTTAACAAGAATTTTAAACTATGTAATATATACATTCTCTAAATCAAAACAATCCATTAAAAAAAAAAACTCATCTTATTAGAATTAAACAAATGATATTAATGACGATAACAATATCAATAAATCCCTCAATTCAAAAAAAGAAAAATAGTAATAATAATAGTAGTAGCAATATCAATTACATTCTAAAAAAAAAAAACTCATCTTATTAAAATTAAACAGATAATATTAATAACGATAACAATATCAATGAATCCCTCAGTTCAAAAAAGAAAAGTAATAATAATAATAATAGTAGCAATATCAATTACATTCTAATCAATTTAATTTCTCATAATATATCTTAATATATCTTCATTTAACCATCCTCACCAAAACCTTAAGTGTAATATTTATCTTTAATTCAACCCATAATCTTAAATTAAGCTTAATTCCTTATTAAACAATTAACTCATCTTGTTAAAAATAATATTTATCATCTATAAATTTCATTTAATCAATCGGCTTCTGGGCTCTCTCATCTAACAAACTATTTATAGCATTTCTAACTTACATTCCTTCAATTTTATCCAGTCTATCTATCTCATCATTAAATCAATCTAATGTCAAACCCAGATCATCAAAACAAATACATCCTTCATCAATTTAATTATGTCAACCATTAAACATCTTCTCTTGCCTCTTACTCCTAATCTTGGTCCTGAATTCAGTCCATAATTTTAAATTGCCAATAATTCCTTACATACAAGTTTAAATTTCATTGTTTCAAACGAACTCTAGGTTTTTTTCTTAACCAAACAAGCCGCCATAACAGGGCCACCCTTTCAAATAATAAGTCTCTTTTCGTTATTTCTTCAGCCCCGTAAATAAATTGCTTCTGAAACTGAATCTTCCTTTCTTGAATCAATTCCTCTTGCTTTCCATAAATAAACTGCTCATCAAACAAAGTCCATTTCACTTTGTAGCCTACCGGTAAGTGCTTCTTGAGGTGAAACAATGTCTCTCTTTTGTGAATTAAATCCTCTTCTTGGTGCTTAACTGGATAGAATTCCTTTTCTTGAAACAAAACCTCTTTCTGTCCATAAATAAACTTTTCATCAAGCAAAATCCAATCCGGTGGCTCCGCGGCCCCTGCTGGGTCTCCTTTGTGAGACTCCGCTCTCTGGATTTGTAAAGCCGCGAAAAACAGCGCTCATCAGCTGTTTTTTCGCGGTGAAAAATCCCCTCTCCGGGCAAAGGAGAGGTGTAGAGCATCGGGAGTAAGGTTGAGCCTTCTTAGATCCCTGGAAAACAAGTTTTCAGGGATTAAGAGTGAGCTCCCTATAGCTCCGGAGAACGCTCCTTTCCAGAGACGCTTCTGTCTTTTGACAGACAAAGACGCCGCGACCACCTCTGCTTCTTCTAAGTTCAACACTGGAGAGACTGCAAGCAGGCTGAATGAATACAGGAGTTTTAAATGGATTGCAAGTATTTTCATTGTTTTTTTTTTTTGGCTATGCATTTCTAACGTTCACAATCAACATAATGCTTTAAGATGGCGCTTAACTTTCACTGCTTTCATTGTTAGGGAAAGTGCTGGATAGTGAAACTGAATTTGTTATTTCTCACTTCCTGCTTCTTTAAGTGCAGCTAGAGAGATGGCTGTGACTATTTGAAATTTAAAATGGAGTGGAATCTACAGTCATATGTTAAACCTATGTTGGATTGTACTGATGAATTTTATGAAAGAAGACCTGATACACAGAAGACTTTTACGCAAGAGTTTAAAGAGATTAAAGCACTTTTGAAAGAGGCTTTTACAGAAATATTTACTATATGTGCTGGATACCTTCCTTTGAGTGAAGCTGAACAACTTACTGCTGAACAATTTATATCACAATTTGATTTTGGAGAAGAGTTGGAACATTTAACTGGAATCTCCCCTTCAAATGAATTACAATCCTCTGTTGAGTATTATACAATACAAGAGAAATTTGGAGATCAACAGGGAAAGGAAGAGGATACTTCTGAGAATGGGGACTATAATTTCTTCGTGTCTTCTTGTATCAAGGAGAATTTCAGACTTTTTCCATTATTATTCTTGCCTATTGTTCTGGTTTTCTCATTTTATTTAATCTGTTATTTTCATGTTGAGATATTTGCTCTCCTATTTGCTAAATTTCTAATGATGCCCCAGCAAGATATTTGACTTAGTCACATTTTACTATCATTTGTTTGTCTCTATTCTATCTGTTATTTCTTTAGGTATATCTGTAGAGAAAAAAATAAATAGATCCATTCACTTAGTCTTTAGTTTTATATTTCTTAGTCATATATGTATTTTACAACTAATATATTTTAATTAACTTTTAATATTACTATATAATTTCCCCCATGTAGTAGAAATATATCTGTGAACGTTTCTGTATTTTATAGTTATGCTGGGCAAAGACTAAAATAAAAATGAACAAATCAGTGAGTGGAATGCTTCACACCAACGTTTCTTAACTATGGCTAGTTTAAGATGGGGGAACTTCAACACCTAGAATTCCTCAGCCAGCCATGCTGAGAATTCTGAGAGTTGAAGTCCACCCATTTCAAACATGGCCAGGTTGAGAAACATTGATTTGAAGGGACAATTATGTTCAGTATTAACTCATCTGAGTTTGATGTCAAACAGGAGGCAGTGTTGAAATCAAAAGAGCCACTCACCTGAGGAAAGAGGAAGAAATAGTTCAGGGGTGTCAAACTGCCGACCTGTGGGCCAGATGCATCATAGCCAAACTGCGCTCGCCCCATTGCCAGCAATGGCAAAAAAGTCGCAATACGTTGCGGCACGTCACGTGACGTTGCAAGTTTGACACCCCCGAAGTAGTTTGATCACTAACACCAGCCTCACCCCTCCTGTGCTGCTTGATCCACCCCACCTGGAGAGGGATCCATTTACACCAGGGGTCTCCAAACGTGACCACATTAAAATTTGTGGACTTCAGCTCCCAGAATTCCCCAGCCAGCATGGCTGGCTGGGGAATTCTGGGAGTTGAAGTCCACAAGTCTTAACGTGGCCAGGTTTGAGGACTCCTGATTTATACCATGCAACTGTTAGAGTACAGCAAACCCCAAAGGACTGCTGGCAAATATGCCACCACAGTTGCCTATTAATGTCGACCTGTTGCAATGGTGACTGTGTGACATCACAGAAAGCCTGTGCCTCATGTGTCAACCAGCAAAGAGGAAGATTACACTGCCGAACTCTGTCGGACCCAGTCCCTTGCACTGGCCCTCCAGTAGCACTGAGCACTTCACTGTAAAGCTTGCCAAGCTCCACGCCAGTTTTGAATAACTATTCTTTGTCTGCCGTTGTGCCCTCTCCCGAGACCACTAATCATGCAGCCCTGGACGATGGTAGAGACATTCATCAAGAGCATTATGTAAGTGAAGCTGTGGACAATGATGTGTCAGACTACAGGGAATACAGAGAGGTTGGCCCCATTACCAGTGTGTGCAGTAGGACTGATCTTCTCGAAGTTGAAATCATCAAGAAGCCCTCCCATTACAAGCTAAGAGCAGATGCAATCTATGGTTATGATCACAGCCATCAGATTCCCACGCCTCTTATTTCTTCTGATGCTAATATTGACTTAACAACTGGGCAGACAGAAGAGACACTGAGACCTTATCTTTTATGTGCTGAACAAGAGGGCCTGGTGACTAAAACATACAATGACACTGAGGTTGTTACGGGTCTTCTTGAAGAGAGAAAGCGGGATTTAGAATGATCCGTCCAAATGGGTCAGCCATGACGAAGGAGGAATAAAACTCTGAGAGAAATGAACTTCGTGGAGAACAAGCAGAACGTATCAGGGGAAAGGTTCCTCAACTGCATCAGGAGCTGTCTATGGAAGAGGAGGAGCTGTTTCAGTTTTCTACCGGTACCAGGACTGCTGAAGAGAGTGAGTCAGAATCCATCTGTTCAACTCTATTGAAGAGAAATGAATCCTTTTCATCTGTCCAGAATTATTTCCATTTTGATTCTCTTCAAAAGAAATTCTTGAAGAGGAAAACATTGTCCTTAGATGGGAGGACTGCCAGCTGACGACAGACAGTTACTTACGGAGAGAAAGAGCAACAACTTGTGCATGACTCTGAGATCGTACAGAGCTCAAAGAATCCCAGCGACCAATTAGGGCGCATAGGATTGGCCTCCTACGAGTCCCGTCCATTAGGCAGTGTCATCTGGCGGGGCCTAGGGCAAGGGCCTTCTCCGTTGCTGCCCCAGCCCTCTGGAACCAGCTTCCCTCAGAGGTTCGTACTGCTTCCTCCCTCCTAGCTTTCCGTAAATTGCTGAAGACACATCTATGCCGACAGGCTTGGGGCATATGAGCTGTGCTCTGCCCCTGGGCCCTAGGAAGGTCCCTCCATTAGTGATTGTGAGTTGATTGTGTCTGTATGAATGTAACTAATTTTTAAATTTGTATTGTATTTTTATTGTATTTTATTGTATTTGTTGTAAGCCGCCCTGGGTCCTAGGAGAAGGGCGGCATATAAATTTGACTATAAATAAAATAAATAAATAAAAATAAAGATGCAAATATTCAGATTGTCAGTGTTTCTGAAAGTTAAGAAGACTGAAGAAGCCTCCCAACAACAGGATGCAATCACCCATCTTCTCTCTCAGGTAGTGGCTCTATAGAGAAAGGCAAAAACTTGTGCAGTAGAAAATAAAGAACTTATTTGTCCAACATATGGGAGCTAAAGATGCCCCAAAGCAACTCATAGCTGAATTAGGAGCTGGAAGAAATATGCAGTGTATGAAAATGCTTAATGAGGCACAAGAACTGTAGTACCTTAAAGAACAAGATAATGCCAAATGGCTGTATCACACCATTATCTTCATTAAGCTGTTTACCAATGAGTTCCTTAGCTGCAGAAATCAAAGGATCAGTGCAGAAAAAGCTGCATCTAGATGAGAGATCCCCAACCTTTTGGGCACCAGGGACCGGTTCCGTGGAGAGAGGTTTTTCTGCGAACTGGAGGGGACGTGGTTTTGTGTGCTGCCTGCATCCCGCAGATGGGGCTTTGTTTGTGCAGTCCGATTGCTGGCATGCCACAGCCCGGTACTGGCCCACGGACCGGGGGTTGGGGACCCCTAATCTAGATGATACTGATTGCTCTGACTTAAACCATCACAAGAGTTTTTGACACTATACAAAACATCCATCGGGTGATAAAAGAGAGATCCCTAACTCCATCTCAAATGGGCATTCCGGGATCTAGCCAGCCTTGCACAATGAATGCAGTCATTTCCGTCTGTGTCAGCACACCACAATCCAGTTTCTACAGGGGAGATATTTCAACATGAAAGGCAACAATGCTAGCAATATAATTCTAGAAACTGAATCCAGTGACTCTAGAAATGAAGAGAACAAGAAAAGAGAAACACCAGGTTTTAGTGACCTGGAAACAATTCCTCAAAGGTTTCCTTCAGAGGGAGAATTACTTGTCAGAAAGGAGGGTTGTTGGTTGTTGTTGTTTTGTTTTGTTTTGTTTAAAGAATAGGAAAGAAAGTTGAGAGAATTCGGCGATAATACAGCTCCCCATCCTTTATCTGTTTGCCTTAGTGACTTGGTCTCTTCTCCATCAGCAAGGAGGAGGAAATAATGTTTCTCGACCTTGGCAACTCTAAGATATGTGGGCTTCAATTCCCAGAAATGTTCCATAGCTGGCTGCAGAATTCTGGGAGCTGAAGTCCATACAGTTTAGAGTTGCCAAGGTTGAGAAATGCTGCTTTAGAGATAGCCATCCTCATTGTTCGTTTGAACTCTTCTGATAGCAGGAACTACTCCAAGATACATATATTTCTAAGTATTTTAGCAGACTATTCAGTTTTCATGAATTTAGTTTGAATTCCTAAGATATTATTAACTCATCAGTATTGAAAATTAGTATGTTGTAGTATGTTATTGCTGGGCATCCATATTACCAAGCTACTTTCTGTTCTTTAGTTTAAATGTCCTCGGTTATTAAGGGCAATGCTTTTATACAAACTTAGCATGCAAGGAAAGCTAGCTATGATCCTCTTCTGCCATTACATTATGTTGCTTATTTGCATAATATGCCAAGGTTAATTTAGTGTTAATCATGGGTGGGAGACTTTCTCACAGGCTGCTACACAATTGATCACACAAATCACTGCTTGCAGATTCTAGCAGCAATTTGTGGCTTCTTAGAAGTTAATCCATCATGCTAATGCTGTTTCTATGTGTGTCTGTTTTATGATAGGTCTAGGAATGGAGAATATAGGTGGAATCTTTGTGGTTCTGATATGCGGTTTAATCGTAGCAATTTTTATGGCAATGCTGGAGTTCTTGTGGAGTCTCCGACACTCTGAACATTCTGAAGTAAGTTTTTGTTGTAGGTGCATGCTCTAACATTTGATTAAATGTGTTGAATCAAAAGATCATCTAGTGTCTGTATAATAAAGAAAATATTAGGTAACCTTGGTAATGTGTAAGTTAAATAACTGGTAGACCTGTTACGTAGGCTTTGACAGCCATGCATCTCTTAAGCTTCTTTATAACTCATGGAAAGTTGAGACTATTCTCTGATTTGAAACCTTGTCCTCCTTCATCCTTGTTAACAATGGTATGATTGATGATGGCACCCAGGACATATGAAGCTGTATCATAGCAAGAACAATATCTATTCAGTAAGTTCTGTTCTTGTTCTGAATTAATTTTGTGTGTGTGTGTGTCCTGGATGATACGATCACATCACCAAATGTGAAGCCAATGCTACTAAGCTGAACAGCTATTTCTCGGACAATCTGAAACTAAGTTTAATCAGACTCAGGACTAAATCATAGGGAAAGAGTATGAAGAAAAGTAATCTTGAAAGAATGTTATTTTATTTTTTTCATTTCACAGTCTTCTTTTTTCACCAACATGATAGTTGGAAATTAGGAGTTCTACAGTAAGAACAAATAGGCCAGTATGTTCAGAGGCCTACTGAACACTCAGAATAACATGAAGAAAAATGAAGAGCAGAGTTCCTAAATATATTGAAAGTTGGGAAAATGGAATATTATTCACAAAGGAATGTATAGTTTTTCATACTATAGTATAAAACAATATACTTTATATTAAACTATAATTATAACAATTTTTAGTTTTAATTTATTATGACTATTTATCATAATTTATTTATTTTCAAATGGCTTAGTGTCAATTTTTTTCCTGTTGCACCATTAGGTAAAAATGCTCTCGAGTCAGGCTTAACTACTAGTAACTGCATCCATACAGTTTTCTGGTAGCGTTATGGACATGACTTACAATGCCTTGTTGGCAGTTGTTTTTGTTTTAGGAGTTCCCAATCTAACCAAAAACACCACAGTTCTTAGGTCGTTCCCCACTGACATTGAACCAGTTTTTTAAAAAAACACTAATATTCTAATATTTTGGTTTTTGGTTGTTGTTTTTTACCCCATCTTAGATATCAGCCTGCCAGGAGATGGTGTCAGAATTGCGTAGCATCATTCTCTGCAAGGACAGCTTTCACCCCCGTCAAAGGAGAGGGGCTATTCTTCGGACTCGCCCCATTATACAAGAAGACCGAAGAGCCCGCCCGACTACCACTACCACCCTCAGCAATGGCAAACTCTGTGGTGGTGGGGACCCTGACCAGCTGGCACAGAGACTTGCCCAAGAAGCTGCCCTGGTTGCTCGAGGTTGCACACA
Organism: Bothrops alternatus; assembly: GCA_034064705.1. Taxonomy (NCBI): domain Eukaryota; kingdom Metazoa; phylum Chordata; class Lepidosauria; order Squamata; family Viperidae; genus Bothrops; species Bothrops alternatus. Next base: position 261,755 of record JARGCV010000413.1, on the reverse strand, counting down.
CATCCGGGTGTGTCCCGAATGCCGGAGGTTTCAAGGTCTTCGTATCCGGCCTGGACCTGATTCTCTTGTGCAAAGTGATGAGAGTTTGGAATGGGAGAAAGTGACAAACAGTAGTGAGCCTGAATAAAGCAGGGGAGTTGTCAAAACAGAAGCTAATGTTCCATTTTACAGAACATGAGACTTGTACACAGTGTTGAACTATTTTTAAATTAATAAAGTGGCATCCCAGCTTCTTGAGAGCATATCAAAGCTTTAGGCTGGGACTGAGCCCAACGGCAGCATTGTTACTTGTCGTATCTGAGAGTCTCTAACGTTCTTCCTTCTACAAGTACTGGGTGAAAGCCCTCCCGACTAAACTGGGAGAATGCTTTCTCAGAATGTTGCTTCTATGGAATTTGAGGTATGGGATGTGAAAAAGGCAAAACATTATTGAAAGAAAGCTCATTAAACTCACACATATTACACGGGGGGGGGAGGGAGACATTGTTAAACTGAGGAGAGAGCTACTTTCTATTTGAAAGGGAGAATAATCCACTTTAGTTTTGGGACGTCAAGATTATATCAACACATCTGAGCGGAGATAATCGAAGTCCTAGCTTTGGAGCAGGTAAGTAAGAAAAGAAGGATCCTGGAAAACAGATGTCTTACCTACGAGTTCATGAAAGGGAAGTCTAGTCCAAGAATTACTAATAGGAAAAAGCATCCAGCAAACTAAACTCAGAGATTTTAAGATGACTATGTTTTTTTTTCTTCATTCTTTCTTAAAAGCTATGCTTAATAGCTTTTTTTAGAAAGCAAACCACTCCAGCACAGGGTTAAACAGGGGACGGAAGGGGATTTTTGTCCTCTCTCACTAGTAGAGTGATAGAATAACCATCCCAGACTGTGAGTTTCTGAAAGTCAAGTCTTAGTGCTATTTGTTGTTGTTTTTTAAAAAGACACATATTCACAAAATATTTTGTGAACGGTAACGAGATTGCCTGGAAAAAAAACAACCAAACCTTTGTATCATAACTTTACACCTACAGAATATCTCAGAGTTCAGTGTTACAAACTGGTTCTGAGTGAAGATCAAAAGGAATCCACCTCCGTGGATGGTTAATTGAGGATAGTTGGTCAGCAGTCAGGAAATCCTTGGCTGATGTGGGTTTTCATACATGACTTCTATTTTCTAAATGGCAATTCTATGCAAATTCTTACTGTTAAAAAAATTATAGAAGAAAAAGAATCAAGGCAACCACAATTTGAAATCAAATATTATCCTGTCTGTGATTATTGGAGGGTTTTTTTTATTGTGTTAAATAAAATATGTCCTTCCGTGATGGAGCTGTCCCCTTTATATCCCTGCTATTCAGAGGAGCAGGAATTTGAATACACAAGGTCATTAGCTGCCTCTAGCTTGAGTAATGTATGGCATTTTTGCTATTGACATTTCAGTCCTTTGTCTGCCAGCCACTTAAGCTAAGGTTATATTGTCCTTGGTCCCAATCTTAACCCCATCCAGTCTTCACTCCCTGAGTTCAAGAAACTGAAATTAATCTAGCTCTGTGTTAAACTGCTACAATACTGCTTATGTACATTATTGATGATTTCCCCTGAGAAGTGAGGAGGAAAAGAATCAGCTAAGTTCTCCTAAATAATCTATGATATATCTATCTTCAATAGATCCTATCAGTTTTCAACTCTAGAAATAGGATCACAAGAATTATAGCTGCTGAAATAATTTATTCTGGCATATAAGTGTGAAATACAAAAAAATGTGCCTCCTGTTCTTGTATTTTAATAAGGGAAATATCAAACCCTTGACACGCTGGTGAGTAATGTGGGAATGAATAGTAAGAAACTTTTAGGATGAGAATAGAGACAGGTTTTTGTGATTGTGCAACCGTACGGTATCTACAGAGGGGGAATTCTGTTTTAACCCCAGAGAGTAATCAGCAAAATCATAATGAAAATAAGAGATCATGATTAGTTTAATAGTGGATTTTTGTTATTCTGCTTGGTATAACTGAATTTATTATATTTATATCCCAATTTTCAACTAAGGAGCTCAAAGCAATTAACTACTATTCTTCTTTCCTTTATGTCAGCTTGAAAACTCCACTAAAGTAGCTAGTGGAGAAAGAAAGGATACTAGTGAGCTCCTTAGCTGTATTTTGACCCTAGTACTAGTCCAATAATTGCCATTTTAGTATTTAATTTGCTAAACTTGCTTATATAACCATGTTAGAAACATTTGCTATAGTCACTACATGATTGGTAAAAATATGATAGAATTTTAAATAACGTCTTTCCAAATAAGAAATGAGCTAATCTTTTTTTACTAATGTAAGAAAAGCACTGTTGGATTAGATCCAATATCTACATCATTCAGGGTCCTGTTTTGCATAATGCCCAATAAGTAGCTCTGAGAAGTCCATACACAGAAAAATGAAACCTACAATCTTCTATCATTGTTATTCCCCACACAAATTCCATTGGTTGTTCTAGTCCAGGAATGGAGAGCAGTCCTGACAATGCTGTTGGGCTTCCACCATTAATTATCCACTGGGAATGCTGGTTAGAGATACTATTCAAATTCACTTCTCTATGTTTGTGGCAATTGTCAATTCTTAATCACACCTTACAAATCAACTTACACTAGACATCTTGGGTAGGCAATGAAAGCAAATGGGCGTATTTGGGTAAAAGGCAAAGAGGAATGACATATGGACACTAAACCAGAAATTCTCTCTTGGACGTTTCTCAAGTACCAGCAACACTCACTGTTTAGTTCTGCAAACAAGGACTGCTGTCCTATCCATTTTCCAGACAGACCAACACGCACGCCCAGACAGAAGGGAATAGTCATCAAAGGAGCATGGGTCTTTTAACCTTTATTTAGATTTCCCAAAGGGAGGAAAAAGAATCTCATGAATAATTGAATCTGTTTAAACTGCATCATTGGCACTGAAGTTTGCATACCCTAAGGTGTTTTTTTTTCTAAACGTAGTAACCTTTTTACAACAGAGTCTGAACATAGATTTTATTGACAACTTCGCTGTGACTGTTGTTCCTCTTCTATTCCCATTTGATGCTCTTGAGGCTTAAGCTGTAGCCATTCCATTTTGCAAGGAAGTATGGGGTAGAACTAAGATAATAAGCAGTAATCCTATCATTATCTAAATGTACATTTAGGCCTGGTACAAGCTATTATTTCTGTAATACCAGCAGGTTTGAAGATAAGCTATCCATAGAGTTTAGTTTATGAATGTGCAGCTATAGTACTGAAGCAGCCTCTACATTTTACTTAGATATTTATCTTTGTAAATTTATAAAGCCTTCCAACTCCACAATGATTCTAAATATGCAGTACTGTGGCACTTACAGAACTGAGTCGCTGGCCCTGCTCTTTCCACATATATGCACGCACTCCAACCCTCAGTTCATTTCAAAAACACTTCGGCAGCAATCTGATGCACAAGGACATATATATACAACCCAGACAGACCCATTTCCTCCAAATCTAAGCCAGGTAATAACTTATTGAGCTTCTCCCCATCAGACACAGCAGCAGAGGTAGGAAACAGCTAGCAACAATGTACCTACCGGTATGTAAATTAACCTATACACACACACACACATACAAAGGTGATTCAAACTGTTCATAATCTGGACCTATGTTTCTGAATATGTCACTGAATTTCCTTTAAATGTTCACATTTTGCATCTAATGGTTTCTGTCTATATCTCACTTTTGTATCTGTGAATCACGAATTAGAGTTTTGAGTTTGAAAATTCTGAGAAATTAGTGGACCAATTAATAAAATGTCTTCTAGCTTCTTTGGTGCTACAAGACACAGAGAGCTGTTTTATTCTGCTGCTGGGCACTCTTAGCTCAGAGTAAAAGCAGTTTTCAGTGACCCTTTTTCCTACTCACATGTAAATGAAATTCAGGCTTTTGTTAATTTTCCTGGTCTATTGATAAAATGTGGTAATTCTAGAAAGATCTCTCTTTGGATCCCAGTGGGGAGAGAAGATTAGATCAATTCAAATATAAAGGCTTTATCCTTTTTTAATTGTTTTACTGTACCTGCCACCCATTACAGGCCTTTAGCTTCATAGCCCCAAGAGGCATGTAAGTGAGGATTGTAAATTCCTCTTAGGCTAAGTCTTCCTCTGTTCCATGTTAAAATGGCCACCTTGGGCTTTTGCCAAGTCTGGCTCTTACACAGGCTATATGAGACTCCGCTATGATAAGTAAAATACTAGGAGCTCTTTCTCTAATGAATGTTGGATGAGTTTTGATTTCCAGACGAGTTAATTTATATTCAACCTTAAAGAGATTTGTTTTTCCCTTGAAGTCCAGTTTGAGATTTATTTGACTTCTGGATGCATTAATATATTGATGAGAACGATGGGTTATCTCTGATCTTGGTGGATGCAATTACTGAGATTTCAAGTTCAGTTAAATCAAAACTGAATGCTTTTGCAGTTCCCAGCCCATGTGAAGAGATAACGTTTGCATTGATAACAAGGGAGTTGGGACCAATCTTTTTATTTAGGTCACTATGTCTACTAGGAATGACAACTTTATCTTCACTGGTTTCTTAGAAAGAAAACACAATGGCCTTTTCACACTGTGAAAGAACAGAGAGGGCCTTTTCATTTTTCTACTCTACCTGATTATCTTCAAGAGGAACATTTCTTTGCTTTTTATACCAATTCTTTTCTAGAGTATTGAGAGCAAACAGTTTGATGCAGATAAATACAGTGTAGCTATTTTATTGAATTGATCTTTATTGTTCCAATTCAGGTTCTTATTCATGTACTCATTTTCAGTACAGAGATAATAACAACCCCTATTTCAGGACTGTTTTAAGTAGTACCAGCTAATGTCTATGATGCACTTTTGAACCTAAAAATAAGAAAAAAGGATTAAAATATGCTTAATCTTAATCTTTCTGGTAGCTGCAAGTTCGCCAGAAGTATTCTAATTCTCTTTTTATATTACAAAATATAATTCAATCTTCAAAGTACCATGATGCATGACAATAAATCAAGCTGATCTAATAGTGTATTAAAATTAGTATAGTTTTTAATTAATATGCCTAAATTATTTTTAAAAATATTTTGCTAATATTTGTTTTTTCAAACTTGAGATTGCTTTACTTTTGAAAGAGAAAAACTGTCAGAATTTGTCTGTGATCACAGGTAACATTGATGAGTTTTGCACTTCAACTTTTCTAGGCTTAGCTCTGAATGAACTAAGGTTGAATGTAATTTATTTCACAGCCAAATGGGAATGCAAATGAATGCAGAAAGGCCTCTCTGATTTCTAGTGGAAAGCTACAATGACTGATTTGTCTGATCAAAAAACATAGTTGTTCCAGATTCTATACCCATACTGCATTTATGAGTGATCTTAAAAAAGAAATTCCTGTTCTCATTTGCAGGAATAAACTGGGATACTAACACTTATGCAAAGCCTTCAACTTGATATCTTGCCTATTTATTTGCTCTGACAGGTTTAATTTTTAAGCTGTCTGAACCAGTAAGGCATTGTAAACTCTAGGATTTGAAACTGATAAGTGTTCTGTAGTTTAAAAGAACTCATTAAAGCAACACTGACTAGATATCAGATCCATCAACAATCTCATCCAGAAATATTGGTAAAATTGTGTGCTCCCCAACTCTCATCCTCCCATATGCTTGCTCATGTGATATTTTTATTTTTTCTGTATTTTATTCTCTGCTCCAACAGATAATTTGGTTTACCATTCAAAAATCAGAACCATCCAGTATTCATTATAAATATGGTTGATGCATTTTTGGTTGCAGGAAAAGGCTAAAGAAGCCCAAATCTTTACTGGGATGCTTAGTCAACATTTACTCTTTTCAAAGAAAAAATGGAAGTGGGACTTTATTCCTATGCCTTTTAGAAATTGAAAAACCAGGAAGGAAATTTGGCTTATCCATCTTTTGATCCCATAATTTTTAAGTCTGGATCAATTATTTGAAGAAAAGTGAAGAAAGCCCAAGACCAGTTGTAAGACAGATATAAATAATTTGAAGACCTTTGTGAATTTGAATATATACTGAATATCTTAGCTATTCTTGCTTTGAAACTAGCAGAGCTCCATCTATGTACTAATAAAACTCTCATGTCTGGTATTGGATGAAATGCTGCATAGTAGGGCAAAACATTTTCAACAAAGTTACTTCAAATGCATTGTAAGAATGCTGTAAGACAGCGGTTCTCAACCTGTGGGTCGCGACCCCATTTGGGGTCGAACGACCATTTCACGGGGGTCGCCAAGCACCGCAGTCCGCCATTTTTTTTGTCGGCCATTTTTTCCCCTATCGCGATGCGGGCCGTCGCGCCGTGCATGCGCGATGCGCCCTGTTGCGCCGTGCATGCGCGGTGCAGGCCCGCCATTTTTTTTGCGCGATGCGGGCCGGGGTCGAGCCCGGGAAAAGGTTGAGAACCGCTGCTGTAAGACAAGTTAACACATTCAGAATAGGACTCAAGGGAATGAAATCTGGGGATTGTTTGCTTCTTCAGCACTACCGGGCTGTTGCTGTTCAGTGCCACTGTTGTGTTGTTGTGTGATCCTGACAGTTTTCCACAAGTCAAGGGGGAATCCAGGAGGAGTTGAAATGGTTGCCAACACTCCTATGCTCCTTCCCATTAACAAAATCTTTGTTTGTGGGAAGCTTACAAGGAGAAAGTCAATGGAGAAATGGCCCATTCCCTTTGTGGTAGCACTAACATCGGCCATTCATATAGTCCCTTGCTCACTCCTGCAGGGACAGAAAGAGAGGGAAAGAGAGAGGGAAGGAAAGAAGATACAATGGGAGGGAGGGAGGGAAAATGGGAGGAAGGTACTGGGTGGAGAATTCTGAGTTGAAGTCCACCCAATTTAGTTTCTAATATTGAGATACACCGGTTTAAGACACCTCAAATGTAGTGAAAGTGTTAATTCATCTCATTCCAGGGTTAGTTAAACAAAAGCCAATGATCGAAGTGTTGAAAGAAAAATCTTGGTCAGAGTCCAGTCCAAGCCAGGAATAAGCAAAACAGAGGCTGCTTGGAAAGAAGGTTCTGTTTATTGAAGAGCAGAACCATAACAGCATGTGACTCTGGAGCAGCCAATCAAACGGAGTTGGGAGCAGTGGGCTTTTATGCCTCCTTTGGGCTTTGTATTTGAGGTACTTCCTGTTCCTGTGTCATGTACTTTGACCGGAAGTTGAGTGTCCCCTTTTGGTATTCTAGTTCTGGTGCGGTGTTTCTCAACCTTGACAATTTTAAGGCCTGTGGACTTCAACTCCCAGAATTCCACAGCCAGCAACGCTGGCTGTGGAATTCTGGGAGTTGAAGTCCACAGGCCTTAAAATTGTCAAGGTTGAGAAACACTGTCCTAAAGGTCATGTTTCCTGTCCTTGGACTCTTTTTTTAATCCCCTCGGCTCCAGCCTTCCTGCCCCCAACTTACTCGAATGGACGATCAAATCTGCATTTCTAAAAGCTGGCCTCCTGAGTTTCTGCCTCTTAAGATGTTCCTCCCACTTATTCCTGTGGCAAAATATAATCTTCTGTCCTTTCTAGAATATCCCCCTCCAAATATTTCCTTCTGGGGGGGAGTCTGGGCTGACTTCCAACAAAAGTAACACTGCAGGATATTTAGGGACAGTCAGGAACAAACCTTTCTGACCTTAACTAGGACCCTCGAGGCCAGCCAACTTTGTAGCTTACCCCCGTCTAGTCTTACAAATCATGGTTTAAACAAGCCAGGAGACTTTAAGGAAGCGCCTCAGCGCCGCAACTGAAACGACCGTTGTTTTCCCCCTTCTCCCCTCCCCCCCCCGCTCAGGGCGTCGCGCGGAGACTTTCAAACGGAAAAAAGCGGGAAAAACCGTTGGGTCGCGCGGCTGCCGTTAGGGAGGGAGGCCCGCGGGCGCAGACCTTTCCCGGCGCCGCTGCGTCTCCCAGGCAACCGCGCGTCGCGCTCGCCTCACGTGAGCGGCCAGACCTAGGAAAGTCACGTGACGTTTGTTTTTTCTCCCTCCCCCCCCCCAATTTCTCGCGCTCTCCCTCCTCCCCTCCGGTCGGTCGCGCGCTGCCTCGCTCCTTCCTCCCCATCCCGAGCGAGCGAGCGAGCTGTTTCCGGGTCAATGCAGGACGCGGCCGCCGGACGGGGAGCGCGAAGCGGTGGGGTCCGGTGAGGAGGGGACTGGGGGAGGAGAGAAAGGAGGGCCCCCCCCGCCGAGGAAGCGACGGGAGAAGACGCCTCCCGGCCTGGTGCTGACGGAAGGGAAGGGTTAACGACGGCGGGGGGGGGGGAGCGGGGGAGAAGAGGGGGGGGAGACGAGAGAAAAACTGCGGTCCAGGTGGAGCCTCCTTGTGCGGCAGCAGTCTAGCTTGAAGTCGGAAGTGCTGGGGACGACCCCTGGAGGAGGGGAGGAAGAACCCCCCCTTGGGGGAAGGGGCCCTTGTTGGCAACAGTGGGCTGAGCGGGGGAGTCATACACCCCCATGTATAACCCATGTAAGGGGCAGTAATGAAGGAGGAGGCCTTGCGAGGCAGAGGCCTGGGGGGCGGGGGAAGACAAGCCCTGGGGGTGGGGGAGGAGAGAGAGAGAGAGAGGGGCTGGTGGCTTTGGGAAAAAGAGTGGTGGGTCCCTGATGGAAGCAGGAAGCCTGCAAAGGAGAGCAGCCAGCAGGGGCAGCCCGGCCTCTCCATCCCCAGATGTTCTTGAGAAACACCAGAGGTGGCATTGGGTCCTTCCCAGGCCGGCTTCTGTCTCTCTCCAGGCTGCTGGTGGGAAGAGGAGCATCATAATAGTAGCAGTGGGTGAAAAACAGGACTGGAACACGGGGGGGGGGGGATCAGATGGGTTCAAAGAGGCTGTGCCAGATGCCAGGGCTGCAGCTGGTGAGAGACAACAGTGGCCTCCAATGCCTGTTTTCATTTGTATTTTCACACATACCATGGCTTCCAATACTTGATTATTGGAGGGAAACAAAACCCTCATAGAGATGTTCTTTTTAAAAAATATACATATATCACAGTCTGATTGATTTAAGTACCCTGCCATTGATCTTCATTTTTGGTTTGTTAACCTCTGAAGGCTTTTATGAGACTAGGAGACAGCTTATTAAATTAATGCTGTTCCATAGGCCTTTCAGATAAAATAATATTGATATATTGGTACAGATAAAATAATATTTTCTTTGGGGACAGACTGAGGCTGTCACATGTTGACGGTGACAGAAAATTGGGCTGTTGCCTTTGGCCCATCTAGTCTGAAGCAAGGTCTTCTAGGTTTTTCAAAAACACTACCGGTATAATACACAATCAGAATAGAGCTGGAAGGGACCTTGGAGGTCTTCTAGTCCAGCCCCCTGCTCAAGCAGGAGAACCTATACCATCTCAGACAAGTGACTGTCTAGTCTCTTCTTAAAACATCAAGTGATGAAGCACCCGCAATGTCTGAAGGCAAGCTGTTCCACTGGTTAATTGTCCTTGCTGTTAGGATGTTTCTTCTTAATTCCGGTTGCTTCTCTCTTTGATTAGTTTCCATCCATTGTTTCTTGTCTTGCCTTCTGGTGCTTTGGAAAATAAATTGATCCCCTCTTCCTCTCAAATACTGGACTAATACTATCATGTCCCCCCTTAGTCCTTTTTTTCTCTAAACGGGCCATTCCCAAATCCTGCAACTGTTCTTCACATGTTTACATGCTTCTGTATTTCCTAGTATGAATCACATGGCTCTGGTTTCTTTCCATCTCCATTCAAATTGTTAATTTCCTTGAAGAAATAAATATTAAGAGCGTACCTATGATAGCATGTACTTGAATAATTTGGTGAGTTATTAGTATGTAACCTTCAGCAATGTGAGAGGAATTGCAGAAGTCTTGGGGGGTGGGGGGAAGCACAAGTCTCCTGTTGTGCCATCCAAGGACCATCTGGTCAATCATTCTGTTTCTGTATGTAGAACATGGCATCTGGTTTTCAGAAGTATACAACCTCTGTTCTCAGGAAAGGCAGTACCTTAATGCTACCAAGCTTTTAGCATTTAAATGAGTCAAGTATAATTTTTTCCATGTTGCTATTTATAAAAAGCAAACTTATTGACGAGCTCTTTGCATTGCATGAAGAATATCTTATGTTGAATTTTTCCATATGCTGTTTAGAAAAATTAGAGGTGACGGGAAATTTTTTCAATGGAAACTCTGGGAAATCCACTGCCAGAGTAAGTAGTTCATACAATCTGGTGGATCAGATTGTATAAAAGGATCTAGAAAAAACTAAGAATCCTCAGGAAGACGATATATACAGATTCGGCTAAACTTAAGAGATAATTCTGTAAAAAGACAATGTCATCTGTACCTTATGACAGTCAGGAGTCTTCAGGGCAGCTATTGATAAAAAGTTTTGAAAGAGTCCCTGAAGTTTGTATTTTATCAGGAATTGGACAAATAAATACCATTTCCTGTATAGATTCTTGTTGTAAGTAGCATCCTGATGTTTAATGTGTCCTTACATCTCAGATTGCCATAACCAAAAAATGAGCTTATTTATTTCATAGTATAGAGCAGGTTAATTTAGGAAATAAACTGTCTCAAGCAATTCATAGTAGATGCCATGTTAGGGTTTGAACTTTCTGTTAAGGTTTAAAGAACACTTGCAGAGAGGTAGTTATACTTGTCCTCTGACAGTTAGCTCTATTACTTTATTGGCAAACAGGTGCACCTGGTGAGATTGTATTATCTGTTTCTTGGTAAAAGTTTTTATTTAATCTGGAACTAAAGGCAAGTGGCAGCATCTTGCTGAATCTTCCTAATAGCAATACCATTCTTCTTGATTCCGGCTTACAAATTGAGGCTGAGATTGAAGGCCTAGCTCTGGTGGCTTGAGTGGGAAACCATCTCAAACCCAGTTTAAGATCTTCTTTAGTTTCATAATGGAAGAAAGGCAGTTTGAAAGATAAAACATCACCTGAGAGTAAATAGAGTTCTATTATAAGATTGTTATTTTATAGTAGTGCAGATATGTAGCTAATGTACCTAGATCCTTGTCCTCATCATCACAGCTTTCCTAATTCAAGCATTAATATTGTTAGAGACAAGGTATTTTCTAAATGCTGTTCACTTTCTTCACCTTGTATAATAAATATGCATGAAAATATTTTCACTGGCTTTTAGCTCTCTTGGAAAGTGTATAACTTAATAAAAAAAAGTCCAAAAGAATTTATTTCAGTAAAATGGAAGAATTGTTTTGCTATATTTGTGGCAAGTGTTGTCAAAGGGTCACATCTTAAGCATTTCTTAAGAATTAACTGGTTTTATAGCTAGCAGATGCCTCATCTGCATTTAATAACAGACATTTTTTAAAAAACTTAAGTTACATTCTGGGAACCTTTTGATTTTCTTAGTTGAAGCTTGATTTTTCCAGAGAAGGAAACTGGATTAATACAGTACTCAGAAAACCTTGATAATGGTATAATATCAAATTTTGGAAAAAGCCAGTGAATTTTGCCACTAATGTTTGTATTTCTGTTCCCCATCCCCAAGTCTAAGCCCTCCCTCATTTTTTCTTCCACTTTCCAGAAGGCACGATGGTTTTGACTTTTGTTGAAAACGCTCCTTTTCAGAAAAACAAAGGTTACTCTGTTTCCATATTTTAGAATTGTTTTCTGTTGATGTTTTGAAGTATGGTTACTTTGATAAATCCAGTGATCAATACAACAAGCCTTTCTAATGCTCAGAAGCTATTGTTAAAGTTCAGTCTATGGAATACTTCCATGTTAAATGCTACTTTATGGACCTTTTAGAAATTTATGTCTGGAATGGACTGAAATAAACTGTTAGACTAGAATCATTTTTTGAAAAGGTTTGATTTTAAAAGCATTTTGTTTCAAGCTTATATACTGCAAGCCTCCATACTATACAGCCTGGGGGCTACATGTGACCCGCCAAGCAGCCTTTAAAAAATAAGTACTATAATAAAATTAGAGCTGTTACTGCAGCCTACTCTAGTGCTTCCTCTGCCATGGAACAGCTGATTGATATGCACATAAGAATTTTCAATATTACCAATGTAGCCCTTTTTCCATTGATGAGTTGTGTAGGTGTGAGGTAGAGTATAGCAGTTTATCTTTCTTCAGAAAAGCATCCGAAGTCCAGATTTTAGATCCTACAGAATTATTTCATGAACTTTAATGTGGTTATCAACATCCTTGGGCTATTCAAATTGTGGATTCAGTTTTAAAACTAGGAAAGGATTTGCCCTTGAAGTTTATATTCTAGTTTAGAGGAGTCTCAGTTAGATCGGCATTCTTTTATGTTGGCTTTCCCATCCAACTAATATTTTTCAATGTTCTTATTTTAATGTTCTTATTTTTTTGTTTTTAAGGCAGTGGTGGGTTGTATTACTATTTTGCAAACTGGCATGATTTGCCAAAGAAGTTTAATATTGAAAGATTTTTTCCTTGTTGGCTAATTAGATGGGAGCATAATGGCACTGTTGTACAGTGAAAATTCATTTATTAAACCTTGGTACAACTTACATTGCACACAATGGAGCAAATTTCCATGGACAATTTGTGTAATGGCATCACTTAAAAAATGTAATTAGTATAATGGTATCATGGAAAGGATGTAAATCACTACAGTGACTTAAGTTCTGTGAGTAACAAATCCTCTCCCTGCCATATTAATCCCTTAAAACAAATTTCCTCCATACTTTACCTCTTTCATTATCCCTCTTTTGATCAAATAATTGTAAGGACCCACCCTACTTTGCATCTTAAGACAGAAGAACTCTTGGAATATTTCTTCCAACAGGCATCCTTTATTAAGAGAAAATGGTTGCAGGCGGTCTAGACAGGACCTGGGGCCCAAGGCCTACGGTTCAAGGTTTTAAGGGGTCCCCAGCAGCCCCACCCCACCATCTTTCCAGCGACAATCCCAGGCGTTACATTTCCACCCCCTTTTTCCTCACTGCCGGTGGAAAGGAGACTTCAGAGAGGAGTAGATGAAAGCTGATGGCCCCATTGTTATGAATTAGTCCTTTTGGTGGTATCCACATTCAATCCCCTTTGAAGTTGTACCGAAGGAAGTGAGGGCCATAAAACCCCTTTGTTCACCCCCTTTGTTCACCCCCCTTCCCCTTCATCGTATGACAGAATCCAGAGAGGGCAGAAATGGGGTTTTCCATAGTCGATAACTAGAGATGAAATATAATTGGATTCTGACATCCTGCCCCCTTAAAAATAAGATAGATCCACCTGAAAGAAAACAAAACAGGTATACAAGTTAGTCAGGCTTGTTAGGATACTCTGTGTGAAACTTCTTTAATAGCTTCGGGGCTCTGACATGACGTTTATGGACCCACTCGTTTTGTGAGGCAGGGAGGTGTTTCCATGCAACTAGGTATTGAGTCACTCCATGATATCTCCTAGAGTCTAGGATTTCCTTTATTTCAAAGTGTTGTTCGCCCTCCACCATGATTGGAGGTGGTGGGGGGGGATTTTTGGCCGTAACGATGACTGATGCTCTCTTTTCAGCAAGCTGCAATGAAAAATTGGGTGTATTTGCCTGAGATTTTTGGGTAATTCTAATTCTACTGTTACTGGATTTATGATTCTTTTAATTGGAAAAGGCCCTATATATTTTGGTCCAAGTTTTTTACAGGGCTGTAGGGTATTTTAGGTATTTTGTAGATAAGTACACCATTTCTCCTACAATGAATGGTGTAGGCTCAACCCTTTTTTTATCGGCTTGTGCTTTGTATGCCTGCCTAGCTTCATCTAGGGCTTTTCTAACTATTGGCCAGGTGTTTTGTAATTGTTCCATCCATTCTTTCAGTGATGGGATCGCTGGTTCATTTGGGGTTAATTCTGGCATGGGGTTGAAACTTTGACCGGTGGCTATTTGAAAAGGAGTGTAACCTGTGCTGGAGTGGACTGCATTATTGTAGGCAACTTCTGCGAAAGGGAGTAAGTCTGTCCAATCGGACTGTTGGAAATTAAAAAAGCATCTTAAATATTGCTCAAGTACTGACTGACACCGTTCTGTTTGTCCATCCCCTTGTGGATGATGGCTAGATGTCAGTCCCTGAGTGGTCCCTAAGAGGGATAAAAATTCCTTCCAAAATGCAGACGTAAATTGCACTCCCCTATCAGAGATGATGCGTTGGGGTGCCCCATGCAATCTGTAAATGTGCTGGACGAAACGTTTTGCTAAGGCTTTGGGAATCTTTTGGCAAGCGATAAAGTGCACCTGTTTGGAAAACAAGTCCGTGACCGTCCAGACAACAGTATTCCCATTGCTTTCTGGTAATTCCACTATAAAATCCATGGCTATTTCCTCCAGGGAGCGGAGGGATTTGCCAGTGTTTGTAACAGTCCGGGAGATTTCCCTTGCAACCTCTTTGCAGTTGCACACTTTGGGCAGCTGGCCACGTAACTTTCTATGTCCTTTTTTATGGATGGCCACCAAAATTGCCATTTAATTAAGTATAATGTTTTTACAAATCCAAAATGCCCTGCTGATTTTGTGTCGTGGCAAAGCTGCATGAATGTGACTCTTTGGGTTGTTGGTATATATAACTTTTCCCCCACCCAAGGCAGCCTGTCTCTCATTGTGCACACATTTTTGTTTTTCTGGAATCATTCATCTGTTTCCAAACTTTTTCGGAATTCAATTCCGGTTTGGCTGCCCAGCTGTGGTTTTAATTTAGCTTGGGCTCTGGTGGTTACTGGCGCTGCCAGTTGTGATTCTACCATCATCGGTTTAGAGTCGGTGGCTCCCGTGCTGTTATATTGGGGCATGCGAGATAGTGCATCTCCCAAGAAGTTCTTTCCCCCCGGCAAATGCTTGAGCGTAAATTGGAACTGGTGAAAATGCTGGGACCAGCGGGCTTGCTTGGGGTTGAGCTTCCTGGGTGTTTTTAGGGCTTCCAAATTTTTGTGGTCAGTCCACACCTGGAAGGGGATTTTGTTGCCTTCAAGGAACTGGCGCCACGTGAGTAATGACCAACGTATCCCATATGCCTCTTTCTCCCATACGGGCCAGCACTGTTCCGTTTCCTTGAGTTTCTTGGATGTATATGCACAGGGTTGCAATACCCCTTCATCATTTTCTTGTAATAGTACAGCCCCCACTGCCACATGACTTGCATCCGCCTGTATTACGAAGGGCTCATCCATGTCTGGGTGCCTCAGTACTGGTTCGGCAGAGAAAAGTCTCTTTAATCTCTCAAATGCTGCTTGGCACTCCATTGTCCATGTTAGTTGCTGGCTAGGTTTTACTGAGGATGCTCCCATCGTTTTTAGTAAGTTTGTGAGGGGCAGGGCTATCTGGGCAAATGAGGGGATGAATTGGCGGTAAAAGTTTGCGAAGCCCAGGAAACTTTGCACTTGCTTCCTTGTGTGGGGTGGTGCCTATTCTAATACTGCTCTGACCTTCTCTGGGTCCATTTCAATGCCCTGTGGGGATATGCGATAACCTAGGTAGTCTATCCTTTCCTGGTGGAATTGGCATTTCGAGAGTTTGGCATATAGGTGGGCGGCTCGCAGTTTCTTTAAAACCACTCTGACTAGGTTGACATGTTCCTCTTTTGATTCGGTGAAGATAAGAATGTTGTCTAAGTAAACCAGGACTCCCTTAAATAGGTGCTCCCTTAGAACGTCATTGATTAATTGCATAAATACTGTGGGGCCCCCTTGTAATCCAAATGGCAAGACTTTGAAATGGTAGCACCCCATGGGGCAGTTAAATGCGGTCTTCCATTCATCCCCTTCCTTAATTCTCACACGATAGTAAGCTTCCCTTAGGTCTAGTTTAGAAAAAAATTTCCTTTCGAGAGGTGTGACAGCATGTCCTTCATGAGGGACAGGGGGTATAAGTTGCTTTCACTGATTATATTCGTGGCCCTATAATCCACGCATAAGCGTAAAGAGCCGTCCTTCTCTCTAAAGAGGACCGGGGCAGCCACTTTAGGCTTGGCTGGCTCAATGAACCCTCTTTCTAAGTTTTTCTTTATGAATCTTTCCATTTCCTCCTTCTCCTTTGGGCTCATGGAGTATAATCTGGGCTTCGGGAGTTTTGCCCCAGGCTTCAATTCAATGGCATAGTTGGTTGGGGAGGGGGAGCTTATCTGCCCTCTCCTCACTGAAAACCTCAGTAAGGTCTCTGTATTCCTCTGGTATTTCTGGTAGTCCCTTTTCCTCTCCCATGGATGCTTTTTCTGTTCTTGATTCTGGTAGCCCCCTTGGGATTTTAAGTCCATAGGGTCCCCCTTCGGGAATTTGATTTCTGCCGTCCTCCAATTCACCCAGAGGTTCCATTTATTTAACCATTCCATCCCTAGGATCATTGGGCATTCCATGCCTGGGGTCACCACAAACATTATGTCTTCTTCATGTTTGCCCAGGGAGAGGTGTATTGGTAAAGTGGCTAGGGTAGATGGTACTCCCCCTGCTATGGATCCATCTAACTGGCCAAATGAGATTGATTGTTCCAGTCTCCTTGACAGAATGCCCAGATTCCCCACTAGCGTCGGGCTAATGAGGCAGCGGGTGCAGCCAGAGTCTATTAAGGCTTTCACCTTCACGGCTTCGGGCATGGGGGGAATTAATATAGTCACTGTCTTGAGGATGGGTGCGATGGGTCCACTTACCAGGGGTTTGCCCTCCGAGCTGTCCTCTGAGGCTTCCACCGGCCCTGCGGTGTAGGCTGGAGTTCTTTCCCCCTGATGGCTAGAGGTGGGGGATTCCACAGCCTCCATCATTCTCATGGCAGGTTCTTTTGGCTTAGCTGGAGACTTTCCGGATTTGCTGGCCGGTGATCTGTCTGGGTTGTGCTGGGGGGCTTTTGAGCGACATTGTACAGCCCGATGCCCCTCCCACACTTGAAACACCCCATTTGCTTCTTGGCCATAGCCGACGGTTTCACTGGGTCGCGTGTCAACTCAAGCGGTGAGCGGCTCCATTGTTTTCCTCGGCGGTGCCTCTTCAATATGTCGATCTCTGCCTCCTCTGTCAAGATGTACCATTCCTCAAGTTGGTGTGGGTCCCCTCGGTGCAGGCAAGCGTCATATAGGTCATAATTTAGTCCATCTTTGAAATGGCTAAAGAGGATGTCTTCCGGCCAGTTCAGTTTGCTGGCAATGGTTCGGAATTCCTGCGTATATTCGGTTACCGGGCGTTTGCCTTGCCTCATCATTTTTATCCTTTTGCGGGCTTTGCGATCAGCCAGGGGGTCCTCAAATCGCCTTCTCAGAGAGGACATGAAACGGTTGAAGTCGTTGAGCTCTGGGGCATTGGAGTCATGCAAGTTCACCACCCAATCTGCGGCTGGCCTGTCCAGGGTAGATTGCACGATCCAGATACGGGCTTTGTCGCTGGCGATGTCCCGCCCGTATTCCTCCATGTAGCTGAAGACTTGGGTTAGGAAAAATTCCAAGCGTGTTGGCTCCCCAGCGGCGGGAGTCTTTGAATGGACAGGTGCCTTTGTTGTCATTGGTAATGTCTTCCATCCAGATTGCCATCTGTGGGTCAGCGGGGAGTGGGGACTGCTGGATCAGCAGATGTCCCTGGGGCTGCAGGTTCCACTTCCCCCTCGGTGTCTCTTCCTTTGCGGCTCCTGGAGCTGGGGCGGCCATAGGGCTCAGAATTCTCCTCTCCTAGGGAGCTGAGAGTTCTCTTCATCAGGTCGATAGCTTTCTCTAGGATCCAGCCCAAGTACGGTGCCCAGCTCCATTCCTCTTCACTTGCGTGCAGGGATTTCTCCATCTCCTGCTTCCATTCTGGTTGGTTGCCCCCCCCGTCTCAGGGTTACCTTTCTTGATTTCTTTTCCCACTTGCCTTTCTTTCTAACGCCCATTGACCACCGAGGTTTGTGGTCCCGTGTCTCCACCACCTCTTCTCCTGAGGAATCTGACCTCTCAGATCCCGACATCTGGCAGGTTTTCAGTTGGGGCAGCGGCTCCCTTTCCGGGGAGTTTCCTCCCTTCCTTGTTCCGCCGTCTGACATGGTAATTTTTGCAAAGTCCCCCGGCACAGTTCTCACTTCCAGGTGGACTAATTCTGCAGGTCCTGTCTAATGTAAGGACCCACCCCACTTTGCATCTTAAGAAGACAGAACTCTTGGAATATTTCTTCCAACAGGCATCTTTATTAAGAGAAAATGGTTGCAGGCATTCTAGACAGGACTTGAGGGCCAAGCCCTACGGTTCAAGGTTTTAAGCGGTCCCCAGCAGCCCCACCCCACCCCACCATCTTTCCAGTAACAATCCCAGGCGTTACATTTCCACCCCCTTTTTCCTCACGGCCAGCGGAAGGGAGACTTCAGAGGGGAGTAGATGAAAGCTGACGGCCCCATTGTTATGGTTAGTCCTTTTGGTGGTATCCACATTCAATCCCTTTGAAGTTGTACTGAAAGAAGTGAGGGCCATAAAACCCCTTTGTTCACCCCCCCCTTCTCCTTCATCGTATGACAGAATCCAGAGAGGGCAGAAATGGGGTTTTCCATAGTCGATAACTAGAGATGAAATATAATTGGATTCTGACAATAATTTTCAGTATCATGCTGCCATTCAATCAGCAAAGTAGCAATGCATCATCACCACTTAGTTGTTTTTACAGTGCATATACATCACCAAGCTGAACAAGTCCACACATAAAAAAAGATTAAAAATACAGAAATCAATCCCTTCAAGCCCCAACTCTGCAGTAACAATAAACAAAAATAAAATGTTAACCCATCAATAATGTCAATAAAATCCATTCATATTATGTACCAAATGTCCAATTAAAGAATATGGCCTCAAGTGCATTGCAAAGTACTCAGAACACAGGATATAGCTCTGGAGGACATACCATTCCAAAAAAGGAGGCCACTGCTGTGATAGATGATCTTGGTGTCCACATAACCTCTGCTGTAAAGTAGGAAGAGAACCCTAAGCCTCCAAATGTTGCCTGTGTAGACTGGGCAGATTCTGCCTGGAGGATTAAGCTGCTAGCTATTGACAGCTTTACCTGGAATAAATTTTCTAGTTCCTATTCACAAAACATTGAGATTGTAGGAGAAGAGCACTCGTTCCGACTCACAGATTTTATTCAAAGGCATTAGCTTTCGTGAGTTGCAGCTTACAAAAACTTATGCTTTTAATAAAATGTGTTACTTGGAAAAGGTGCTGTCAGATTCCTGGGGGAAAAATGTGTGAGGTTAGACAGCATTGTTTGTTGAATTCACTGATGCTGTTTTAAGTTCTCTCTTTTCTTCCATCCTCTTACCCCTTCCTGTGCAGGGAATTACATGGATGTGTGATCTTTTCCCCACCTCTGGAAAAATAAAATGAAGGGCTAAGAAGACCCCCTGAAACTCACACATGTAACTCCCGAGAAAGCTGATGCTGAGACTAAACAATAACCATTTTGTGTAAGTGGGGAACATTCTGCACTATTTATTTTTGCAGGTTCAAGTAATCCACCAGTCGAAGCTTCTTACATAAGATACCCTCCTAAGATTTAAAGAATTTGGACACTTTTTTCCTTCAATCACCTTGTGAATGTCCAGCAGGGTTTATTTCATGTTTCCATCACTTCATCTGCTTTAATTCCAAGAACAGAGGGAAATAACTTGGTTGCTGCTATAGTTGAGCAGTTGGGTAATCTACTGTACATCACTCACACATTTACCTTCCACCCACCTTTGGTGTTGATTAATTCTTTGATATCTTAATTTGTGTGTTATTTCTATTCCCATCTGTAAAATATTGACATATACAAACAAATTGGAACAACACAGACATATCTTGGAGATTGAATGTTTTATGCCCAGCATCTGTTCACACTAGAAAAATGAAAAAGAAAATGGTATGTATATATGAGTTTATAGGCCCTACAAATCAGAAAACACTCTACACCAAGTTTTTTTATTGGTCTAGTTAGTATATTCTGTACTGATTGAGTATGGAATATATTCTACACCAGAGATTTTGTGACTGAATTCAGAAATTCACAAAGCGTTCACCCTCCATTCCTCTTTTTTCCATAAGAGGAAAAAAGTGGTTTGAATGGTTTAAAAGAGCTAAATTGCACAGGCTTCATTTTGCCCATTTGGATCCCACTTACCTGTCCTGACCTTCCTGAGAGGCCACAATAGGATGCTTTAAAGCCTCATATAAGCTCCTCAATGGTATTGTAGACATTTCAAATGTCTTCTTTCAAGCTTGAATATCTAGAACTGGGGTGTTCAACCTTGGCAACTTTAATTTCCGTAATTTCCTACCCAGCATGGCTGGCTGGGGAATTCTGGGAGTTGAAGTCCAGAGGTCTTAAAAGTTGCCAAGGTTGGACATACCTGATCTAAGCCTTCAACCCAACAAGAGCCACTCTGAACAGTTCCTTCACATTTGATTTTTGAGTAAACTTGCTTTTTTTATAACACCCTTACTGTACGAGGCTTTTTTAAATTATTTTTTATTTTTTAAACCAACAAAACAAAACATAACACACATACATACACAGTATATACTCCTCCTTTTTTTTAAACAGCAATTTCGTAACGGTAATCTATTATTTACATTTCCCCCCCTTATTCTTCTTTAGATATATTTGTACTTCATACCAAGAATAATACATACCGGTATTATTATTACTATACATCATTATACATACATTTTACACTTTTAACCTTTCCACATTTATTCTCCTCTATTATTTCTAGTCTCCAACCAGTCATACCACTTGTTCCATATTAGATAGTACTCTGTGTCTTCCTTTTCTTTTATCTCTTTTGTTAATTTGTCCATCTCAGCACAGTCCAGGATTTTTCTTACCACTTCTTCCTCTGATGGTATATTCTCATTTTTCCAGAACTGTGCGTATGCTATTCTTGCTGCCGTTATTATATGTAGAATTAAGTACCGTATTTCTTTACTATATTTTCTGTTTAAAATACCCAGCAAAAAGATCTCTGGTTTCCAGTCTACAGGTTGGTCTACTATTTCTTCGTTCCATCTTATTTTAGTCCAGTATTTTTTCGCAACTGGGCATGTCCACCATAAATGATAATATGTTCCATGTACTTTTTTACATTTCCAACATGTTGGCGAATTGTTCTGGAACATCTTGGCAAGCTTTACTGGTGGAAGGTGCCATCTGTAAAACATTTTCAACTGGTTTTCCTTGAATGCCGCTGACATAGTCAATTTTATGTTTATTTCCCATATTTTTTCCCATTTCTCCAATTCTGTATTATATCCGAAATTTTTTGCCCATCTAATCATTGTGTCTTTGACAACCTCATCTTCCATTTTATATCTCAATAGTTATTTATATAAATTGCTAATTAATTTTATTTCTGTTCTATGTGTAATTTTATCCAATTCTTGTGGCTCTTTTTGTATTTCATATAATTTTTTGTCCTCTGTATATTTGGATTGAATTTGTGTAAATGTCCACCAGTCTATCTCTCTGCCAATATCTTGTTCCAATTCTTGTTTTGTTTTCAGATTTCCCTATTCGTTTACTAATTCCTTGTATCTAATTATCTTATTTATATCCAGTAGGTTTGGGTGTTTCAGAGCTTCTGTTGGGGATAACCACATTGGAATTCTTATATAATGTTTTTGTTTTATTTTTTCCCAAGTCTGTAGCAATGCATTCCTAACTGTGTGTCTTTGAAATGTTGAGTGAATTTAAAACATTCCTTCACCCAAATTAAAATGGAAGGTGCTTCGTCTAAAGATACGTTTTAAGTTTGCCAGAAGAAAGAAGGCATTTATTTCCCATCCTTTGAACTGCAGCATTTCTGGAAGGGACAATGGATCAGCCCAGTGGGAGAAGCTTCATGCAAGTTCTTTGTGAAAAATACAGCCCAGAAAACTTCCCATATCGACGTGGTCCCGGAATGGGCGTGCATGTCCCGGCTACACCTCAGGGTTCACCTATGAAAGGTACAGGTTTGGGCTGTTTTTTTTTTTTTACTTCCCCAGAGCAGGGCTTGGATTAAAACTTATTGTGTTTACTCTTTGTTTTCCCTCTTCTGTGAGAGGAATGGAAGGGAAATGGAGTTTCTTTCCGGATTGCAAAGAATTTCTGGGTGAACTGACTGTGCCTTGACTCCTTCCACCCCGACCCCGACCCCCATTCTGATTTTGAATTCCTGTCAGGTCGATTTCTATCACAGACATTCCCAAAGAGGAAATGCAGGCAGGTTATTTGGGTGGAATTGACAGTAACTGAATGTGACAGAAAAGAACAAAAATAAGTTGAGTCAGTCGGGGACAAAATGTATTGTATGTCACTCAGAGTTAACCTTCCCAGAGTCACCTTAAAAAGCCCTTTTCTGGTTATTCTTCTGATTTTTTCATTCAAGTACCTCAAAAAGATGGAAAAGCTATCTTGGCCCCAAATTAAGGTTATGTTTTTATTAAAATACTTCTATCTAGCAAAATACCACCACAGTGTATGCTGCAGCCTACTGTTTCCTTATTCAATGTGCATACCCATCGCCTTTTGCTAATTAGCAATTCCCCTAATGAAAAAGGCAAAGTTAGTTTTTCTTTATGCTAACAATCATTGCAGTTGTTCCAGAAAACTATATTTTATATGAAGAAATAAGATCTTCCTGTATGCTTGCATCTTTCATATTGTTTCCAAAATTACTATTATTTTGTTAGATTTTTTCTCAAGAGTAATTCGGTTGCGCTGATTTCTGAAACATTAATATTATTCCTGAAGAACCTACTGAAGATATCCTTAGGGTAGTAGATGATAAGAAATTGTGAAAAGGGCTCAAGGACATTGGTTGGTATTCATCAGTTGCAAATGTTGATCCCAGAGAAAGATGCATAGGAGCAATTTATCGTGTGATCACCTTTTTGATGTCATCTGCACCAAATAATCACCTTAATAAGCTCTTAGGACATTCTAATTTACAGTTTTAATGTATTTAAGAATCACTTTCAACTTTCACCCAGCAAAGAGCATCATTGACTGCATAATAATAAAACAGTATATTTTGAAAACAGCCATATCAGATATAGTTCCCCAGACAATATAAATGGAATCTCATTTTTATATGGCTTTCTTTTTTTAAAATATATTCTGGATCAGATTTTGCTTGGATGGGCAGGTGATACATTGCTCTACAAAACGAGAGACTCCTTCTAAGGGCATCCTGTCGGTTCTGCTTTTTCAGACCGTCTCAACCTGCCAAGTGTGCTGGTGTTGAACAGCTGTGGGATCACCTGTGCAGGAGATGAGATGGAGATAGCTGCCTTCTGTGCTCATGTGTCTGAACTGGATCTTTCTGACAACAAACTAGAAGACTGGCATGAGGTAAAGCAGCTTATGCAAACTTCATTCTGAGTAGTAACAAGAACAGATGTCTTTGCTGTAAGTTGAGTTGGCTGTTCGGATAGGTTCACATGTGCATCTGGAATTATTGGAGCAAATGTCCTTGCCTGGGGTAATCCAAGGACTTAATATCTGGAAGGTTTAGTACTTTCTGCTTCCAGTTCTTCTCCCAAATCTCAAGCTTTCTTTCTTGCTCTGAAGATTCTCTTCAGAGCTCCCATCGGCTTCCACAGTTTCATACTCTCAGCTACCGTCCAAGAATGGGAGGGAAGAAGATGTTCTCTGTTTTGCTGTCATTTTTCTTTCTTTGGGGCCTGTTAAGGCCTGCATTAGAATGAGGTTTGGACTGGGCCAGGGGAGATGTAGTTTCAAGCGTACCCCTCATAAAATCTTGTTGGATGGCCCAGATCAGGGGTCGGCAACCTTAAACACTCAAAGAGCCACTTGGACCCGTTTCCCAGAGAAAAGAAAACACTGGGAGCCGCAAAACTTACGCGCATGCATGCGCACGGGGGGGAGCTTGATTGAAGAGTTTAATTAAAAAGAATTAGAGGCTGCTGTGCATGAGTCCTCTCTCTCTCTCTCTCTCTCTCTCTCTCCCCCCTCTCTCCCTCTCTTTTGTCTCCCTCTCCCCCCCTCTCCAAATGGAAGAGGTTGGGAGCTGCAGGAGAAGGTTCAAAGAGCCACATGCGGCTCCAGAGCCGCAGGTTGCCAACCCATGGCAAAGATTAATTCTCTCTCAACCCAACTGACCTTATCCACAGCTTCTTGAGGAGATAAAATGAAATGAGATCCCGGTGTAACTCACCTTAAGCTATTGGAGCAGTGTTTCTCAACCTTGACAATTTTAAGGCATGTGGACTTCAACTCCCAGAATTCCACAGCCAGCATTGCTGGCTGTGGAATTCTGGGAGTTGAAGTCCACATGCCTTAAAATTGTCAAGGTTGAGAAACACTGTATTGGAGGGAAGGTGGAATGTGTATTTTAAAAATGGAAAGTTCTAGTTGTTAATAAAACTCCTTGATTCTCTTAATTTTTATAACAGGCAGTAAAATAGGTTCTAGTATCAGGAAGAATTGTACAGTAAGGCTTTTGCAGCTAAGAATTCTAATGGATCCCACTGACTCTCATTATTGTTATCCCTCTGTTAGCCCATGTGTCTTCAAAAAATGGATTCATGTTTGCACAAAATTTTGCAATAATTTTTCTAAATGTTTTCCAGCAGCTTGTATATGTGTTTTCCTCTATGTTTCCTTGCGACAAGGCTTTTACTTATAATAAGAAACCATAAAAAGTTGTTTCATTGTCTTTTGGGCATCCATATTTCGTTGCCAAATGATAAAAGAATTAAAAAGTTGTTTGCAAAGGAGGAAACCCAAACATTAATCAATTTCGGGAATCAAAATTCTTTACTAAAATGGTATTTGGTGCATACAAGATTGCAGAAAAGATGGGTAACCCTGGATAAAATAGTCCTTTGAAAAATGTTGGCCCTTGTAAGTTGTTTCTTTTCTATAGTTGCTGTTCTTTTCTTTAAAAGTCTGCCAGGTATCTGCTTTTTTCCCCCTTATCAAGTCTTTTTAAAGGTGTTATTAACTGAACCATTGAGGGGAACAAGCAATTAACCAATCAATCCAAATCATCAAATGGCTACGGTATGAATTACAGATAACTATCTTGAATGCTGTTAGAATCCTTATCATTCTTTAACTCAGCGAAGTGGACTGGAAAGATTGCTGGGAGGTTTTAATATTATCTGAGATCTGATTACAGGTTGTTTTTTTTCTTCTTCCTTTCTCTCCCAGGTCAGTAAAATTGTGTCCAATGTCCCACACTTGGAGTTTCTGAACCTGAGTTCCAATCCCCTGAATTTGTCAGTTTTAGAGAGGAGGTGTGCTGGATCTTTCTCTGGTGTTCGCAAACTTGTGCTCAACAACAGCAAAGCTTCCTGGGAAACAGTCCACACTCTACTGCAAGAATTACCAGAGTAAGCCTAAAGGAAGTAGGATTTTGAGTTAACTGACGGGATATTAAGGAAGGAGAAGGATCACAACAGTTAATCTCAAAACACAAATTCCAAAAAATAAAAGTGGGCCTTCTAATTGCTTTCCTCTAGACTAGTAGTGGACGGGCCCCTCAAAAATCTATTATCTGCTTGACTTTTTGAATCTTACTGAATGCCTACATTTTGCACTAGCTGACAGATTCAAATTCTCTCCAAAGGAAATCCAGCCTAAAACTGTAGATTCTAGAACTGAACCTAGAGTTCATTACAAAATCTGTAGTTCAGATTTCGCTGCCTATATTCTGGTTGACCCTATTTGGTCTCCTGTCTTGATTAGTTTCCATACATGTCTGGGTGTGTTGCTATTTTTAATTTCATACGAGTGGCTATATTTCTATCAATTTATTACTCTACAAATTAATGGAGGAGTTAAGGCACGCTACAAAAGCTAGTGCAAGGTTTATTAGCCCATTTGGCTACCAGAAATATCTATCCTATCTGATTGCCTGGACATGATTTTAACAAAAAGCCATGATTTCTAAATCTGTCACAATTATTATGGCAGCTTCTTGTCATTCTTTAATTGTATTTACATGTTACTGAATGGTGTTCCCAGAGGTTCAATCTCTCTTATTTAGTTGTACTCCCTTACAATGACATTAGTATGAGATGCTGATTTAAGATTATAGATTATATTCAGTGTGTGTGTGTGTACTGAAACTTTGATATATCTTAAATTCCATATACTGGCAATGCAGTAGCTCAGGCAGAGAAGTAGGTTCTGTAATATGCCGTTTTTCTATTTGCATTGCTTTTTTTTTTCATCAAGAAGTATTCAGTAGTATATCCATCACAAAGCCACTTGTGGCTTGCGCAGATCTATCTACTTCCAAAGTTTTAGACCACATTTGGACAGTGTTTTTGAACTACTACTAAGCTGCTTGGTGCATTTATCTCTAAATTTATCAAATTAACAGATAGTGCCAGTAAGGCAATTCATGTTCTGCCTTTCTGTTTTTCAGTTATCAGATCAAATAGCTTGCTAATGGACATGCTGGCTTTTGATTGAGAGAGTGCAGGACAACTTCCAGTTAAACGTTCTGTTACATATTTTATAAGGCCTGGATTGTCTGGCAGAGCCTCCGTCCAGCTTGGCAACTCTGTTTTCCTTCATGTGGGACCAAAGCTTATTTAATTCAGCCTTCTGCTCTCAGGCTAACTAACCAAATGCAGATGCCTTCAGGAATCCAGAGATGGGATTACAAAGGCAACAGCCTTTTTCCAGCAGTTTTCCCCCAGTAGGAAATGTTTGGGAATGTTTTGTCTGCTACTGCAAGCAATAGTGATATAGCCCATCTTTTAAAGCTCATCAGTGTATCTTTTCCTTAAAACCAACATAACTGGATTGCACAGAAACGTTGCTGCATATTTTAATTGGAATTTTCTCCCTACAGCTTGGAGGAACTATTCCTGTGCCTTAACGACTATAATACAGTGTCTTGTTCTCCAGCTTGTTGTAATTCTCTCAAATTGCTTCACATAACTGACAATAATCTCAAAGACTGGACTGAGATCCGGAAACTGGGAATAATGTTTCCATCACTAGATACTTTGGTTCTGGCCAATAACAATCTGTCAACCATTGAAGACTCAGAGGATTCTCTGGCAAGGCTATTCCCGAACTTGCGATCCATCAGTCTGCACAAGTCAGGTGAGTCCTTGGATGAAATATAATGGAAGGATATAAGAGGCCTGTTGGATCAGAACAAAGGCTTAGCTTATCCAGGCTTCTGTTCCCAAACTGCTCATATAAATATTCTGGAAAGCCCATCTGATGATTCCACTGGATGATAAGAACAGGGTTTTACTGATTTATTTAACTTACTACATTCGTACTGCTGGGAATACAAGAATATACCATAAATCAAAACTTCCTAGGGGTGAGATGGGAAATCTAATCTAGTATGTATATATAAGGTTTTGTTGCGTTTCTACCAAAATATATCAGTCTCTTTCAGTAATAAATCACCAGCTTCATTGGAGCAACAGACAAATGAAATGTTATTTTCAGAAAATGAAAGCAATTGAACAACTCCAAAAAATAATCAAACTTTTAAAGGCTGACATTTTAAAAAATAACATAATTCATGTAAGTATAAGATAGGCACGGAGAAATCTGTGTTCAGATACGATTCCCCGGCAACAGTAATTTTCTATTACATTTGAGAGATGTTTAATAGAGATAGGTTTGAAAATGTGTGCCTGCCTGCAGTCTGAGCCATTTGCTTTTCTGTTCCTCATCTAGTTTTGGCCTGCAAATAATTTTCACACAAACACAACTTAGACCTATAATATGTTATACCTCTTGTCTGTTTTCCTCGCCTGAGCCTTTCCTTTCTTTAAAGCAGGTCTGCATTCCTGGGAAGATATTGACAAACTCAATTCTTTCCCTAAGCTTGAGGAAGTGAGGTTGCTGGGAATCCCTCTCCTTCAGCCGTACACCACTGAGGAGCGGAGGAAGCTGGTAATAGCCAGGTCTGGAGATTTTGTTATAGATCCAGCCTTAATCCAATTTAAAAAAATTGTGATTTGAGTCTGAGAGAGGAAATTGAAAGATATTGGACTCCTGTAACTTCATAGTTTTATGAGTGAATAAAAAAAAGATAAAAGGGGGGGATCTATGTTGTGAATTAAAATTGGTCCATGTAATACAAGAAGTCCTTGACTTAAAACAGTTCGTTTAGTAACCGTTTGAAGTTACAGCAGAGTAAAAAAGTGACTTACGACCATTTTTCACAAGACAATTGCACCATCCCCGTGGTCACATGATCAAAATTCAGTTGCTTGAACCGTGGTCTGATACTAGCTGTGCCAATTTAAAAGAAAAAAACTTTGATCCCATATTCTGCAGTTCCGCATTCGTTATTATATTCGTTACCTTTGAAAAACGTTCGGAGACTTCAGGTAATGCAGAATGCAGCCACGCGAGCAGTGTTGGGCCTGCCCAGAAATGCCCACATTTCGGCATCACTCCGCGAGCTGCATTGGCTGCCAATTGGTCTCCAAACCCAATTCAGAGTGTTGGTTATGACCTATAAAGCCCTACATGGCATCGGACCAGGTTACTTACGGGACCGTCTGCTGCCGCATGAAACCCAGCGACTGATTAGGGCCCACAGAGTCGGCCTTCTCCAGGTCCCGTCAGCCAGACAGTGTCGCCTGGCGGGGCCTAGGGGAAGAGCCTTATCTGTTGCGGCCCCGGCCCTCTGGAACCAACTTCCCCCGGAGATCCGTGTCGCCCCCACCCTCTCCGCCTTTCGTAAACTGCTGAAAACACACCTCTGCCGGCAGGCCTGGGGCAGTTAACATCTTGCCCCTAGCCAGTGTATGTTTGTGTGTATGTTTGTTGAATGATTGGTTTTCTTTTAACTTAGGGGTTTTTATATATGTGTATTTTAACTGGTGATTTCTATTTATGTTGTGAGCCGCCCTGAGTTCTCCGGAATAGGGCGGCATAGAAGTCAAATCAAATAAATAAATAAAATAATATATATTTTCTTTAGTATTTAAAACGCCTGAATGCTGTCCTTTCAGTCCCTGAGAGTCAGCTATCTTTCTATTCATATTCTCAATCTGGAATGATTGAAGTGACAGACTAACCCAGGAATTACAGAAAATCAGGCACACACACAAACACACACACACACAAATACTGCAGAATGAGAAAGCAATACACAGCAAATTTCTACAACCTTTTCTTAAGTTACCAACATTTTATAAAAGGCCTTGGAAAGTCCACAAGAAGGAAGGCGTTTAGAGAATTGTCAGATATATTTATAATCAAGTCGTAATGCACAATTTTAAATCAATTCCTCTCTGTATGGAGCCCAATAAAAATGCAATTTCCCTGACAGCTATATTTTTGGGTGTCAGATTCTGCAGGAACCTACTGAAAAGACAATATTTGCTGCTGACTATTTGGGGATTCCCATCCCCCCCCTTGCTCAGCTGTTAACATTTTCTCTTCTTCTCTTTGGCAGGCTACCATCAATCACCAAGCTGAACGGAAGTGTCATAATGGACGGAGAACGAGAAGACTCTGAAAGATTTTTCATTCGCTATTATATAGACTTTCCCCAGGAAGAAGCCCCTTTCAGGTGAGGGATTACCCAGAATTTTGTGGAATGAATTAAAAGCTTTGGCTGTTCAGCATAGCTTTGAAGACATGAACTGTAAACTGAGATGCCCCCAGTTCAGAATTTTGCTCTAAGTCACTCACCTGATAAACATAGGCAAGCTACACAGCCTCGTATCTCATTTATCTTCACTAGGGAGCCTCATATATATTACTGACTTACCTTGCAAGAGTGTTACAGGCTGCAGCACAAATGAGTCAATTACCATTTGAACAGCTACAGATATCAGTAAGCACCTCCAGGCTGATGGAAGACAGTAAATAACAGGCCGAATGCCTTATTACTGATCTTTGTAACCCATTGCTAATGAATAATTAAGAGCACAGTCGAGCTTTGGTTGTCAGGAAGATGGCAGTCTGAAAGAGATATCAGGAAAGCCAAGAGTAGAAAGAGAAAACTGATAGATGATATTATGCACAGGTACAGCTTAATTTAACTATTAGAAAGGGCAGCTAAAG
This sequence comes from Bothrops alternatus, assembly GCA_034064705.1. NCBI lineage: Eukaryota > Metazoa > Chordata > Lepidosauria > Squamata > Viperidae > Bothrops > Bothrops alternatus. Next base: position 231,742 of record JARGCV010000413.1, on the reverse strand, counting down.
CCAATGGGGCAAAGAGTCATAACTACGGCAGACTGTGCATGCATGGACACAGGCAACTGTTGATTTCATTTTCAGCTCTTTGACCCCGACGTGCTCTTCCTAAACCAGATGTTGAGACCCTTGAATGAGTTCAACAGTGAATTGTCAGGCAATTCCAGAAAAGAAAAAAAAATAGTAAAAAGTTTGGCACAGAGAAATCTTAAAATGTGTGTGGTATCTTGAACACTCAACACCACTGAGTTTCCTGTGGTTTTTGGTTTGGTTTTGCCTCAGCAATTTTTGGCTATCAGTTCCCGGCAGATTAATGCAGAAGGCAAAATTGCCTTTCGTCTCCCCATTTCCCCCCACACCCCCCCCCACTTCATAGCCTTTGAATAACCCTGGGCTTCCCTCCCCCAGCCTGATGGTTCAATGGCCCCTTTGTCCAGATGCCCTCATCTGTGTGGGGTCTTGAAGAGACCTGTGCCCTCCGCGGAGTCTGCCTTTCCAGTCCACCAAACCAGCCTGCCATTTCAGGCCCTTTGAGGGCTGTGAATAGCTGAGATGGCGTCCCCAGTGAATCAGGCTTCAGGTTCCACATCCTGCATCTTTAGTTCATGCTTGAAGTTCATTCTCTGACTTTTCCCTGCCCCCAATAACTCAGTTTCTTCTCTCCCCCCCCTTTTCCTTCTCCAGCCTTGATTACAACCATCTTTCCTTTCCCTTTAGGTTTTTTTTCTCTTTCCTGCCCTTCCAAGATTGACATTTTAGGACCACATCTTCAAAACCATTATTATTCTTTGACAATCATGATACTAATAATATCATAGCCTAATCATACAAAAAGGAGTTATTCCCCCCTCTTGTTTTGCAAACTGATGAACTGCCATCCTGGTGTCCAAGGTATTAATTCATCAGATCTTTACAGCTTGTTTAAAATTTCCATACATATTTTAATTGCGATAGAATGGCACAAGGGTGAGATTACAAATGAAAAGATTTTGTGTTGTTTCTGACTCGTTAAATGCACTTGTTAGATCCGGAGACAACAAGATGTGCTTCGCAGACACAACTAGAGTAAAGATGTGCTTAAAAGTCCTGCAATTTGGGAGCTTGGATCCAGTCATAATTAAGATGCTGAGCCAAGGGACCACAAAATTTATACAGCAGCCTTAGACCAATTACTCATTTTAACCCAACATTGTTTAACCGAATTGTACCTTTGGGGGTGAAATTAGTGACCTTGTGCATACCGACTTGTGTTCCCAAGTAGAACATAAACTTGATAAATGGAAACTTCTTCACTTTGGAATACAAGTTAGCTTTTAAAAACTAGATTCCAGCAGTTTTCAATCCAGTTGAGGAAAATAGTTTTGCTGCCCTCAATAATTCTGGATTTTTCTTATCTTTGTTTCATAAGAAGAGATTGGACAACCATTTGTCTGGTATAGGGTCTCCTGCTTGAGCAGGGGATTGCACTAGAGGACCTCCAGGGTCACCTTCCAACCTTGTTATCTGTTACCATCTGGAGAGAAAGCACAGTTTTGGCCTTAGGCGGGAACAGGAGAGAAAAGAGTTGTGGAATCTCCAACACACTTGGATACCCTTTTCTTTTGATGACACTGGCATTTCTACCGTACCTGTCCGGAAGCAGTGTCTGCAGCCACCTTAACGGAAAAACAAAGCTTTTTCGGAGCTCTGCTGAACAAGCCATGGATCCCACTATACAAGAAGTGACGGAATGAATGGAGGTGTTGAAACCCATCCTGAAAAGCCGCTTGCCTTTCACTTTCCACTATTGATTTAACTGCTGTCAGCCATCAAGGTGTTCAGAGAATGTATCTTCCTTATCTCCTAAATCATCGTTAGCGGAAACAGACCCAAGTTTTCTCTCTGTGCTAATTGCAAGGCCAAGCACAGCAACCTCTTCTCCAAACACTAGGCCTCTGTGAAAGCTGGTTTTGTCCAATGCTGGGCGAAACCGTAGTGCGCTGCACCAGCCACCTCATATTGCAGACAGACAGAGGCTCTGCTGTTGATGGAATATCCTTACCTTTAACACTAGTCCCCTGAGGGGGCCTCCCTCCCCACTTGCCAGGCCCCATCATCCCCTGACAGGAGCAATGACACAGCAGCGATCACGGTTTTGGCCTGAGCCAAGAAGGAAACAAAAGGGGCTTTCAGTCCCGGGCATCCCTTAGAGACTCTGAAATGTTACCCCCCCTCCCAATCTTAACCACTCTTTGTTTTTATCTTTTCAGCTGCCTTGGACTTTGGGTTGACTTTTTGCCACTTTCCCAGCCCAGCAGAAGAGATGCCCCTTCCTCTTTATTAATGAGAGATATCTGAAAAATGCTTGGGGGGGAGGGGGAGAGCAGAGACAAGGAGCAAAGACAAATCTCTAACCAGGAACATAAACAAGAGGATGTTTATCTCGGAGGGTGAAGAAACCTGTTGAACGGGTTCGTGGCCATCCAGACAATGCTGCCCCGCTTATTATTTTTTTTCTCCCATTCAGCCTTGTCCTCCATTTGCAAATGCCAAAACGAACGAAAATTCAGACCTACGTGCTGGAAGCAGCAGAAAGGCAGAAGCTGAACCAAAGTTATGTAATTAATAGCTGTAAAAATTTCAGCTTGACTCTATTCCTACGAGCTATGACAGCAGGATTCACTTGGCCAATGAATGAATACTACTAGCAAAAGAGAAATGGGAGGGGGGTGTCTTTCCCCCCCCCCCCAGCTCCTGAGGATGGGACATTTATCTCTGCAGCATTCAGCAGGACCGTGTTGAAAACGTCTACAGAAGTTTATTACAGGGCTACCACAATAGTTCATGTACATTGTGAGAATTTGGAATGGCAACTGCACTGTCCCTAAATGTATGTGGTCTACACATTCGACTTTCTCTTCATTTGGGGGTTGAGAATACTAGCTGATTGAGCCTGTGATCGGACACCTTTGCCAGGTTTGGGGAAATACAGATGGTGCCATGTCCTGAGTCAAACCATTATGGGCCAGAATTGGAGATGGCAGAGGCTACTGGCTTTCAGCTGATTATGATGTCCAATATTGAATTCTTCAAAAACTCAAAATAGTGTGGATCCAGGACCCTTAACGTAAACCACCTCTCAGTTCATTCTTTAATCTCCAGTGAGGCCCTTTTTAGTTTATAATAGCTGACCATTGCGTTTTCTACATTGTACCTGGGTCCTGAAACTAAGTGGTGCATTCAGCCCCTTTGCTGTTACTTTTCTGGCTGCAAGTAGATATCATTTGCCTGAAGGAACATTTTAGGTCTTAGCTCGCACAGCCCCCAAAGAGCAGAATTGATCTTCCGGTTGCTAAAGAGTCTTAAAGCAGTTGAGTGTCTCTATTTTTTTCCAGGTGTATAGGACATTGTTAGTTGGCTTTAAAAGGTTGGCACAAAATGCCAGAAATACATATTTTAATAAAGTAGTAGGTCTATTTAGCAACTTTTGCCTGTTGTCTTTTCACCCCATTTCTGTAGGTATCATGAACTAGTGACAAAATACGGGAAGCTGGAAAAGCTGGCAGTGGTCGACCTGACGCCTCAGAGCAGCGCCAAGGTCGAAGTTCACTTCAAAAACCAAGTGAAGGAGATGAACATCCGCTTAGATCAGACGGTGGCGGAACTCAAGAAACAATTGAAAACGGTGGTGCAGCTGCCCATCAGCAGCATGCTGGTCACCTACTTCGATAAAGAAGATCCTTTTGGCCCCGAAGAGCTGAAGTACAACTCCAGGGCCCTGCATTCCTACGGCATCCAGGATGGAGACAAAATCTACGTGGACTCCAAAGCCAAGTAGCCTCTCTGCGCCAAGAAGGCCTGCTCCAGAGTGCGCGCCCGCCCCACGTAACACAACCAGGGGACTTTCTGATGGGGTGTTTCATTTGGGTTCATAGGTTGAGATTTGGTGTTTCGAAGTGTGTCAGATCACTTCTCTAGCCCAGGTTAGCAGGTCCAGATCTGTGAGATAAGCACCAGGATTCGCCGCAGATGACAGGAGGCTCCCAAAAGGCGTGACATCAAGCAGGTGTGCAGTTTCCCTCTGTTATCTCCCAGCTGCTTCAGTATACTTGTGAATGTAGCATGACAGGCCATCTTCGAAGCTCGGAGGTCATTACAGCCACTCAGCCAGGGAATTCAGGCTTCCGGCCTGCATAAGTGTGAAAAAGATTCTGTGCAGCTCTTGTTCCTGTGGCAGTTGGACTCCAATTACAAATGGCTGCACTGCTGTCTCTTCACTTGGGTGGTCTGTCATTTCTTTCTTCCTGGTGGGAGGGGGGACTTTTGGAAGGAAAAGGTTGTTCAAGGCATGTTCTACCAGATATGGGCCTGCAGGATGTCCAGCAGCATTCTGGATTTCAGATAGCTGAAGGAGATACTCAGGTGCTTAATGTATGTGTGTGTGTGCACTGTCTCCTTCCCTCTCCCACGCACACATAAGAGACATAACACACACAGCTTCCAAAGCACAGTAATAAGGACACACTACAAAACTGCATTCCTTTAGACCAGGGGTTCTCAACCTTGGCAACTTTAAGACTTGTGGACTTCAACTCCCAGAATTCCTCAGCCAGCTTTGCTGGCTGAGGAATTCTGGGAGTTGAAGTCCACAAGTCTTAAAGTTGCCAAGGTTGAGAACCCCTGCTTTAGACAACCCTCCTGGTTTGCCAGTTCTCCAAAGTGGAATAGATTAACTATTTCTGTACAGGGCACATCGGAAGTTAAATGGATAGCACTTTGACAGGCAGCCAGTGAGTTGGGTAGCTAAGCAGAACAAATGATGGATCTGTTCGATAGAAATTATTGCCTGGTTGGTTGCTGAAGCAAACTCCTTTCATTCAACAGTTTGCTAAAAGATCATGAATCCCTTGCAGTGCTGGTATATGTTCGGTTCATTATTGTTATGAATTGCACTTAAGGTGGCTTAAATGCTTCTCCCTCTCATTCGTGCATCCATAATTTTATCCTTAGAATAAACTTGTGGTAGGATTAGCTGAGGGATAGACACTAGTTCTTACCAACTAGAAGCCTTTCATAGCCAATTTTAACCTGAATTCCAAATTTTGTATTATGATACCTGGATGGAAACCAAAATCTAAATACAGCTTAGTTCATTTTTAATTCAATTTTTAAGCCAACAGAAGCATGCAAAACCATCTGGGGTCCTCCCATTGGTTGGTCATTTTTATGCATGACTCATTATTGTGGACTAGTCCCTTTATATGGTCCATGATTTGTGCAGCTCCATTGGGATGAGCTTCTGTTATCTAACTTCAAAGCAATTCTTCTGTAATCAGAACTTTGAGAGACTGCAGCAAAGACCATATTAAATGTTCCCTCCTGTTTTCATAGACTGTCAGTCTCTTGTACGGTTCTGCTTGGAAATGTGCATTAAACTTGTTTACTTTGTAAATCGGGCAGGTGCTGCCCTCCCTCGTGTCAGTTTGACAAGCTGGAAGCAGTTCAATCCATCCATTTTACACATGTACATTTAAATGTCCGTGAAGCCGGCTGATTCTTATTACTTGTGAACTTTTGACCTGAGTTGGTAGCTTTTATGCTTTGAAAGCAAGATTTTTTTCATCCCTTGATTCTGCTATTCCCTCTTGGGGCTTCCTTTTTATATAAATTGCAGAGTGTGGGGGTTTCCCCCCTCCTTTCTGATATCTGTATTGTTGGAAAGCAAAAGAAAGTCCTTTTGTTTTCTCATTGGAAAGGAGACATTACCACCTTCTGTACATTAAAAAGGGAGAATGGTTTAGACAGAATAGCATTCAGACCACCATCCCGTGTGAAGCTACAGTTCTCCATCAAATTATGACTATTGAACGTCACTCCAGAATAATAGTATTCTGGATTTTATAACTATAGCAAGCTGTGGTTCTTTCCTCTGCATTTACTTAGCAAAATGCCCTTATGGTACTTTGTGATGCCATCCCAAGTCAGCATTTTATTTATGATCGATGTGTGTGTGTTTACACATGCTGTAATGGGGAATGTTCATGTCAATAAGATATTTTATTATAAAGATTTATGGAAAGATAGAACTGTGTAATAATATACTATTATTTTATCAGTGGTCCTACAGTATAAAATACCCTAGTGAGGGTTGACGGACTGGTTGGATTGAAATTCTATCGTATTTCTTCTCTTCCTCCCCATTCCAATGTTGATGCCATGGTAGTACTGTTCACTATCCATGTAGTTGGTATCTTAGAAAGAAGCATTAAACGGATGGGAGAGAGAGACAGCAAAGGAATTCCACTGAAGATTCATATTTTTGTGTGTGTTGTTGAAAGAGACTCAGTCTTAAAACTTAAACCTACTTTCTTCACCTTTTGTCTCCTGTGTTGCGACTGTTACAGACTTTTGGATAGCAGTAAGTTAGGGAAAAGCTGTATTTAACTTGGAAATGTGCAGATTGTGTAACTTAGGCAATTCAAAAGTGCTTAAGTTGTCATTCTGCTAGGTATAATATAAAGAGAAAAGGCTACAGCAAGGCAGAGCCTTCATGCCTACCCCTTGGATTTTCTTCAACATTTCCATTTTTGTTTTTGTTTTGAAAAACCGTAAGCAAATGCTTTGGAAGCTGAGGTCTGCCTCTAATACATTCTGTCAGCTTTCTACAATTATACAGAATTGGCACATAACTATGGGCAAAAACTATCAGTATTGGGAGAAGCCATCAAATATTTAATCTTTTAATTAGTTACATTATAGTAGGATAAAAACAGCATGAAAGGGAGAGTGATATAACAGCATTCTGTACAAATGTCCTCTTTTTGTATTGGATTGAGCTGCTAAATCTGGATCATCCTAGTTTGCCAATAGCATCAAATTCACCACGTTCTCCAAATTTCTGTGTTCGACTCATAGCACTGATTGGTTTCCTATTTGTGCTTTTTTAAATGCTGTGTAGAAAAAGGAGATGCGGTATCATACTCTTTGCCAATTTTCAACTCTGCTTTCATCCAATGCTGATGTCACACTAGATTGGATTTTGACCATTGATGTTTTGCTTAAAAAAAAATGTTAACATTCAGTTCATTTTTGGCTATTCATATGATGAGAACTGTCATAAGCCAGATGCACAGCTGGTTGCTGTTGAACTTGTGAACTCCCCTTTATGCTAGCGCAGGGGTGTCCAACTTTAGCAACTTTTAAAACTTGTGGCCTTCAACTCCCAAAATTTCCCAGCCAGCCATTCTGGCTGAGGAATTCTGGGAGTTGAAGTCTACAGGCCTTAAAGTTCCTAAGGTTGGACACTCCTGTGCTAGAGGCTTCCTCCGCAGATAGTTAAACTGGGAGACTAAATACTGTAGATATCATTTGTATTGCCCGACTCAATAGGCCATAAATTTATCCACATCCAAAAAACTGGATAAAAATAGCAAGAAGATTGACTTCTTCTGAAATTATATTTTGAACTGCACTATCAAGTTCACAGTAGGGCACTGAACCCCATTTATACAAAACTGCGATTCTCTTCAGGAGTCTGCCTGCAAAAGAACCCTGAGGTTTTTGGGGTGATGGTGGTGATGGGGGCAATGTTCTGGTCATTGGAAGGAGATTATATTCTCCCCAGTGCTCTTTCCCCAAAGACCCCAGTTTACGAAAGGGGACCCTTTTTTAAACTGAGTGGGGTGATGTCAGAAAGTCTTCCCTTTCTCAGTCAGGTTAATCCGTAGAGTTCATTGTATTAGAAAATAGTGTAATTATCTGCCATTTTTAATGGTCTTATAGTGAAAAACCTGAGGAACTGGAAAGTATTAGCCTTGGAACTCAGGGGGTTGTTATCACTGGGTAGCAAGCCATAGCAAGTAATTACCTACTCATATCTGGGTCTGGCAGTTGCTTGTAATATTGGACAAAAAGAAGGATCTTGGTTGGCACTACTGCGGGTGACTAAGTTCTGTGCATGTTAGACCTCAGTTTAGCATTCACATTATGCAAAATATGAAATTTATAGCTAATTCTGCTTCTGTGATTAAATTGAGCGAGAAACTTGTAATTTTTTTTCCCCTTTCCAACATGGAATGCTGGGGTGAAGAACAGATGGTGTGTGTGTGTTGTGCTGACATAGACCTAGACTCTGAATTCTCTACCCTTGCTTTGGCTTTTGAACTTCGTCAGAATTGAAGTTAAAGGCATTTGCAATAGACCTGTAACATATTTACTCATTAGCAATCTCCAGAGTTTCAGCCTGTAATGCAGCTGTAGGCTTCGGTGATATTGGTTCTAAAATATTCTTTTCTAAAACCATTTTCATATTTTGACCCTTTTTTCCCCACTACAGCTTGAGTTGAAACTGTTTATCAAAGCAGACAGTCTTTGCTCTGCTGAATTCCATACGCCAGTGTTTCTTAACTTGGCCACTCTAAGAACTGAGGACTTCCAACTGGCTGGGGAATTCTGGGAGTTGAAGTCCACGGGACTTTAAGCAGCCAAAGTTGAGAAACACTGCCATAAACTGTTGAGGATATTTAGAGGTAGTGAGTATAAGTCTGACTAAGATGCTGTTTCCTAAGTAGCCCTCATTTGTATTAATGGCTAGGTAGAGCGTACTTTCTAGAGGGTGCTGCAGCTGGTCTCCAGAACACAGATGAGCGCCTGGCTGCACCCTGTTCGCTACCCTAGTTATAAAGATTTGGAGTAGACACGAGGGCTGCAACTTAGAAAAAACCATCATTGAATTCTAGAGCTAGTTTTTGATAGAAATCTCTGTGCAAGGTTACACCAATGGAGCCACTTTGATGGTGTACGCAAGGCAATTGAATGTAAGTAATAGTGTGACATCTGTGTAGAATTACCATTAGAGAGTATCTGCTTCTGAGGAATCTCCTACTCCTGTTTTGCTCTCTTGCTGGCACAGTGAGGAAGAGGAGGCCCATGTTCATCACTTACTTCACTAACAAATGTAACATCTGGCCAAGATCCTTGGCTTAGTCATTTAAAAGGGCAATACATATCAACCTTGGGACAGCTAGTAAAGCACAATGACATGCAGCGATCTTTATTCAAGATACACAGGGCCTGAAGATTTTTCTACATCTATTTACCTGGCAAAATATCTGACAGGATGATTAAATACAAATCCACTAAAGTTTCCCTTTTGTTTATATTCCGATTCATGTACTTTTGTGGACGAAAGATAATATCCCTTTTCCAAGAAACAGGCATTGTATTTCAGTGTTCAAGAACTTGCTCCAAATATAAGGCGGTCAATTGAATGATATCAATAAACTATAAGTTTTGTAAAAAAAAATGTGTGAAACTACTTTATTTACATATTTCGATTCTAAGCCATAAATTCTGATGCTCATGGATCTTGCTGGATTAAGATTTAGTTTCTCATCTCTACTTGCTGCTGTGCTCTGGGAAAACTTACAGAACTGTTCAGAAAGTCTCTCAACCTCTGGCTGTTGAAATCAGGTGGTCCATTTCTTGAAACGTTCACAGACATGAGACGATTTTCTTTTGATTTTCTTCGAAAACGAGAATCTGAAGTAAGAAATCTATGAAAACTGTAAATCCACCTGAATTCCTTCCTAGACATCAATTTGGGTATTTTATAAGCTTGGAAAAAGTTACTTTGATTCCAGAGGTCCTTCTCTCCTCTGTGAGTTTAGTTCTTATGCTCTTTAATGCTAATTTGGTAACACTATATAGACCCTCCCTCAGTACTACAAAGGAAGGGATGCTTGCTTTTTCTCTACTTCTCCCCCCCCCCCCAAGTGAAAAGTGATTCTGATCAAAACAGTCTCATGCCTAGTTCTTCCAGCCTTGACATTTCCTTTCTGGATCTCCTGGAAAGTTTTCAGAAAGAGATTGCTTCGGAATTGCAGTCCATTTCTGACTCACCTTTTGATCAGCGAACATACCATCATAGATTTGAGATGCAAAACCGATTGGTTATTAATTGAAAAGCATTATTTAGCTTTTTTTTTCAGTTGGGGGAAAAAAGGATTTTTGGAAGCATCAATCACTGTTAGCAGTTGTTTATTGACATGTATCCTTCGCTGACATAGGTTTTCCCAGAGTTGATCAAAACGTGGTTTCAGATTTCAGGTACAATTTTGCTTCGACCCGCAAACCAGGTGGGTGATTTTGTTTTCCATATATTTATATGTCTCTATTTAAAATTTGTATTTCTTGTTTTACAATAGGTTTTTTTTTAAATTCTGCATTGTAAACTGTCTTTTTGGGATACAAATATGTCTTTGTGATAGCGGTTTGATGTTTTTGTTTTTTGTAGACCAGCCTTCTAGTTTGTTTTTGTTTTGTTTGATATCTCAGAAGCCACCTAAAAAGCAATACATGCTCTGTAATGGGAACACTGAATGTAGCTGATTGCGAATTGGATGTGATAAGTCTACTAATACCGGCTTCTGTTCCCAATTACGTAGAGAAAAAAGCAACGCTTTCAGCTCCCTTGTTCACTTATCATCCCACTTAAATACTTCTGTGAGATATGAGACATAAGTCCTTAACATAATTTCTATATTTTGTAATTAATGTGTTGCTGTCATACATTTCAGGAAAATTAAGCTGCATATCTAATGAGGCAGCTCATCTCTTCAGGCAGGTACACACACACACACACACACACAGGTTTTATGTAACATGATTGAAGAGTCTTTAAAGACTCAGCCAAGGTAAGAGACAGTGGTGCATTGCAGGTGAAAAGGTGATTGTGTGCAAATGCGGAGAGTCAGATAGACATAAAAAGATAGTTTTGGGTACTGACATTAATTTAATTCCCCTCTCTTGCCAGCCTTTCTGGACAGATATATGACAGAAATGTGCAGCTGCAACCAGGTCCTACAGTGACAAAGATGATTACGTTTCTGTATAGATTCTCAATCATTCAGTCATAGTTGTCCCAAAAGACAACTGGACTTGCTTGGGTTTTTTTTTTTCTTTGAAAACATTTTGCTTATCCAAGAAGCTTCTTCAGTTCTTCACAACTGAAGAAATGAAAATTTTTCAAGGAAAAAGAAAAGCCAAGGAAGTCCAAATTGCCTTTTGGAAAAGCACCTTTGGGCTAAAGATGCTTACTTTCACATTAATGATGCCACCATTATTCAGAACGAAATCCCATTTTGTTCAGAGGTCTTTGGGGCAGTATAAACATATTGGGTACAGATTCTGCGTGAATGAAATTTTACTAGCTTCCACAGTGGTTATAGAGGTTGCTAGCAAGATAACACGTCGAGTTGTGTATCGTAATGTGTTTGTGCGTGTGTGTTCTGATTTTCAAATCAGTTGGGTAGAAGCAGAACTTGATCTGGGAATTCTGTCGAAAAGCAAACATTTTTATTACTGTATATAACCACAATCCCACACTTCTCCTAGTTCAGATTTGGAATACAAATCGGCTTCCACAATAAAATGTTAGCTCTATTTATGCTTTACTCTCTCCAAAAAATTAAGTAGAATCTTGTTACGGGCCCTACAGTTCTTTAGTTCTGCATTTTTCAGTAGAACACATATTTTACCTCTATGGTACTGTAACTTTTAGATGGGGAAGGTTGGCAAATAGAGATAAAATGGTGTGTAATTTACCTTACAGTCTCTTTATGTACTCAATAATGCATGAGAACTTCCACTGCCCCCCCCCAATAATTAAAACATCACCTTGGCTGTTTGTATTATTTATGTAATTTTGCTTTTAGCTCCTCTTCCCTTGCCCCTTCCCTTACCTAACCCACATCTCTAACAAATTCTTTGTGAGATGGGAATGCTTATGGAACAGAAGATTAGCCTCTGCATACTTGTTTATATTTTTGAATTCCCAGTCAAGAAATGTTAAGTATTCTTCAGCTGGTTTTCCAAGGGGCAGAGAGGGGGGAGAAGAGGGAATTAGTTTAATCGAGGTTTAAAGTCTCTGCAATGAGAGCACTCCATGCTCAATAATTGGCTCTCATTTTAGTATACAATGAAAAGCTAATCAGCCAAAAGCTTTGTACTGGAGAGATCATGGAAAAACTGTTTGGGGTTATTAAAGGGTTGAATGTTTCCTCTGAGTGATGTTCCCATTAAATCCTATTTACTGCTGACCTTGGAAACTCTTATATCCTAACCCATCGTTAGATCGCACTTTTCATTTGAATCCGTCATATAAAACAAGCAATTTACATCTCCTTCCTCCTTCCAGTTAACAAGGATGTTGACAGCTCCTGGCTAACTGAGAAGGTCTAAGATCTGCAAATGTTTTTTTTTTAAAAAAACAAAAACAAAACTTCATTCCCCAAATTTCTAGACTCATCAGTCAATTTGGATTGACATTTCTTTAATGGAGAATTGATGAACAGATCCCTGTTATTGGTTACACTTTTCTGGGTTTTTTGTTTGTTCGTTTGTTTCTTCCCTTCCTAGGATGAGTCATCCATCATTCTTTAGAAGCTGGGTGGCCTTTACTTTCCTACTTCTACAACAGCAAGGTTAGTAGGTATTTCAGGTTTTCAACATGGGATACTGATGTACTCTCTGTTCATTCTGAAAATCTACTGCATGGAAGACTTCAGGCAGGTTACCTGACAAGCAAGGAAGGTGTCCATCAGGAATTGTTTCCTTACCACACATCCTCGGCTTTGTACGATTCTACCAAAAATATCTTCTTCAGACGTGTCTAAGGTTGTTTCATTGTGGTGTGACTTTACCCCTGCTAGAAATACATGTGAATGAGACCACCCAGTTAGCATTGTGGATTCTCCGGCCCAACCAGGGTGGAAAGGTGATGAATAGGGAATGTGACAAGGATGGGAAGATGATGAATAGGGAATGTGACAGATTCCATCTTCGTGGTTCTGGAATTGGTGCACATCCTAGAAAGACATTGTTCCATATGTGGGACCCAATTTCCACACTGTTGTGGAAATTCTACTCCTGGCAAAAATGTAAAATTAAATTCAAAGCAATCGTTTGTAATCATGCAGGTGGACCCCTGTAATAACAGATTATGTCACTCTGTCCCCAGGGAGACTCTGAGCCTTTTTTAAAAAAGTCTTTAATCATCAGCAAAAATGTCCCCCCCATATTTTCCTTTATTTTAATTTTGTTTCATTTGGCAATTTAATCAGATTTTAAATTTAAACTATTCCACTCCAGTTGCTTGTGATATATCTGGCTCGACTGACGTGTTTCCTTGCTTGATCTTTTTGATTGCATGTTGGCTCTCTTGTAAGCAACTGTGCAGAACTCTCTTGTAAGCAACTGTGTAGGTCAAAAAGGCTAGATGTTGAGTAGTTCCCTTTTATTAAAAAAAAAAAACACCTCAATTTTCTCATGATTCTGCAGCAGTTTAAGGTGACCTGCCTGACAAAATTGCTTCTCCAAGTGGTTGCTAATCCCAATTCTGATTTTTTATAAGACTCCATCTTACTACATCATACATTTCCACTTTTCTTTTGTGTATGTTTTGGCAAGGTGGGAGGGAAGGGGCGAAATGGGCACACGGTTTTTCATAATAGAAAGTCCGTGTAAACCATTTGTTTACTTGCCATTTTCTTGGCAAGATTTTTTCAGAAGTGCTTTCTCCTTGCTTCCTTTCTAGGGCTGACAGAGAGCGATTGACCCAAAGTCACCCAGCCAGAATTCATGTCTAAGGCAGGACTAGAACTCACCATCTCTTGGTTTCTAGACCAGTACCTTTGCCCCCACCCCACCCCCAGTCCATGACTTACAATAAGTATTGAAAAACAGACCTAATGCCATACCTAGAAGGGGTGAAGGAACATTAAAAAATAATCCTACGTTTAATACCTGTGAGTTGAGATGTTACTGCAGCTATCTTAGTAGCAGTGAAATCCTTTTTTGTTATTCGTTGTCTGGCAAAATAATCCCTGCTATAACTTGCTAACACGGTCCACATCCATATGCAAGACAGATGCGCCATCTGCCAGCTTTTCCAATTTTTATGACACCCTCATGGGAGGTTTATGAGGGCATTTCAAACAATTCTTTGGAAGCAGACAGACTCACTGAGCCCTTGCTTTGGAGTAGAACCCTCTGCAGCTTCTGCTGTTTGCCGAAGAAAAGAAACGTCCGTGTTCTGCTGTAAGCTTGCAAAACTTCAGCAGTAGAGAAGTGCTGATGATGAAGGAGCAGAAAGAATGAACCTTTTGTGCCCCATGGAAGGCAGTCAAGTGGTGACCACAAATTAAGAAGACCATCACAGTGACATCATAAATCAGCATGAAATATCATGTCTGCATAGCAAGGGCGGGGATGTGACGTATGACTCTGAGTTTGGGAAACATTTTCAGCACATGGGGGTGAAAGGGGACAATCTTGGGATGACTAGTGACAGTAGGGCAGCATCATAAGATAGGGAACCAAATGCCTTTCCATTTTCAGAATCCAAAATCATTCAGTTACAGATAATCCTTACAACAGTTTCTTTCGTGACCATTCAAAGTTGCAACGGCACTGAGGAAAGTAACTTATGACCGTTTTTCACACTTATGACCGTTGCAGCATCCCCATGGTCCCGTGATCAAAATTCAGATGCTTGGCAACTGGTTCACATTTATGACCGTTGCCGTGTCCCAAGGTCAGGTGATCCCCATTTGTGACCTGACAAGCAAAGTCCATGGGGAAGCCAGATTCACTTAACAACCGTGTTGAAAGAAGCCTTTTAGGCAATTGACGCCAATTTTCTGCTGCTCACCTGACTTCTGCAAGCCCTCAGCCTCCTTCAACACCCATTCCACCAGTCTCCATGAGCTGGAAAGTGTAGATATTCCACTGGCCCATTGAAAGACCAGCAACACAAGTCCCCTCTTCACCCTCCAATGTGTCCAGCTGATTACTAGAGCAGCGGTTCTCAACCTGTGGGTTGTGACCCCATTTGGGGTCGAACGACCATTTCACGGGGGTTGCCAAACACCGCAGTCCCCCATTTTTATTTTTTTGGGTCGGCCATTTTTTCCCCTTTGCCATGTGGGCCGTCGCGCCGCGCATGCGCGATGCAGGCCCGCCATTTTTTGGGGGGGGGTGGCCATATTTTTTTTTGGGTCGGCCATTTTTTTCCCCTTTGCGATGCGGGCCGTCGCGCCGCACATGCGCGATGCGCCCCGTCGCGCTGCGCATGCGCGATGCGGCGTGGGCCGGGGTCGAGCCCCGGAAAAGGTTGAGAACCGCTGTACTAGAGTATTATTAGCTAACTAAAACCAAAACAAAATTATACATAAATAAATAGAGGTGAGCCTGGACTGCACTTTTTGCAAACATCTGCCAGGGTGAAAAAATGGAGCAAGCTTGGGGGAAGGAGCAAGGGGTACGGCATGGGGTGTGGTTGGCACTAGAATAATTATTTCTCTCTGTGTGTTTCTTTGTTGCAGCCCAGACTATGGGCATCTTATACCCTTTTTGGCCCAATGGCACCAAAACCCCCAAAGTGGACGATGGCAGCTCTCCAGAAATCAAGCTCTCCGTCCCCTTCATTTTCTTTGGCGTGCCGTACAAGACCATTTTTGTAAGTAAAGCACCACTTGGTAAAGCCAAAGGCGCTTTTCCCTGCCATTAACATCTGCATTTTAAACACAGCTCTCCACCAGCCTTTCTCGGAGAAGAGGAAGATTAATTGTGTCCTCCCTGCCAAGTTCCTGCACGTTATGAACGAGAGGCTCTATTATTAATGAAAATCACAGGTGCGCTTAGGAGGCGAGTGTGCAAGGGGCAAGATTATAAAAGCCCAGCAACATCCTTGTGCAGCTGATTAAACACTCAAACGATGTGCAGGCTTTGGCATGTTAAACATTATGCTGCTGGCATGAAAACCAGAATATGTCAAGAAGTTGCAGAAATATATATATATTTCTGCGTTGGGGATTGGTTTTTTTCTCAGGAGCTGCATCATTTACTCAGCCTCCCAAGTTGCTGCTTAAAATGAGACCATTATTTTTCCAAGGCAGAATTGAGAGGAAGGGACCAAACTTTCATGCACACAGACACACAGATACAAACACACACACACACAAACACACAGGAAGAATAAATTGCAACTTCGGAATCTGGTTTCTAAGCAGATATTTGTCCAGGCATCATTTTGAGCTGACATTTTTGCTTCCTGCTAACCTATATCCCACCTTCATCCTGCCTTGCAGGTCAACAACAACGGAGTGGTTTCCTTCAATGTGCTGGTCAGCCAGTTCACCCCAGAATCCTTCCCTCTAGCCGACGGGAGGGCTTTCATTGCCCCTTTTTGGGCAGATGTCCACAATGGCATCCGGGGAGAAATCTACTACCGGGAGACCACTGACCCGGTGCTGCTCAAGAAAGTCTCGAAGGATATCAGGAAATATTTCAAGAACCTTCCCTCCTTCACCGCCGTGTCGGTTTTTATCGCTACGTGGCATGAAGTTACCTTCTACGGAGGCAGTAGCACAACCCCGGTAAGATCCCCGTCTGGGTTCCTCCGGTCTAGGACACCCAACCTCCAAATCTGTAGAAGGAGAGCTATGTTAACCTGCTGTGCCCCAAACCCAGAGAGAGTCTGGTAGCTTCCCACAAAAATAAAATGTCATTGAAAGGCATTTCCAAACTTAGCAATTTCAGAATTCTGAGAGTTGAAGTCCACCCATCTTAAAAGTTGACCAGTTTGAAAAGCACTAGCCTAAAATAGCCTTTTAGTAAAATTGTTGTTTGGAAAAAAGTGCTACCAGTCTCCCAAGTTTTTAATCTCCAGAAATTTTTTCCGGTGGACGAGCTTTGTTTACTCAGGTTGCACGTGTAGAATTGGGAAGTTTTCCTCAACCTACCACATGGAAAGCATCTCAGTGTAGCAATTAATGCAAACTCTATACCTAAATGAGGGGTGGGACACTCTGCATTACCATAGAATAATCTCTGCTCAGGATGCACTCCAGGTAGGTATGGATGAGGTCCATGTAGGCGTGGCTACTCTTTTCGTATGCTCCACCTTCCTACCATTCAAATGAAAACCAACCGGCATCTCTTGTAATTCCCAATTCCTAATTCACCAAGCCCAGTGACTAAGGGAATGGTCCATCACAGCGATGTGCTAGACTGGACCTAGTTGAAATGGGGTGGGGGGATTGTTGGTAGCTTATTGCAGTTTGCACAATCCAGTCCTTGTCTTTGTTGCATGCTGTGTAAAATAAGACACTACTGGCACATGGTGTTAAACCAGACGGTAAGGCCATTTATTTAGCAGAAGTTGTGGGTGCTCCAACATTGGAGGTTTTTAAGAAGAGGTTGGGCAACCATTTGTCTGAAAAGGTAGAGGATTTCTTCCCTGAGCAGGGGGTTGGACTAGAAGACCTCCAAGGTCCCTTCCAACTCTGTTATTCTCTTAGCTATGCATCTCACAAAACCTGGCAGTTGTGCTAACCCATTTTATTTATCAAAGTTAAATGATGGTGAACAATTCATGCTTTAGATTTAGCATGTTGTATGATTCTCCCCAGCCGCCAAACCCTGTTTGTGTCTTCATTTGGTTGGGGCAATCTGCGCAAAAGCAGCTTCTTTTAAACTATTTCTTCCAGAGTAGGACATAGGATGGGTCTGTTCTTTGGAGCCGTGGTGAATGAACGGTGAATGATCTCAGCCGATCCACAGAGGACAGTAAATAAAACAGAGACATCATTCTGGCAGAGCTATAAAAGATTTTGGGGGGAAATGGGGGGGAGTAGTCGTGGTGGTGGGATGAATCAACCTCCCTGCACCACATTGAATAAATCCTGGGCTGCCATCCCTCTCTTTCAAATCTTGCAGTGTAGGATGAGAAAACTGAAGTCTGTTTTTTTTTCCAAATGAAAAATATGTATGCGTTTTGCTGACCTCATTTAATCATTACCTAAGTTACATTACACGTAACCTATGTAATGATGAAGAATTACATTGGGAGCATTGTTAAGTATCGTTGGCGTGTTTAAACCATTAGTTCTCAGAAATATGCAGAGATTTAGCACAATAATGTCCAGCCCTCATCTACGTTTGCTAGATCAGGGGTCCCCAACCCCTGGTCTGTGGACCGGTACCGGGCCAGGGCATGCCAGCAACAGGTCCGCACAAACAAGCAAAGCCCCATCCATGGGATGCAGGCAGCACACAAAACTACACACCCTCCAGTCCACGGAAAAACCTCTCTCCATGGAACCGGTCCCTGGTGCCCAAAAGGTTGGTGACCTCTGTGCTAGATATATGGGAACCTCCAGAATGATAGATTCAGAGAGACGTATTGTGTAGGAGTGGTTGTGCAATAGAAATATTGAAAATTTTGTTTAGTGCCCTGTTTTCAAGGAGAGCAGCTAAGCCTTTCCTAGACCAGGGGTCTGCAAGCTTGACAACTTTAAGACTTGTGGACTTCAGCTCCCAGAATTCCTCAGGAATTCCTCAGGAATTCTGGGAGCTGAAGTCCACAAGTCTTAAAGTTGTCAAGCTTGCAGACCTCTGTCCTAGACTATTACTGGGAACTGGGATTTCTTGAAAGGCAGTTTTTTCCTGGGTTTTGCAATGAGTTTTCAAGCTAAGCATCTTTTATGGGGAAATCCATGAAAGCTGTGTCTGCAAGGGGGATGTGTGTACAATATTCTTATTATTCTGTACTGGTATTCCTCGAATTGGGACCAGAATTTCCATTGCTAAGCAAGGTGGATGTTAAGTGAGTTGTGCCCAATTTGACAATCTTTTTTTTTTGCCACGTTTGTTTAAGTGAAATACTTAATTGACTTACAAGAGTTTGTTTAGTGACCATTCAAAGTTACAGCGACACTGAAAAAAAAAGGACTTATGGCCATTTTTGCACACTTACGACTGTTGCAGCACGTGATCCAAATTCAGACACAACTGGGTGTGGGTTTTGTGACGGTCGCAGGGTCCCCTGGGGTCATGTGATCCCCTTTGGCGACCTTCTGACATGCAAAGTCAATGGGGAAATCCAGATTCACTTCACAGCCACGTTCCTAACTTCACAATTGCAGTGATTCACTTAACAACTGTGGCAAGAAAGGTCATAAAGTGGGGCGTAGTTCACTTAACTGTCTCACTCATCAACAGAAATTTGGGGACTCAATTGTGGTGGTAAGTTGAGGACTATTGATACTGTGGTTGCTAATGAAATCAGGCTATAATTCAGTAATTCCAGCTTCCCTTATTGACTTTGCTTGGCCAAAGCCGTCTGGGAAGATCCCAAATGACGATGACTTGACCCCGGGATGCTGCACCTGTCCTAAATTCATGCCAGGTGCCACACATCCAATTTTGATCATGTGACTGTGGAAATGCTGCGATTGTTGTCAATGCAAAGACCAGTCATGGATCAATTTTTTCATTGAAATGGTCGCTAAACGAAAATCGAGGACTATCTGTAGGGTGTTGTTTTTTTTAAAAAAATAGGATACAACAGTGATGGCGAACCTTTTAGACACCGAGTACCCAAAAACCATCCCCCCTGCTTTGCCCCCCACCCCACTCGCCTGCAGGGCCACTTACCACCTCCACAGCCTGCCGTAGATCGCCCAGGCGGCCCTAGAGCGCCATGGTGGCCACGCCCTCCACCCGCACCCCACAGCATCATCTGCGCACGACGGAGTGTGAGGGTGGAGTCTTGTCCCTGCTGCCTGGCTGTCAGGTCCTTGGCTGTGCTGCTCCATGTGGGCCATGCCCAGGGGCGACTCTCCTCCGGGGAGGCTGCTGGTGAGGAGGGGGCTGTGGGCGAGGTGGGGCTGGGGCGATGGCGCACATGCCCACAGAGAGGGCTCTGTGTGCCGCCTCTGGCAAGCGTGCCATAGGTTTACCACCACTGGGATAGAACATCCTAATGTCAAGAGGACTCTTATGAAGTCACTGGGATATCCCCATAGAAGTTTTACTTATAATTACGTAGACTCTGTATATATACTTCTCTTCTGTCACATTCTCGTCGGACGCTAAATAAATATTAATAACAAGAACATGACCGAGCCAACAGGAAATAAGCACATATTTGCAAAAGCCCGGTCTTCCATCCCCATCAACGTGCCTCTTTCTGAGTTCCCTTTGCTGTAAAAACCTTGTTTTATGCCCAAAATTCAAAGATGGAGCTGGAAGCAGAACAGCATCAGATGCAGTTCGGCTGAGGTTTGTGTGTGTGTGTGTGTTTGTGTGTGAGCCAGTTCCGTTTTTTATCTGGCCCTGCTTGCCTCTGAAATGAAAGCGGAGGAAGACAAAACCTGCCAGGGTGAGCTTCAAAGAGAAGACGCGTTGCATTTTTATAGGATTATCATTGTATTGCTCTCTCATCCATTTCCTGGGTGAGAATGAGTTATTTTCCAGGGGTGATGGAAGACAGCTGCCTGTATAATAAATGCACAGTTCAGAAGGAGCAGCAGGATTATTTTAATATCCCAATCTGAGGCCCAGCCAAAAGAGCTGGGTGAGTTTTAGCCTCCCACTGCAGAGAGGCAATGGATGAATGTCTTCTTTGCCAGGCATCTGCAATCTTCCTGGATGGAGCAGAAGTTCCAGGTCCAATCGGATTCAGCCCAGTCCGTACATTTTGGTTTGTTCAACACATGTACAGCAAAGTCTTCAACGTTGTGGTTTCTCCTGAATCTCTCAGTAGTTTTCCGTCTCCCTTGGTCTAGAAGACCTCCTAACTCAGTCATTCTGTTATCTTCTGAAGAAGCTACCAAATCTTTGGTCTTTTTCATACTGGCTGAGTGTTTGGCCAAGGGGATGCTTGAGGCTTAGCCGCTGCTGTTGAGGGCCAGGGGTGGGCCCCATCCCAAAGAGGAGGCTGAATTTTCCTCGCTAGACTGATGTAGAGTTGGGGAACAACAGCCCTTGAAATTAAAAAAAAAAAAAAACCAACCCAGCAGTTGAAAAATTATAAGCAGGAAATGTGATAGAATTCATTCTTGTCCTGAAAGGCCTAACAAACTGGTCCTCGACTTACGATCTCAATTGAGCCCAAATTTTCTGTTGCTAAGTGAGACATCTGTTAAGTGAGTTTTGCCCCATTTTATGACCTTTTTTGCCTAGGGTTGCTAAGCGAATCACTGCAGTTGTTAAGTTAGTAACCTGGTTACTAAGCGAATCAGGCTTCCCCCGTGGACTTCGCTTGTTAGAAGATCGCGAAAGGGGAACACGTGACTCCCGGGACACGGCGACCGTCATGAGTCAGTTGTCAAGCATTCAAATTTTTACCACATAATCATGGGAATGCTGACATGGCAGTAAATGTGAAAAACGGTCGTAAGTCACTCTTTTCAACGATGACGTAACGTTGAACGGTCACTAAACAAACTGTTGTAAGCCGAGGACTTGCCTGTATTTCATCCTGAATCAGAACAAATGGCCCTGATTCAGCTCCACAGTTTATCTCACGCAAACATGCTCTTATACACTTTGTAACCAGAGATTACACTCTGTGGAATCTCATGCAGCAAACCTTAACTAAAGCTGAACCTTAACTACAAATTGATGGGGTTTTTAAAAGATCCAATGAGCTTCGAAAGACCTTAAGTAAAACATAAGCAGAAAATCAATTCTCTTCGGCTGAAATTTAGTAGGGAAAGTGCAGGATCTTGCTTCCTCTTTTCCTCTCGATGGACAGATTGACCGGGTTGGAAAACCCAAGTCACATATGGAAAACTCTTTAGGATCTGTTTTTTTTTTTAAAAAAGCAGACATAATAATTTCTTACTTCGCCTTTCTTAAATATAAATGAGAGAGAATGGCTTCAGGAGTTATGATGCGTAGCTGCTACAGCAACCTGATTTTAATTGCTCCAAATGGTCTAATAATGCTATTAAATTCAGGGTAAGTAAAGCAGTTGGTCAGTAAGTGAGGTGGGGGAACCAAGCTGTTGCATCAGGTGACTTTAATGAGATTTTTATATAAGCGCTTGTCATGGAGAGATTGTAACAGAAAGCTACCTTCACCAAAATGGCTCTGGACTTCTTCCAGACCATATGCAATGTCCAGATTATGTAGGAATTGAAATCACCTTCATTTAATTCTCAGAAGTTGAGTTATCTCAACTCTGATCGTACATCTGACTTGGAGTGGGTGCTGTTTGAAATATCATCTGTCAGACTATTTTAAGGTTCCTTGGTTCTTATTTTGAACTTTTATGAGGAGACTTTAAAATAACTTTACAGACTTTGTTTTGTTCCTCTAATCATCCTGAGGCTCAGCCAGACATCCTAAGGAAGCAAGACCAGACTGGGAGGTTTTGAGCTGCCTTCTTAGAGCACAGTGTGATCCCATCTTTAGCATACTAATAATGAAAGCTAAGCACAACATCAAGGGGTTTATTTGCACCCACAGTACAATCACAGTTATTTAATGCCATTGCTTTAATTATTGAAGAAATGTTCATTATTGATTTTTTTCTTTCTGTAGGACAAATGCAAGGGAAGGAAGCACATCAGGAATGGGGAGAGGGGCTGGTTGTCCTTTGATTTATGGGGATGCAATGGAAAGTGGAACCGAATATGTTTCCCTCCGGCTCAAATTTTCCTATTTAGATTTAGTACAGGGATCAGCACAATTTGTTGCTTGGAAATAGCAAGAAAAAATTTCTAGAAAAGCAGGTTAGAACCACAGAGATGGTCAAAGCCCACTCAGTTCAACAGTTTTATTGTACCACGTCACTGTGCATTTGTACATGTGGATAAACTGTCACAAATTAATTATGACATCAATGCATATCAAATCTTCTGGAACAAACTGTTGATGGGTATATTCAATCTGGTACTTTTGCTGCTTGTAGATGGATTGTTTTCAATACAAAATCCTGTTGACTATCCTACAAATTAGGATGGCATTACTGCATCATCTTCAGAGAGGAAAATAACCAAATAAGATAATGCTTGGGTAGATAAATGTGGAAGGTCAAGCAAACTTTTATTCATGCTTTTTCCTTTCTTACTCTAATACTGCCACCTATAGGATGAGCGAGGGACAGTCATTAAATGGTGAAGCTTTTATTGAGGTGACCCTTCCAGACCAGTTGATGACATCAAGCACTGAATAATAGGAGCTTCTTTAATAAGTTCATACTAGATAATAAAAGCTCTTTGACAGACATATCATCTATTATATATGTGTTACTTGTAATTTGATCTTTTTTTGGACATTTTTATTACTTTTGTTTTTCTTTCTTCTGGACTAAAACCGTATTTCAGTAGAAGATATGTGGGTAGCTAAGAGCCACAGATCTTACTCATTGGTGGGATTAGCTGTTGTTTCCAAAATTCAACATTATTTCCCTAATATATTTTTCCTTTCTTGTTATAAAATACACTTAGGTTTATTTTTAAAGGAATTAATGATATATATTTTTCTTAGAAAATAAATGTCTTTCAGATTCATAAAATTGGCTTCAAGTTCAGAAATAAGATGTTGAACCAAATCCTTTTTTAAAAAAAAATATTTTGGAAAGTAATTTCCTTTGGAAAGAAGAGTTGACCTCTGAGTAAACAGTTGTATTTTAAACAGGTGAACACTTTCCAAGCTCTCCTTATCTCAGATGGAACAGCCTCCTTCGCCATGTTCAATTATGAAGAAATTAACTGGACCACAGGAACTGCGAGTGGAGGAGACCCTCTAACTGGTCTTGGTGGAGTGATGGCCCAGGTAGGATAATTAGATGACCATCACGGGCTTCCTTTTCACACAACAGCTTGGTATGCAGCATCCATGGGAAAAGATTACTTACATTTTACCAATAAAATAAAGACCTAAATAGCCAATCTAGAACACAGGAGGTTTGACTGTTCTTTGGGATGAACAGGGGATAGTCAATTATCACTGTCTGAGTGTGTATTTGCAATAATCCAAGCATTGTAAAATCTCTTGCACTAGAGCTGTGCAAAACATTCTGAAATCAATGCACTGAAATTCAGACTATTTTCAATATCCCTGGAATGGTAGGCTATTCCGAGGAAAGAAAGTTTCAGCTTTAAAATCTTTTCCCTTTCTCTGCTGAATATTATTGATATGAAGAATTTGACACACACTATTATTGCTGGTCAGGTGGGAAAAAAAACACTAAAATGCAAGGGAGGTTGCCTGACTCCATCAATAGACACAGAAGGGGATATATGTGATGGTCTGCAGGAATGACCTTGGGAGACGGAGGAAGACTCACAGCCTAGGAAATGGCTTGAGAAGAAGCAGTTCAATCTACAGGTGGGGAAGAACATGGGAAGCATTTCACAAAGGACCCTCCCTAGTTTTCTAGAGACCGAAAAGAGAGGAGGGGAGAAATGTTCAGCCTTGTAAGATTCTGTTAATGTTGCATACCATAGAGATGGTGCTAGTGCTCCTGGTTGTGTTCGTTGCCTGGATTTACCACCAAGGTCTAACATCTTTTTCCTGTAATTTCTGGGTCTGGGGGAGAAGAGAGTTCCTTTCCTCCCATAATTCTCAGAGCCTGAAGTGTGCATGGCATTGACTCTATGGACTCCAGGCCACTTGAGGTTTTACCATAATACAGTGTGAGATGTTAAGGTGTGACAGGTGTTTTGTCTTCAAAAGAATATAAGGTCATTTGGGAGGAGAAAAGCATCAGAGATGAAACTCATCAGGTGACATTCCAGATAATTTGAAGGTGACTGTCCTTTTTGGTTTTCTAGGCTGGTTTCAATGGTGGAAACAGTACCAACTATTTTAGCATTCCTGGTTCCAGAACCCCAGACATCGTCAACATCGAAGAGACCACCAATGTTAATGTGCCAGGTCGTTGGGTATTCAAAATTGATGGGAGGGAGATTGACCCAGCTAACGGATGTAGTTTTAGAGGTAAGCAAATATAGGAAGCTGCTTGTGTCAAGCTGAAGCATTATTTTTTAAAAAAAATTTCAGAAAGTTTTGCCAATAAATGTTGCTAAAGATTTAACTGGACACTGTTTATATGTCCAGTGATTCACATTATCTCCACTTTAGCTGAATGCTTCATGTGCAACATTCTTCTCACATCCTCGTTCATTAGACCACATCAGCACCCTAAAGGGCTCTAACATGCTTAATAGAGCTGCCACTGCCTCCTAGACAATAAAATAAAATGGAGGGTTTTTTCCTGTGGGTTACTCTCAAGCTGAGAAAGCAACACAGCTACCTCTTCTCAATTTGAAGTGAGGTAATAATGATTTTAAGTGTGCTCTCCCATTTGGATTGTTTACATTTTCTCTTTTGTGGCTGCACGTCTTGATTGTCTTCGGTGTGGAAAGGCAGAATATAAATGGAACATACAACCCCGTCCTGCTATTTAGTGACAAACGCAGACAGAATTTCAAGAGCAATATAACTTTTTTCTTCAAAGAATTCCTGGGGGAAATCTGAAAATGGTAGTTCTTCATGGGAATTCTCCCCAAAATGCAATTTGTGTGACATTGTTGTCATTTATAGCTCATTGTTGCTATGTCTTAATGTTATCCATCAGCACTGATTGTCATTAGTATAAAGTGCCGTTCAGCTTTTATCTTGCTATGCCAGATAATGAAGAACAAATCTAGCCGAGGCTGTTAAGAGCTTTTCATACATTTTTAAAAAAAATTAAGTGCATTGTTCTCTCACTTCCTATCTGTTCTAATAGTAATTAACAGAGGCATGGATAAACCATATTACTGTATCAGAGCAAAAGGTAGCCAAGAATCTGGCAATGTTTTAATAAATGTATTGTGATTTTAGCATATCGGTTCCATTGGCTGCAAGAGAGAAGGGGTGTAAGCACTGCACACCACCAATTAGCCAAGGAACATAACCCCAATCTGATCCATTTCTTGTAGATCCAAATAAATCCAAAATCCAAATGGAATGCTGAGATACAGATTTAACAATTTTTCGTTGTTATTATTAGTATCATCATTGTTACCATCACCTTCCATAAACTGAATTCATGGAAGCGGACCTCATTACCACCATCCATTTTATTCTCACCACAAATCTGATTTAATTTTTTCCAACCTGGGCAATCTCCAGATGTGTGGATTTCAGTTCTTTTACAATGATCAACCTGGCTACAGAATTTTGACAGATGAAGTTCCACCTATTTGGAGGGCATTTAGAAACCACATCGAATCCCAACATGGAGATAATTACAAAACAAAAAACAAAACAAAAAACAAAAAAACCCCATGTAGGCTATGAACAGGTACAGTGACAATGACTTTGTGAAGAAGTAAAACCATTCCGTATTCTTACTGAGTCCAGTTGCAAAGTGTCCATTTCTTTTTTTTTCTTTTTTTTAATTATATAACATTTTTTATTGTTAGATATATATTTGTACATGTAAACCAAGAAAAAAAATTCAAGTTAAATGCTATTCTACTTAATACAATCAATTTAAGTTTGTAAAC
This sequence comes from Bothrops alternatus, assembly GCA_034064705.1. Taxonomy (NCBI): domain Eukaryota; kingdom Metazoa; phylum Chordata; class Lepidosauria; order Squamata; family Viperidae; genus Bothrops; species Bothrops alternatus. The sequence goes on along the minus strand of JARGCV010000413.1, from coordinate 205,421 downwards.
ATTCTTCACTCCGTATATCAAGATTTAACGAGTTTTAGCTCTGTTGCTTTGTAATATAAATTTCTCTTGGACACCAACAATGTTGAAATTCAGAGATGTCATAAAGTCAGTCACAAAACATCTGCCTGAGCTGCCCTTACAATCTGCAACATGCAGAGTCCTTTCAAAAGAAAATAAAGTGATTCTTTTTCATTATTGCCTGCTAGTTAAAATTTCTTGTGTTAGGTCTTTAAAATAGCCACCCGGAGAGCCTGTTCATCTTCTCTTTACAAATGCAACTGCTCAGAAAATAAAAGGAGAATTGTCTGCCTCCAGGGAGGTGGTGGAAGGATTAAAATTTCTCCCAACTTCTAAATTATGAACTTTTACAGCATTCTAGTCCCTCTGTTCAAGTTCTGGTGCGAAAGTCTGTTTGAACTCCATGCAAGAGTATTGAGATTGTTTTGGAGTTTTCAATTTCATCAAAAGAGTTCCATTAATAAGAAGATCCCAAAGCAAAAGGATTTTTGCTATCACCGGGGAGTATCATTTGCACAACCAGATGCTTGCAAATATGAAACAAATTGAAATTATGGCGACATTTGGGATGGATCCATCCCCACGGTCAGTTGGAGCCCAAGTTGACCCAAAAGCTAGGTGAAGAACTTTTATCTGCAGGTTGGTAGGGCTTTAAGTGAAGAGGATGGAAGAGGGGATGAAAGCAAGAAAGCAGATGGAGAAGGTAACCAAGTGAAAAGGAGAGAAGGAAGGAGTAAGAAAAGGGAGAGATGATCAGAGGTAGCAAGTCTCGGGATCAGTCAGTTTGGAGTCAAGTACAAAATGAGGCATTTTGAATGACCAAAACTCCCAATGTTTAGGAGTCTAATTCAGGCTTTCCAAAAGCCATTTGTTAAAAATAAAGGGGAACCAAAGATCCTTACTCAGCAAGTTACGGCAACCTCTATTGACACAACCTGATAGGCATTCTATTCTTGCTTTGTTTTATAATGATGGTTATAGGCACAAGCAATACATTATTTTTGTGTGTGCAATAATTAGCTATGTGTAAGACAAAGAGGCAGACACCCACCTCATTAAGAATTACAGTCAAAACTGTTGTGGCTTATTGTAAAATATGAAGTCTCCAAAGTTGCACTGTTTGATGTTTAATTAGTGCTAATTCATATGGAAGGAAAAATGAATCTAAACAGGCAATTAACACCCCTTGAGCCGCAGACGTAACTCACCCATTATTAATAGAATTATGTTATAGCAACCGTGGCATGCTTGGGGTATAATTCATGCTGCATCCACCTGGTTGTTTTTAGAAACCAGCCAGTTCTCATTTAATTGTGGTCAGTGCCCTGTGATTTAAACATGAGATTTATTTTTCCAATTTTACATTTAGAGAGAATGCTGGCTAAATTCCTGTGACTGGGCCAGTATTTTGCTGCCTGTGGAGGAAAGGAGCCATAACACATTGAAGCTCTACTGAGGGGAGAAAGTAGAAAACCTTGGATTAAGCTGGACCCCTGATGGATGTGGTTTTCCTGGAAACTGTTCTGATACAACCTTGCCTTTTTCCAAGATGGTTTTCTGACTTCACCAACTAGTTTATAACCTTAGGATTTCTCCCATTCATGCCCTTAACCAAGTTGGTCCTTGCTTAAGTTGCCAAGAGCAGCCAAGGTTAGCTAGATCCTGTCACCAACTTTAATATAAAGTTTAGCCTAAAGGAGGTGTGTCCAACTTTGACAATTTTAAGACCTATGGACTTCAACTCCCAGAATTCCTCAGCCAACCATACTGACTGGGGATTTCTGGGAGTTGAAGTCCACGGGTCTTAAAATTGTCAAGACTGGACACCCCTGGCCTCTAGCCTTGATGGTCACCCCTGCAAGCATTAACCAGGTTTGATTTGTTTAGCCAATCTGGTGCGCTGAAGAAATCATACATATATGGGAAATTTGATGATGCAAATGCAATGGAGGTAAGATGTGCCTTAATATGCCAATGGCAATGTGTCTTACTATGTCACATTACACTTTTGTGATCGTACTTCAGTGTCAGCGATTATAGCTGCTAGTTTCTCAAATATACATCCCACACTGAAAAAAAATGCTGTCTGATGCTCTTTGGGACACTTTCCAAGCTTTTAAAGCAGATAATAATAAAAAAAGTCGTTAAATCAGTGCTGTCTTGCAGAGTTAATAGAATAAACCACCCTCCTCTCCTTCGGATGTTTTGGACAACACCTTGTCTCACTGAAGGTATATATGGCAATGATAATGGGAAGTATGATCCAAAATGTTAGACCACCATAGGAAGCCTAAGAGTAACCCTAGTTCTGGTCACTCTGCTTTCACTTTTTGCAAATGTGGATAGACAGCAAATGGGATTGATCAGGGTTCAGTGGACTTGTGAATAGAAATATGAGTCATCACTGTTTCTAGAAAGAATCTAAAATTCCAATCTTTCTTGATTTATCTTCTCATTTATACCTCAGATTATTGCTTTGAACAGTGAAGATGACCTTGTTCCAAAGGTGCTTTTTCAAAAGGCAGCTGGACTTCGTTTTTCCTCCAAGATGTTCTGCTTAGACTTCTCAGATGAGAAGTGAAACATCTTCAAGGAAAAAGAAAGACAGTCCAGTTGCCTTTTGAAAAAGCTCCTTTGGGGCAACCATGACCTGGATGACTGAGAATCTCCATAGACATGAAGATGACCTTGATTATATGGTTTGTTCTAGGCCAATTTCTCCGTCAAGGGGAGATCTTCTGGGAAAGCGCTAACTGCTCCACCAAATGCCGTTGCCTGGATTTCAACAACGAACTCTTCTGCCAGGAGGTGTCCTGTGGCCCTTATGAAATCTGCGAGGCGAAGGATAAATTCTTCCAGTGTGTGTCAATGGAGAGCAGCACCTGTGTGATCTTTGGAGACCCGCATTACCATACCTTCGATGGCTTCCTTTTCCATTTCCAAGGGTCCTGCTCCTACTTGCTTGCTAGGCAGTGTTGGCCAGGATCCAGCTTGCCCTTCTTTAGTGTGGAAGCCAAAAATGAGAATCGTGGTGGTTCTTCTGTCTCCTGGCTGAAGGACATCTCCATTGAGATCTATTCGCACAAAATTGTCATTCCCAAGGGCAGCTTTGGGAAGATTATGGTGAGATTCGCCCTCCCATACTAAGAGGATTTGTACGTGTTTCACCCTCAGAGTGAGCTTGTGGGAACCACAGCTGTAGAGAAAAGCGAATTCTCTATGTCTTTGGGGGATTTTCATAGAAAAAAAATATTCATGCAGGAAAAGGAAGAGCTGTGCCTTCCAGAATTGCTTCACTTGCCCCAGTGATGGGCCTGAATATCCCAAAAGTCATTGCCTAGATCAGCGGTTCTCATTTGGGGTCGAACGACCATTTCATGGGGGTCGCCAAGCACCGCAGCCCGCCATTTTTTTTTGGGTCGGCCATTTTTTTTGTCGGCCATTTTTTTCCCTATCGCGATGCAGGCCGTCGCGCTGCGCATGCGCGATGCGCCCCGTCACGCCGCGCATGCGCAGTGCGGGCCCGTCATTATTTTTTTTTGCGTGATGCGGGCCGGGGTCGAGCCCCGGAAAAGGTTGAGAACCGCTGGCCTAGATGATGTCACGACATCATTCCATTGTCTGGATGTACATGGAAAGAAATTTTAAAGGGGAAAAAAGCAGCCCTCAGTAAAAACATGCGGCAGTGAGCTAGCTTAGAAAATAGAAGTTTCTGTTCATTTTTGGGATGTTTTGATTATTTTTTTTTCATCTAATGGCAATAATATGGAAAATGTCACATCACAGAATCAGCTTTTTCCAACTAATGCCCACCATATAGGTTGGTTTTCATCTTCCGTAATCTTCCAGGCAGGCAACCAGGGACATTAGTAAAAACCTGTGATGGAAGTAAAATCCAACATAGTTTGAATGGACATTTTCTTGCACACAGTATCCTTTCAAGGTTATTATTTTGGATAATAGAAAAGTGTGCTTGTCATCTTCAGTCTGCCAGAAGTCCAGGTTAATCCCCAGAAATAAGCATCTGCTTAGACAAATCATTCAAGCTGTGATGTCTAGCCAACAATCCCAAGCGGGGAGTGGCTTTAGAGCAATTTTCTAACAGCTGATCCCCAAAAGGTTTGCAAAAAACAATATTTCAATAATTGGGTGTGACATGTTGTGACATTGTTCTTCAATCCTTGGTGCTACATCATATATTTATGATAGGAAAATTATAGCTACTCTTGGGAGAAACTATGGCTGAGTGCATGTGCTCCATACTTTTGTAATGGTATGTGGGAATGACCTTGAGAAACATGGGGGCGAGTCACAGGCAGGGTGACAGACAGGTAAGAGGCTACAACAGGAATGTGGACATGGCAAACATCTCAGAAGGACCCTCCCTAGTTTCTTCGCTATGAAGGAAACGGAAGAAATGTATTTTGAGATTTGCAAGATTGATGTCAGCCTTCCCAGGTAGACCAGTTAAAAAGCACACTCTGAAGAACCCTGTTCTATTTATTATAAGTCTATACAACAAAATCATGCAAGTCTGAATGTACGAAGCTCCCGCTATTTCTTTTTAGAGCCTGATAAATTATGAGGAATCCTTTCTGAGACTTTTTTTTTCTGCCTGTTGTTCAGTTGCTGGCTCCCCTTCCTCTTATCTGATCACAACCTCTTACTGGACTTGCCTTGACTGCAGCACTTCCCTCCATCTTCCAAGTTCATACCCACACGCCATTACAAATTCCTTCTACTAGAGCAGGGGTCTGCAAACTTGGCAAGTTTAAGACTTGTGGACTTCAACTCCCAGAATTCCCCAGCCAGTGTGGCTGACTGGGGAATTCTGGGAGTTGAAGTCTACAAGTGTTAAACTTGCCAAGTTTGGCGATCCCTGTACTAGAGGGTCCTGAACCTACTCAATTTCTGTCTGGGGAACTGAGGCCTTGTTTGGTTCTCTTTTTTTCCTCCTCTCTGTCACAGACATACTTACAGCCTTAGGATTAGACTGAGTGATTCAAAACTTTATGGGTTTTTTTTCTTTTTGCACTGCCTCAATAAATATAAGCTGCTTAATTTGTATTGACAGTGATAATTATAGCAGTAGAAGATTCATCTACAATGATAGTAAATAAATCCATTTTTAATCATCTCATTTTGGACAATGATGATGATAAATATTAACTTTATATCCATGTCACAGATAGATGATTTGGTCATGTCTCTGCCTGTCTTCTTGGAACTGGGAGCCATAAAAATCTATCAGAGTGGCATGTCAACCGCTGTGGAAACTGACTTTGGCCTTTTGGTGACATATGATGGCGACCATTATGCTGCCATTTCAGTTCCCGGTTCCTACATTAATGCTACCTGTGGCCTATGTGGGAACTACAACAAGAATCCTGAAGATGATGTCCTACGCTCCGATGGGAAACTGGCCACTTCTGTCCTGGATTTGGGAGAAAGCTGGCGGGTTTACCATCCTGAATGGAAGTGCTCGCCAGGCTGCTTAGACAACTGCAGTCTTTGTGACATGGCGATGGAGTCTCTCTACTTCGGCCCTGAGTACTGTGGCTTCATCAACAAAACTGGAGGCCCTTTGTGGGAATGTGGGGCCATTGTTGACCCCACAGCGTTTGTGCACAGCTGTGTGTATGATTTGTGCAGCATCCGTGATAATGGCACAGGAGGACTTTGCCAAGCCATTCAAGCCTATGCCTTGGTTTGCCAGGCCTTAGGGATCCCGATTGGAGACTGGAGGGGGCAGACGGGATGCGGTAAGTCACCAAGCCTTGGCTTTTCAGATAGAAACAGGCCCAGCAAAATTTCAGGGCTCACCTGGTTCATGCAGGGATTCCAGTCCATCAACTTTTACTTGGTCATCCTGAGTTAGGAAGGAAGGAAGGACATGTAGAAAGGAATCAAGCATATGATTATCAGAGGCTAAGGAGAGAAACCAGCTCCCGAGGAGAAGATCTTGGCTATAATTTGACCAAACAGTAGAAATGGCAGGTTTAGTGCCCTTGAATGATGCTTTTGTCCATATTTGAATCACAGAACTCCTGGAAAGAGTAACAGTAAAAAGGTTTCATAATAGATTATTCAGACATGACCTGAGGGACCTCTCTTAGCCATTCATCTGGTCATTGGTCTGTACTCTTTTAAGCTTTTTTAAAATTGCATCATGGGTAAATTAGACTACAGTTAACGGTGAACAAATTGCTCATAACTTCCTGCCTATATTTCTTTTCCTTCATCACTTTTTGTCTGCGTTTCTTCCTGGTTTGTAGTCCCTTGGAAAAAATACATGTTCAGTAAGCCTCCGTTGATTCAAACTCAACTCTTGGTGACTTCATCCATAATTTTCTTGGCAACTGTGTAGAAGCAATTTGCGGTTGCTAACTAGGGCTTGGGGTTTTTCAGAGACGCTCACATCCAAATAGGAATGAGACACAACCTTGTATAGCTTCTTTCAAGGTCAAAGTTGATTCGGTGCTACCACCAAGTTGGAGACTCAATATGTCTATCATTCTGAATTGCAACTGCTATATCAATTAAATCCACTGTTCTGTTTGTCTTTTTCAGCAACAGCTGTAAACTGCCCAGAATTCAGTCACTACTCCATCTGTACTAGTAGCTGCCCAGCCACCTGCTCGGACTTAACGGCCCCTTTGAACTGCAACCCTCCTTGCACTGAAGGCTGTGAGTGCATTGAAGGCTATGTTCTCAGCACCGACACCTGTGTCCCTGTTCAAGAGTGTGGTTGTGATGTGGATGGCCGCTACCATGCTGTGGGGGAATCCTTCTGGGCTTCTGTGGATTGCACAGTGCAATGCTGGTGTGAAGAAGGAGGAGATGTCAACTGCTTCAATGCCACTTGTCAGGAAGGAGAAGTGTGTACAGTTGAGAAAGGGTATCAAGGGTGTTACCCCAAGCGAGAGACTTTGTGTTTGGTATCTCAGGATCAAGTCCTGCACACTTTTGATGGAGTTGGCTTTGTTTATCCCTTGGACAATTCTTATACCTTGGTAAAAACATGCCCAGACAGGCCCACTTACCTGGAAGTGGACATCAGCAAAAAGAAACCAGACTCAAGTTCTGACTGGCTTCGTACCTTGATAATCCAGGTTGCCAATCAAGATGTTAAGATTGGGGGTGTAGACAACTCTGAAATCAAGGTAGGGATTTTCTGTGGGTGACAGGCTCAAGGGGAGGCTTAGGTCATTGCTCTTAATTGCAGGATACCATTTAATAGCACAGTCTTGACAAATGTTCATGAGCCAGTTTTATTCAGAGGGACCTTGTTACAAATGTGCAACCATCTGTAGGTTGGAGAACTAAAATGGATCAACTGCTGGCCAAATTATTTTCTTAACGTGGAGGGGAGAGGCAAGTCATTGAAACTGACCAATATAGGAAACTAGCAGATACTGTAAGCACATGCACAGTCATCCTTTTTCCCCCAGATGGGAAAGTCTGAAGGATAGTTGATGTAAACCAACAGATAGGAGGGAGGTGACTATCAATGAACTCAGAAGATGAAGTGCTAACGGAGAAATCAAATTTTGGGAGAGGATGATGTAGGGAGGATGATTCATGATCAAATGGGGTATTTTGTTGCCCTTCATTGTGTCTGCTACCCGTGCTTCTTTAACCCCGGTGAAAATTCCTTTTGGTTCTTTTTTTCTAACTCTGCAGAGGCAAAGCTTCTCGTATGTTCAGATGTCTCATTAGCTGCATATGGTGCTGACATTTTCATGCCACTAGACAGTTGCCTGTCAATTTTAATGCTCATAATGGAAAATACAGGAAGAGTTTAGAGACATGATCAAACAATCTCTGTTTGGTTCTGCCCTTGCTGACCATTGAAATAATTGCTTGTGTCTTCAAGCTAAAAGATGTCTTTGCTTCTCGGCTTTCCCCAAATGTGAGATTCTTTGACAGAGACAGAACTTCTCTGTTCTTTACAGATGTCCAGCTTTGATTCTCTCCCACTCCCCACCCAAAGGACTAAATCTGAAATGGCTGATAGTTGCAGGAGCACAATTAACTTTTCAAAGGACGAAACTAGTAGTCCTGCCTACTCTGGTCTGACAGAGCATTGGATTGTGGGCTTTAGAGAGAGATGAGTTTTGATTTGGTCCCCCAGCTTGAAGTCTTCCAAATGGCTGTGGGCTAAAAGTCTTTTGGAAGCTGGGGAGGGGCAATCTCCATGCATCCAGAATATTTCAAATTGAGAAACATTAGCTTGGGCTTTAATAAAGAAAGAATTAAACTCTTCTTATAGCCTGAAGCCATCTCATTGACTAGAGCTTCTGTTTACATAGCCAACAAAATAATGCCAGACTTGATGGGATCAATAACTATTAGACTTGATGGCAGTGGACTGTCTCTGAAGGCCATTTGTAGGGAGCTTAGTGGGCTTCCTTGTACAGTTGGTTGACCATTATGCATACAGACTTTTGGACTAGTCAGGCCAGGGGTTCAATCCAGCAGGGGGCAATTTATGTTCTTATGACCTGCAAATTGCATTCAAGCAATTATAGCACAGGAAGATTAAGTTTGATCTCTTTTAAGAGATAAAAAGCTTCTTGTAATACAAAAGATGGGAGCTTGATGTATAAGATCAATAATAAATTGTAATTAAGTTGACAGAATGGAACAATAGTTATGTTCACCATGGAAATCCTGATTTTGTGAGATTTCCAATCATGAAGAACTATAGCCAGATTCAAGCAAACATGCCATATAGCTTCCCTGCAGACTTTCATCACCATGTTGAGAAAAGTGATGGAGTTGGATATAGAGGACCTGGATCTCTGCTTTCTCTCTCTGTTTTGGATATCCAAGCATGTGGATAACAGTCCCTTTGTGCAGAATTTCTGATATAATATGATAAAGGTAAATGAGTGTAAATATACACGGTTGTCCTGCTGGAATCTAGATGGCTATTCTTATAAGCAGCTGGGTCAACATTAATATAGGGTTCCTCTACAATTGATGGAAATGCTTTTCTTTTTGGAAAAAATGGTATCATGTGCAATTTGTTTACTATAAATTCATGACTGCCCACTCCTCATCTTGCAACTTTTGCGTAGTCAATAACGGTGGTGTAGATTACTTGATTCCTCGGGAAAACCAGCAGATCCCCCCCATTGGGGGGAAAAACATGGAACAAGATTGCTTTCCTTAGTTTTGCAGGCTTTCAAGAAACTCAGTTCTACTCTTCTAAATGCACAGTCCTGTAGAAATGTTACTTTCCAGTAGTCTTGTGGGTGACACTGCCACCAGGTGGGTAGAAGTGCTTTACAAAAAGGAAGCAACCGACAGCTTATTTTAAACATATTTTCCACACTAGCAGCACTGCTGAATGTGTCTCCTGGTATGTATGAACATAACACGTGATTCGAAAGCAGAGGAAAGATGTTTTCTATTCTATTGTCTCCTCTTGCCAATCTCATGATGACATTGCATTGTAAGAAAAAAATAAAAACCAACAATCTTGGATTGTATTTGCTCTAATTGCCAGAATCTTTTTTTTTTGTATGTGCCTTCCACCCATGTCAACTGTATTTTCTGATCTTTCCAGTAAGTCTGTCTATCTCTGCAGCAACTGTTGCTTCTCTCATATGTCTATCAAATCAAGTGTCTCCTTCTCAGCTTTGGGTCTTGTATTTTCTTTTGGAATGGCTGACATCTGAAGTTTTCCTGAGTATCAAAAATCTAGTACTGTCACTCTGAGATAACAGCATGAGCTGAAGGCAAAGCTTGGCTTCCAAGAAGAGCTTGTGATTCCTTTGAGGTAGAGAAATCCATACAGATCATCATCCCAATCCAGTGATCTCCACATAAGTTGGGACTTCAGTTCCAAGGTTCTAGAAGCAGCCTTCTGAAATAGATCTGGACAACATTTTGAGATGATAAACAGCTGTTTTAACTTTATGCTTAAATTGTATGAGTAACTGAAGACAAAGCTGGGTTTGAAAAGTCATCTGCTATGTAAATATTTGTATTTCAGAAATGAGAACAGTTGGTATTTACTCTTAAATTTAAAAATCGCTATATAATGTGAAAAACATTTTTAGATTCCCAAAGTCTCCTCTCTTAAAAATGTCTTCAACTCCTGCTTTCTGGGTAGCCCAAATTTAAATGCCGTTCAGGTTCTGTTTGGCAGAAAACTTCAGCTGTAGACATACAATTTATCTCCATATGAAGTGTGCCTTCTTGTTGACTTCTGTTGCTCAATTCTGCTTATGCCTCACTAATCAAAGGAAGAACAGGAAGATACCATGGGATTCTTTAGTTTCTTCATTCATTTGTTGCCTCTTCTTTTCCCTTTTTCCTTTGCAGGTGAATGGATATGAGGCAGAGCTTCCATATTTCCATCCTTCTGGGCAACTAGAAATCTACCAAAGTAAAAATGGGACAGTTGTTGAATTGGATGGACTCATCCATATCCACTATTCAGACTTGGGTATCTTGGAGATACGTCTCTCCACCACATATTTCAACTGTACTGGAGGCCTCTGTGGCTATTTCAATGGAAACAGCAGTGATGAATTCTGCTTTCCCAATGGGAAATGCACAGATAACCTAGTGGTTTTTCTGGATAGTTGGACAACTTTCAATGAGATCTGTAATGGGGAATGTGGTGACCTTCTCAAGGCCTGCAACAATGATTCAGAGCTTCTGAAAGACTATCGCAGCCGCTCCAAATGTGGAGTCATCAATGACCCCACAAACAGCTCGTTCCTGGAGTGCCACTCTGTGGTGAACGTGTCCACATATTACAGGACCTGCCTTTTCCGTCTGTGCCAAAGTGGAGGAAACGAGTCAGAGCTCTGCGACTCGGTAGCTCGCTATGCCAGCGCATGTAAGAACGCAGAAGTGGACATTGGCCAGTGGAGAAGCTTAAGCTTTTGCCGTAAGTTGGGGAGTGGGGGAGATATATGTCTTCATCTTGTTTCCCATAGTGTTGGAAACGTGATTAAAATACCAACAAAATTGGATTGGTAAGAAAAAGAGTTTATTCTGCAGAAAATAGAAAAGTGGTTTGCAAAGCGCGGTAGATCCTGGTGAGAGACTTCAACAGGAAGTTCTAAACCCAGAGATCACACCAAAATATTCAAACACATAACATTATATACACCCCTATCGCGACGCCCCCATCCCCTCCCCTTAGGTCCCATTTGAGAGGACTTCCGGGGGGGGGTACAATCTGTATGATTCGCCTAGCCAGAATACATTATCCCTCCCCCTCAGTTACAGTGTTTAGAACTTCCCTCTGTCATCCTTTTGTCTTGTTGAGTGTGTTTCTAGCCAAGCCTCCTGGAATCTAGTGCCTACGTGCAAGGCTTGGCTATTGTCTAATCTTTCTATTGTTAATCAATTGTGACCATTTTATTTTTAAACTTCTTCCTTTCTCACAATAGGAAGTTAAGCTGTTTTGAGTATTGGTCAACATCATGGACCCTTTAGGTCAAAAGACCCTAAGACTTCAATGTTATTAAATAACAACAATAATCATTCTCAGTCTAATGGGATTCCCATATTATATAGATTAGGACTGAATCCACTAAAAGACGTCTGGGCATTCATGGGAGTTTTCTAAGTCTTATGCTCAAAAAGCATAAGGTTTGTGAAGCCATTAATGGAAGTTAGAAACACAAATCTTAGAAACACTTGCTTAGGTATACAAAAGTCTACAGTTGGTCCTTAGAATGGTGGCCTTTGACCAAAGAGTCAGTGTTTCATGCTGTCAGATTTCAGGACATGGCTATAAGTCTCTGTTTTTTCAAAAACGTAATTTCATATTCAGGCACTAGTCAACGCAAGAAACTTAAGGGCAGGTAGTGCTAAATAAGTCACTTTACTAAAGACAAGGAAGTCACACATAAACAGACATTCCTGATGCAGAATGCAGGAATCAAGGGACATGGGACTTAAGGAGTAACAACAGAGGATAACTAAAATGTGAGAAGGAAGAATTCTTTGTTTTGATCAGCTGGGATAATATTTTTGCTGCCAGTGATGATAATATGAAGGAAAGACTTAAAATAACATCTTGCAAAAGCAGAAATAAGTATGGAAATTAAATTAAGTTGAAGAAAATGTAAGCAATCGAATACAATGATCCAACAGATTATGACTTTTGTAGAGACTCAAGTCCAGGAACCTAACCTTAAAGGAATAATAAGAGGCATATTAATTAGGGGCTTCTTTAAAATGGAATATGCAAAAGTTTTGCCCCACCCCAGAAATCTGATATGTAAGAAGAAAATTCCTAGATCAGCACAAAATCCTCATTGTGCATCTCACAATGGTCCATAAAACTCACAAGTCCAGCATAGAGGCAGTGACTTTCGCTATTCTTTGTACCTGACAGCTGGGTTTAAATTTATACTTTAGTGGGGGGAAACTTCATTGGTAACAAAGGATGAGCCTCGTGGCTGTAAATGAAATTAAAAGGTTTATTGATAAGCAATGAAAAAATAAAGCCATCATGGTGCAAATTCAAAGCTGCAAGGAAATTTCATTGAGGTTAAGGCAGTGTAATGTAATACAATGCATAATCAATGCGAGGAGAGTAATAAACACAGCAGGGCAGGGTTAAGAAAAAACTAAAACAGCTTTCAGCTGTTTGAATAAGTATTCGATAAACCAATAATAAAGCAAGTTGAATTTTTAAAAAATCATGCCAGCATATTGACAAATCTCACATTGTATCTTCTGTAAGGATAAATAATAAAACTCCTTCCCTCCATCTCCCTGCTATTCAAAGATGTAATATATTAAGGGAAAGAATAATTTGTAACGATCCAACAATCCTATTTCTCACTTTGTGGAAGTCCTTCTCTATAAAGATCAGATCGTTCATTTCACAACCATCTGTAGATCTGATATGATCACCCTTCCTGTCTTCCTCCCAACCTGGTTGGGAATCTCTGTATGGGATGAGGGGTTAAATATGGGTTCTCCTGATTCTAGGAGTGTCTGTGACAGATGTCAAGATGGTAGTTTGGGACCTCCTGACCAAAGTTAGGAGACCAAAGTCCTAACTCTTTTTATTTATTTATTTTCTGATTTCTATACCACCCCTCTCCCGAAGGACTCGGGGCGGTGTACAGCCCAAAATTAAAAAACATATAAATATACAAAATTAAAATAATTAAAAATGATTAAAAATAATTTAAAATTTTTTTTAAATGTGTTATGCAAAATAAGGACAAAGCTTTAATTGTGCAAATGGCTACCATCTTGAAATACCTCTATGAACGCCTCTGCTTGACTCAGGTCAAGGTGTCTGCTGCCTCACCCAGAAGATGGCTTCCATCTGACCACTGACTCCCTTCCTTTTCTTCCAGCTCTCGCCTGTCCTGAGAACAGTCACTTTGAGGAATGCATGTCCTGCTCTGAATCCTGTGACACCCTGAGCATGGGGCCTGTGTGCCTGGACAGTTGTGTGGAGGGCTGCCAGTGTGACAAAGGTTTTGTACTCCGGGGCACCCAATGCATTCTCCGTAGCGACTGCGGCTGCAGCTTTGAGGGCCACCAGCTCGCCACCAACCAGTCCTTCTGGATGGACATTGATTGTCAGTACTTCTGCTACTGCAATGGCTCTGACAACAGTGTGCGCTGTGAGAACCTCCCTTGCAAAGAGGACGAATACTGCCTGGAGCAGAGAGGCCTATATTATTGTCAGGCCCGCACAGATGCCTCCTGCATCATTTCTGGCTACAGCCATTACTTGACCTTCGATGGATTTGCGTTTGACTTTCAGAGCAGTTGTCCTTTGATCCTTTGCACAACCATTGACCGCCAGAGGTCAGAGAAGTCAGATATTTTCCCTGAGTTTACAGTTGTTGCCAAGAATGAGGATCGGGACCCTTCTCTGGCTCTGTGGGTGAAGCAGGTGGAAGTGGAAGTTTTCAGCTACAGCATTGTGATCCATCGAGCCTACAAACATACTGTGCTTGTAAGCCAATAGAGAGTTCTTTCCTCCATTGCCTTAATCAGGATAAGAGGTTGAAACCACCCCAAACCAGTTAATTTGGGGGTTTTATGTGTGAAGGTAGAAAGTCCACCAGGCTGAAGTTGACTTTATGGCCTCCTCTTGACTATGTCCATGTCTGTGTAATTTTCCGTTTGTTATTATCTTCTAGTGGGTTTTCTTTTTAACTTTTCTGTCTAGTCTTAGTTTTCCCAGTGGCATTTCTTCTCGGTATTAATCAGGTCTGACCTTGCTTGGTTGTCCAGGATCAGCTAGGTGTCCAAGTGCTGCAAACTGAGCTGGATTTTTAACCTGACTGTGAGAAAATCCTGCAGAGATATGGAGACCTTACCAAAAAATATGTAGTAAGCTCCTCATGCGGAGTGAGGGTTTAAACCTGGATTTCCTAGGTCAGCTGGTCTCTTTTGAAGCGTGCCTCCTTCAACTACCCTCTTTCACTGACTTTCCTTGCATCTTTTTGCAGATCAACAAGGAGCGTCTTTACCTGCCTTTGAAGCTGGGCCAAGGGAAGGTCAACATATTCACCTTCGGCTTCCACATCATTATAGAGACTGATTTTGGGCTGAAGGTGGTATATGACTGGAGGACCTTCCTCTCCATCACGATTCCACGGAGCCTCCAAAATAGCACATATGGCCTTTGCGGGAGATACAATGGCAGCCCTGATGATGACCTTCAGACCTCTGGTGGCCTTGTTGTCTCCAGCATTAATGAGTTTGGCCACAGCTGGGCCAATCGGGACCCCTTTTGCCAAGCTGGTTGTGGCGATAGGTGCCCAACTTGTCGTAAGGTAGAAGGCTTCTGGAAGCCTCAGCAGCTGTGCAGTTTGATTCCTAGCAAGAGTGGTGTCTTCTCCAGGTGCCACAGTAAGGTCAACCCAGCCTTCTTCTATAAAAACTGCTTATTTGACACCTGCATTGATGGCGGAGCAGTACAGACAGCTTGTAGCTGGCTGCAAAATTATGCCAGCACTTGCCAAACCCAGGGGATAGCAGTCACTGGCTGGAGGAACTTCACCTCATGCTGTGAGTAAAACTTTCTTCTTCTTCTTCTTCTTCTTCTTCTTCTTCTTCTTCTTCTTCTTCTTCTTCTTCTTCTTCTTCTTCTTCTTCTTCTTCTTCTTCTTCTTCTTCTTCTTCTTCTCCTCCTCCTCCTCCTCCTCCTCCTCCTTCTTCCTCCTTCCTCCTCCTCCTGACATTTTGTCTTGATGACTGGATTTGCTGGGACTTTCATAGTGTTATTTATTTCAGTTTGTATTACAGGCAAATCTAGACATCCTTTCCATCTTAATAAATAAGGTTCAGAAAGCTTGGTTGGGTATTATCTTTCTGACTTGTAAGGAGAGATAGAAGGCAGAGCTTCTGGTTTATTTAATTGCAAAAAGAATGAACACCACTAGTTAACTGAATTCCATGCTTCAGTCAACAAACTCCATGGTTATAGTTAATAAGGCACATAAAATGAGCCCATCATCACACTGGCTGATTTTGAACAGGTGTCATACAAGTACAGCCTCAAATAAGGTCAGATATAATTGTGGGTTGCAACAAGGCAGGCTGAGATTGCTTGGATAACAATTCAGGAAGATCAGAGAGTTGCCCTATGTTGCTTAGTTGCCACCTAGCCTTCTCAATCCTTTTCCAAGATACCTTTGGCCTTCATCCAGTAACTAGAATCCAGATTTGATATGCATTGCTTAGGCAGATCAAAACATGCTTTTTTGGCACACTGCAGCTCTTGTTTATGCAAGTGAGGAGGAAGCGCACGCATTTGTTGTGAAGAGCTTCTCCTGTCAATAGGTTACCATGTATTGTTCAATTATTCTTCTCATAAATGAAGACCCAAAGCATCTCAGGCAGGCCGACTGTCTGGCAAATCCATTGAAAAGTTGTTTTCCTCACTAATCAGTTTTACAAATTAAATTAGTATCTTTTTCTCTCTGCAAATTGACAGCCTCCATCAGCCTTGCCTTTTCCACTAAGGGATTCATTAACCGCCCTGAGAAAAATGGAGGCGGGTGGAAGAGAAAAGCTTTGAAATTAGGCATTTCTCCACTCTTGTTTTGGCCCTTTGGAAGGCTGGGAGGTTCTTCAAATTGTCTCTTTGGCTGGAGAAAGAGAACACGTTTTTGAGAAAGCTACAGTGATGTTTTGAGAGCAGTGTAGCATTCAAGCGTGCAGGGATTTCTGTTTTCCAGTTGTTTTTTCTGGACAGAGGCTTTGGTTTTGATACAACTCAGAAATTTCTTGTTCAAACACAGTGGCATTTTTTT
Organism: Bothrops alternatus; assembly: GCA_034064705.1. Classification (NCBI taxonomy): domain Eukaryota; kingdom Metazoa; phylum Chordata; class Lepidosauria; order Squamata; family Viperidae; genus Bothrops; species Bothrops alternatus. Next base: position 189,135 of record JARGCV010000413.1, on the reverse strand, counting down.
GGTTTAAAGGGGTGGTTTCAAAAAAGGAGTAAGAGTGATCAAACCCTCCCTACCAAGTTCTCTTTCACTACTTATCTCTCTCTCTTATTTTTAATCCCTGGAGTTGATGAATTGGGAAGTAAACATCACCTTCCAAAGGCAGGATTTGACCTCAGGCCTGCCACAGGAGGACAGTGAGGGCAGTCAATATGGACAACTCCTTCATATTGCCACCAACTCTCTGAGAAACACTTTCACTTTCTTCAAACATTGTAGATTTGGAGACATTATCTTGAAACCAAAGACCATATTTCTTGTTCAAGCTTAGTTTCTACATAGTAGACCATCTTTTACTAAACCACGGGTAATTCTAGTTGCTCATTTTTAGCTAACCAGGTCCAGAGGAATCTTTGCCCATCACTTGTGAATGCCAGTAAATATGTTTTCCCAATTTAGCTTGGGTAGATGGCTCTCGAGACTCTCAATCACCATAACCAAGATGTTTTTGAGGATTTAAGCTCCTTGGGCATATTATGTCATATATATGTATATGGGTTCACCATGTTAATATATGACTTCCAGACCAAGATGCACCCATGTTAAGAAGTTTTGTCCCTTGTGTTCTAGCGGTCAGTTGCCCTCCCAACAGCCACTATGAAAGCTGCGTGAGTGTGTGCCAGCCTCGTTGTGCTGCCATCCGGCTGAAAAGTGACTGCAATCATTATTGCGTGGAAGGATGTCAGTGTGATCCAGGGTACGTCCTTAATGGCAAAAGCTGCATTCTTCCTCACAACTGTGGCTGTTACTCAGATGGCAAATATTATGAGGTAAGCCCAGGGTGTCAAAATGGGGTCTTAGACTGTGAGGATTTCCTGAGTCAGTAACTGGAGGCCTGGGAGGTAGTGTTGCCAAAGCAGAGAAGAGATGGGACATGGGCATCCATAAGGGTGGGAAAGGGCATGACAACAGCATTGCACAAATGCCATGGTTCAGTATTAAGCATTACATCAGTCATAGAGATGCAAGTATGCAATGGTGGCATTTCTGTGATGATGTCACAACAAGTGTCTGTATGTCATTCTGACATCATTGTGGCTTGTTTCAGACTCTCCTGGAGTAGGATATGTTTTCTGGATTCGGTGTGGTTGGAATTCAATAGTAACAACATAGATTTGGTCCAGTGTGATGTAGAGGTCCAATAATTTGAAAACTGGTCTCATTTCTTTTTATCTAAAAGACAATATTGGCAGTGAGGTGCTGGAAGAATGTCAGCCAAATAAAGCTCTAAATAGAATCAGTCTCTCTCTCTCTCTCTCTCTCTCTCTCTCTCTCTCTCTCTCTCTCTCTCTCTCTCTCTCTCTCTCTCTCTCTCTCTCTCTCTCTCTCTCTCTCTCTCTCTCTTTTTTTTTTTTTTTTTGCAGGATTTCTGTAATACATTAAGGGAGAACATATTTCTGTCTCCTGTCCTGAGTAGCTTCCATTATGGGTGTAGGTCTACAATCTACATGAATTCTTCCTATTCTTGCAATAGATATTGTCCATTAAGATTACAAAAAAAAGATACAAAAAAAACTATTTTTGTTTGTTTTAAAAAAGAGAGTCACTATGTGAAATTCTCCTCTAAGCCTCCTTTGCTTGGTAAAGATGCATTTCTAAATAGGCAGCTGTAAATCTGTGCAGCTTAGCGGTTGCCCTTTTCCAGTGCCCTCGTTTCTTTCAGGAGAAATAAGGATATATTTGCTTTTACACCATCATCTCTGTTTCTTGTGACCTTTTGCATCCAAATCAAGACAACTCTTGCTCCATCCGTATTGAAGGAGCCTTCCTCATCTATATTCATTCAAACAACAATAACCACAATGAGCAAAAAAAGAGAAGACAAGAAGCCTTGTAGAATTTGTGCAAATTATAGTGTTTTTCTGTCTTAAACTGCCTGTGGGATTGCTTAGTAAAGAGGTTCTAAATAGGAAGAAAGCAAAAGAAGAGATATGGAATGTTTTTGGCGTGTTGTTGTTTCAACAATAATGCTCCATAATAGGTTGACTTTGGGGTAAGTAAACACAGTTTTTTGGGGAATTGGTTCACGGGTTTTTAAAAAGGGATTTTGTTTTTTGCAGATAATTTTCAGGGACTGTGAATCCCCCCCCTTCCTCTACATTGCCAGTCAATATTGCTGTCAGATTCAGTCTCCCTAGAATGAGCTCATAATGGACAATTCTAGAATAATGCACTGGGTGCTTCTTTTAGTGATGTAGTTCTATGCAGGATGCAGTACCATTTTAGCATCGGTTTCATCCTCACAATGCAGTGGCACCAGCTCTCAATAACGGGATGATACTTTCAGTCTTTTTTTCAAGGGAGAAAGGGAAATATAAGAAGATAGTAGCTTTGTCATGTTCTCCGCATCTCTTGCTGGACCCCAGAGGAGATTCTTACCTGTCTTTTACTGATTTCTGATTCTCCAGAATTTATCCTCTCAGATTAGTGCAGGAGAAGTCATAAATTCATAGAAAAGACATTTCATTTGCAGAAGAAAACTAATAAATGAGAAACAAATGAGATTAATCAAGGTGAAAGATGATTGTGAGTAGGTTTTATTTTGACATGGGGTTATTAAATGTTATTTCTGAGTTAGTCATCAATCTAGTGATTATTTTTCAATGGGACAAGTTGGTATTTCTTGGTTCTTATCCCAATAAATTATTTACCTTGTCTTACATCTACTAGGGATCAATCAATAATCCCCATCAGTTTTCTACAGTTTCATTCATAAAGCTTTTCCTCCACTACCCTGTCTTCTTCTCTTCATTTTTTTTGCCTCAGTTTATTTATGTATATAGTTTTCTCTAATATGCACACTTTTCTTTCCTAAAACATTAATTTATATACCTATTCTAACCAAAGCTCTGCATTTTTATGTGCTTTCCAGCATGGCATTGATGTATCTATTGCATCATATCAAGGATGCTGCTAATCCAAGCAAGGCAGCAATGGGCCACCAACACAAATATAGCAGTCGGACCAAATAAGTAGTTTTCCATGTTTGGAGAAGACAGCTTGGATTAAAAATTGGCATATCCCTCTTTTTATTTGTGAAATGCTAAATGGTACGAGATAGCTTAGAAATGTTGCCAAGGAATAAGTAGGTTTCTTAGAAGTAGCCTTTAGCTTCCTGTCTCCTCAAAATAACAAAGTTTAAGAAAAATCATTGGCTGTTCCCATCCAACAGTTAGATAAAGCCAATGTGAAGAATCATTTCTGGTGCCAGTTTTGTCTTTCTGCTTCCTGTACTTGGCTTTAAAGAAAAAAGTATTTGATGAGTCTGAGTTCTTGCTCTCCATTATGCTATAAATCTGATAATGAAAGAATGGAATGCAATATGTGCTCCTCTGCAAAGCTACACTTCAGCAATCAAAGGGCTATTGGTACCCTATCACTGCCCTTTGGAGGAGTGGGCAGAGATGCTGCTATGGCAACTCTACCTTTGAATTTCCTCCCTTTTACAGGTCATGAGCATAACAGGCCAAGGACACCAGTCAGGAACTTTTCACAAGTCTTTTGATCTGCCAGAATTAGGTCTTCAAGTCAGAATATGCCTTTAAAAAAAAAGACCCCAAGGAGATTTTAGGAGCAGTTGCTTTTAGTAGGTTAGTCACAACCATTACTTTGTAATAAACTGTGATTTGTAGTTACACGAAACCACAGATTGTCTTAGGATTTCAATTCTTTTAATTTTACTTTCTGGGGCCACAGAGTGGTTTACATAAAACATAGCGTACTATGTTTAGATGCAACAGAAAACTATAGCATGCTAAAAATTCAGAAATAAGTTCTCACATTGCAGCAGTCAAAATGTGGTTGAAGAATCGAAGAAAATTAAGGCTCTAAGCTTTTCTTTCACATCTTTCCAAATCACTCTCTGGCGATGCAGCTGAACACACACTGCTTATCAGAAATGGGATGATATGCTGAATGTGTTTGATCTGACCTGTTTCTAGCTTAGCTAGATATGGTTTGCTGCTGTCACCAAATGATAAACAGAATGTTTGAATGCATTTGAAGAGGGGATTGAAATGGGTTATCTTGAAAACCCAGTATTATTATACATCTCTTGCCCTCTAGAAAAAGGACATTCTAAGGTTTTGTTTGGAGAGAATTATATTGATCCAAACCCCACAGATTTTCGTTTGCCAAGTGCCTGCAGCTTCTGACAAGAGGGCATGTTAGGCTATCCACTAAGAAATGCTCTACACAGCCTCCCTCTCCTGGTGAAAAATAAAATTTTCGGGAGCCAGCTGGTTCTGCTTTCTCCCTGTTGCTTGTCACCTTCTTGCCACTTTCACCCACTAATTTAATAGTTAGGCTACTGTCTGGTTCCTAAAAGAAAAAAAATATCTCTATTTAGTTCACTGTGTATGGCAATTGTTTCTTGTATATATGAATTACATGTATTGTGTTACATTATCTAACTAAAAATGCTTTAACTGAAGTCAGGAAGAACTGTAGATTGAAACACCAGCACAATGGAATGAATGTTTATCTCATACCAGTCCTGCAAATCAGCAGCAGACACTTGGCAGGGGAGTTAAAATATAATGTTCTCTGCATAGAAAAATGTGTGCTTGTATGTTTGCATGCATGAATGCTGATTTCTCTTAAAAATAAAGAAATAAATAAAGAAATAAATAAATAATCACAATCATAAAATAAACCAGACAATCCATCCATAAGCAAATACATTATTGGACCAGGCAAAAAATTGGAATAAGTGTTCCATTGGAACAAGAAGCAAAATAAAATAAATGAAATTGTAGCAAAACAAAGAATGCCATGGACAGGTAAAGTCTCTGTAGGTCAAGCCCAGCTAGAAGGCACAGAAGAACAGGTCAGGAGCCTCAGAGATGGGCTTTGGATCCTTGTTCCATTCTCCAGAGTGTTTAGTGGGGCTTTAGAGGTGTTGCTTTCAACACTTGGAAGAACTGTTTGCATCCTATCTCTGCCTTTTCCTCCTCCCTGCTTTTGTACAGCCCAAGCAGCTTTTCTGGAACAGCGACTGCACCCGCCGTTGCCGTTGCTTTCGGCGCAACCTGATCCAGTGTGACCCTCGGCAGTGCAAATCAGATGAGGAGTGCGCCCTCCAGAATGGAGTTCGGGGTTGCTTCAGCATGAAGAGCTCCTACTGCATTGCTGCAGGAGGAGGGGTCTTCCGCACGTTTGATGGTGCCTTCCTCCGCTTCCCTGCCAATTGCGCCTTCGTCCTCTCCACTATCTGCCAAAAGCTCCCTGACATCTCCTTCCAGCTCATCATCAATTTTGATAAGTGGACTCATCCCAACTTGACCGTAATTTCACCAGTTTACTTTTATATTAATGAGGAGCAGATTCTTATCAGCGATCGAAATACAATTAAGGTACAGCGTTAAGTCATTAAGAATCTTTTGGAGTGGGGGGGACCTCTGGCGGGTTGATGGGCTGAGGCTGTCAGTAGCTTCCCAATTTTGCCAATCACTTTGCCAATGTTTGAGATGGCACCAAAGAAAGAAGAAAAGGCCACAGAAGGAGGGTTTGGAATATGCATGACCCAAAGCCAGACTTCCTAACTTGGCTTTAGAAGGGAATCTACTCTGCTTAAAAATGGGAGGAGGAGCATCTTACAAACTAAAATATTTTTACCTCCACAATTAGGTGAATGGCACATCAGTGAGCATTCCTTTTGTGACTGGTTTGTCAACTAAAATCTATAGCCTGGAGGGTTTCCTGGTCATAGACACAAGTCCAGATATCCAGATCCACTATAATGGGTTCAACGTAATCAAAATTGCCATTAGCGAACGCTTGCAAAACAAAGTTTGTGGGCTTTGTGGAAATTTTAATGGAGATCACACTGATGACTATGTCACCCTGCGAGGGAAGCCAGTCGTCAGCAGCGTGTTCCTGGCACAGAGCTGGAAAACCAATGGCATGCAGAAGAGGTAACGAGCTGGGCCAAGTGAGTGATATGTCCAGAAGAACTTGGTCATTTTGTTGGCTGCATCAGCCACATGTTCGCCCATCTGTGGGCTTCCAGGGGCCACATTTGAAAGTAGCCATTTTGTTTATGATGTGCTTTTAAGTAATCACTGCACAGACAAAAAAGACATCAAGGGTAGTTTGGATGGGCCTATTTGGGAAGTTGGGTGGAGACATCAGTGCAAAGAATTGCTGGAAAAAGTTGGTGATGAGGGGAGTATCTTTTTTATGGCAGTTCACCAGCTAATTTTAGCAGCAAATGATTCTACCAGCTTCTGTTATACTTTTAGATGGACACTGAAAGACTCACAGTGGCATTGGTTCTCCTATCTCATTCTGCCAACTCTAGGAAAAGGAGCAGAATCCAAGTCTCTTGCAATAACTAGAAGAATGTGGAGAATCCAACCACTAGTTCCTTTTCCATAAATTGTTTAGGTTTTAGTTCTGCTTTCAAAGGCTGGGAAGGATATGTCAAATAGTTATGATGCTCAGTGACCTGAAAAGGCACTTGTGTGTCTGAAGGGCTGACCATTGGACAATAGTTAATTGAAAGACAGGAACTGGAAACCCATACATTTAGGAAAGGGTTAGAGTTTAAACAACTGAACCATGTCAGAATAATTCAGAGCTGTCCATGTCTCATCTTTCTATTGAGAGTAGCTAATGGCCAATGGGAATGGATGAAGACATATTGGTACTGGAAATAATTCCTTACCAGAGGGATGGTCCAAGGTAGAGTCTAGCCAGAGCGGGTCACCATTTATGGTAAGAACATGTGAAATCATGACACTGTGATTACACTGTTGTAAAAAGCCATGCTTTGTTTAACAATAGTTTAGTGAATAAACCAAAGATAGCTGTAATGGTATTTGGAATGACCTTGGGAGATGGGGAAGAACTACAGCCAGGGACTACAGCCAGGGCAACCAGCAGATAAAAGGCAGCTTAGCCCACAGCAGGAAAGAGAAGAAACAGTCTCCAGTTTCTTGGCTGTAAACACGGCAGGGGAGAAATGTGGCTTCAGACTTGTACCGGTAAGATTGATGTCAGTCTCATGAGATAGTCCAGACAGGGTTCCTTCTGAGAAATTTGCTACATCTACATTCTTATTGAGGGCTAAGCTGCCTCTTACCAAGTCACAGCCTTGTCTATGGCTCTTCTCTGTCTCTTAAGATTATTCCAACATACTATTACATTGGCAGAGTACAAACCGCATGCTAAGTTAAAAACAATGGTTTTACAAACCATTATTGTTATCTCCTTCTGATTCTTAATTTTTGTGTTTATGATTCCAGCTGCAATGAGCTCCAGTATTCACAATATGCTGCTGCTTGTGACAACGTTCAAATCCAAATCCTGCAGAGTGACAGCTACTGCCTCAGGCTCACTGATATGAAAGGTTTCTTCCAGCCTTGTTATGGATTGCTGGACCCATTGCCTTTTTATGAATCATGTTTCCTTGATGGCTGCTACAATCAGAAGAAGTATCAGCTCTGTGGGTCCTTAGCAGCATATGGGGAGGCCTGTCGCTCCTTTGGGATCCTCAGTACAGAGTGGATTGAGAAGGAAAATTGCTGTAAGCAAGCTTGTCTTAGTATAGTTTAGTTCTTCTTTAGACCGTTTCTTCATTGCATTCCCTTCAGTAGAGAATAAAAAAAATGTAAACATGGGCATATTAGATGTGGAGGAGTCTTCTCCTTGCCATGGTTTTCATCATGAATGCTTCCTTGATTGCTAGCATAATAAAGATTTCCCCACTAGATGGTCATCAAGAGAATTTTAGAGCATTCTAAGAATGATTGAGAGATACAGACGATGTTTTATCAGGGGAAGAAGCCTTTGAAGACATGGTAGGGAATATTTCAGTACAGGATGATTATTTTTTCTGCTTAGACTTTGCCTCCTATCTTTCATGGAAATCTCCCCCCCAAAAAAGGAACATAAAATAAATCAGTTACCCTTGTCTGTTTCCCACCCCCACCTTTTTATCTTTTTTTAGCAGGAGTGGTTGAAGATCCCTGCATGGGAGCAGACTGTCCCAACAGAACTTGTGATGTGGACAACGATGGAGAACTGTGTGGCTGCATTGAACCTCCTGTCTATGGAAACAGTGAGTGCCCTACAAGTAGATCCTGATGAGAAATGCCCTGTGAGGTTTCTGTGGTAATCCTCTTCCTTTTTCTCACAGACACACATGATATCCTAGATGCTGAGGTGACCTGCAGAGCTGCCCTAATGGAGGTGTCCATCTCAAAGTGCAAGCTATTCCAACTGGGTTTTGAAAGGGAAGGTGTCCGCATCAATGACCGCCGTTGTCCTGGCATTGAAGGAGAAGATTTCATCTCCTTCCAGATCAACAACACCAAGGGCAACTGTGGAAACATTGTGCAGGTCAGAATGTTTGAGGGATTGTGGGTTTATTTTCCCCTTTGTGGCACTTGGTTTCTTATCAAAGCTTCTGGATAAGCTTCATTTTTGTCTTGCAATGGATGTGATTTTCATCTCTGCTATCAGGACATCACCATAGGCATTTATTTTTTTGGAATTTTTCCTCTATGATCAAATGAGCAGTGTGAATAGAAACTTACAATACCAAACACATCAGTGGCAAATTTGAGACTTTTGCCATTAGCCCTTTATTTCTTGGGCATGGATGTCTTATTCTACATGTCTGGCTTCCCTTTCTTCTTAGCTCATAGAAGACATGAAGTAGTTGGCCATCACATAGTTCCCTCCTTGAAGAATGAAGATCCTTTTTTAGCTGGTCATGTCAGTTCCATTTGATTAGATAATGAAATGAGGTTTGCAGCATAAATTTGAGAATACAAGGGAGAAAAATCCAGGATCTGAGGAAATAACTGTATCATTAGGTAGGCTGTTTTCCTAAGTATGTGCATTTTTTCTCCTCTTCATACTCTAGTCTAACAGCACCCATATTATGTATAAAAACACAGTCTGGATTGAAAGTGCAAACAACACTGGAAATATCATTACTCGAGACAGGACCATCAATGTTGAATTTTCCTGTGCATATGAGCTTGACATTAAAATTTCTTTGGATTCTGTTGTTAGACCAATGCTCAGGTAAGGAAAAAGTGTTGACTCTTTGGCCATTCTGAAGAAATGGAGAGTAGGGTGAAGGGATTCCATTACCTCATGGATTTTATTTGGAGTTGTACAGCTGGCTGAGATTCTGGGAGTTGAAGTCTACAGTTCTGTCAAATGTAAACATCAGGATTTTTTTTTTTAAAAAAAGAACCAATTGCTGTAGCCCTTGCTTCATTTATTTCCTTGAAGAATGAAGATCTTTTATTTTCTGAGTTTGATCCAGTTCTTAAAAGAAAAAATCTTTTCCCTTCCTCTCAGCGATAGCAATAACATTTGACCTTGTCTATTCTCCTCTTTAACAAAATGGTGAGATCCAAAATAAATTACTTCCAAGCATTATAATTTGCAATTTTTGGAAATCTGTTTTAATTGCATGCAAATTATATAAAGTTAATGTTTTATTCATTAAGTTTGGTAATGGTTAACTCTAGTAATAGGTGTAAATGAAGTAAAAAGATAGAAATAAATTAAGCAAATCAATAAATAACAACCATAATAACCAAAGAGATAATTTTAAATTCTCCAACAGTATTTTGGTATTTTGGTGTAAGTTTTTTTTTCATCTTGTTCCCTCTTTGAAGTGTCATTAATCTGACCGTGCCTACAAAGGAAGGCAGTTTTACTACCAAAATGGCCCTATATAAAAATTCATCCTATAAGCATCCCTACAGGCAAGGAGAAGTTGTGCTAACCACTCGTGACATATTATATGTTGGCGTCTTTGTGCTGGGAGCAGATTCCACTCACCTCATCCTCACACTGAACAAATGTTATGCAACACCTTCACGAGACAGTAATGACAAGCTCAGATACTTCATCATTGAAGAAGGGTGAGCCACAGTTTTTAAGTGCCCAGTGTTCAAAATTCCAGAAAAAAAGCTTGTCAGTTCTTGGCTGCTCTGCTGGAAATAATCAGTGCACGCCTCTTTCTTGCAGTTGTCAGAATATCAAGGATAATACCATTGGAATTGAGGAGAACGGGGTCTCCCTCACCTGCCGTTTTCATGTTACTGTTTTCAAATTCATTGGAGATTATGATGAGGTTCATTTGCACTGTGCAGTCTCGCTTTGTGATTCGGAAAGATACTCATGTAAAATAGTAAGTGGCACACACCTTAGATGATTATTATTATTATTATTATTATTATTATTATTATTATTATTATTATTATTATTATTATTATTATTATTTAATTTCTAAGCCGCCCTATTCCGGAGAACTCAGGGCGGCTCACAACATGATAGAAATCACAATAAAATACATAAATATAAATATATAAATATAAAAAAATGCAGTTCACATCAATGTGCTATTTAAGGCTGTCTTCAAAAAATAGAAATCTGTTTCAGGGCTGATCAGAAAGTTGATTTTTGAAGAATATAATCTAAAATGCATGTATTTCAGATACGACTTTAATGATAGGGACTGGAAACTTCTGCTTTGTATCTCAAAGAGGTTCTGTTAAATATTTGCACTCTGATGCATTTTAAGACAGGAGAAAATGGATACTTTAAACCTTGCATAGGATTAAGGTACCTATTTTATCCCTTATACCTTCGGCTGTATTGTCCTTGGTTCTGCCTATTCTTAAAAATTGCTATTGACAGATTATGCAAAGTACAAAGTATGCTCTCAAGCCAACAGAAGTTGTGTATCAAAGAAGCATTTCTATTTTTTTATTTTTGGCTGGATCAGAATTGTCCACAGAATACCCGGAGGGCCAATGATTATTCCAAAGATCTCAATGAGCAAATCATTTCTGTGGGACCAATCAGAAGAAAACGTAAGTTTGGTGTTTCTCCAGGTTTTCATTCAGAAATCAGGATCAATTTTACTGCATGGATGCATGATTAAACAGTGAAAGAATCAATCTTCAATACTTTATTCCCATCTAGGTTTCTGGTGTTTTTTTTACTTTGACTTCTGCCTTTTAGGCCTAGACTGGTGTGAAGACAATGGAGGCTGCGAACAGATATGCACAAGCCAGGTGGATGGGCCACTTTGCAGCTGTGTAACTGGAACCTTGCAGGAAGATGGCAAGAACTGTCGAGGTAAATGAACTCTTTGTCAAGGACTGAAAGAAATTTTCTTTAGGTGTTTATATATAGACAGACAGAAACAGCATGTTTCTGACTGAACTTTATATTATTTTTTAAAACATGCAGTTTCAATGTTCATTGTCTTTTCCATTTTTCTTTGCAGCAACCAGCTCTTCAACTGAGGCTCAAGTCAGGCTTTCTCTGCTCCTTGTCAGCCAGCTGTTCTTATGGTGTAGTCTCTCTCAGTCCAGCCCAGCCACATAGTTTATCAAAGTACTGGAATTTTCTATAACCTCCTAGGTCACTATAAACACATACCACTCTGAATCTGCAATCCACATGACTGTCCAACACCATTTGTAATGCCAGATTTTTTTTTTGGTCTGTTTCAGCATTGGTGTTATTGGCCTCTTTAAATGGTATTAATGAAGTTGTAAAAATGTTAACAAGACATCACATTCTTCTAAAACTACGGTATCAGGAGGAGATCTGCAAGTTGAATATCCAATAGTTGATTGTTATGTCTTCCTCTTCTGAGAGTCCATTTTTGTCTTCCTATTTACAGAAACCTCTGTATAATCTGATTAAATTTTGCAGGAAAACATCTGGCCAGCTTGGCTACTTTCTGAACTTGGGATGGGGAGGGAAAGTAAGAGGCAAAAGTAGCTCTTAGGGTCTGGGATTTGACATCCTGAAGTTTGCTTCTTAAGCCATTCATTGCTGAGTTTAAATCACCCTAGAGCTGTTTCTTTTATTCAGGTTTTAATGAGTTCTGCATATCCAACAGTTGATATCCAGCATTCACTTCATAAGATTAAAAAACCAAAAGATGGAGAAAACCTTTGATGTGCCCTGAAATATGCACCATCTCCGTTACAGTTATACTGTAGCCATTCTTGCATTTTTTTTGTATGAAGAAATTTTTACTATTTAAATTTAGGGTAGCCTCTTTCTTCTAGATGTTTATTGACTAATTTTTAAATTAAACATGGGGAACAAGATCTTGTTTCTTGGCAGCCTTCTGTTTTGTGAAGTTTGCTTAGATTTGGGACTTGGGAAAAGACCTGTAGTAAGGTTAGGCATAATGTTTTTCAATAAAAACGATTTGAATATACTCTGCTGTAAAGATTTGGAAACATTATAAGCTACCTATGTTATTGACTGGGGTTTGAACAAGCATTCTTTCTTCCCAGAAAATTTTTTTTTTGTGGGGGGGGGTTCTATAGGGGATCAGCAAAGATCTCGCCAAGTCCTATCCATACCAAAATGAGTGCCAACACAATGAAGGTAAAATTTAAGAATTTTGCATAGGCAAAACGCAAAGGTAAGAAGCGTCGGAAGCAATGGAAAGAGCTGGTCCCGGTCTCCGTTCTTTCTGTTAAGTTAGCCGCCTTCTCATCTCCAGGAGCCCAAGACGGCTCCCTCTCCTCCCCTTTCCCCTCAGAGAGTATCCCAACCCGGCTGAATGGAAGAACCAGTTCAGGAGGGAAGTTTCTATCCCGCCCCACCGGGATCAGCCCGGGCACAGGCTCGCTCGCTTCTGAGGTAAATAACGAAACCTCCCTGCGCCGCTGAAGTAAACGACAACGATGATGCTGTGCCCCTCAACCCCGCTTCCGCATTCCTGATAGGCTCGCCTCACGCCGCCGGCCGCGCCTTCCTTCCAATCCGGGCGTCGCGCTACTCTCGACCGGCGGTCGCTCGTGACGCTTGCAGCCAATTCCTGCGTCTTTTGCCGGCGAAACTCCGCCTCCCCTCCCCGATGATTGGCGCAGGGACCTTCCCGATGTCACCAGAGGCCGGCATGTTCTCTCGGCTTTCGGGGACAGCGGACTGTGGAGCGCAGTCGATGCTCGGGTGGCTGCGGAGGATGGTCGCGGAGCGGCGGGATCCAGGTGGGGAGACGCGCAGATGAGCATCCTGCGGTGAGTGGGGGCCCGGTATTGACTCCCGCTGTGGCACTCCATCTTTCTTACCTTGAGCCCCTCAGGCGCCTGGACTTCATTTCCCAGAATCCCGCAGCCTGTGCGGCGATGGCTGAGGCTCCTGGGAAATGCGATCTCCGTACCTCGAGCACCCCAGGTGAGGGGAAGGTGGTGGAAGGCGACCTTCAAAGGCGGTTTGCCCTCATCCTCCTTCTCCCCCCCCCCAAGGCCAGGATTATTTTACAGCAGGGGTCTTCAAATGTGGCCCTTTTATGACTTGTGGACTTCAACTCCAGAATTCCTCAGCCGGCATGCCTGGCTGAGGAATTCTGGGAGTTGAAGTCCAGAAGTCATAAAAGGGCCAAGTTTGAAGACACCTGTTTTACAGTGTTGTTATTTCCTGGTGGTCTCCTTTCCAGCACGGCTTGTTCTCTTTCTAAGCAAAGCTAAGAGGGTTGGGTGGGTAACCACCAGCAACTTTGGGTTATCTGTTATCAATGTTATTCATAGTACTACCCGTCTTTTCCCGAAAATAATGCTGGGTCTTATTTATTTATTTATTTATTTGGCCTCCAAAAGAAGCACCAGGTCTTATTTGCGGGGGTGTCTTACTCACTTCCTGCACTGACAGCCCAGTCCAGCTGCTCCACTTCTACGGCCAAAAGAACTGCATCCTCCTGCAGCTGTATTCCGGCCTGCATTTTGCAGTCAGCCCTTTCCGGAAGGCCTCTGCAGCCGAGTACCAAGCTATGGATTCAATCCATGACTGAGAAATGCAGGCCTGGCTGCAGAAGATGTCGCAGAAGAAGTGGGCCAGCGATGAGAGGCCTGGCTGCTGGGTAAGTGGGTGTCATGCCTCCGTCAGAGCCTGAGTCTGCTGAGGACAATGAGCTGGAACGGGACCCTATGGAGGCCTTTCAGGATAGGGACAGGATGAACATGAGAGACAGAGGTCAGGCAATGAACAAGAACCACCCTTGCTCAGTGGAGAGAAGAAGGGAACAACGCAGGCAGGCTCAACTATTCGGGAGGAGAGCACCCTGCCCCTGTCTACAAAACACACCTGGACTTAAGGATATGTGGGGAGGAGCATTAGTTTCGTGTGCTGTTGCTGATCTTGTAAACAACTCTCTGATCTCTTGTTCTGTGTTGTGATTTGTGTTTGGAAACCCTGAACCTCTGACCATTGACTGGCCGATGAACTTGATTTGGTGTTCAAAGACCTCGGACTGAATTTTGGCTTCTCTTCTGAAACTGCTCAGGCAAGCTTGTATTTCCACAGACTCGTTAGATTTTGGATGTACATTTCATTCCTTGTTTTTTTTAAGGTTTTATTGATTTTCTAATTTTACAATTAAGTATTTAAAAAGCAACGTGGCGGCTGAGTTAATCAATAATTCAATGACATACAAGTATCTTTAGTACAAGTCTCAAACTACCACATTAAATATTTCCTCTCTTTTCACCTTTGTACTTATTATCTCATGTTTAAACTAATACAATTCTTATATCAATTAACAAACAAAATAACAAATAGTCTCTCTATTTTTCCATCTCAACGTAGTTGTCTTGAAATGTTTATCTTCCCTTCGGTCTGTTCTTCTTGATCCTCAGATTTCCTCTGATTTATATAGAACAGTGGTTCTCAACCTTCCTAATGCCGCGACCCTTTAATTCAGTTCCTCATGTTGTGGTGACCCCCAACCCCCCATCCAGCTGGCCGGGGGGTATCAAAAACTTGACCAAAAAAATGAAAAAATGGGGAAGTATAGGTAGTCCTCGACTTACAACAATTCGCTTAGTGACTGTTTGAAGTTACAACAGCACTGAAAAAGTGAATTATGATCATTTTCACACTTATGATTGTTGCAGCATCCCTAGGGTCATGTGATTTACATTCAGATGCTTGACAACTGATTCATACTTATGACATTCACAGTGTCCCACGGTCACGTGATCAATGGCCAGGGGGCGTGGCCAGACGATCACTCAGGTTGCAGAGTGCCTGTGGGGGGGGAATCTGGGTCTCTGGGATGGGACTGGGGTGGGTGCCTGCCTTCCTTCCCTCCCCTTGTCCCTTCCTTCCTTCTTTCCTTCCTTTCCTTCACCTTCTTAGTCCCTTCCTCCTTCCCACCCTCTCCCCTTGTCCCTTCCTTCCTTCCTTCCTTCTTTCCTTCCTTTCTTTCCCCTCCCTCAGTCTCTTCCTCCTTCCCTCCCTCTCTCCTTGTCCCTTCTTTCCTTCCTTTCCTTCCCCTCCCTTAGTCTCTTCCTCCCTCCCTCCCTCTCTCCCCTTGCCCCTTCTTTCCTTCCTTCCTTCTTTCCTTCCTTTCCTCTTTGTCCCTTCCTTCCCTCCCTTCCATTGTTCCTTCCTTCCTTCCCTCATTGTTCCTTCCTTCCTTCCCTCCCTCTTCGTCCCTTCCTCCCCCCCTCCGTGCCCAGGAAGGGACAAGGGGAGGGGGATAGGCTGCCTGCATGGCTGGGGGCTTTGCTGCCGGCAAACCTGCCTGTGCAGAGACAGAAGAAAGCTCCGCCCAGCTCACTTAGCTTCACCGAAAGACTTGCCGCTTGCTAAGTTAGCAAGCGCTGGGCTACAGCTGATTCGCACTTCTGCTAAATTAGCAAAGCTCGAGCAAGTTTGCTGGGCAGGAGACAAGGAGAGCAGCTACAGCTGCAGAAGCGCGGATCAGCTGTAGAGGCTCGCCCCAATCCTGGACAAGAGGGAAGGAAGGAAGGACAGAAGGGACAAGGGGAAAGAGGGAGGGAAGGAGGGACGAAGAGGGAGGAGGAAGGAAGGAAGGAGGGACGAAGAGGGAGGCAGAAGGAAGGAAGGAGGGAGGGACAAAGAGGGAGGCGAAAGGAAGGAAGGACGGAAGGGACAAGGGGAAAGGGAGGGAAGGAGGGACGAAGAGGGAGGCAGAAGGAAGGAAGGAGGGAGGGACAGAGGGAGGCGAAAGGAAGGAAGGATGGAAGGGACAAGGGGAAAGAGGGAGGGAAGGAGAAAGAGACCAAAACGGAGGGAAGGAAAGGAAATTCCAGCCAGGAGAGGCTTGGCAGCCCGGCTGCTGAGGAAGAAAAGAGCACAAAGCCAAGGAGAAGAAGGTGGCAGTTTCCTCCCAAAGGGGGCTCCTTTTCTCCACCCCCTCCCTGGGTTTGTGGGGAATTTCTCGTCACCAACGCTGACAGGTGCTCCTTCGAGCCTGCCACGAGCTTTCTCGCCCCCTTTGCTTCTCTCTCCCCCCCCCCGCTTTTGTGAGGATTGTGGCGCCCTTGGGAAGCCGATCGTGCTCTGAAGCTTAGGAGAGGAGGAGGAGTCCCTTCCTCCTTCCCTCCCTCTCTCAGCCTCCCCTTCGCTGACCTGTGTGCACGAGAACAAGTCAATCCGGCTGCTGCACATTGAGTCTCTGGGGAGGGCGGGGCCTTGCTCTGCGCCTGCGCTCTTCATGCACCCCCTGCAGGGCACATTTGGTAGAATTCGTGCAGACTGCCGCCAAGCAGCATATTTTCCACAAACAAGTAAGGTGGAGCGGAGGGGGGGAGGGAGAGAAAGCGGTTGACAAGCCCTGCCTAAGATCATCGGAAATACATGTTTTCCGATGGTCTTAGGCGACCCCTGTGAAAAGCTCGTGCGACCCCCAAAAGGGTCGTGACCCACAGGTTGAGAACCGCTGATATAGAAAGTCTTTTCCTTTTTTTTTCAGCAAAAGTTTATTGATTTTCTAGTTTTACATTTAAATATTTTAAAAGCAACGTGACGGCTGAGTTGGTCCATAATTCAGTAACATACAAATATCTTTAGTACAGTTCACAAACTATTACATTAAATATTTCCTCTCTTTTCCCCTTGGTATTTACTGTCTCACATTTAAATTAATACAAATCTTAAATCGATTTAATAAAAATAACTTTCTTACATTTGTCAATAATTTTTAGTTTATACATATCCTAGTTATTTTAACATTCAATCTTTTTAGACAATCAATGTCCTGGTTAGTTTTTCTCAAGTTTTAGTTTTCCATTAATATTTAAATTTAACGTTTAATATTTATAATTTCCAAGTTTTAAGTAACCCCAATTCCCTTTATCACAATTCATCACAAGATCTAATGTTCAGGATACACTTCTTATCTATTTGAATTCTCACCATCTTACATCAACTGATCAATAATATAATATTCCTATTTTCTAATAATTTCCAAAAATTTAATAACCAAAATTTATTTTATTTCAATGTTTAATACTTCCTCTCTTTTTTCTCTTAATATCTACTATCTCATATTTAAGCTAATAATTTTTATTACCACTAAGTAAAAACATATTTATTACATTATCAATAAATTTTTAGTTTATATATGTTAATTAACTTTACATTTAACCTTTATAAGCAAATCAATATTCAAATTTAACTGTTAATGTTTATACTTCCAAGTTTTAAATAACCAAAGTTTCCTTTAACTCAACTCATAACAATATCTAGTATTCAAAGTACAAATCTTATCTGTTAGAGAATATTCTGTTTTAATTCTCATTAATAAGTCAAAACCCCAATTTTCTTCAGTCTTATTCTGTCTTTCTTTCTTTGCCAAATGAACTTCCATGTCCATGCTTTTGAGTCATCAAATAAATCTCCCACTGTTGTTATGTATATTGTTTGACGTAGAAAAAACCATCTGATCACCATTTTTTGAGAGGACTAACAAATGGTCTCTCTATTTTTCCATCTTGATGTAGCTGTCTTAAACTGTTTATCTTTTCTTTAGTCTGGTGATCCTCAGATTTCCTCTGATTTATGTAGGAAGTCTTTTCCCTTTTTCATGTTGTCAGTCCCTTTTCTGGGTTTTCCATTGACTGTATTTGTTGATCAGTTGAATCCTCTGTCATAATATTTAATTGTTCCACTTTTTCTGTTATATTCTGTGTAGTTGATTTTTTAGTTGTAATCAAAGTTTTAATTCATACATCTGGGCTGACATCTTGTTCTTTTCTGTAACCTCTTATTTCATCAGCTGGGCTTCTCACAGCTGATGTCTCAAGGTTACATAAGTCTTATCTATTTATCTGGGCTACTGGCCAAGTCTCTTTTAAGCAATAACCAGTTATAATATCAGATTTAGCAACAAGATATTGCCCCTACCATTTATTTTTTTCTTTTAGTTCCAAAGTTTTTATAATCTTTTCAGTTTTACTTCTTTTTTATAAGTAAAAACCCAGATCTTCAGTAGGAATATAAAATCTTTTAGTCCACAAACTTAAAAAAATAAAATTCCAATTAGGATCAAATTATTCTTGCAACGTTTTAAACTCCCATGGATAGTCAGTCGACACTGTTTTTAGAGGGAGGGATAAAATCTCCCTTCCCTCTCCACAGGGGGGAAAATACTTTAAGCAGCTTATGCAGATAAAAAAGATAGTTAGGTTTTAAGAGAGGTAGATCTCACCCAGTCTCATCTGCGCTGCTTTATAGTTACCTGGTGGTAAGTGTGACTTTGGCTGCCTGCAGCCTAGTGATGAGCCATATTTCTATTGCTGGTCTTTCATCCGCTGGTTTGGACGGCCGCCCTGAATCAAGCAGAAGGGCTACCGCGATCAAGCGGGGATCTCCTCCTTGCTGGTCACTCCTACAAGGCACCTTTCAACCCTTTCCAGGGTCCCTCAGCAAAGCAAACTGGATGCAGAAAAGGGAGCTCACCTTCCAGACGTCCATGGCGGCCACATCAGCAAACCGGAAATCAGAAAATCTTTTCCATTTTCAGTCCCTTTTCTGGGTTTTCCGTTAACTGTGTTGATCAATTGAATCTTCTATCATAGTATTTGCTTGTTCCACTTCTTCTATTATTTCTGTGTAGTTGATTCTTTAGTTGTAATCGACGTTTGGGTTCGTATATCTAGGCTGACATCTGGTTCTTTTCTGTAGCTTCTTATTTCATCAGAAGCTGTAAGAATAGTTTCATAAATTACTTTCAACATAAAGATAATCTGTTCCTGATCTTCATCCATGTTCTCTTAGTGTAGTGTTAAATTAAAAGCTTTACAATCAGAGAATGAAAATAATTTTGTCACTGAGTATAGAACACAGCTGGGCTTCTCACAGCTGATATTTGCCAAGGTTGCAGAGGTCTTATCTATAGTCTGGGCATCAAGCCAAGTCTCTTTTAGACAATAACAAGTTGTAATATCAGGGTTAGCCAAAAGATGTCGCCCATACCGTTTACGATATTTTTTAAGTCCAAAATTTTTATAAACCTTTTTCAATTTTACTTCTTTTTTGTAAGTAAAAACCCAAATCTTTAATAAAAATAAGAAATCTTTCAGTCCTCAAATTTTAGAAAGATAGAAATCCAGATAGAATCAGGTTATTCTTTCAGCATTTTAAACTCCTCTGGATAGTCAGTCGCCCCTGTTTTTAGAGAGTGGGGTAGAATTTCCCTTCCCTCTCTCCACAAAGAGAAAAATACTTGGGGCAGCTTGTACCGGTGGGAAAAATAGGATTGAAAAGGTTCAGATCACACCCAGTCTCATCCGCTCTGCTTTATAGGTGCCTGGTGGTAAGTTTGACTTTGGCTGTCTGCAGCCTAGTGACGGGCCATATTTCTATGGCCGGTCTTTCATCCGCCGGTTTGGAGGGCTGCTCCGGATCGAGCAGAAGGGCTACCGCAATCAAGCAGGGGACCCCTCCTTGCTTGTCGCCCCTAGAGGGTGACTTTTGACCCTTTCCAGGATCCCACAGTGGTGCGAAATCTAACGTGGAAGACGGAGCTTGTCTTCCAGCGTCCGAAGAGGCTGCATCGGCAAACCAGAAGTCACGTTTCATTCCTTGTTATCTACATGGCCTTGAGTATTCTTCTAATCTAACAAAACCACCCTAAAAATCCGTAAGAGAAAAGGGACTTTCCCCTCAACATCAACATATCTAAGTCACCCCTAACCATGCCAATAGCCATCTCTGTCAAATCAATGGAAAATCACTCTAAACTACTGCTCTATAAAAAATTTCTCAATCATGGAAAGGGGGGGGAAATGAGAGGGAGAGAAAAACAAACTTTTTGGCGCATGCGCGGATTGGCCCGTCGCGGTCCGCCATTTTGTTTTTTTTTTATTTTTTATTTTTGTTTTTTTCGGCGCGCGCCGCGCATGCGCGGATCGGTCTGTCGCGCACCGCCCAGGTCGGGATCACGGCGTGCATGGGCGGTGCAAGTGGGGTCTCAACCTGAAAAAGGTTGAGAACCACTGCTTTAGAATAGATTATTATTTTAACTTAAAAAGGAGATATTTTTAGGTAATGGATAAAAGGTAATTTAGAATTATGGATTGATTTTAGGATTCAGATTGTGAGTCAGAAGTAAGAGAAAAAGGGGTGATTAATGAAATATATATTAAATGGATTAAGAATATGTTTTTTTTTCTTTAGGACAATAGGGTTACTTGCAAGAAACTTATGTAATTTTGAGTTAATCTAATAGGATGATTTGTTTGTTTGATAACATGGATGTTATTAGTTATGATAGATTATTATTTTAACTTTAAAAGGAGATATTTTAAGGTAATGGATTAAAGGTAATTTAGAATTATGGATTGATTTTAGGATTAAGATTTTGAGTTACAAGTAAGAGAAAAAGGGGTGATTAATGAAATATAAATTAAACGGATTAAGAATATGTTTTTTTTCTTTAGGACAATAGGATACTTGCAAGAAATTTATTATGTAATTTTGAGTTAATCTAATAAGATGATCTGTTTGTTTGATAACATGGATGTTATTAGTTATGACAATTAATTGGATGTAATTTGAGTTCTGTTTAATGGATTGAAAGGACTTAAGGTTTGATTTTCTTTTGTTAGTAAAAAGAAATTTATTAATTGATAGACTAGATACGTGTAGGATAGACTAATACTTTATTTTAATTAAGGGATATTAGTGGAAGAATTAAATAAAATTTATGAAAAAATCAAGGAACTAGAATATATTTGGAAGGGATACCCGAATTGATAAGGTTTGTATTTAAAGTTAATTTGATTATGGTAGTGTAAATTTCTAAAAGTTTTAAAAACAGGTATAGGTTGATTAAATTTAAGCTAGACTGAACTTCTTTAAACAAATTATGTTATCTAAGGGAATAAGAGAGGGAATACTAGAGGTATCGATTGAACTATGTATAAATGTTTTGGTTTTGGATGTTTGTTTACCCTAACACCACGGAGTGCCTTGAGCATTTTTTGTAAAAATTAAAAAACCAATAAAATTTATTCAAAAAAAAGATGTTGAAGTAAGAGAAATTTTAGTTATTAAATTTAAGATATTTGGAAATTACTAGAAAATAGGAATATTATATTATTAATCAGTTGATGTAAGATGATGAGAATTCAAATAGAGAAGATGTGTATCCTGAACATTAGATCTTGTGATAAATTGTGATAAAGGGAATTGGGGTTACTTAAAACTTGGAAATTACATTTAAATATTAATGGGAAACTAAAACTTGAGAAAAACTAACCAGGACATTGATTGTCTAAAAAGATTGAATGTTAAAATAACTAGGATATGTATAAACTAAAAATTATTGACTAATGTAAGAAAGTTATTTTTATTAAATCGATATAATAAGATTTGTATTAACTTAAATGTGAGACAGTAAATACCAAGGGGAAAAGAGAGGAAATATTTAATGTAATAGTTTGTGATCTGTACTAAAGATATTTGTATGTTACTGAATTATGGACCAACTCAGCCGCCACATTGCTTTTTAAATATTTAAATGTAAAACTAGAAAATTAATAAACTTTTGCTGAAAAAAAAAGGAAAAGACTTTCTATATAAATCAGAAGAAATCTGAGGATCAAGAAGAACAGACTGAAGGGAAGATAAACATTTCAGGACAACTATGTCGAGATGGAAAAGTAGAGAGACTTTTTGTTAGCCCTTCCAAAAAAATAGCGACTGGATGGCCTTTTTTATCTCAAACAATATATATAATAACAGAGGAAGATCTATTTGATGACTTAAAAGTACAGATATGGAAGGCGAGTTGGCAAAGAAAGCAAGCTAGAATAAGGCTGAAGAAAACTGGGGTTTTGACTTATTAGTGAGGATTAAAATAGAATATAGTCAAATAGACAAGATGTGTACTTTGAATACTAGATTTTGTTATGAACTGATAAAGAAAACGTTGATCATTTAAAACTTGGAAGTATAAATATTAAAAGTTAAATTTGAATATTGATTTGTTTATAAAGGTTGAATGTAAAAGTAATTAAGATATATATAAGCTAAAAATCTATTGATAAATTAATAAACATGTTTTTACTTTGCTGATATAATAAGAACTGTACTAGCTTAAATATGAGATAGTAGACATTAAGAGAAAAAGAGAGGAAGTATTTGATGTTGAAACGAGAAATTTTGGTTTCTAAATTTAAGACATTTGGAAATTAATAGAAAATAAGAATGTTATACTTTATTATTAATTAGATGATGTAAGATGGTGAGAAATAGAATATATTCAAATAGATAAGACTTGTATCCTGAATATTAGATTTTGTGATGAATTGTGATAAAGGGAACTTTGGTTACTTAAAACTTGGAAATTATAAATATTAAATCTTAAATTTAAATATTAATGGGAAACTAAAAATTGGGAAAAACTAATTAGGACATTGATTGTCTATAAAGACTGAATGTTAAAATAACCAGGATATGTATAAGCTAAAAGTTATTGATAAACGTAAGAATGTTATTTTTATTTAATTGATATAATAAGAATTGTATTAGTTTAAACATGAGACAGTAAATACTCAGGGGAAAAGAGAGGAAATATTTAATGTGGTAGTTTGAGACTTGTACTAAAGATACTTGTATGTCATTGAATTATCAATTAACTCAGCCGCCACATTGCTTTTTTAAATATTTAAATATAAAATTAGAAAATCTATTAAACATTATTTTAAAAAAAATGAAGTATTGTTATTATACAATAATAGGTTTGTACTCAGAGCTTGTAAGATGTTAAGCCAGACCTAGACATTTTATGGCTCGCCCCTGGCCACATCCAGCCCTTTGGCTGTCCCTGTCCAGCCTGTGTAAGATCAATCAGAAATTAGAAATCAAATGTAAATAAGTGTACACCATGCACGTAGTACAACTGCATTGCTTTTATTTTGAAAATGCTTTTTTTTAAAATTTACATATGTGTGAGCATGCCTATGCACAGTCACAGGCCTTTTGGTTTGATTCTCCAAACCATTGCCAGTTTCTCATGTAGCCCCTTGGGAAAATTAATTGCCCACCCCTATGTTAGATTATTGAAAGATAACCTTTTGTGTTTTTCTATGTTTGAGAATACTTCTTTCCTGGCAATCTCCTGCAGGTGCCACGATGGATCTTGTCCTGGATTATGCAGATAGTTATATTTTGACACCTTATGTTTATCCAGCAACCTGGCTGGAAGACGATGCTTTCCGGCAGATTATCAGTCTCTCTATTATAACAAACCTGGGGGCATTTGCCATATATTTTCTGTTTGCCACTCTCAACTACTATCTGCTTTTTGATCACAAGTTAAAGAAGCATCCTCAGTTTTTAGAGGTGAGTGGGGTACAGCAATGTGGCAGTGCTGCTGTTTCCTTTAATGACATTTAATTACTCACAAGGGTCCTATCTAAAGATGAACCCTAACTGTATCATGTTGTGAATTGTGCCGTGCTTAATCCTCTTCTTAAATTTGTGAATGAAAATGTTAGTGCTATAAAGCAGAATGAAAACCTTTTGAAATATGAGAGGTGAGTTTTTCTCCTTGCTATATCTCTGTGGTACTTTTGGTGGCTGGGCATATTTCATCTTTTCTTTCCTGATTTAGTTACCCTCATTTTATTGAGTTTTTTTAGCTGGAATTTGACCACTTTTTTTTTTTCATTTTGGTGTATTGGAGAGGATGATGCATTCATGTGATAGGTAGAATTGTGAGGTAACGTTGTATAGTGAACAATTAAGCATAATTTTGCTGCAGATTCATCCAATAGCTTTTGGGAAGCACTTTTTCAGATGTTTGGTGAGGCGTGTGAGGTCTATAGCAGGCTCTTTCCAGCCTTGGCAATTTTAAGATCTGTGGACTTCAACTCCCAGGATTTCCCAGCCAGCTGTGAGTTGCAGTTCCACAAGTCTTAAAGTTGCCAACTTTAGAACTTGGGTAATTTTAAAAGGCCTTTTGACCCATTGTCTGCTTTTGTGTTCAGAATCAAGTGCAGCGGGAAATACAGCACACCGTCTCATCTTTGCCAGTGATCAGCATTCCCACCGTGGCCATCTTCTTTGCTGAGGTCAGAGGCTACAGCAAACTCTACAGTAACATTGGGGATTCTGCCTATGGTAAGCACCCCTGTTTGGCACACCCTCCAGAACTGACCTCTCTGTCCCTTTTTATCTCCTAGCTTAGAACTCTACATACCGTGAGAGACTTTACAATCCCAAAATATATCTTGGCCCTGATTATGCAAAGTAAAGTGGTTTAGAAGTGGACTTGCGTGGTGCTATTTAACTGCCACTTTCTGGAGTGCATTGGTTTAGGGAAAGATGTTTTAAATTATGTCTGCTACTTTATGGTGAATTTAGGGTTTGGAATTTAAGGTTTTGGAATGTAAAATGCTAGGTAGCATGGAAGAAAATCCCCTATAATTATGATTTAATCACAAACACAATGTTATTAAATTTGTTAGTAGTCTGCCCATCCATATGTTTTCTTAATTATGTGCATTTGTCAATGAATTATTTGTCTAGTCTGTTAAATGGGGTCATAAGGAAGTGATTGTTTAAGCAAATCTGTGAAGTTTGCATCATTAATTAGTGAGGGAATTCAGGCAATGCAACATTCCAATATTTGTGCAAATTTTTAATATCTTTGAATGGAAAAGCAATACCATTCAAGCTGTTGCCTGCTTAGTTGACAGTTTCATGTTCTTTTCAAACATGTTGCAGGCCTCTGATTTTACTTAAGACTCCTGAGAAACACAGAACGCAGCATAGCTCTGCTCTCTCTTTTCACAGGAAGAAAAGGAAGTCTGGAAGCCCCTTTTCCAATTAATAGATTAGCAGATTATATTCAAAGGCATCAGATTTATGAGCTGCAGCTCACTTTATCAGAGCACGAAAAGTACATCTGACAAAAGCTAGTGCCTTTGAATCAAATAGATTAGTCAGAAAATTCCTGATTTTTTTGCTCCTGTAGACCAACATGACTCATCACTTAGAGCAGTGGTGGCGAACCTATGGCACGCGTGCCAGAGGCGGCACTCAAAACTCTCTCTGTGGGCATGCGCACCACACCCCGGAGATGGCAACCAGCCGCCCACTAACTCACCAAGGTCCCATGTGGCCAGATGCATCCCAGCACAACTGGTTTCCCTCCCTCCCTCGTCCCATCCCTCCTGGCCTTGCATGCTCTCCTTTTCCCGGGAACGACTCACTGTATCCCCTCCTCAGCTGTTGGCTGTCCGTCCAGCTCAGAGGCGGCTTCTCTGAACTGCTGGTGGTGGGCTGTGGAGCCCCAGAGTGCGCTGGTCGAGGAGCCGCCAGGCTTTGGCTGCTGACCAACGTTGGCCCCCATGCGCTCACTGGCCTCTGTGTGTGGGGGTTGATGATGTCAGGCAGAAGCCGCCCTGGCCCTGCCTTGCCTTACCCTGTGACAATGGCACCCCTGCCCTGCTTCGCCTCACTCCACAGGACGAGCCTCCTGCCCACTGTGCTACCTGCCAGAGACCCCCTGGATCTCCCCCAACCGTGCCCAGCCCCCACAGACATCCCACTCCACGAGCAACATCAAGGTGACCACGCCTACCTGGGCCACGCCCACCCCATCTGCCATGAGCACCACAGCCATGCCCATCTAGTGGGCCATGCCCACCTGGCACCCAGCGATACATAAGCGGGTTTGGGGTTGCAGTTTGGGCACTTGGTCTCTAAAAGGTTCGCCACCACTGGCTTAGACTATCTACAGTGGTGTTTCTCAAACTGGACAACTTTAAGACATGTGGACTTCAACTCCCAAAAATCTATGCTGGCTGGGGATTTCTGGAAGTTGAAGTCCACATGTTTTAAAGTTGCCCAGTTTGAGAAACATTGATTACCAGAAATGGAAGCAGTCTTAAGGAAACCTTCTTTTTTTCCAGTATGGGGAAATCTTCACCGTTGCCTCTTTACTGCCAAAATTTGTCCCAAAATAGTTCCCAGAATAGGAGGACAGCTATGTAAATTCTGACAGTGACCTAGCTTATTTTCCTCCTGTTAAGTAGGATCAGGAAAGGGAAGAAGAAATGTGTCCATAACTTGAGGCCATGCCCACCCACCTGAAAATCTTCCATTCCTCCCTGGCTTGCTCTTTGACTGTCCTGTTGTTGGATTTGGTACATGCCCAATGTTGCTAAAGTAGATAACAGATAGAAACATTGTCAATAAACTTGACAAATGTCTTTGTTCTCATGAGTTGGATCTGCTGGAATTCTTTTTGTCCCTAATTTTCTTCCCTCCTTATCTAGGATGGTTTGGTGTGGTCTTCAGCATGTTTTCATTTCTGTTCTTCACTGATATGTGCATTTACTGGATTCATCGGCTTGTTCACCACAAGCTGTTGTATAAGGTAAGGTCAATAATTGGCAGGCAAAACTGTTTCCTCACACTTGGGACTATCACAGCATCCCCAAGTTATGAAATCAAAATTCAGGTGCTTGGAAACTGGCATGTCCTTCTGAGGGATGCAGTGATTAGCTGCAAAAATGATGGTAAAATCAGACACAACAACCACCTTGCTTGGCAGTGGAAAGTCTAGTCCTAACTGTGGTAATAAGGACCACCAGTAGGCTATTTTTGTAGCTGGTGGAGACCTCAGCAAAATGAAGTGAAAATGTTATGATCTGTTTCTCTCTTCATTCTAAGGATCTGATCCTTTTCTCTCTTCCACAGCGTTTTCACAAACCCCACCACATTTGGAAGATCCCAACTCCATTTGCCAGCCATGCTTTTCATCCCCTTGATGGTTTCCTTCAGAGCGTCCCTTATCATATCTATCCATTCATTTTTCCTCTTCATAAAGTGACCTATTTGTGCCTCTATGTCTTCGTCAACATCTGGTCAATTTGCATTCACGATGGAGACTATCGCGTTCCTAATCTGCTGAAACCCGTCATCAATGGAGCTGCCCATCACACTGATCACCACTTGTACTTCAATTACAATTACGGCCAATACTTTACCCTCTGGGATAGAATTGGGGGCTCTTACAAAATCCCCTCTTCTTATGAAGGTCAGGGGCTTCATGCATATTTGAAAAAGCTGGCGAACGGCCCTGAGGAGGAGAAACTACAAGGAGGCGATGAAGCAAAAAATAAATAGCAATCCCTCCCATCTGAAGGATGAGGAACCTCTATGCCTTATGAACTTCCTCCTGGCTGAGGAATTCTGAGAGTTGAAGTCCACAAGTCATAAAAGGGCCAAGTTTGAAGGCCCCTGAATTAGTTGGCTAGGCTACAAAGCCCTGCTGCCTAGTCACTTTGGGAGCTGGAATCCAACACAGGAACAGGTGGAAGAAGCATATTCTAAATCATTGCTTTGGCTTTTCTCATCTTCAACGTGTATCACTTTACATATTAAACTCATCCCCTCCACCAAGCAAACCTTTATCAGGGTGAATATTATTGCTTTGATAAAAATAAATGCAAATAATTCAGGAGATAATGTGAAAAAAAATCTGGTTGGTTTTTTATACTCTAGGCTATCCTGTCATTTTCCCCTTCCCCCCCAAAAAATAGTTTTTAAAAACTCAAAAATTATGAAGTGTAGTTACTAAGTACCACAATCAGTGTTTGCAAATTTTAAAAAATGAAGATGGTATATCTGTATATATGTCTATTGTATAGTAGATTTCTTTGGTTTGTTGGTTCTGATGTTTTCTGATGATTAAATCATTAAAATTAATTTTCTGTGGATAGTTTTTAATAAAAGGCAGCTTGGTGTAGTACAGTGGTTCTCAACCTTTTTAATGCCGCGACCCCCAACCGGTCATAAGTCGAGGACTGCCCAACCGGTCGTAAGTCGAGGACCCCAACCGGTCATAAGTTGAGGACTTTCCCTGCCCAGGAGTGCTGCACATGCATGGTGCTGCCACCCTGCGCCGGCCGAGGCGTAGCTGGCAAGGGGCAGCGACGGCGCAGGGTGACCATCAGCTGGGCCAGCCCAAGGGAGGTAAGGCACCCGCCGGGCCCCACGCGCACCAGCAACCCTCCCTTTGCCCGCCGGCCTCCCACCTCCCACCCCTGGCCCTCTTTTACTTACAGTTTTAGTAGTTGCTCAGCAGGGAGGGGTGGAAACTTCCAGACTGCTCGCCTTCGCTGCAGACAACTTGCAGCATCGTTTGCAGACTGGGACTTTTGGCGGGCTTAGCAGGGCAGAGACAGCCTGGACAATTCCTATTGGCTTTTGAAAGCCAATAGAATTAGACTCTACTCAAGAGAGTCTATTCTATTGGCTTTCAAAAGCCAATAGAATAAGAGGGAGTAGCACAGCTAAGGGGGGAAAAAATGGCAGACTGCGTTGTTTGGCGACCCCCGTGAAATGGTCGTTCGACCCCAAGTGGGGTCACGACCCACAGGTTGAGAACCGCTGGTGTAGTACAAGGCAACTTTAAGGCCTGTGGACTTCAACTCCCAGAATTCCCTAACTAGTGTGGCTAGCTGAAGTTGAAGTTACTTTCTCTTAACCCTAGAAAGGAGACAATAGCAAACCATTTGCCAAGAAAACTAATGGGACTTGTCCAGGCAGTTTCCTAAGAATCAGACATGATTGAATGGAGGGGGCGGAGGATAAACAATCACACAGCCAGCATCTCAACTACATCTAACAAGCCCCACCTTGCCAGTTTGCTTGTGGAGTCAAATTCTGCTCTTTGGTGTGGTCATATTGCAGCTGCCTGCCTTCGGGATATAATTTTTCCATTTCTCCGCCTAGTTCCTTTGGGATTCCCATTCAAGTGACAAGCCTGATCTTGCTTAGATTCCACAGCCAGAACCAATTAACCAAGTGTGGTCACCTTCAAGCCAGAGTTTCTTACAAGATCTTCAGATCAGTGTTTCTCAACCTCAGCAGCTTTAAGATGTGTGGTCTTCAGCTCCCAGAATTCCTTGTGCTGACTTGGGAAATCTGGGAGTTGAAGTGCAAATACCTTAAAATTGTTGAGGTTGAGAAACACTGACCTAGGAACTTGTACCTCTCATTATCGGGTGTGCATAACGTTCTGTAAGGAATTTTAAGCCACATATGGTGCCTTGTCGTGCACAGCTGAAGCTTTATGGATTGTAACCGAAATTTGGGAGAGCTTTAGCATAAATTTCTCCTTCCAACCTCTGACTGTACCTTGCAGAGCCTGGTGGTTACTATGTTTACCAATACATTACATTTCTTAAAATATACCCATTTAACAAAAAATGAAAAAAATTGTTGAACTCTATTCGTTCGTGTGTAGAAAAATTAAATGGTAAGTGGGTAAAAGTTGTTACAATTTGATTTGGGAGTAGTTTCATGAATAACCTAATCATATGACTTATTTAGGAAATTAAGGCTGAATCAATCCTAATGGCTGTTTATGGAACCAGAAGGTGTGCAAAATTCTCATTCTGCAGAATTTTCACAGGAATATTTTGAAATAAATCCATATTTATTTTGGAAGAGATACTAAGCCCTCATGTGTCTACTTTGATTTCAGGTTGATCTTGGGATGAATCTGGTCAGTGGGGCTTAAAAACCCTGATTTATGGCTTCATACCTTGTATAACTCTTGATGTATTTCTGCAATTGTAAGGATTTGGTGGCAGGCATCAAATAAAAATAGAGTTACCTTCTCCTGCTTGGATTTATAAACCATCAAGTTGTAGGAAAGAGTTGCCTTCATGTAATAGTAAAAAAAAAAAAGGAACAGATAAGAACAACTGCTTGTAAGAAAGAAATGCTATGGTTTTATGGTTAAGGTGCTGGGCAGGCTTCTCCATTCTCAGCCATGGAAATTTTCTGGGTGACTGGATTTTCCTTCTCTTTTTAACCCAACAAAGTTGGACCATAAGAAAGGTTGAGCGTCAAAGAATGGAGGCCTTTGAACTATGGTGCTAGAGAAGACTCCTGCGAGTCCCCTGGACTGCAAGGCGATCAAACTGGTCAGTCTTAGAAGAGATCAACCCCGACTGCTCTTTAGAAGGCCAGATCCTGAAGGTGAAACTCAAGTACTTTGGTCACCTAATGAGAAGGAAGGACTCAGTGGAGAAGAGCCTAATGCTGGGAAAGATGGAGGGCAAGAGAAGAAGGGGACGATGGAGAATGAGGTGGCTGGATGGAGTCACTGAAGCAGGAGGCGTGAGCTTCAATGGACTCCAGAAGATGATGGAGGACAGGAAGGCCTGGAGGAACGTTGTCCATGGGGTCGCAATGGATCAGACACGACTTTGTGACTAACGACAACAAAAACCTCACAGGTTTGTTGCTGGGAGGGAGGTGTGGAAGATGGAAGAAGGTGATGAGCTCCGGTATATAAATCCAACCACTAACTAAATAAATAGAATGAAAAGAAGATCAAAGAAGTGGAAAAGAGACTTTTAAAAGAAAAATTTATTACACTACCACTGGAGAGCAGAGGAACTTGCTTGAGATTTAAATCTCCTTTAATCTCCTCCTTCAGGGGAGATTACACATGGCAGGAAGAAAATCCTTTCTTGTTTCTTAAGATAGGAGAGCAATTAGGTCTTGCTTCATTTTGAAAAATCCTTCCGTCTTTCACAGCAGCTGGTGTTAGATCTCGGAAAAGATGCTACTAGAGCAAGGAGATGGCTGGGTGGAAGGGGACAAGTTTCTCTGCTTTTGCTCCTTTAAAACTAGACTAATCTCAATCTAATCTCCCACAAACTGGAGAGAAGATGGAGGTTCAAGGAATGTCTTCTTGGGAAGCTGAACTGAGATTTTAAATGTGTGGGTCTGACCACACGGTGGAGCTTTTGCAACAGACCAGAACTTTTTCACTGGAAAAAATTTTAAAACAAGGTATTATTACAGGGCCATTTTTCCCCGGTCCTCCCCTCCCTCCCTAAAGGAAACACCATGAAGGGCTTCCTATTTTTAATATTTTAAAAAACTGACAATTAAATGCAATTCAGCCATTTTTTTGTAAAAAAAAATTATATATATAAGGGGTGGGGGATTCTAAAAGACTAAAAACTGGACAGTCCCATGCAGGAGAGGGGTTTTTTTTAAAGTTAGAGTTTATTGTAATATAAAATACAAATGAAAATATATTTCTTGCTCTTTTTGCCTCCAATTTGTAAGGTAAAAAATAAAAAAAAACCCAGTGACTTCCATCTCTTTTTGGTACGGTAGTATGCAAAGTATACTAAAATATACAAAGTAGAATACAAAGTATACAAAATATACAAAGGAGAGAAACAACCTGGAATTAATGAGAAACTTCTTAATAGTGAGAACAATTAACCAGTGGAACGGCTTTCCTTCAGAAGTGGTGGATGCTCCAACACTACAGGCTTTTAAGGAGTGACTGGACAGCCTGCTCTCTACATGAGGCTACCCTTGAAGAGTGTTCGGAGACTACAATTAGTGCAAAATGCAGCTGCGCGAGCAATTGTGGGCCTTCCACGTTGTGCCCACATTTCGTCAACTCTCTGCATGCTGCATTGGTTGCCTATCGGTCTCCGAGCGCAATTCAAAGTGTTGGTTATTACCTATAAAGCCCTTTATGGCATTGGACCAGGATACTTACGGGACCGTCTTCTGCCACATACTTCCCTACGACCGGTGAGAGCGCACAGGGTCGGCCTCCTCCGGGTCCCGTCAGCGAAACAATGCTGTCTGGCGGGTCCTAGGGGGAGGGCCTTCTCTGTTGTGGCGCCTGCCCTCTGGAACCTACTGCCCCCTGAAGTCCGCGTTTCCCCCACTCTCCCGGCCTTCCGGAAGAATCTAAAAACTTATCTATGCCGGCAGGCCTGGGGATGACTGTGATTGTGTGTAAATGATGAATGTGTCTGGGGGTCTTTTAAAATGCTTTTTAGATTTGGTTTTAGATTTTTGAAATGCTGAGATGTTGTTTTTATTTATGTTGTTAGCCGCTCCGAGTCCTATGGAGCAGCATAAAAATTTAATTAATAAATAATAAATAAATTTGTCTGAAATGGTGTAGGTTTTCTTGTTTGAGCAAGGGGTTGGACTAGAAGACCTCCAAGGTCCCTTCCAGCTCTATTCTGATTGAAATATAGTTAAAGCCTCAACTTTTTGCCTTGCATTTCTGATCGATACAAACCACTTCTACAACAATAAACTTAGTATAATCCTCCAAATCTTAAGATCGAAATTTCAATTTTTTTTCTTTTTTCAAGGATAAAGTCCATAAGTACAGTAGACGTATTGAGGCTTTCCGTGATTAAGTGTCACCTGGGCAATGTTAATGCCCTCCAACCTTTGTTTCAACCCTACGTAGGTTCCCTATCTGAAAATAGTTCCCCAAATGAAAGACGGCAGTTCTTGAGTTGCAAAAATGAAGAGAGATTTTGAGTCTCTTTGGGCTTTTCTGAGGAGGAGAAACATCTGGTTATGGCTTCAAATGACATTTTGGAACTTATTCTTGAAAACATATGAATTGTGCCATGCCCGTAGCTGCAATTTTTCTTGTTCACAACAAAAATGGGCATCAAAAGTGATTCCTTTAATTGTAGCCTCACAAATGGAATTGTGAGGAATTGACCAAACAAATGACTGTGGAACTGAGTTAAGCCCATCTGTGCAAGTAACACGAGTTTCATGTTACGATTTTATTTGGTTCTGCTTCAATTTCTTACTGTTAGCCTGAAAATTGTTAATGGGCCCACACTTGCTGGTGAATGTGTAAAACGTGGTTCTGAACATGGATTCCATAAGCATTTGTTGGTGTGAGTTTACTAAATATTTAACTTCATGCTTAACAATTGTTTTGTTATTAAAACGTCTGTCTTCAATTAATTGGATGGAGCAATAGAAAAACCCTATCAAACATCTCATTAAATCCATGTAGTCCTCAACTTATAACCATTTGTTTAGTGACCATTTGAAGTTTTAATGGCACGGAAAAAGCCACTTATGACCGGTCCTCACACTTATGACCGTCGCAGCATCCCCATGGACACGTGATCAGAATTCAGGCACTTGGCAACTGGCATGTATTTACGATGGTTGCAGCATCCTGGGATCAGGTGATCACCGTTTGTGACCTTCCCAGCCAGCTTCTGTCAAAGTCAGTGGGGGAAGCTGGATTCATTTAGGGCCCGCATGACTCACTTAACTGTGGCAAAAAAGGTCATACGGTAGATTCCAGTGAGACTCATGTAACTGCCTGCTTAGCAATGGAAATTCTGGTCCCAGTTGTCATAAGTCAAGGACTACCAGTGAAGTTGATCTCATTCCCAGTTGGGGGCGGGGTAGTTTTTTTTTTTCAATTCACAGGCTCCTGGTTGGAGAATATTTTTCTGAAATTATCCCCACCAGAATTTCCTGCTTTCACCTTGCATGAAATATTTGGACTTTAAAAGCGAATTTGAAGAGCTGACATCTGGAATAGAATCCAAATGTGATGTCCTTACTCTGTTAGATTTAAAACATTAAGATTTACATTTACATTGTCTGAGATGCTTGAGCATGGGGCTGGACTAGAAGACCTCAAAGGTCCCTTCCAGCTCTATTCTGTTCTGTTCTGTTCTGTTCTGTTCTATTCTGTTCTATTCTTTGTTCCAAAGCATTTGTAGTCCGAAACAAGATCATTTCTAATTTCTCTCTCTCTCTCCGCCTTCATTTATGGATTTCTCAAGGCTGCTTCTGAGCTTTTGTGTATCAAATTAAACAACATGGAAATGTCTTTTTTCTTTTTCTTTTCTTTTTCCTTTTTGGGTGCATGACTTTTTAAACAGCTTTTCCCTGTGACCGGAGCTCTTAATAACAAAAACGGTAGTAGGTATTTTATTACATCT
Source organism: Bothrops alternatus (assembly GCA_034064705.1). Lineage (NCBI taxonomy): Eukaryota > Metazoa > Chordata > Lepidosauria > Squamata > Viperidae > Bothrops > Bothrops alternatus. The sequence goes on along the minus strand of JARGCV010000413.1, from coordinate 155,053 downwards.
CTTAGCCTATCATTTTTCTCCATTTCCAAAAAGTACATTGTTTTGAAGGGGCTGCATTGCAGTAAAATGGTGATTTGCTGCCTAGGAGACTGTCTAAAGAATCAGCAACCATTTGTTTATCCTGCCCTGCGGGTGACCTTGCCTCTTTATGGACCCTCTCAGCTTTGTCGAAATGCGGATGTTCTTCAGCACGTGTATATGAACTCCGATAGCTGTTTGCAGATGAATTTGGGATCAATGCAGAGGTCAGAGGTCAAACAAAAATAAGTAATTGACTTGAAGAGGATAAATGATGGCCTTTCCTTGGCTATTTATGGATGGCATGGCCTCTTTTTCTTAATTTATGGATCCATATAAGAACTGTCCAGGATGTTATGGGGACTCCCAGTGTTTGGCTGTGGCTTGCAACTCAACCAGAATTTAGTATAGTCCTTTTGTATTCGAAAGCGACCATTGGGCCATTCTGCCAGCCGCAACAAAACTAAGGTCTCCCATAATTTCTGCAGCTCATGGCAAAAAATTTTTTTTTTTAAAAAAAAGTAGCAATAAGACCTTTTACAGCAGCGGTTCTCAACCTGTGGGTCGCGATCCCATTTGGGGTCGAACGACCATTTCACGGGGGTCGCCAAGCACTGCAGTCTGCCATTTTTTTATTTTTATTTTTGGTCGGCCATTTTTTTTTGGTCGGCCATTTTTTTCCCTATTGCGATGTGGGCCGTCGCGCCGCGCATGCGCGATGCGGGCCAGGGTCGAGCCCCGGAAAAGATTGAGAACCGCTGTTTTACAGGGTAGTCCTTGACTTACAACAGTTCATTCAGTGACCGTTCAAAGTTACAACAGCACTGAGAAAAGTGACTTAGGACCATTTTTTGCACCTACGACCACCCCATAGGATGAAAATTCAGACACTTGGCAACTGACTCATATTTATGATGGTTGCAGCATCCCGGAGTCATGTGATCACCTTTTTGCAACCCTCTGATAAGCAAAGTTAATGGGGAAGCCACTGAACAACTGTGTAACTCACTTAACAACTGTAGTGATTCACCTAACAACTGTGCTAAATAAGGTTGTAAAATGAGGCAAAATTCCCTTAACTGCTGTCTCCCTTGCAGCAGAAATGTTGGGGCTGCGTAAGTTGAGGACTACCTGTATGGAGTAGGAATACGTTTACATGCAGATCCTTTTCGGACCCAAGGTCACGTGATCAAAATTCAGATGCTTCAGACTCGTAATCCTGACAGTGGCCTTATCCTTTGGCGATCTTTGGGCAAGCCAAGCTTCCCAAAACAAAGAATAGTTTTTTTCAGAGCCAGATTTAACATTCTCCCCTCAGCACTCTTGCAGGGCAGGTATAAGAGAACACCAATAGCAGAACGGGTGTGTATATGTATAAGACGGGACCGTCTTCTGCCACATACTTCCCTTCGACCGGTGAGAGCGCACAGGGTCAGCCTCCTCCGGGTCCCGTCAGCGAAACAATGTCATCTGGCGGGTCCTAGGGGGAGGGCCTTCTCTGTTGTGGCGCCCACCCTCTGGAACCAACTGCCCCCTGAAGTCCATGTTTCCCCCACTCTCCCGGCCTTCCGGAAGAATTTGAAAACTTATCTATGCTGGCAGGCCTGGGGATGATTGTGATTGTGTCTGTATGATGAATGTGTTTGGGGGGTCTTTTAAATGCTTTGTCGACTGGGTTTTTGGTTTTTAAATGCTGTGATGTTGTTTTTTGTTCATGTTGTTAGCCGCTCCGAGTCCTTTGGAGAGGAGCGGCATAAAATCTAATAAATAAACAAACAAACAAACAAACAAACAAACAAACAAATAAATAAATAAAGGAGAAGTCGAAGATATCTCACATGTTTTATTGTACTGTGAGTTATACCAAGTTTATAGGACAGTGTATATTCTCCCTTTATTAGAGAGATTGCCAGGAAGGGCAGACAATTTTTATGTAGGCTTTCTCCTCCAAGACTCAAACCCTTCTGTCACTCCTGCAGTGGCAAAATACTGTGTTGCGGCCATGTCCACAAGAAAAAAATTGGTTACAGATTTATAGTCGTCAACTTGTGCCAATTTTTTGGAGATATCTCTAGTTATGTTTGGAACATTATATTTACTCACATATTAATCGGCTATCCATTCACGTAAATTAGGGAGTGACCCTAACATTTTGAGAACATGTATTTTCTCAACAGGGATGTTATTATTTACTATTAATGTTTGTACTATTTTTATTATTATTATTATTTAATATAGTGTAAAAAGTGATGGCTATTGCTGGTCTACGACTGTAATAAAGTTTATTATTATTATTAGGGCAAGCCAAGTCAATGGGGGAAGCCAGATTCACTTAAGAACCGTGTTCCTAACTTACCGACGGCAGTGATTCACATAAGAATTTGGGCAAGAAAAGTTGTAAAATGGGGCAAAGCCCACTGAACAAACTGAGCAACAGAAATTTGGGGGGCTCATTTCTGGTTGTAAAGCGAGGACTACCTGTACTGTTCAAGCGTAGACCTGTAGCTGGTCACTCCGTGTGCTCTCCAGCAAGACTGGAACTTTTCCTGACCAGACATTTTGACTAGGTGTTCTCCTAAGCACAGAGGACAAAGGAGCAGAGGTTGAAAGGTAGCAGAGGCAGCCAGGTGAGCCTCCGGTATGCCTTTCCATCCACCTGGGAAATGGCACAGGCCTGAACATGCAGACAGATGCCTCAAGTAGGTCACCTTGATTGGATGTTCAAGGCATCCTTAATGCTTCACAGACATTTACAGCTGAAGCTGTCCTGAGTTACCAGCTGGGAAAAAGTGAGGATTTTTTGGGGGGGGGGCCTGGCAATGGGAATGAAAATTGGCAGTTTTATGTTGACATGGCTTGACCACAGAAATTGAGAAAGAATAAACCAAAGAATATATATATTCTAACCAGATTCTCTGGCCTGGTGTTTGATGCTGAAACTTTCAGACCTTTCTAGCGCTTTGGAACAGGAAACAGTTGAGAAACGGGAAGCCAAGTGATTTTTGCATCCATTCTTCTGTAGCACGAAAAAAGCATGTTCATTGAGCAGAACGCTACCCGGTATCTTAAAAGCTTTCCCTGCTGCCTCTGCTCGCTCACTGGAGGATTTTAAGAAGAGATTGTCTGAAATGGTATACGGCAGTGATGGCGAACCTTTTAGAGCAGGGGTTCTCAACCTTAGCAACTTTAAGACTTGTGGACTTCAACTCCCAGAATTCCTCAGCCAGCAAAGCTGGCTGAGGAATTCTGGGAGTTGAAGTCCACAAGTCTTAAAGTTGCCAAGGTTGAGAACCCCTGTTTTAGAGACTGAGTGCCCAAACTGCAACCCAAAACCCACTTACTCATTGTCGGGTGCTGGGTGGGCGTGGCCCATTGGCTGGGTGTGGCCCATTGGGTGGGCGTGGCTGCGGTGGTAATGGCAGACTGGGTGGGACTAAAAAGTTCAATCAATCAATTCCAACTTTGCAAGATCTTTTTTTCCCCTGCGAGAAGTTGAAATTGACTGACTGATTGAACCTTTTTTTTTTTTTTTGCATACGGCGGCGGAGGCCTAAAGCGAAAAGGTTTGATAAAACCCAGCTGAAGGCCAAGGATTGGGGCGACGGTGCGTGTGCCCACAGAGAGGGCTCTGAGTGCCGACTCTGGCACCCGTGCCATAGGTTCGCCACCACTGGTATAGGGTCTCCTGTTTGAGCAGGGGGTTGGACTAGAAGACCTCTAAGGCCCCTTCCAACTCTGTTATTCTGTTATTCCACTTTCAACTGAGGGGGCACACATCCAAACCAAGCACTAATTTCAGCTTTCCTTCCTTCTCATTTCCTAAGAAAACTCTGCTTGTAGAGTTACCCTATCTGGCTGGAGACACAATCCAGGTTCTCGTTTGATGAAAGCAAAGAGCATTTTAATGCACAGTATCTGCCCTCAGTATCTGCATCCTGATTGCACAGATAGGGTACTCTTCCTACTTCTCATGCTGTAAAGCAGAGGTGTCCAACCTTGGCAACTTTAAGACTTGTGGACTTCAACTCCCAGCCATGGGGAATTCTGGGAGTTGAAGTCCACAAGTCTTAAAAACTTGCCAGGGTTGGATACAACCCCATGCTGTGAAGAATGACAGGGCCAGAGCCTGACCTTTTACTGGCTACATGCCAGTGCCAATTTCCTTTTTTTAAAAAATGCATTTCTGTTTTTTAACTTTCGGCGGAGTAGGTAGCTCACTGTATGGCAAGGCCAGGTGTCCATGGAAACATCGGTGGCTGAGTCATGTTGGAGATTCAGGACAGGCGGCTGGCTTCTAATCAGAAGGTCAGTTTGAGCTCCTTCTGAGCTCCATCTATTAACTGAGAAACTAGCCGGGGGAAATGGAGCGAAGAGGAGGGAGAGAGGTCACTGGGAAACAAGAAAGCAGGAATGCATCCTTGCACGCTCACCTTTGTCAAGCCTTTGCAGCAAGAGACTCAGCTGAACCGATTCTGTAACTCAAGAGCCTTAAGGGAGCCGAGGCTGTCTGCTGTTTGCATTCGGCAGCCCCTGAGTACATGCTGCTATCGTGCAACAACTGGCAAACGCCTTTAATTATTAAATGTGTTTGCATTTGGAGGGCGGGAGAGGAGGGGGTGGGACGGAAGGGGTTTGCTGACATGGTTCCTTGCAATATTTCAGAGTGCGCTTCGCAGCAGGGTGGTTGAGCAGGGGGGTCCACTGAGGCCCAGGAGAACGCAATTCTGTGAAACTGCCTTTCCACTTCATAAACACATGGCACAACATAGGAGAACAAACCCATCAGGACCAGATTCAGCCATCCACCTGCATTTAAAAGACAAGAGCCACTCTTTTGAAGACAGCAGAGTCCACATGTTGGTCAGAGAGGACCGCTGGTTTGAAAGAGGGGTCAAAGAGGCCATCTAGGTCAAAACTGAACAGCTCTCTCTCCACAGAGAGGGAGGGATACAACATCATCCCTTCGGCAGGGTCCAAGACCCATTTGCACCACTCAGGTGAACCTGCCGACCCAGGTAACCTCCAAGTGGCCTCAACAACTCTCTAAAATAGACTTGTCAAACTCGCAACATCACGTGACATTGCGAGATGTATCGGGGCGGTTTCGCCTTTGCTGGGAATGGGGTGGGCGTGGCTTCTGGATGACGTGTCCGGCCCATGGGCCAGCAGTTTGACACCCCTGCTCTAAAAGAAGGCAAATGACCAGCTGTCTGCAAGGAGTAACAATCCTTCCAGTCCCCACCATCCAGGCAGGGCTGAAGAAGCTTTTGGGATGAAAAGCGAGACGTTTTCAAAGAGAAAAAAAGAAAATCTAGTTGTCTCTTGAAAAAGTACCTTTGGGACAAATAAGGTGACCAATCGTCCTCCTTTAGGGAGGACAGTCCTTCTTTTGTACTCATTTAAATAATAATTAATAGGCATGTAAGCATAATTACAATATAAAATGTTATTGTTACAAATGTTTTTATTATGCATTTATCATAGTGTATTCTGTATTGTTGCAATGAATAAATGTTTTATTTATGATATTTTTTTCTTCAATTTATTTGTGTCCTCCTTCTCATTGTAAAAAAGTTGGTCATCTTAACAACTATGACCTGGATGACTGAGAATCTCCATAGGCAATTCCTACTGCTTTCTTTCTCGTATTTATTTATTAAACAAATTCATATATTGTAGCTGCCCAACTGTAGATCACATCATGACTTGCTGTAAGCTGAGGGCATATGCTGATATTTTGTTATATAAACTATGCTGAGCTTCAATGGTTAGATGGCCTAGACCAGGGGTAGGCAACCTTGGCTCTTTTTTGACTCGTGGACTTCAACTCCCAGAATTCCTGAGCCAGCATGGGGGAAATATGGCCCCCTCATGACTCGTGGACTTCAACTCCCAGAATTCCTGAGCCAGTATGGCTCAGCTTGGAAACCTCTCCCTTTCCCCTCAGCATGGCTGGCTCAGGAATTCTGGGAGTTGACGTCCACGAGTCATAAAAGAGCCAAGGTTGCCTATTCCTGGCCTAGACCTTGGTATCTGAATATAGGTTTTTTTAAACATTCATATTTTATTGTTTTTTTTAATCTAGGCAAAATGTTAATATATATTGCAAATCCATGTATGATATGCCATACACTAAGTAAATAAAGCTGCCCAACCCACCGATCGGTGACTCCGAGCGGCTTACAACATTTCAAAGATTCATCATATCATAGTTAAAAAACCCTACGCCACCCTCCATGGCAGGAACAACACAATTAAATTAGCCACTGGATCGCCTTAATTTCAGTTCGTGATCCCTACAAATGAGTGTGGCATCTGCTTTACAACCATTTGGTTCACTTAACAACCGCCACAACAAAATTCATAAAGTCGGATCCGGTCATGGTGACACAGTTTACAACTATCACAATTTAATCGATGTAATCGCAGGGCTGAATTGCAGTCATAAGTCGAGGTTCACCTACATTACCATATGCTTACTTTAGTTCTGATCCTTCTCCCCTGTGACAATATGAATAATCTTCAGTAAAACAGTTTAGTGCATTTTAAACCAGAAATACACAAGAGGTCAGCCACAATCATGCAATTGCATGTTTTAAAAAAGCTTCACTTTCATAGAGTTGGCCACCATCTTGCCTTTTGTGATCCTTTCCCTGCAGATACACTCAAAAAATTCAAAATAGTCATTAAGATTTGATCTCACTTTAAAAAAAAAAAAGCTTGCTTTGATTTGACTCTGGGAACCCACAATTAGCATCAGATGACTAAAAAAAATACCGTCTGGTTTGACTGTGACTAACTTGTGGGCCGTGGACAGAAGGACTGCATTAAAGGTGAATAAAGAAAACGCTCTAGAAAAATAAAACATCAGTCCGTCACTAGAACTGCTGGGTGGATGTCCCCGAGAAATGGATTGAAGGACAACTGCAACAAAGGTTGTTGGGAAGAAACCAGGGATGGGCTAAAGAAAGGAAAAACAGCACTGAGGAGGGTGGAGATGGAAGACCGAAGGGGAAATGATAGATTTAGGACAGTTGTGAGCGATTGATCCCAAGCTGGAGGCTGTTTCCATCCGCCAAACGGAGCATCCTGCACTGAGAGAAACAAGCCTCTGAAATGATTTTTAAAGGTTGCCTTTTTTTTTTTTTAACTCATCCAGAGCTGCAGTGATGGACAAATTGGCTGGATCGATTGAAAAGCCTTTTGCCTAATGAAAAAGCCAGCCCTTATTTAAATCCCTTGGCAGTTCACAGTTATTTTAATAAAAGTTTTTTTTTAAAGGGTTATTGGCAGGTCTCGGGGCCAAAGGATGGATGGTCTCATGTGCAGCCGATTTAAAAACACAGGCAAAATCACAATGAAAGGAAGGGTTGTTTGGTTACGTGGATGATGGTGACAATGATTGAGGATTGAAAGAAACAGAACCTGTGATTAAGATGACAGTCTCGGGACACTCACTAGGAAGGGAAATCAGTGGGATTTTCAACAATCAGGGACTGCATTATATAATGGCTTAGTCACATTCTAATGGCTCTAAGGCAGGGGTTCTCAACCTTGGCAACTTTAAGACTTGTGGACTTCAATTCCCAGAATTCCTCAGCCAGCAAAGTCCACAAGTCTTAAAGTTGCCAAGGTTGAGAACCCCTGCCTAAGGTCTCACCTCCCTGATGAAAAGGAAGAATGCTTTTCACTTCCTCCCTTCATTACAGATAAACCTCGACTTAACCACCTAACTGGTTTTCATGCCTAAAACAGGACTCGAACTCGCAGTCCCCTACCTTAGTTATTGGATCAAAATCACCCAGCTGGCTTTTACTGCAAAGGCGGAACTAGAACTCGCCATCTCCTAATGATTGGCCCCAAATGACCCAGCTGGCTTTCATGCCTTAGGTGGGACGAGAACTCCCACTTGCTAGCCTGGTGCATTAAATACTAGACGAAACTCCTCCCTTGGGGAGTCTTCCCAAACAGCCTTGCAAAGCAGGCCTTGCCTGACTCTTCTTTCCCAGGCTGCTACTTGTTTTTTGTTTGTTTGTTTTAAAGAAACAAGTATCTTTAACGCTTTTTGGACCCTAGTCTGGGTTTTATCCAGAATTTTCAGTTCAGGAATTCAATTCGATTCCTGTCTTCTGCAGGGATGGATAGAATCTGTGAAGAGGAATCTCCTAGCCGGGTGTATCATTGCATTCCCATTCACCTCCCATCAGCCTTTCATTGTAACTGCAATTTTAAGGCACCACATTTCAAGGGGCAAGCAGACCCTTTGCAGCTTGCCTGGAGAGAGAATTGGCAGCTGTCGCTCGGAAGGACGAGACTGACCAAGCCATGGTTGGAGCAGGGCAGCCGACTGCATAGCGAGGAGAGAGACTTAGATGGAGATTTTTATATTGTTGTGGCTCTTTGCTCTGATCCTTTGCTGCATAAAAGTGCTCCGGCATGTTCAAAACTCTCTCCTGCTGCAGTGAGACTCCGAAGCCTGCCTAGATGCCTCCTGGAGTCCTTCAGAATTTGCTTAAGCAGAACTGATGGAATTAGTTTAACGACTCTGGGAAGAACAATACATTCTCCCTTCCCAGGCTATCAGTAACACAGCACTTTCAGATTGTGCCAGGACCACTTTTTTTTTTCCTGCCTGCCTTAGCGGTTGCCCAGCGATGGCCTCTCCTTCTGCCTCCAAGGCCCAAACCCAACCCAAACTTCTAAAATAGGCTTTGCAGCATTTAGGAAAGAAAGCTTGAACTCAGCTGCCAACCAGAATGGGAAAAATGGACCTTCGTCCCTGGAAAAATAAGACAGCCCTGCTTTATTTGTTTGTTTGTCTGGCTGGCTGTTTATATCCCGCCTTTTATTATTTTTACTAATAACTCAAGACAGTGACATACCCAACAGACCTTCCTTCCCCTATTTTCCCCACAATAACAACCCTGTGAGGTGGGTTAGGCTGAGAGAGAATGAATGGCCCAAAGTCACCCAGCCAGCTTTTGTGCCTAAGGCAGGACTAGAACCCACCGTCTCCTGGTGATTGGTCCAAAGTCACCCAGCCTACGACGAGACTAGAACTCACTGTCTCCCACTTTCTAGCCTGGTGCCTTAACCCCTAGACCAGCAGTTCTCAACCTTTTTCAGGCCAAGACCCCACCTGCGCCGCCCATGCGCGGTGTGACCCCGACCTGCGCCGCACATGCGCGGCGTGACGGCCCGCATTGCGCATGCGCAGCGCGATAGCCCGAACCGTGCATGCATGGCACGTGCGACAGCCCAAACCGTGCATGCGTGGCACGCGCGCAACGGCCCGAACCGCGCATGCGTGGTGCGACAGCCCGAATCGCGCATGCGCGGCGCACGCACGACGGCTGAGGGGAAATGGGGAAAAAAATGGTGGACTGAGGTGTTTGGCGACCCCCGTGAAATGGTCGTTCGACCCCAAATGGGGTCACGACCCACAGGTTGAGAACCGCTGCCCTAGACCCATCCCACCTTGAAGCTGAAGTCCTAACCAAAACCCCAATGTCAAATCTTCACCTTCCCAAAGGTTCTCACATCAGTTCGAGGATGGGATCTGATCTATGCAAAGGTGTCTTTAAAAAAAAAAGACATTTGAAATCCATGCACACAGAGAGAGGTTAATTACATGAGATCAAAACCCACGGGGCAAATTTCCCTTTGGAAATCCGAAGCTTGCATGTTTCAGGAATAAATAAAAGATTACGAGCCCCATTTATCTGCATTGAAGTGGTTCAACATCTCCTCATCTGAAGCAAAGCAAATTCAGGTCAGGCTGTCCCAGCAGAGCATGAAACAATATTTAGTTTTATTATCTACAGATCTCAAATAAAAAGAGTCTGAGAATATATAAACAAAGGGATGATAACCAAGGGCTTGGTTTAAAGACTTCATTGCTTTCTGAAATTCCCTTTTAGCTCGTCTTCTGAGACATCGTGTGCCCTGAATTTGATGGACTGATGAACGTTGTGCCATCAAGTTGGTGTCAGCTACAAACCCACGGATAAATGTTCTCCAGGAGGATCTGTCCCTAGCAGTGGTGAGATTCAAATATGTGAACAACCGGTTCTCTGTGTGGATGCCGCTTCCGGAAGTCCATTCTGGGCCTGGGCAACAAAAAATTAGCTACCGGTTCTACCAAACTGGTGCAAATGGCTGAACCCCACTACTGATCCCTACCTTGGTCCTTCAGATCTTCTATCAGATCATCTAACAGGGCACTCATCACCACTCTAACGGAGTCCAGTCGCTCTTCTCTTCCCTTCCATCTCCCCAAACATTACAGCCTTCTTCAGAGCTTGATCTTTGTGTAATGCATCCAGAATGTCAGCCTGGTCAGCAATGCCTTGAGTTAGAACGGCTGGGTTGATGCATTTGACGATCCATTTGTTTGTTTTCTTGGCTGTCCCCGAATTTTCAGTCTTCTCAAACACCAAAGTACCAGAGGTTCAATATTCTTTCTATCCTGCTTTAAAGTCCAGTTTTCACATCCAGTGCCCTGAATTCACACGGCGTGGTGGTAAATAATGACAAACCATTCCTGTAATAAGAAAAATCGCATGATAGCAAATATGGATCGTGCACTGAATTAAGAGACTACAGACCATCCACAAGAAAGAACGCAGGTTATCAGATGCTGCAGATATCCACAATTGGTCCCACAACGTGAGCCAGTTTGGGGACTTTTTGTGCGTCCAGCCCGAAGCTTTCTTTCTTGCTCTGTGTTGCAGATCTTAACAGTATTGTCTCTTTTGGATATATTACTTCCCTTCGCTTGTGACCTAGGAAGTGGCCTTCTGATGATATTAACAGTATGATCCAAGATTTGGAGAAAACACTTCTGCCCTTGAGACTACGAGCCAAGGAAATTTGGCCAGATGGCAGAAACAGGAAAAGATTAAGCAATGACTGGCTAATTCTGTGCCCACCTATGGAGTCCTGGCACCAAACCAGAGCCTGCTAATTTGTTCGAAACGGACGATATGGCTGCTCAAAAGAGACCCTCAGAAGTCTGGTCTTCGGGGGAAGATTCTCTTTTGTGCTGATGACTTACAAACTCTTGAAAATGGCATCCGTCAGGAATTCAACCCTAATCCCAAATTGCATCCTTTCTTGATCTTTTGGTTTATCAGTCGGAAGAGCCCGTTTCCCCAACAAAGGAGGAGGAGTCTCATTACCTCCAGGTGAGCAGTATCCCCCCCTGCCAAAAAGACTTGGTCATTCTTTGGGGCAGGAGGTCAGCAGGGGAGCAGTGAGGTTGAGAGGAGTCCACATTGCCCCTATGGATGGAGTTGAGGAGATGCATAATGGGGAATTTTATTATTTTAACTGCAATGTTCCTAGCTTAGGACCAATTATAATGTTCTTTCCCACTTCAAGACAATGGGGATTCTTCTATGAGCTTCCAGCCATAGTGGGCAGAGAAGAATTCCTGCTTTGCAAGTTGCCCACCCTCAAAATGCAGCAGATGCCCACAAATTTCTTTCCTGACCAATGCTCAAGCTTCTTCCTTTTGCGTTGGCTTCTCTGAACGTTGCTAGTATCCCCCATATATGTTTCCATCCGATTCCTGCGGCATCTTGCTCCCAGCAGACAGCCCTTCCTTGGATGTGCAAAATCAGACGTGTCCCTTGCATCAATGTTTGTCCTGAGAACATGGCTGGAATAGCAGCCTAAATTTGCAAGGGAAGCTGGAAAATGGCACAGATCTGTACTGTGCATAGTGGATTTTGATGAGGCTATGAGAGGGGAGGGATGGCGTGGTGGCTCAGCGGTTAAGACGCTGGGTTTGTCTGCTGGAAAGCCACCAGCCTGGGTTCAAGACCCGAGCACCACACAAGGGGTGAGCTCCTGTTCTCATCTCAGCTCCTGCCAACCTAGCAGCTTGAAAGCATGCTAGCATGAGTAGATAAATAGGTACCACTTCAGTGGGAAGGTGACAGTGCCCCATGACATCATGCTGGCCACATGATCTTGGGAATGGATAGTGCTGGCTCAAGGCCTTGAAACAGAGATGAGCACCGCCCCCTATAGTTGGCAACGACTAGCAGAGTATAATCCACAGGGACTCCTTTACCTTTTATATGAGAAGGGAGAGTCCACCTCACATTACGGTTTGAACCTGGCAGAAAAGGGTCTTATTCCATCCATTCATCATGCCCAAACAAGAGAAACCTTGATGGGCAGAAAGCCCTTCCTTGGGCTGTTACACCTTATCCCAGGCTGCCTTTGCAGAGCAATATATGACATTCTCCAGAGCTTTTAAGGACATCTAGCAAACTGCCATATCTTCTGGCCCAGACAGGTAAACCTTTGCAGGATTCGGTTCTTCTGTTTCAGCCCTCCATTGGAACCCCAAAGTCCGGCACAGCAGCCAAGTACGGTAATAAAATAAGCCACGAACAAGTGGGTCCATTTGTGGCCTGCCAGATTTTGGCTGCAGAACTGTGACCTCACCAAATATTCTTGCAGCCAGCAGCAGTGCGGTAACAGTCCAGATGTGGGTGATTCATCAAAGGGAAGCAGCTGTTATAGCACACAAGCCAACCAAAGCAGAGTTTCCCTCTTGCTTTAGAGGGGATGCAGAAAGTGCCAAGACGATCTGTGTGTGCTTCAGATTTAGCACACCTGGTTTGCACTTCTATCCTCTTGGGGCTGGTGCGGGTCCCCTTTTCCTTCTGAGAAAAAAGAGAGGGAGGGAGGGAGGGAAGGGAAAAGGAGCAGACAGACAAGGAAGGAAGGCAGGAAGGAAGGAAGGAGGGAAGGAAGGAGGAAGCAAGTAAGAAAGGAAAAATAGAGTCAAGGAAGGAAGGAAGGAAGGAAGGAAGGAAGGAAGATCAGAAGAAAGTGCGCGGCCGGAGCTCAGCGCGCACACGCCTTTGGGTCCGGCCGCGCGGGCGCGCCCCCGTGCACCGAGCCGTCTCCGACGCCCACGCGTGGCTGGCCTTCCCCCACCTCCCCCCCCGTCTCCCCGGCCGGGCGCGCGTCGGTGCCGAGGCGGGCGGGGGCGCGCGCGGGGGGGGGCCCGAAGGGGGTTGCCCCGTCCGGGCGCGGCGCCTGCAGCCGCGGGGCTCCTCCGTGGCGCGCGCCGGAGAGCCGAGCATCCCCGGGCTGGCACATTCTCTCCGGGCGGCGGCGCCCCACTTGGCCGCTGCCGAGCGCGCAGAGCCGGCGGAGGAGCGGGCGAGGAACATGGCGACAGGCGCCGGCGGGAAGCCCGGCTCTGCCCCGGCCGCCCTTCGGCCGGTGCTGCTGCTGTTGCTGCTGCTGCTCGCGGGGCCCCTCCGGCCGGCCGCCGCCGCCGCCGCCGCCCCCTCTCCTCCTCGGCGGAGCCTGCGCTTGCAGGGCGCCCTGACCCCGCGGCCCCAGGATCGGGGCTTCGCGCTGCTGCAGCCTCCGGATCCCCCCGGCCCCGGACAGCCCCCGCGGCGGAGAAGGAGCGCCCCGCCGCCGCCGCCCCCGCAGGAGGAGCCGGTGAAAGTGTACGGCCAGGTGAGCGGTCCTCGGACGGGCAGCTCTGCTCTGCCGCGGCGCGACCCTCTTTGCTGTCCCCCCCCCGCTCCCTCCCCGAGTTGCTGGCCTCCGTCAGTCCCGGCTTTTCCTCCCGGGTGCCAAGCGAAGAGGAGGGGGCTCCCCCCCTCGCCCAGGAAACGTCCTTGGAAGAGCCCCTTTGCCGCCACTCGCAGACGCCCCCTCCCCACTGTGGTCTTTGCGCCCGCGGGGGTTCGGTTTTTCGGGGGGGAAGGGGGGGAGAGAGCCCGAAGACGCTTGCTGGAAGGCAAACCACGATTCAGGGGTCCCTCTTCCCCCTCCCCTTGGTTGGTGCTTTAATTGAGGAGGGGGGCTTCTTGGTTTGTCCTGCAGCCGCCGAGAAACGAGCTACCGGTACCTGCCTAGCAATGAAGCCGGCTACTTTATCTTTTGGGGGAGGGGATGTCAATCAGGGCTAAGTGCCTGCTCCGTTGCAAGGGGAGGGTAGCAGATTAGAATTAGGTGGCAGGGATGGGGGGGCAGGGTGCGAATCTTCCCGCAGGCAGATATTTAAAGGTTAACATCCTTGGTCGAGGGTGCAGTGCAAAAGGAGCATCGCCAAGGTTGTTTAAGGCAGGGGTCCAGAGAGACTACCATGGACCAAGTTGAATGTTTGTTATCTTGCTTGCAGCCCTCTCACCAAGGGCTGGGGTAGCCTGGGATGCTAGGTTTCTCAGGGGAAGGTGGTCTGAAAAAAAAAATCACTCACATCAAGCCTGCTTTGCAGTTGGACTTCATGGTCTATTGCAAGAACTGGAAATCCCAGTTTTTATGGCACTCATTTGTCAACTGTTTGCAAACAGTTCCAATCAGGACTGTCATTTTCTTGTTGTAACCTGCAGCTGTCCAGGTTTGAGTCCCAGAGGTGCTTTTTCCGAAGGGCAACTGGACTTTTCTTGGTTTTTGCTTTGAAAATATTTTGCTTCTCATCCAAGAAGCTCCTTCGGTTCTGATATTCCCCACCAGACAGCTAGAACTGAAGAAGCTTCTTGGATGAGAAGCGAAACGTTTTCAAAGGAAAAAACAAGCAAAACAAAGCCCTCTTGGTTTTGGAAAGCCATCCCTGATCGGGATGACCTAAAATCTCCATTGGCACGGAGGGTGCTGGTGTTTCCATCAACCATGGCAGACAATATGGGGAGCTGGGTGCCCACTGAACTTCAATGCTGATATAGCTTTTGGATCTTCCTCATCTAGGAAGGATGAAATACACAGTTGTCATCAGGTGTGTGTAGCTGGAATTCCTTGTGCAAGAACTGTAGGGGTGTCCTCTCAGAACTTCTCCATCTCCTTCTTAGACAAGCTCGTTTGCCTTTTTTGTGATGTCAGCCTACCTTGTCTCTGTTGATCCCATGAGACACCTCAAGTTCCAACCTTCTCCGTTTTCTTCATGGCATAATAGCTGATGTGAGATTAAAGGGGAACTATCTTTAAATTTAAGGAAGGCCTCTGAAAGAAGAAGAAGTTGTGAGGAATCGCAGTTCCCTGCTGAAATGAAAGAGTTACTCGCACTTCTAATCAGCAGCCGGAACTATTGTCAGAAATGGCAACCACTGTTTTTAGGAAAGATGGAAGAGAGTGTGAAGAGCACAATAGACCTTCTGTTTGCTTAAAGGTGCTCATGAGGTTCCTGCGAGGTAATCCAGATTAAGACCCAGATTAAGACGATTTCTATCCCCTGGACCTAATCCCAGTCAATAAACATTGCCTTTTTTTTTTTTAACCACAAGCCATAAATCTTGTCAGTTCAACAATGGTTTATTATTTTGGCATCATGTTTGTAGGCTAATGAAGAGAGCAAAACTGACCAAGAAGACACCAGGTTAAGAAATGGTCTTCAGAATATTCATTAGCCGGAAAAGCCGATGATTTAAGAGTAAAATCAAGTCTTCCCGGATGTCTAAACTCCATTAAGCCAACCCAAAACTTCTGGATCCCAGAATTTTACTGGCTGGGCACTGGCTTTCCATGGCTGAATTTCTCTCCCCCCCTCCAATTCCTTTGTTCTTCCCGTTTTCCCCCCTCCCCTAAGGACCCCAAAGATGTGTGAAAATCTGGATTATTCAGGGCTTCCCTCTGCATCCTTTTGGGGTGTTTTTTCAAATGCTTGAGACTTCTGCATCCCAGAATAAAATCTGAGCCATCCTGTCGTATAGCAAAATGAGGTCTAGGAAACCCACTTCAGAACTAGACAAGTTTCCCCAGGCCAAGATAATGCATAAATGTGACCGGGGAGGGGGGGGGAGGGGGGAGAACAGGCCTTTGACCTGATAGAACAGTGTTTCTCAACCTTGACAATTTTAAGGCATGTGGACTTCAACTCCCAGAATTCCACAGCCAGCAACGCTGGCTGTGGAATTCTGGGAGTTGAAGTCCACATGCCTTAAAATTGTCAAGGTTGAGAAACACTGTGATAGAAAGACTTTCCCCCACTTTATGATGGGACGGTGCCTAGAAAGGAAAAATGAGCCCCCCCCCAAAAATAGACCTCCTTATATACAAGTAGTCCCCGGCTTACGACCACAATGGAGCCCCAACTTTCTCTTGCTAAGCGAGACAGCTGTTAAGTGAGCTTTGCCCCATTTTACGACCTTTCTTGCCACAGTCGTTAAAGGAATCACTGCATTTGTTAAGCTAGCAGCGTGGTTGTTAAGCGAATATGGCCTCCCCCACTGACTTTGCTTGTCAGGGGATCACGTGACCCCGGGACACTGCGACCGTCATAAATGTGAGTCAGTTGCCAAGCGTCTGAGTTTGGATCACGCGACTGTGGGGAGGCTGCAACGGTCGTAGGGGCGAAAAATAGCCCAAAGTCACTTTTTTCCCCAGTGCTGTTGTAACTTTGAACGGTCACTAAATGAATGCTTGTAAGCCGAGGACCACCTCTATGCCCATCCTAACTTTGTCATCATTCCGATTTCAGAGCATTAAAAAATCCCTCCGCCCCCCCCCAAAGGCTTCTTTAGTCTAGCATTTGGCTGGCCCCCCATAGCAGCCAACTGGATGCCTGTGAAACTCAGCCAGAAGCCAATGTCAACATGTTGATGTCCCACGACGGTAGTACATACTAGAGGTAATATCAATCTTCACATCGGTACGTGCGCTTTTAATTTTAATAATGTCTGTGCTGGCTAGAAATTATAATTTCAATATCTCAGGTTGGATCAAGTTGACCTTGGCCCACACAGTTTCAGCCTGTTCAGTTCTTTCTGTTAGGTTAGGGTGTCTCTGCTTTCATCATTCCAAGAGGACAATAAATAATAAGATATGGGCCACCAGAGATGGCTGGAGAATGTTGTTAGGCAAGTGAGTGGCTTGCTGTTTTTGCTCAGCTGCCTGTTCAAAATGAGACTGGGTGGCCTCTTTTCAATCAGCAAAATTACACAGTTCGTCTCTGCCATTTCTGTGTTTTTCAGGCAGAAAACTTATTCCACAGCCATGTTGTTCCTTGTTATCAACCGTGGGCTTGAATTTTTATTTTTTTTTAAAAAAAGCCTCAAAACCAAAGGTGTCCTTTGTAAGAAGAAAACAAATCTGAAATTCCCATTTGCAGTTTCATTATAATGCTCGGTCTTGTTATTCAAAACCTTCCAGCGGCAACTCTGTGTCAACAGCCTGTGTTGATAGCAGCTGTCTGCATGTTCAGGTGTTTGCTCCTTTGTCCTTTGAAAAGGGAGAATTTTGCAAATTGAGGACAAGTGATTTTTCTGAAACCCACGTTGGTCATTAGAAAAGAATTCATAGCTAATTGCTTGCTTTTCTATCAGAAGAGAATATTTGTAGCTATGGATTGAACTGAGGGATCCTTGGTGCTCTCCAAGCTTGGTGCTTTTCTTGCAGTTGAATATAATAGTAGTAGTAGCAGTGGTAGTAGTAGTAGTAGTAATAATAATAATAATAATAATAATAATAATAAGTTGGAAGGGACCTTGGAGGTCATCTAGTCCGACTCCTTGCGCAGGCATTTCAGACAAATGGTTGTCCAGTCTCTTCTTAAAAACTTCCAGTGTTCAAGCATTCACAGCTTCTAGAGGCAGGTTGTTGCACTGGTTAATTATTCTCACTGTCAGGAAGTTTCTCCTTAGTTCCAGGTTGTTTCTCTCCTTGGTTAGTTTCCATCCGTTGCTTCTTGTCCTGCCTTCAGGTGCTGTGGAGAATAGCTTGACTCCTTCTAATATCTAATGAATATGGTCCAAGCTCCTTAAGAAATCTCTTCAGCTGAGGAATATGTACAAGAAATGGGCAAAAATGTCAAGCATATTGTGAGACATGAAAAAAAAAAAGAGCTACGGCTTTGCTTTGTACCGCTGTCTTGATTTTATGGGGGCTAGCACTGATAATGATACCTAATTAGGTAATGAAAGGTCTTCAAGAAAACAACCAAGCTTGGAGAGCATGAGAACCCCACATGTTTTGTATATTGCCATTGGATTCCTTGCCTGATGCAGACATGTTTTGAGCTGTGTTCTAAAGGCCAACATCAAGTCCAACAAGCTGGGGATGTTGAGATAGTGACTCAACACTTCTCAAGGACATCTGGTTGAACAGCAACAGAGGGTTCATTGTTGACCTGTGCAATAGTTGGCCAAAGAGATAGTAGAGAGTAATGCCTGTTGGGTTTGGTGAAGCTGCATGGCAGGTGGCCAGTATTGAACAAAATCAAGGATGAACGTAGCAAGTGATTGTGGTTTGTTCCCATTGCTTCATGGTTAGTTTCAGCCACATTGTTGCACCACACATCCCTGGCATGAATGATGAACTAGATGGAAAGCACGTCCAAAACAGAATTCAAAACATTATCCACCTCCTGTATATTGCAAGATTCTGTTATTGTAACCTTAGGATAGGGGTCTTCAAACATGGCCCTTTTATGACTTGTGGACTTCAACTCCCAGAATTCCTCAGCCAGCGTGCCTTGCAGAGGAATTCTGGGAGTTGAAGTCCACAAGTCATAAAAGGACAGGGCCAAGTTTGAAGACCTCTGCCTTAGGATAAAGTAGAATTAGTGCATTTCATTGTGTATCCTGTTTGAGCTGCCTGACACATTTGCTGAAGGCAAAGGGCTCATTCAACCTGGCCATTGGCTTGGCTAGAGGGTGAAGCTCCTGTTGGTCTTCCGAGTCCTTGACTGGTCACTGGATTCCACAGGGGTTCTCAACCTTGGCAACTTTAAGACTTGTGGACTTCAACTCCCAGAATTCCTCAGCCAGCTTTGCTGAGAGTTGAAGTCCAGTTGAAGTTGCCAAGGTTGAGAACCCCTGCCTTAGAATTAGATTTGAAGTCCACCCTTAAAGTTGCTGAAATTGAGAAATGCGTAGCTTTTCCCAACTTCTCAACTTCATGATGGGGTTGAAATTTCAGAGTTCCTAGCAGGAATGGAGGCAGTACCAGCTGGGCCATTTTATGAGTTGCAGTCCTGCCCATCTGGATGGCACCTGCTTGGCACAAGTTTGCCGTATATTTTACTTAAACTGAATGGAGCCCCAAGAGACCATTTATTGATTTGTGAGCATAATTTCCTGAGTGTAATGAAAATGGATTGCTGGTCACCTGTGGTCCTTAATTCTAATCATAGATCCTTGTTTTTCCTGTTTCCTGCCACCCGCTGGGTGTTTCCTGTGACATCTCAGAAATGGCTTGGTTTCAAAGAACAGGATTAAATGTTAATCTTTTGCATAGTTTAGGATGTGAAATATCATCTTCCTTCCAGCTGTTGCGCAGTTCATTCTCATGCAGAATTAGCTTCTGTAATTCCGATTTCTTCATCCGTTATTGCTCCAGTCCGTGATGGTGATTTATTATTATGCTGATTATACAGATGAAGAAACTCAACCTTGGAAGGGAATATTTTGGCCCAGGGAATGAGTTAGAGACAGGAGAGACACAATTAAATCTCTGCCAAATTCCTCTAACCGAAAGAGGAGCACATGCTCTGTTATTTTTCTCTCTTGCTCTCTCTTTTTAAATCTGTACAGTAAAGACTTAAATAATTAAGTATTTTATTTCTGTCACTCTCCAGGCCAATGTCCAATCAAACCTCTTCCTGTTCTATCTAACAGGTTGAAGGATGATGTTGGCAAAACTTTGCTTCATTAAATAGGCAGAAAACCCATTTGTCCTTGCAAGTTCTTTTGAGTCTACTTAGCTTATTGCATGAACACAACCAAGGACTGCTTATTCGGTAAACCATCATTAAACAAACGGTGGCTTCTTGTGACCTGAAAATTCTACCCATGGCTGTGAAGGTGCAGCATTCAGCCATTGGTGTAGTGGCCATTCAACGTTACGATAGCCCTGAAAAAAGTATTCCAGTTGACCAGTCCTCACATTTACGACCGTTGTAGCATCTCCATGGTCGTGTGCTGAAAATGCGGGTGCTTGGCAACCGGCATTTGATTGACATTTGTGATCTTCCCAGCTGGCTTCCGAGAAGCAAAGTCAATGGGAGAAGGTAGATTTGCTAATCCGACTGTGTGAGACTTAATTGCAGCGATTCACTTAACAACTGTGGCAAGGAAGGTGGTAAAATTGAGCATAGCTCACTTAACAACCAACTTGTTTATTTAAGGCAGGGGTTCTCAACCTTGGCAACTTTAAGACTTGTGGACTTCAACTCCCAGAGTTCCTCAGCCAGCAAAGCTGGCTGAGGAATTCTGGGAGTTGAAGTCCACAAGTCTTAAAGTTGCCAAGGTTGAGAACCCCTGATTTAAGGGGAGGTGGAGGGGGAGGACTGTTGGGTCCTTGGTGCTTTCAGCTTGCTGGCTTTCTAGCAGACATTTCATTACCAAACTAGGTAGCATCATCAGCGCTAGCACCAAAAACCCCACAAAGTAAAGACAGTATTTTATTTATTTATTTATTTGTTTGTTTGTTTGTTTGTTTGTTTGTTTGTTTATTTATTTATTTATTTATTTATTTATTTATTTATTTATTTATTCAAATTTCTATGCCGCCCTTCTCCTAAGACCCAGGGCGGCTTACAACAACAATAAAATTACATGTGAGGAATTTAATAATAATAATCAAGCATCCAGTCCAAAAACACATTCATTCAATCTAAAACACATACATACAACATGCAATCACAATCAAACACAGAATCAACGATGGAGGCACGTTCCTAGGCCCGGGGGCAGAGCACTGCTCATACGCCCCAAGCCTGTTGGCATAAATAGGTCTTCAATAATTTCCGGAAAGCTAGGAGGGAGGAAGCAGTGCGGACCTCTGTGGGAAGTTGATTCCAGAGGGCTGGGGCAGCAACAGAGAAGGCCCTTACCCTAGGCCCCGTCAGATGATATTGCCTAAGAGACGGGACTCGTAGGAGGCCAACCCTATGTGCCCTAACCGGTCGCTGGGATTCATGAGACAGAAGACGGTCCCGCAAGTAACCTGGTCCATTGCCATAATCAAAGCCCTAGCAATTTTTCTTACACGCCTCACAATATGCGTGACATTTTTTGCCCGTTCTTGTAGATATTACTCAGTTGAAGAGATTTCTTAAGGAGCTTGGACAAAATTCATTGGGTAGCTTCAATACATGGGGAGCCCAGATTTTGCAGGCTCATCAGAAACAGAAACAGGGAGAGCAAAGCTGGATGAATGGGGGTATCACTTTCTACTCTTAGGAATTTCTCCTTCATTGCTTTTTTATCTCTCTCCGCCCACTAAACCCCAACATGATATTTATCCTTCATAAAGGAGTTAATTCCTTAACAGGGCCTGCCCTCTTTTTGTGGGGAGTTGAAGCGTGCTGGGCTCCGGGCTGATGTCACCTGAAGCCGCACACCTGCTCCCTGCGCTGTTTACTTCTGAAGGGCGGCTCCAGAAGAACGGCTCCAGGTCTCCCGGGCCCAACCTCAGGCTGTGAGTCACAAACAGGCCATTAATGAGCCGTTGGCTTCATATTTAGAAGTCCCTCAGTCAGAACGGAGCCGTTGGGAGCCGTTTTAACAAGGAGCTGGAAGTGACCTTGCTGTCTTATGAAAAGGTTCTCCGAACATTGACTGTATCGGCCTCGTGTGGGGATGTGCATGCAGGTCACGGGACACGGGGTACTGGGGGCTGGAAGGAGATATTCCTAAGAGTAGAAAGTGATACCCCCATTCTGTTCATTTAGTGACGGTTCAAAGGTACAACAGCACTGAAAAAAAATGACTTACAATCATTTTTTACCCTTATGACTGTTGCAGCGTCCCCAGGGTCACATGATCAAAATTCAGATGCTTGGCAACTGACATGTACTTATGACAGTTGCAAGTGTCTCGAAGTCATGTGATCCCCTTTTGTGACCTTCTGACAAGCAAAGTCAATGAGAGAAGCCAGATTCACTTAACAACCATGTTACTAACTTGAGAACTATATGATTCACTTAACTGTGGCAAGAAAGGCTGTAAAATGGGGCAAAACATACTTAGCACCTCTCTCTCTCTCTCTCTCTCTCTCTCTCTCTCTCTCTCTCCCTCTCCCTCTCCCTCTCTCCCTATTTCTCCCTCCCTCTCTCTCTCTCCCTCTCCCTCTTTCTCTCTCCCTCTCCCTCCCTCTCTTTCTCTCTCCCTCTCTCTCCCTCTACCCTCTCTCTCGCCCTCCCTCTCTCTCTCCCTCTCTTTCTCTCTCCCTCTCCCTCCCTCTCCCTCTTTCTCTTTCTCTCTCCCCCTCCCTCCCTCTCTTTCTCCCTCTCTCCCTCCACCCTCTCTCTCGCCCTCTCCCTCTTTCTCTCTCTGTCTCCCTCTCTGTCTCCCTCTCTCTCCCTCTCCCTCCCTCTCTCTCCCTCCCTCTTTCTCTCTCCCTCTCCCTCCCTCTCTCTTTCTCTCTCTCTCCCTCTCACTCCCTCCCCCTCTCCCTCTCCCTCTTTCTCTCTCCCTCTCTCTCTCTCCCTCTTTCTCTCTCCCTCTCCCTCCCTCTCTTTCTCCCTCTCCCTCTCTCTCCCTCTACCCTCTCTCTCACCCTCCCTCTCCCTCTCTCTCCCCGTCTCCCTCTTTCTCTCTCCCTCCCTCTCTCTCTCCCTCTCCCTCCCTCTCTCTCTCTCCCTCTCCCTCCCTCTCTCTCTCTCCCCCTCCCTCTCTCTCCCTCCCTCTTTCTCCCTCTCCCTCGCTCTCTCTTTCTCTCTCTCTCCCTCTCACTCCCTCCCCCCTCTCCCTCTCTCTCTCCCTCTTTGTCTCTCACTCCCTCTCCTCCCTCTCCCTCTCTCCCTCCCTCTCTCTCTCCCTCTCTCTCCCTCTCTCTCTCTCCCTCTCACTCCCTCCCCCTCCCTCTCTCCCTCTCTCTCTCTCCCTCTCCCTCTTTCTCTCTCCCTCCCCCCTCTCTCTCCAGCAAATTTCCCATTTTTCCAAAGAAATAGAAGGAAAAATAGGGCAATTGATATTGAAGAAAGCATTGATTTGCTCCCCAAACTGGAAGGGCTCCAAATCTTTAAACAATTTTCCATCTGATGTCATGCAGAGGGTAGATATTTATGCATCTGTTTGTGTACATGAGTGGTTTGCCAGGGGGCAAAGTTGCATCTGGAGAAGAGATGCTGCATTTCACCCAAACTGGAACCTATTTGGGTGGAAATGGAAGTTCAGCTACTTCCTTCTTTCTTCCCCTCTTCTCTCCTTTCCTGAAAAGGGACCAGGTTTTGTCCATATTCCTTGTGAAAAATTTCCTTTGTGACTTAATTGTAGTGTTGCAGAAAGGTAGAGTTGGAGATTGAAAGCTGCGCAGTTGAAGGTCAGGACACAAAACTGTAGCTTTTCCTGGAATTTCAGGTTTTGATCCCCTGTTCTGAGGTAATTTATCTTCTCCTTTTTCTATAGCAGTATCTCTCAACCTTGGCAACTTTAAGAGGTGTGGACTTCAACTCCCAGAATTCCCCAGCCAGACACTGTTTATAGCAATGAGCAGATTGTGAATAATGCACACATTTGTTAGTGTGTGTGTATGCAGAAGCTTCATATTATGATCCAATATTCTTGTTTTGCTCCAGTGTTTCTTTGTAACTGTTCTGATGAGCTTTTCTCCTTGATAATTATAATAAGGATCTGCCGTCTGCTTTGAAAACGTTGCCTAAATTGCGCAGTATAAATGCTTCTTTTTAAACAAAATCCCCTAAAGCAAATATAATATAATTACCTTTTAAGTATAGATTAATTTATGCAGGTTTTTTAAAAAAATGTTGATTTTACTACTCTGTTGATTTAGCTGTGTTTATACAGTATTCCTCTGTCTTTTCTGCTTTAGCTGTGTTTGTTTTCTTTGCTTTTTTCTCTTTAGCTAATTTATTTGTTTGTTTTTTTTCTCTTATGGGGGTGATATTGTTATAATGTATTATTTTTAACATGAACAGCCCTGGAAGTTTTTGTTCTGCTTTTTAAACTAAAGTCGGAGAAAAGCAAAGATAAAAATGCCAAACTAAGAAATAATAACTTAGCACAGTGCTGGCTGGGGAATTCTGAGAATTAAAGTCCACACATTTTATGTTGCTAAGGCTGAGAAACCCTGCGTTTATTTAGTTTATTTATTAAACAAATTTATATAGCTGCCAAGCTCACATAAAGGTAACTCTCTAGGCGGCATACAAAATTTAAAAAATCTATCATATAATAAAAACCCATAAGAAAACTCCACAGGTTAGCAGCATATCTACAGAATCTTCCCAATTTTTCTGTATTATCTGTTCCCCGAGATGGACCATAATAGCAATTTTCCAATATTTGAGGGGCTGCTACGAAGAAGAGGGGGTGCACCTATTTTCCAAAGCACCTGAAAGCAGGACAAGAAGCAACGGATGGAAACTAATCAAGGAGAGAAGCAACCTGGAACTAAGGAGAAACTTCCTAACAATGAGAATAAGCAACCAGTGGCACAGCTTGCCTTTCAGAGGTTGTGGGTGCTACGTCACTGGAGGTTTTTAAGAAGAGACTAGACAGCCACTTGTCTGAAATTGTATAGAGTCTCCTGGTTGGCAGGAGGTTGGACTAGAACAGTGGTTCTCAACCTTTCTCAGGTTGAGACCCCACTTGCCCCGCCCATGCGCGCCGCGACCCCGACCCGAGCGCGCGCGCGCAAAAAAAAATTTTTTTAAAATAAAATAAAAAAAAACCAAAACAAAATGGCGGCCGTGACGGGCGGATCTGCACATGCGCAGATCGGCCTGTCGCACGCGCCACGCATGCGCGCATCCACCCGTCACGGGCCGCCATTTTGTTTTATTTATTTATTTTTTTTTAAATTTTAAAAAAAATAAAAAAAAACAAAATGGCGGCCGCGACGGGCGGATCTGCGCCTGGGCGGATTGGCCCATTGCACGCGCCGCGCATGTGCAGTTCCGCCCGTTGCGGTCCGCCATTTTGTTTTGTTTTTTATTTTATTTTATTTTTTATTTTTTTTAAATTTTTTTTAATTTTTTTTTCCGCCGTGACGGGCGGATCTGAGTGTGCGCGGTGCGCGCATACAAAAAAAATAAAAAAAATAAAAAAATTAAAAAAATAAAAAAAAATAAAAAAAAAATAAAAATAAAAAAAACAAAATGGCGGCCGGCGGTGCCCGCCGACCACCGCGAAATGGTTGCGCGACCCCAAATGGGGTCGCGACCCCAAGGTTGAGAACCACTGGACTAGAAGATCTCCAATGTCCCTTCCAACACTTGGTATTCTGTTATTCAGACTCCCTGGAGATTTATAACCATTCCTTGTAAAGTAGACGATCTATTTGAACCAGGGTTTTGAGAACTCGGAAAAAAGCTAGCTTTTTCCTCAAATGACAACTAGGTTGGAGATTTCTTACCACAGAACATTTGATTACCAGAAAGCAAACGGATGAGGTTGCTCCCTACAGTTTATTTTTATTTATTTTATTTATTTGGGTTTGTATGCCGCTCCTCTCCGGGGACTCGGAGCGGCTAACAACATATATATAACATAGAATTACAATATAAAAACTCAAACAATATATCTAAAAACCAATAAAAAACACACACATTCAATGCAACAATCAACTACAATCATCCCCAGGCTTGCCGGCAAAGATGAGTTTTTAGGTTTTTCCGGAAGGCTGGGAGAGTTGGAGAAACGCGGACTTCAGGAGGCAGTTGGTTCCAGAGGGCGGGCGCCACAACAGAGAAAGCCCTCCCCCTAGTGCCCGCCAGACGACATTGTTTCGCTGACGGGACCCGGAGGAGGCCGACCCTGTGCGCTCTCACCGGTCGTAGAGAAGTATGTGGCAGAAGGCGGTCCCTTCAGTTTCTTCTAGATCTAGAATGCTCTTGTTAACCTTGGTTCTCATTCCAAAGAAAGGACTAAGCTGCAGTTTCCTGTAAAATTTCTGTCATGTCCAGAGGCATATGTGTAAATAAAGACCGTGCTAAAGTCTACTCTTTTGCTTTCCATCCTGCCAGCTTCCAAAAGATTAAACAAATACACACAGGAAATGTCAGTTTTACCTTCACCTTTGGGATTAATACAGAAATAAAAGGCAACAATGAGAGTTGTCCCTTGCCAGCTACCTAATCAGAGGGAGTAATGCGGTTCTCGAATATTATTTTAGTGCACCCAAAACTATGACACTGGCAGATAGGAGCTTGACTCATATCATTTCAGCAAGACTTATCTCTTCTGTTTATGTTATTTTATTTTGAATCCTTACTCTGCATTATTTCCTTGCAGCAAACTGGAAAGCAAATTTTCCACATCCCTTCCCTTATAGCCCCCTCCCCATCTCTTTGGAAACGTTGAGGTGATATGGCTTTCCAGGCAGGATAGAAACACAAACTTAGGCGTTCTTGTTGTTGATGATGATAGCCCTGCCATTTCTTGGAATGCTTTCAAGTCCTGTTTTCAAATCCCCTCGGATGACACTGTCTTAAATCCTGACATTTTCAATTTGTCCGAAAAGCTAGTTCTTCTCTTGAAAGCCAAACTTTCATCCTTGTTGACCCCTTGGTTGCAAATATCTGCTGGAATGAAAGCAGCAGATCAAAAGAAACTCCAGGTGTTGCTTGCCTTCCGACAGACAGAGACCCAGAGCCTTGTTCTCACAGTTGTGATTGAGGGTACAGCTGCCTTGCTTTGATTATTATTTATAATGCTTGCATCACAGGGTTTGAAATGCATTAATTCTTCAGCCACATCCTGGGCCAAGTTGGAAGAATCTGGACGGCTCGTCTCCCCCCGGGTTTGAACTCAAAAATAGATGAAGATATAAAGATGGAAATTACGTGGGTAGCATTTGTCTGCAACACTGTAAAGCAGAAAATCTGGGCAACCGTCTGATCTTGAGAAATGTACATCTGTTTTAGAAGAAGCTACGTTTTGATTTTTAGCACGTGTGCACACACATTCACACACAGCCTGCCGTGCACACTCCTGTATAAGAAGTTGCAGACAGATCTTGTCACTTGGGACAGCTGGTTGGGCTGCATATAAATCTAATACATGCATTAAAAAAATAATACACTCTCTTTGTGCTTCCATGTTCTCCAAACCATCTTTCCATCACTGAAGCCAACCAGCTTCACAGTCTGTGGAGATTCTCAATCATCCAGGTCATAGTTGTCCCAAAGGTGTTTTTTTCAAAAGGCAACTGGACTTTATTTGTGTTTTCTTGAAGAAGTTTTGCTTCTCATCCAAGAAGCTTCATCGGTTGAACAGAAGCAAAATGTTTTGTTCCTTTTTTCTCAAGGTTCAAAACAGTTCGGGTGCCTTTTGAAAAAGCACCCTTGAGACAACCTAGTGGGAATGTATCTCCTTTTGAAGAAGAGCAAAGGGTGGCCAGCATCTTCTCACCTCTTAAGGCCTGCTTCTTGGTTTCATTAAGCCAAGGGGCTCTTCTTCACTTGTGCAGGACAACTGGGGAATAAGTAGGAGTGATTAAGGATCTAGAAAGACGTGAAAAGAAAGAGAGGACAGCCAGCTACTCAGAACTGTTACTCTTGTGTTAAACGTATGCAGTTCCGTTTTTTTTCCTGGTGAATCTAACTAAACATTAGGAATTTATCTGCCAGCTCTGGCCTTAAGTGGGCAATCCAAAGGATCTTCCTCATATCAAGCTACTCTAGATAAATTGGACTGCGCCCCCAATAATTCCCAGTCCTCAGGGACTCTAGGAGCTACAGAAACAGGGCAACAGTTCCTAAGATCCTTAACCAGTGTAGGAACACGTGAACTGAATGGGTGAGCCCAGGATCTGTGGAGAGACTTACCGTCAGGCATTCATGGATTGACCTTGTATAAGCTACGTTTCCTTCGAGAAAGGAGCCCTGAGATGACTTACAATTTAGAATAACAGATGCGGGGGTGGGGGGAAAAGCTTATGAAAAATAGAAGAAAAATAGAAGTTAAATGAAAACATGAAAGATAAAATTCATTGGGCTTAAAAGGCTAAGCAAAAGAGATCAGTCTTTACAGCTCTCCAAACAGCGCAGAGAGAGTAGATCAAATGGCAGTCTGAGCGGAGAGCATTTCTTGGGATGCATCTTCCTCCCCGGTTACAAGTGACCCTCGACTCATCACAGCGGAGCCCCGAATTTATCTGACTAAGTGAGAAATTTGTTAAGTGAATGTTATGACTGTTCAGTGAATCACTGGTAAACACAGCTGCTAAGTGAATCCGGCTTTCCTCCGTTGACTTTGCCTGCTGCTGGAAGGTCGCAAAAGGGGATCACATGACCCCAGGGGACCCTGTGACCGTCGTAAATGTGAACCAGTTGCATCCGAATGTAAATCAGGTGGCCATCAGAGGCTGCAATGGTGGCAAGTGTGAAAAATGTCCATAAGTCACTCTTTACCTGCCGTTGTAACTTTGAACAGTCACTAAATGAACTGTTGTAAGTGGAGGACTCCCTGCACTGCTGTTGGAGTGCCAATATCTCTCCACGGTATTAAGTGCATCAGCCCTGAGCTTAGAGACGAGAACCCACTGACCTTGAGTAAAAAAACAACTCTGTATAGTTATCCTCTTCCTCCGAGGAAATCATTGTGTTTAGTTCTTCATGCCTGGATGATGGCAGAAGAGAGATGCTGATGGAAATTTCCACAGAAGCCCGGTAGAATTCAGTGAACCTAATTCAGTGAACCTAAAAGAGATGTTGAGACTCTAGAAAGAGTGCAGAGAAGAGCAACAAAGATGTTCAGGAAACTGGAGGCTAAAACATTCAAAGAAAGGTTGCTGGAATTGGGTTTGTCTAGGGCAGGGGTTCTCAACCTTGGCAACTTTAAGACTTGTGGACTTCAACTCCCAGAATTCCTCAGCCAGCTAAGCTGGCTGAGGAATTCTGGGAATTGAAGTCCACAAGTCTTAAAGTTACCAAGGTTGAGAACCCCTGGTCTAGGGACTCTAGCCTAATGAAGAGAAGGATGAGGGGTGACATGATGATAGGGTTCCAGTATCTCAGGGGTTGCCACAAAGAAGAGGGAGTCAAACTATTCTCCAAAGCGCCTGAAGGCAGGATAAGAAGCAGCGGATGGAAACTAATCAAGGAGAGAAGCAACCTGGAACCAAGGAAGAATTTCCTGACTGTGAGAACAGTTAATCAGTGGGACAGCTTGCCTTCAGAAGTTGTGAATGCTCCAACACTGGAGGTATTTAAGGAGAGACTGGACAACCATTTGTCTGAAATGGTATAGGGCTTCCTGCCTGACCAGGGGGTTGGATTAGAAGACCTTCAATGTCCCTTCCGACTCTATGATTATTATTAACACTGCCCTGCTCCGGGGCTCTGCTTTCTCCTCTTTCAAATATCAATGTATAAGGTAACCAAACGGCCTCTTAACATGATCTTATGACTAATGTTGTTTGCTTTAATACTGCTAAAGCGGACTGAATCTCTACCTCAGGTTATGAAACTTTTACCTCAGGATCTCTGGCTAGGGACTATAAAAGATTGCACTATTACGGGGACGAAGTCAATTCAGAAGTGCAAACGAACGATATGCGATAGACTAGATACAGTAGGTAGACCATATATAAGAGAAACTCTAATCAAACAAAAGGTATTTGGAGTATACTTGAAGATGTAAGGGAGGAGGGAAGAACGTTTACTAAAACAGATGTTTACAAAGATTAATACCTAATGTTGTATGCTATGTTCTAGGATGATTGCTTAGCAATAGGATCTTATGTTTAATGTTGATCACATTAATATTGAAACGGATAGGGGAAACACCAATCAAAATAAAATGTAACAGGAGTATAGTTGAGGCTAGACGCGAGGAGTGGGGAAAAAGGCTTACTAACTCAGACGTTTTCAAAGACTAATACTAAGTATTGTATACCAGGTGTCATGATGATTGCTGCATAATAGATTTTTATGCTCAATGTTGATTGTTTTAATAAAAGAATTTTTATAAAAAAAAGATTAATACCTAATGCTGTATGCTATGTTCTAGGATGATTGCTTAGCAATAGGATCTTATGTTTAATGTTGATCACTTTAATATTGAAAAAGCGGATTGAATATCTACCTCAGGTTATTGAATTTCTACCTCAGGATCGTTGGTTAGGGATCAAAAAAGATTGTACTAATACTGAGATGAATAATATGTGATAGACTAGAAACAGTGGATAGACTATAGATAAGAGAAACACCAATCAAATAAAGTGTAACAGGCGTATAGTTGAGGCTTGACGTGAGGAGTGAAAAATGTTTACCAAATCAGAAGTTTACAAAGACTAATACTTAGTGTTGTATATTAGGTGCTATTATGATTGCTGCATAATATGATTTTATGTTCAATGTTGATTGTTTTAATAAAAGTTTTTTAAAAAAAGGTAACCAAACGGTCTCTCCCTTTCTCATTTCAAGGGCTGAAATCAGCTAGGAAGCTTTGTTTGGAGAGGTTTCCTTCACCTTTTCTCTCTTTCATTGTTTGCTGCTTTTCTTTTAATCACATTTTCTCTTTCCAGGTTAGCTTGAACGATTCACACAATCAAATGGTGGTTCACTGGGCTGGAGAGAAGAGCGATGTGATTGTAGCTTTGGCCCGGGATAGCTTGGCATTGCCAGGTCCCAAATTTAGTGATGTAAGTATTTTGTGTTTTATGTCTGGCTAATTATTGTTTATCAGCTATCAGATATTGTTTGCATTTAGGTTGGAAAACATTCCTAAAGAAGACACCTTAATCTAATCTCCTCCTCCTCCTCTTCTGCCTTCTCCTCTACTTCTCCTCCTTCTCTTTCTCCTTTTCCTCCTCCTCCTCCCCACCTTCTCCATCTCCTCCTCCATCTACTTCTCCTCCTCTCCTTCTCCTCTCCTTCTCCTTCTTCTCCTCCTCCCCGCCTTCTCCTCCTCCTCCTCCATCTCCTTCTCCTCATCTCCTTCTCCTCTTCCTCCTCTTTTTCCTCCTCCTCCTCTCCTCCTCCTTCTCCCCACCTTCTCCATCTCCTCCTCCTCTCCCTCTTCCTCCTCCTTCTCCTCCTCCTCCTTCTCCTCCTCCTCCTCCTCTCCTTCTCCTCCTCCTCCATCTCTTCCTCCTCCTCCTTCTCCTTGTCCTCTTTCTCCTCCTCCCCGCCTTCATCTCCTCCTCCTTCATCTCCTCCTCCTCCTCTCCTCCTCTCCTCCTCCTCTCCTTCTTCTCCTCCTCCATCTCTTCCTCCTCCTTCTCCTTGTCCTCTTCTTCCTCCTCCTCCTCCATCTCCTCCTCCTCCTCCTCCTCCTCTCCTTCTCCTCCTCCTCCTCTCCGTCTCCTCCTCCATCTCCTCCTCCTCCTCTCCTCCTCCTCCTCCTCCTCCATCTCCTCCTCCTCCTCCCCCCCCAAGAACTCTGCAGCTATAAAGTATTTTTAAACCTTGGGTTCTGGTGGCCCTTGAATCACAGTGGTTACCACTCCTGAACATGTAGGTGGGACTAATGGAGCAGCAACATCTAGAAAAGCCAAATTTAAGAAAAGGTGATTTTAGGCTGGCTGGCTGAATAGATGGCATGCAAATTTTGGAGCAGGGAAAGGCAATTAACATGTAAAGTTAACATATTAATATTTTTAATCTATAAAACCAAATTACCAATTTAATGGTAAAATAATTAAACCACCAAGATAATTAAATTAATAGTTAAAGCACTAACGCTAATAATCAGATCAGATTAACATTTAAATAGCTCAACCTTAATTGAATTAAACCTTCCAAGTCCTTCCCCGCTATTTGGAGGGCTGATGGAAGTCTACCAAGTGCGATAGAAGGAGGGCTGTGTACAGTGTTGTTACTTTTTCTCAAGGATGTCACCAGGAACAAGAGGCAGAGTGTGAAGGTGGATCTCCACACTTCCCTCCCTGCGCATCCCTGTCCCCATCCACAGAGCAACTTGCATTGTTTCCAGGATAATAATTTGGAGTGGCTTGCACACCTTCTTTGAAAGGCAAGGAGTAGCTACCCCACATTTTGCAAACTTTAGGTGGCAGGAAAACAGCTCCTGTCCTATTAAAACCAGAAGTCCAGCGAGTTTGTTTTCTTTCTGAACCAAAAAGCGTTCCAATGGTCCGTGAAACGCACAGTCCTGTCATTTCCCGTGTTTTTTTTTCCATCTTCCTTCGCTAGGTTTATATATCCTACGATTATGGGAAAACGTTTAAAAAGATATCCGAAAACTTTGGTTTTGGCCCAGGGAACTCCAGCCAAGCTGTGATCGCTCAGTTCTACCACAGTCCAGCCGACAACAAAAGGGTAAGTAAAATAAATAGCTTGACTGTTGAATGGAGACGTTGCACAGGTAATCCTTGACTTAACGGATGCAGTTGTGGCTAGAGTTTCCGTTGCTAAGCAGGGCAGTTGTTAAGTAGCTCACGCCTGATAGTACAATATTTTTTGTCACAGCTGCTAAGTTTTTCACGTGGTCATTAAGGGAATCTGGCTTCCCTCATTGGCTGCTTGTTGGAATCCGGTTTGGAAGTGATCAGAGAACCGGGGGTACTGCAACCAATGGAAACACTCAGAGAGCAAATTTGATCTAGCGGTTGAAGGCACCAGGCTAGAAACCAGATAATGGTGAGTTCTAGTTCCATCTTATGGCACGAAAGCCAGCCAGTTGACTTTGGGACAGTCACTCTCTCTCTGAGTCACCTCACCTCTCAGAGCTGTTTCTGTGGAACTAGAACTCACTGTCTCCTGGTGATTGGCCAAAGTCACCCAGACAACTTTTGTGCTAAAGCAAAACTAGAACTCACTTTCTCCTGGTGATTGGCCCAAAGTCACCCAGTTGATTTCATGCCTAAAGTGGGACTAGAACTCACCATCTCCTGCTTTCTAGCCTGGTGCCATAACTGTATGGATAATCAGACCTGAACTTTTTAGAATCTTTGTTGTTGGCAATTGGGCAGCATAACTCTTTAATAAACTAAATTAAATTAATTTTGAAAGAGATGATAGGTGCCCTCTTAATCTTTTGGGACTTTGTGTATTATCCAGCTAATTGAGTTTGTTCATAAAACCATAGTTAAATCTATTGTGTCAGTCACAATTTTATAGCTGTCTCTTGGCCTGTTCTTTTAACCTCTTTCTGCTTCCTTCCTTCCCATTCTTTCCCTCCCTTCCACAGTATATTTTTGTCGATGCATTCTCCCAGTATCTCTGGCTCACCATGGATTTTTGTACCACCATTCAAGGCTTCCCAATTCCATTTAAAGCCGCAGACCTCCTCCTGCACAGCCAGCTCCCCAATCTTGTCCTGGGATACGACCGATCCCATCCCAACAAACAGGTGAATAAGAGAATGCGTGGCTTTTCACAAATCTTTCCTTGGCAGCCAATGAGATGTTCTGCATCAGAAGGGCCTAAGGAATAAATTTCTTGGATCTCCCAGGGTTTTCCCTTCCTGCAAACAGCTGCTTTCCCTTTAACTGACTCACAAGAAATCCCAGATTCAGGGCAGAAGGTATACCGTATGTCAGGGGTCTTCAAACTTGGCCCTTTTATGACTTGTGGACTTCAACTCCCAGAATTCCTCAGCCAGCGATGCCAGCAATGCTGGCTGAGGAATTCTGGGAGTTGAAGTCCACAAGTCATAAAAGGGCCAAGTTTGAAGACCCCTGACATATGGTTTCCATAGGGAGCGTCAACGTTACCAAGATGATAGCTGGAACGATTGATTGAAGCTCCATTTCCATTATATTTGTGTTGCATGCCCAATCTGACTAGAAAAGGGCAGATCTTGCATTGCACGCTTGCAGCCAACACTTAACTTTTTTAGACTTCTTCCTGTAGATGCCTCTGATGTAGCATTTCAGCCCCAGGGCTGCTGCCCTGACATCTGACTCCCAGCACAGTTGCTTCCTGGTTATAATGTGACTGTGATCATAATTATCCTAACAGTGTTGAGTTCCTTTACATTGAATGAAGTTGTGGGCCATCACAGGTCCACTTGGTCTGGCGTTGGCTGTATTAGGAGAACTCCTGCTTGAGTAGGAGGTTGGACTAGAAGACCTGCAAGGTCCTTCCAACTATGGGCCTCCAGGATGTCACCTTCCACCTCTGACAGCCTCTAGAGCAGAAGTCCCCAACCTTTTGGGCACCAGGGACCAGTTCCGTGGAGAGAGATTTTTCCACGGAGCGAAGGGGGTGTGGTTTTGTGTGCTGCCTTCATCTTGCAGATGGGGCTTTGCTTGTTTGTGCGGACCGGTTGCTGGCATGTTACGGCCTGGTCCTGGTCCATGGACCGGGGGTTGGGGACCCCTGCTCTAGAGGTGATCCTAGAGGACCATATCATGATTGGCCACATCCCTAAGCTGTATATTTGCTGCCTGATGTACCTGAAAGGGAGACAAAGCAGATTCTGACTCCTCCTCCTCCTCCTATCCTTGCAATTTCTACATTTCCAGTTTTCCTACTGTGCTCCTCGGCTGCAAACCCACATCAGGATTTTGCACATGCTCAGTTGCCTTTGAATTAGTCCCTTTTTCTGTCCAAGACTGAGGCCCTGGATGGAGGAAAAGTCGCCAACCACAGCCTTCCCCGTCTCCCCCCCACAACCTCTTTTCGGACAAGAATCCTGCTTTTGTTCTTCTTTAGTTCGGCTTGACATTGTTTGCTGGAAGGAGATAGCACCGGGATGAGGAAACGGATGCCAGGGAATGTACCGGCTGCTTTGATTCTGGCAAGAATGATGCTGTTTGTCTTCTGTGGTCACCCACCAGTATTTTTATAGTTTCTTTCTGCTCCAATGCACCAGTGTCTTTTCTTTTCTTTTGCTTAGCTACAGACAAATCCTGCCTGGGATGAATATAATGCAATATTTCTATCTTTCTGGTCTTATTAGACAGAACATTTTGTTCTGTCCCTTCTCTTTCTTTCCCCTCCTTCCCTTTCCATAGAAAATAGGCTCAGCAGTTCTTTCTTTTTCCTTTCCTTTCCTTTCCTTTCCTTTCCTTTCCTTTCCTTTCCTTTCCTTTCCTTTCCTTTTCCTTCCCTTTCCTCTCCTTCCCTTCCCTTCCCTTCCCCTTCTTTCCTTTTCCTTCCCTTTCCTTCCCTTCCCTTCCCTTTCCCTTCCTTCCCTTCCCTTTCCTTTTCCTTTCCTTTCCTTTTCCTTCCCTTTCCTCTCCTCTCCTTCCCTTCCCTTCCCTTTCCCTTCCTTCCCTTTCCTTCCCTTCCCTTCCCTTTCCTTCCCTTTCCTTCCCTTTCCTTCCCTTTCCTTTCCCTTCCTTCCCTTCCCTTTCCTTTTCCTTTCCTTTCCTTTCCTTTCCTTTCCTTTCCTTTCCTTTCCTTTCCTTTTCCTTCCCTTTCCTCTCCTCTCCTTCCCTTCCCTTCCCCTTCCTTCCTTTTCCTTCCCTTTCCTTCCCTTCCCTTTCCTTTCCCTTCCTTCCCTTCCCTTTCCTTTTCCTTTCCTTTCCTTTCCGTTTCCTTCCCTTTCCTCTCCTCTCCTCTCCTTCCCTTCCCTTTCCCTTCCTTCCCTTTCCTTCCCTTTCCTTTCCCTTCCTTCCCTTCCCTTTCCCTTTCCTTTCCTTTCCTTTCCTTTCCTTTCCTTTCCTTTCCTTTCCTTTCCTTTCCTTTCCTTTCCTTTCCTTTCCTTCCCTTCCCTTCCCTTCCTTTCCCTTCCCTTTCTTTCCCCTTCCTCTTCCCCTTCCCCTTCCCCTTTCCTTCTATTTTTCCTTTCCCTTTCCTCATTCCTTTTCTCCCTTTCCTCCGGTTCACAGCAAAGAATCCACCTTGATGGATTATTAGTTTGCCCTTCGAATTTAGCTTGCCCTAACTTGCATCTCAATAGATCTTGCCCTCTTCTAATTTTTTTCAGCTATGGAAATCGGATGATTTTGGGCAAACCTGGATTATGATTCATGAACACGTGAAGACGTTTGCTTGGTAAGTTCTGTCATTTATTCCTGAGACTTCGAGGAGTCTTTATCCCCCTGCATAATTTCACTTCCATGCAATGGGGGAGGGGAAAAAAATTCAGACGAGAATGTCCCAATCTTGTGAGATTTGGTGACCTCCCGAAATTGGGCCAGTATTACAAAAAAGGGATATTTTCTTTATTTGCAGCCCCTTCCCTTCCTCTCTCCTTCCTTCCACTTTTGGTGTCCACATGGACTACAAGGGGTCTCCGGTCTCCAGATTGGAAAGCTTTGTCCTAGGACAGGGGTAGGCAACCTTGGCTCTTTTATGACTCGTGGACTGCAGCGCCCAGAATTCCTGAGCCAGCATGGCTCAGCTTGGAAACCTCTCCCTTCCCCTCAGCATGGCTGGCTCAGGAATTCTGGGATTTGAAGTCCATGAGTCATAAAAGAGCCAAGGTTGCCTACCCCTGTCCTAGGACCATTGGGAGGTAGCACACTGGGGTACTGGCAGCATTATTGAATGTTTCTTAACCTCAGCAACTTTACAATGTATGGACTTCAACTTCCAGAATTCCCAGTCATCGTTCTCCATTGCCCAGGATCCTGGTTGAGAAATTCTGGGAGTTGAAGTCCAAACACTGTAAAGTTGCTGAGGTTGAGAAACACTAACTTACCAATCTGTCAGTGCCATTGCTAGCACAATAATTGGGAACGTCTGCTGTGGTGTGTGTGTCTGTGTCTGTGTGTTGTTTTGAGAGAGAGAGAGCGCAAAAGTGGCACAGTTCTTCTTCATCCCTTAATGAAGAATTCTGGAGAACACAAAAATCTTTCCCTCTTTGGAGGTCACATTTTAATGGGTCTAAATCAGGGCTCTCCAAACTTAGTAACTTTAAGACTTTTAAGCCAGCATGGTTGACTGGGGAATTCTGGAAGTTGAAATCCACAAGTCTTAAAGTTGCCAAATTTGGAGACTCTGGGTCTAAATGGGGAAAAAAAATCACCCCATCGCTTTTTTCCCCATGCACTAATCCCCCCCCCACTTTTTTTCTTTCTGCCACTAAGGGGCGTGGAGCCGTACGATAAGCCAAACACAATTTACATTGAGCGGCATGAACCCAATTTGTCCTCCACAGTCCTCCGCAGCACGGATTTCTTCCAGACACGGGAAAATAAAGAGATTTTGCTGGAAGAGGTTGAGGACTTCCAGCTGAGGGACAAATATCTCTTTGCAACGAAATCTGGGGTAAGAGTTTGGGGGCCGCAGAGGTATCTTCCACCAAGCACCCACAAATTGCAGGATGGATGGAAATGCATTTCAAACAGGGAAGCCTTACTGTATCAGACCCCTTTGCAAAGTTTATTCTCCGAGTCGTAGAAAAAAACAACAATGGTTTGTTAAAAAGGTGTTCCAGGGACTTCAAAATTCAGTTTGTATTTGCAATTTAGATCGATGGATGCTTCTTATGAGGTTTGGCATTAGTTTGCAACTGACTGGCTGCAACACGGTGCGAGTTTGAGGCCAGGAGAATAACATAAATAAGCATTTTAAAATAGGCCATTAAGGGGTAAATCTCGGTTTATTTGTTCAGGAATTTTAACATGTTACCCATTCCTGTCTGGGCCTCTTGCTGGCTAGAAACTGGTTATCTCTGTTAAATTCATCCCTTAAAAACAAAAATCACAAGACTACAAAGAAGCAAAACTCAAAAAAAAAACAAAAACAAAATTATAACAAAGTGGGACCACCCTTGTTTTTTTTTTTATCGTCTCAGCTTGGCTAGGGGGTGGGGGGAAAGCAGAATTAGATGTTGATGTTAATTTTACACAGAGCAGGATATAGCAGAATCATCCCATTGAACATTTAAAAAGTGTTTTGTGTGAAGCCAGCAGTCCTGCAAAGTAGCTCCCCAAAAAGTTGATTTTTGCACTTCGGTCCAAATGTATAATTGATTGAGGTAGGACGGCTAGAGCATTGCTTTTCTCAGAGATTTCTAAACTTTGGACAAGCTTCTTTGGGGTTATTGGCAAGTTGAAAGCCTTTTACCTTGATCTCCCTTTAGAAAAGTGTTCCTCAGCAAGAGGGGACCATTTTTTTTGTCTTCTGGACAAGATTTTGGGCATCTGCTGCCAGGTGGACCAGATGGGGTGTGGATGAGATGGTTAGACCTGATGAAAAGCAGTTTTGCATTCATTGTTGACATGATACAGATGATGTTTCTAGGAAAAAAAACTCTTCTCTTTCTCTTTTGCTCTCTCTCTCTCTCTCTCTCTCTCTCTCTCTCTCTCTCTCTCTCTCTCTCTCTCTCTCTCTCTCTCTCTCTCTCTCTCTCTCTCTCTCACACACACACACACACACACACACACACACACACACACACATGCCACTTCTTTTTACTCCGCAACCACAGCATAGTTACAACATTGTGGCATTTCTTAATTGCTTGGACACCAACCAACAAGTCAATAAGTATTGGCTTAGGCTGCGAGCCCAAAACCACCAGTGTTTAAACTATCCCATTGTAGCAAATGGATTCAGTTCGTTTTGCCACGGTGAATTTGGAGCAGCAGTTTCTGGCAAGCTCCCATGGAAAAGTGTGGGGTTTTTTTGTTTTTTGTTTTAGTTTCAAAATTCTGCAGTGCGTGTGCATACCTGCACAAAGTAACTTTGGGGATGGACACAGTCCTGGAAGGACCCTGTTATGGGCAGTCCTTGACTTAGGACCACAATGGGGGCCAAAATGTCCATTGCTAAGCAAGGCGGTTGCTAAGCGAATGGGGCCCTGTTTGATGACCTTTTTTTGCTGGAGTGGTTGTTAAATGAATCGTTCGCTTGTGAAGGGAATCCAGCTTCCCCCGTTGACTTTGCTTGTTGGAAAATGTCTGGGAACGTTGCAAAAGATGATTGCATGGCTTCTGGATCCCACAACCGCCGTGAATACGTGCTGGTTGCCCAGTGCCCAAATGTTCATCACCTGACCATGGAGAATGTTGAGATGGCATAAATGTGAGGACCGGTCGTAAGCCACCTTTTTCAGTGCCCTTATAACTTTGAATAGTTGTGAAACAATTGGTGGTAAGTCGAGAACTACCCATATTAGTCTTTAAAAGGACACAAAAAGCCTGGTTAAAAAATATTTTTTTTTTCTGGTTCTGTCCACTCTAACTTTGCTCGTCTGAACTTACCGCTCTAGGTTCACTGCAGATGAGCAGGAAAGTAGCATTTCATAAGGCAGCCATGTTTTCACAACCTGAAAACATCTCTTGGCAAAGTTGTCATGATTTCCTGTTTCACTTGACTGCGCTGCCCGAGTCCTGGAGGCAAAATTGTTTAAACATTAAGCTGAAATTTAGTTCTGGAACCTCAGTGGAATGTGGAGTTTGATGGAGGGGCTTGTTTTTACTTGTTTTCGGCTTGCAGAAACAGCCTTTTTTTTTTATTCAGGATGAAAAAGAGCCTTCATATTTGATTGTCTCTGTCCATCCCTTTCCCTTCTCAGCCTCTGTCAGGGGATCAGCTACAAACATCTGTTCAGCTATGGGTCTCCTTTAACCGGAAGCCAATGCAGGCTGCACAGTTTGCAACAAGACACCCCATTAAGGTACGAACAAATGAGGCGGGTGGGGATGGGTGGGGACTAGAAACTTTATTCAGCCATAAACCACACCTCTATAATCAGCATGCTTTCTTTTTTCAGTTTTTTTTGCATGTTTTCATAGAGCGTAAGCATCCTTTAGAATAAATGCTTTGCAAAGAAAATAATCCCCATCTTTTGGGGGGTGTCTGAAGGTATTATCGTTGTGCCCATTGCACAGCTGAGGGAAGCTGAAGCATATCTAAAGCTACAGGGAACTCTTGGCAAAGGTGTGAGATTTTGTTAGTGTTTTTGAGATTAGAGGTCGCACGTTTAAGCCACTTTGCCCTTTCGAATGCTTTTTATTGCCCTTTTTAAAAAAAACAAAAAAACTCATAATTTTCCGCTCCCAAATTTTGTTTTGAAGGAATATTATATTGCTGACACTTCTGAAGACCAGGTGTTTGTGTGCGTCACTTATAGTAACAACAGCACCAGCCTCTATATCTCCGAAGCTGAAGGTCTGCACTTTTCATTGACTTTGGAGAACATCCTGTATTACAGTCCTGGTGGAGCAGGGAGTGACACTTTAGTAAGGTAAGGAAGTGGATGACTTTTTGGAGAGAAATGATGGGATGATGCTCCCTTTCACCTGGGAGAAAAGATAAAATAGAGGAAACAGGAAACACTCTTGGGCTTTCAAGATTCTGTTATGGTAACCTACAGTACTGTGAAAGAGTCTTAGGCCACCATTGGACTTGTTATAGCAATGGTATAATAGCACTTAGACTTATATACCACTTCATAATGCTTTACAGCCCTCTCGAAGCAGTTTACAGAGTCAGCATATTGCCCGCAGCAATCTTGGTCCTCATTTACCGACCTCAGAAGGATAGAAGGCTGAGTCAACCTTGAGCCGTCAGGATCGAACTGCTGGCAGTGGGCAAAGTCAGCCTGCAATACTGCATTCTAACCATTGCACACCAAGGAAGGAAGGGAGGGAGGGAGGGGCAGAGGGAAGGAAGGAAGCTAGGAAGGAAGGAAAGAAGGAAGGAAGGAAAGAAGGAAGGAAGGAAGGAAGGAAGGAAGGAAGGAAGGAAGGATAGCAATAGCACTGACCTCAGAAGGATGGAAGGCTAAGTCAACCTTGAGCTGGTCAGAACTGAACTGCTTATAGTGGGCAGAGTCAACCTGCAATACTGCATTCTAATCATGGAAGGAAAGGAAGGAAGGAAGGAAGGGGGGAGGGAATGAATGAATGAATGAATGAAAAGGAAGGAAGGAAGGAAGGAAGGAAGGAAGGAAGGAAGGAAGGAAGGAAGGATAGCCATAGCGCTGGCCTCAGAAGGATGGAAGAATGAGTCAACCTTGAGTCAGTTGGGATCGAATTGCTGGTAGTGGGCAGAAATGAATAAAGAAGTGGGATATTCAAGATGTGGTATTCAAGTCACATATGGATGGTCATTAAAACTTTGCTAAGTCAACTAAGTGGCTGGTGGCCTAAGACTTTTGCTCAGTGCTATGTATCAGTAAAGCTGAATCCCGTGTTTCTTGCAATGTCAATTTCCTGTCTGTGCCTACCTCCAAGGGCTGGTGAGCGAGTAAGCTCTTCTTTTGGCAGATACTTCGCAAGCGAGCCTTTTGCTGATTTCCACCGTGTTGAGGGCATTCCAGGGGTCTATATCACCACTTTGATCAACGGCTCGTTCAGCGACGAGAACATGCGCTCGGTCATCACCTTCGATAAAGGTGGGACTTGGGAATTTCTCCAGCCTCCAGAGTATACTCACTATGGCGAAAAGATAAATTGTGAGGTAATGATGCCGGCAACCAACGGAATGATGCTGCCTCTTTGAAGGCTTTCGGATCGCTCATTGCATTCCAGGGTCCCAGTTAAGCTTCACGCAGGTTGTAAAAATAGGGGAGGTCTGGCGACATTGACCCACGGTGAGCTTATCTTTTTTTTGTATTGGTCATCGTTGGGGTGCGCAAGCAGCAGTGGGCGGCAGATGTGCACGTTCTCCTACTCGTGTCCATATTTTTTTTGAACAAGTGGCTTTCTCTTGCTAAACTTGTGCTTGTGCATCTCTGCACCGGAAGTCTTGGTTCAAGCACTTGACAGCATCTGTGTGGCCAATCTGTTGAGCCACATGAAAAGTTGAGTGTAATCTTTTCTTCCTATTGATCAGCTGAGTAATATCTGAAGGATGCTCTAGGACAGGTGTGAGACGATATTCCAGGGGGTGCAAAAACTTGGGTTTTCAAAATTAAAGTGTATGTGCATAATTCGTTGCGGTTATTTTGAACTTTTGTAAGGGGTGCGAGAATATATTAGAAGCGTTCTAGGGTTGCAGGGTATAGAAAAGGTTGGGAACCACTGCTCTAGGATACTTTTCTCCTAGAAATTCTGGTGAAAATAACCCTCGTCCTAACTATCTGTAGTCTAAACCTTGTCCTACTTTAATGTTGTAATGATCTGTGGGAATGGCCTTGGGAGACAGAAGGGAGAGTTACAGGCTGGACAACCGTTATGTAAAAAAATATCCCACAGAAAGACAGAGGGTGGGAAAGATGTTTTCAGAATTGACCCTACTTACTTTTCTGGAGAGTAAAAGGAAAGGAGGAGAGAAATACTTTCAGTCTTGCAAGATTGATGTTAGCCGTGCAAGGTATTCCTAACAAAGAAGCCCAACCAGGAGATCTAGCTCTGATTTTATTGTAAGGTTACATGAACAGAATCTTGCAAGGCTGTAAACATTTCTCCCCTCCTCTCCTTTTACTCTCCGGGAAACTAGAGAGGGTCCTTTCTGAAATTTTCCCATGCTCCTTTTCCTCCTATGGGATGAGATTTCTTTTATGTGCTGGTTGTCCAGCCTGTGGCTCTCCGTCCTGTCTCTCAAGGTCATTCCCACAGACTATTGCAGATGTTGAATCTAAGCTTATAAACAAATGTAACAGGAACATGTAGACATAGGAGGCCTGTTGGAAGATATGCACATGGGATGGGAGGTTTGGTTATATTGGTTGGGAAATAAGCACCATTGCTTCTTTGTGGACAAATTCTATGCTGTGGTGGAATGTAGTCTGGATTCCCAGGAGGGAGGGAGGGGGCTACATTCCAGAGGAGCAAGAGACAGTAGAATTTAGATAGTTTGGTTGGGAGGAAGAGAGTTAAGATGGTTCCTCCCTAGCAATTCTCAGAGAATCTCTTTAATTATGTAAGTAGTAGCTTTAGTTTGGCAAGATTCCTATCTATAGGTGAGGAACAATTACGGAAACTACTTTGAAGTAACTCAGGTTGTCTTTCTTGGTTTTGGAGCCTGTCCTGCCCATTTTCTAGGAGGCCACCAGGAAACATTGGCCAAGGCAGTTGTGATGTACCTTAACTGCTCAACTTCTAAATGTCTCCTGCTTGGAAGGGAAATTTTACCAATAGTTTTGCCCCTTGCCAAAAGAGTGGTGTGTTTTTTTAAGCAGGCAACTGAAACTACATGTACTAAAAATGCATAAATGCATATTAGTAGGAATTAGCTGCAGTTTTTTTGTCACCCTCCTGTGATTGTTGAAGAGGGGCTCTTAATGAGACACACAGGTTCCAGAATGCTGAATGCATCTTGTTCAGTAGGACAAGGCAAGTGACATTTGTGTTGTGTTTCATCTTTACTAGCTTTCTTTGGGTTGTTCACTTCACCTGGCCCAAAGACTCAGCCAGCTCCTCAACTTCCAGTTACGCAGGATGCCCATCCTATCCAAGGAATCTGCTCCCGGACTGATCATTGCAACAGGTAGATAGTTTGGGAGGGGGGGGCTTGGTTCACTTCGATCTTCTCGCTCTCCTCTCCTCTCCTTAAATTCTGGTTGGTCAATAGTAAAAGCCCAATTAATAATAATCTTCTTCTTGCTTTCTCCCTGGCCTGGCTGGCTGGCGATGATGGACGAGGAATTCTGGGAGTTGAAGTCCATGAAACTTAAAAGTGGCCAAGGTTGACAAACATTGCCCTAAATACAGATAGTCCTCGGCTTACGACCACAACTGAGCCCAAAATTTCTGTGGCTAAGCAAGACAGCTGCTAAAAAGCGAGTTTTGCCCCATTTTGCGATCTTACAAGCTGTTAAAATGTGAGTTTTGCCCCATTTTACGATCTTTGACATAACTGTTGTTAAGCGAATCACCAGTAATATGGTTGTTAAGTGAATCTGGCTTCCCCCATCAACATTGCTTGTCAGGAGGTGGTACAAGAGCAGCACGTGACCCCCGGGATGCTGCAACCGTCATGAATCTGAGTTGATTACCAAGCATCTGAAGTTTGATCAGCCGACCACGAAGAGGCTGCAACTTTTGTCAGTGTGAAAAACAGTCATCGGTCACTTTTATTTCAGGGCCATTTGAACTTCGAATGGGCACTAAATGAGCTGTTGTA
The DNA here is from genome assembly GCA_034064705.1 of Bothrops alternatus. Classification (NCBI taxonomy): domain Eukaryota; kingdom Metazoa; phylum Chordata; class Lepidosauria; order Squamata; family Viperidae; genus Bothrops; species Bothrops alternatus. The sequence goes on along the minus strand of JARGCV010000413.1, from coordinate 111,276 downwards.
AGCTGAGGACTAGCCGTATTAGGCTTCTGTTTTGCAGTCGCGGGCAGTGTCTTGAGGCGCAGACAGATCGAAAGAATCGCTCGGAGATTCATGTGCTTCTCTTTGTAGGTTCTGTGGGGAAGAACATGGCAAGTAAAATGAACGTCTACATTTCCAGCAGTGCGGGCGTCAGGTGGCAGGAGGTAAGCAAACGCGGGACCTTCATGTGGAGCAGGTGTGTGTGGGAGCATCCCTGTAGCTCTAGAGGCCTTTCAACACTAGAGAAAGGATTGTGCCACAGCTGAGCATGCACCACCCCTGTGCCTCTCTGACTCAGCAGCTTCTATAGTCATTCATTCATTCATTCATTCCGTCATGGTTTCGACAGATGAAACTCTTCAAAGAACTTCGAAACATTGTTTCCCTTAAAGAATCTTTATTAGAGAAGCATAGCGTTGGTACTAACACAGTCGAAGCCAAAAACTGGATTCCCCTCCCTTGAGCACATAGTATCAAAGCACAGTTCCCTCCTCCAATTAACAGTCATAAATCACATTCTCCAATTAGTTTGAAATGCAGGCTTTCCCTCCAGTTCTCCAGCCCGCCAATTCTTATAATCTCTTATTTCAATAACCTTGATTCACACACTAGGTCCAGTATTGTTATTTCTAGTTAAACTCTCATGCACATTCCTCCCCCCAGCCTCATCTAACTCTAATTCTAATTCTAAAAGTAAAACATAAGAAGAAAATGGTTGCATCTCCAACTGTTGTCAAAGCAAAAACATCCGATGTTAGCAGCGTTGACACATTCATTCATTCCATATGTGTGCTCCCCATCTCATCTAATGCTGACAATATGGGGAGTTTGGGCTTTGGTTTCATTTAATTTCCAAGAAGTACTGGTTCTGGTTAACTACCTTCCTCCTAACCTTGCCCTTTCCTGATGCTTTGACACCACCACCCCCAACTCCCATCATCCCCAGCTAGCATAACCAAAACCATATTGCCAACGGTTGTAGAAGCTACATTTTTTTTCTTAGTTTGGCTGAATAAATCTATGAACTGAGGCTAAGTCTGTGGAGATTCTCAAACATCCAGGTCATTCTTGTCCCAAAGATGGTTTTTTTCCCTTCAAAAAAGGCAGCTGGATTTTCTTGTTGTTGTCTTTTTCCTTTGAAAACGTTTCACTTCTCATCCAGGAAGCTTTAGACTGGAATTCCATTTCCCACTAGTCAGTTAGAACTGTAGAAGCTTCGTAGATGGGAAGTGAAACATTGTCAAAAGAAAAAAAAATAAGGAAGTCCAGTTGCCTTTTGGAAAAACACCTTTGAGGCTAGGCTTAACCCCCCCCCCAAGTGCCTGTGAAGAAAGATTGCTGCCCGTTTGTGGTGAATGGCATTTGTCCTTTGCTTGCCCATCTCAATGCACTAGGCTTTTCTTCGGCAAATGCCTCACTCGAGTGTGTTGGGAATGATCCGATTGTGGCAAGGAGGGGAGAGCGCAGGGTGAGCTGCCCAAGAAGTTTGGCCATGTGTCTTCCCAGTGAGGCTTGGCTCCCGTTCATGGAAGTGGCTGTTTCGGTGGGTCACTCGGCCCTGGGCTTTGCAGCCGAGCTCATCCGATGATGTGACTTTCAGCTTGCATTCCAACATCTGCAAAGGGTTTCTGTGCTGTAAACGCAGCCTCCCCCCCCCTTCCCCTTTGGGGACGGGTCGGGCTTGGTTTGGCTCAGTGGTGGGATTCAGATATGTGAACAACCGGTTCTCTGTGTGGATGCTGCTTCCAGAAGTCCATTCTGTGTCAACGCTGCTAACATTGGATGTTTTACTTTTAGAGTTAGAGTTAGAGTTAGATGAGGCTGGGGGGAGGAATGTGCATGAGAGTTTAGCTAGACATAACAATACTGGACCTAGTGGGTGAACCAAGGCTATTGAAATAAGAGATGATAAGAATTGGCCGGGCTGGAGAACTGGAGGGAAAGCCTGCATTTCAAACTAATTGGAGAATGTGACAGTTAATTGGAGAAGGGAATTGTGCTTTGATACTATGTGCTCAGGGGAGGGGAATCCAGTCTTTGGATTCGACCATGTACGTGCCGATGCCATGCAACTTGAATAAAGAGTCTTTAAGGTAAACAATGCCTCAAAGTTCTTTGAAGAGTTTCATCTGTCAGAACCAGGACATTCTTGGCCCGGGCAACAAAAAATTAGCTACCAGTTCTGCCTAAGTGGTGCGAACCAGCTGAATCCCACCGCTGGTTTGTCTCCTACCTACCGTAGTCTGAGAAGAGGAAGACAGCAGCGGAAGGCAAAAAGGAATTTTTTCCCCCTTGCTTGGCCTCTGGGCTCCCAAGATGCAAAAATATTTGGGAACAGCTGATTTGCTCCCTTTTTGCTTTGTGGCTGTCAAGTTCTAGGACGCCCGGCTGAAATTGCATCCAAGACAACTTGGATAAGCATAAAACCTTAAAACCTACATTTCTGCCAGCCAAAACTGGAGATGCAAAGAGCTTTAGCTTGGCTTTTCCTTATCTGGTGGTTTTCCAAGTGCAGGTAGTTCTCAACTTACAACATTTGTTTAGTGACCGTTCAAAGTTACTCGCGCTTATAACCTTTGCAGGGTGCCTGCAGTCACATGAGCAAAATTCAACTGCTTGGCACACTTGCGTGTATTTGGCACACTTGGCACACTAGCGTGTATTTACGAGGGTTGCAGCATCCCAGGTTATCGCCATTTGCCACCTTCCCAGCTGGCCTCTGACAAGCAGGGTCCATGGGGGAAGTGGGATTTGTTTAACGACCACATGATTCACTGCAGTGACTCGCTGAACTGTGGCCAAAAGGTCATAAAATTGGATGAGACTCACTTAATCTTGCTTAGTAGCAGAAGGCCTCGTCTCAACTGGGCTCGTAAGGGCTACCTGGATAGGGTGGGCTTCTGTGGGAGGTATATCCAATTTTGCTGAAGTTTTCAGAGAGGAGCAGCTCCAGTAACGTGATGCCTCGAGGGGGGGAAAATGACAGTTAGGCTCAGCCTTAGATGTCTTTGTTACAGCAAGCAGGAGCATGAATACCGACTTTCAGAATGCCGAATGCATTTTTCTGTGCATGCATGTTTATATTTCTCCCTTGCTTCCCTGATACTGATCAGACACGGGCTGTGGCCATCTCAGACCAGTGACTTTGTTTGCTTCTTCTCTCAGGTTCTGTCTGGACCTCATTATTACTCCTGGGGAGACCACGGGGGCATCCTCATGGCCGTGACACAGGGGTCAGAAACAAACCAGCTGAAGTAAGCAAAGTACGGATAAGTCTGCCTGACCTGACATTGGAGTCCTAAACCGGGTTAATTTACCTTCCACCGGATTTGCATTAGGGCCCTGGGAGAATGGAAAAGGAGTCTTGATAGTCATTATCTAAAACTTTTTACTGGGTGAAGAATTTGAAGAGCTGACAACCCTTAGAGGGAAAATTTCATTCAAGTCCCTACAGCCAAAGTTTCCAACAGATTGTGTGTTCCATCCCAGTGAGCAATCTAATTTGCATCTCGGATTTGAAAAACAGCATGTCTAGGAAAGAAGCCCAAATCAGCTCCCTTTTCCAGCTCCTGGTATCTGATTTTAAGGAAGAAGCCGTGGGCGGTTATTAAAGGAGGCAGCAGATCTCTCTGTCCAGTCTCCTTAATAAGGCCCTTTGAAAAACTCCAGGAAAATTCTTGGGGAGTGGTTTCCCAAACGTGCACAAGGATAGCATATGGATGGTTTTATAATTTTACATAATTTTATTATGTATTTATTGTTTATTATGTCCAACTCTTGGAGACTGCCTGGACAAGCCTCTGCAGTTTTCTTGGCAAGGATTTTCAAAAGTGGTTTGCCTCTTTCCTAGGGCCGAGAGAGAGGGACTGGCCCAAGGTCACCCAGCCATCTTTCCTGCCTAAGGCAGAACTAGAACTCACAGTCTCTCGGTTTCTAGCTTGGCGCCTTCACCACTATATCAATAGTGGCTTTATTACAAATCAATAAATAGTTGTTAGTTTTGAGCAGGATCCAAATCTCAACCACTACTCAACCACTCAACAACTACTGTTGTTTTTTTTGGGGGGGGAAAGACGGAGATTAATGGAAACTAAACAGGCTCTGCTTTGGCTGAATTTGACCATTCTCGGGGGTCTCTAAAGGGCCTCACTCTGGTTAGCCTGTATTGTCAGGGTGAGCTATTTGCGCTCCATTTTCATTTTACAGCCCCCCACCATCCCCCAGAATATATGGCTGAAACTTGGCAGCACGTTTCCAATTTCCAGCAACCTCATTCTTCAGGTTCTGGATAGAGAGGGGTAAAATAAGAACATAAGAAGAACATAAGAAGAGCCATGCTGAATCAGGCCAAAGCCCATCGAGTCCAGCATTCTGTGTCACACAGTGGCCCACCAATTGTACATGGGGATCTTGAGCAGAAAGAGAAGGCAAAACCCTCCCTTTCCCTTGACCCCCAACAAATGGTACTCAAGGGAATCCTGCCTGCCTCAACCAACATAGAGGCGGCACATGGACATCCATTTTAATAACCACCGATACACTTGGCATCCATGAATCTATCTAGCCCTGCCTTGAAGCTGTGATGGCATGTGATGCCACACTGCAAGGCTTAATGGGCTGTATCCCGAACTTAGAGGCAAGTAGCAAGAAACGGGGACTATCTGAAGCAAAAGATGCTGGATTGGAGAAGGATCAAAACCAAGGTATGGCAGACGCTTCCTTGCCATTCTTTCCACGTTAGGTATAGCACGAATGAAGGGGAAACTTGGAAAACCTTCACGTTCTCCGAAAAGCCAGTCTTTGTGTATGGCCTGCTGACAGAACCGGGCGAGAAAAGCACCATCTTCACCATCTTTGGATCTTACAAAGAAAACGGCCACAGTTGGCTGATTTTGCAGATCAACACCACGGACGTCCTCGGTAAGGGAAGGAGTGGGCCTCTGGTGGCGTTTCTTGATCTCGGTGTAGGCCAAAACATGTCTTTGTAGCATGACAGGGTTTTCCTTTCCCTGTCTACTCCCTGCAACTTAAAAAAATACTCCCCTGATGATTTCCTAGGGGTTCCTTGCACAGAAAACGATTATAAGCTGTGGTCTCCCTCCGATGAACGTGGGAATGAGTGTCTCCTGGGACACAAGACAGTCTTCAAAAGACGGACGCCTCATGCCACGTGTTTCAACGGGGAAGATTTTGATCGACCGTTCCTAGTCTCCAATTGTTCCTGCACTAGGGAAGATTACGAGTGGTAAGTCGAGATCTCTGGTGAACGACAGTTAACGATGAATATTGGAGGGTGAGGACTTTCAAGGTAGAGGACATCTACCTTGAAAGAGATGGGTTGCCTCAACCGTAACCCCCAGCCTATGTGGAAAGTGAAATCAAGGGAAAACTTAGTGAGGCCTTGGGGATACGAGGGAAATGAATTCTTTATGTGTCTAGGTCAGTGATTCTCAGCCTCAGCAACTTGATTCTCAGCCTCAGCAACTTGAAGATATGTGGGACTTCAACTCCCAGAATTCCCCATCCAGCAGCATGCTGGATGTTGAAGTCCATATATCTTCAAGGTGCTGTTAACTTTAGGTCAAGATGTGTCCTCTTGCGGTAATGATACCAATTTTTGTCTGTCACTCTGCCTTGTCTACAGCTTGGCCTGGCTGGCTGGAGATGCTGGCTGAGGGATTCTGGGTGTTGAAGTCCACACCTATTAAAGTTGCTGAGGTTGAGGCACACTCTACCTTGGATTCTCTGTGGGTGATAATCCTATTTAAGTGGTTGCAATTCCTGAATTCTTGCTTTTCTAATCTTTGAAACAAGATGCTTCAGAACAACAACTAGAGCAGGGGTCTTCAAACTTGGCCCTTTTATGACTTGTGGAGTTCAACTCCCAGAATTCTTCAACCAGCATGCCTGGCTGAGGAATTCTGGGAGTTGAAGTCCAGAGGTCATAAAAGGACTAAGTTTGAAGACCCCTGAACTAGAACAAGTATTTTTCTTTTCTTTTTTACACTTCCCTGTTTAGCGATTTTGGCTTCAAGCTAAGTGAGGACCTATCATTAGAAGTTTGCATTCCGGATCCCGAGTTTGCGGGAAAACTTTTCTCTCCTCCTGCACTGTGCCCGGTTGGGTCAACCTACAAGAAAACCCGAGGGTAGGTAGCGAGATTTATATAGTACAAGGTTGATCTTACTCATTTCTAAAGCCTTTTTTTTTTTTGAGACAGGCGGAAATAGAATTTCAAATAGATGCTTCTGTTCTAAAACAAGAATAATTGACTGAGATGAAGACAGCTGTGCCTTAGAAACTGTTTGCATAGTTTTATCTGAGCAGGATGTAGTCCTGTGCGTCACAGGCAATTAAATAAATTAAACATCATAAAAGAATTAAAAACACTGTAAAACAATAAATAGTTTCCTGATAACGAAGTCAAAACCAAGATGAGAATTGCAGTTGAAACATTATATAGAGGATGATATCCTTGTACAATCTAGATAGCTGGTTAAAAGGCTAAAATGTTGGGGGGAGGGGAAGGATTTTCTTAAAGCTTGTCAGTAAAGCAGCAATTAAAATGGCAGTTACCTGTTATTCAGGTAATTGACTGTAATTGATGCTTAAAATAGGGAGGGCAACACAATGCTCATTTCGTCACTACCCACCTCTACCCAGGTGCTGATGCACTCCATTAATATATTTACCTGCAAATTCATTTTGTAGGGTACTAGGGTTTCAATTGCTCACCCTCTAAAATGCAAACAGTTGCAGAAAAAATTTGTCATCCACGTACATTAAAGTAGCACTTTCCCAGGGCTGTTAACTTGATAGGGGCACTCAGATTACAACTATGTGTGTCTCTGACCAAGCACTCTTGTTTTATTGATGTTAGTTACCGCAAGATATCCGGCGACACGTGTTCTGGGGGTGATGTAGAGGCCCGGTTAGAAGGGGAAACGGTACCCTGTCCATTAGCAGGTAAGCCAAGGGAGGGTTTTTTTTTCAAAAACAGTACCTATCCATGTTGTGTGGCTTGTAGATCAGGAAGATAAAAACCTGCCTTGTGTTAAGCTTGATTTCTGCTAACTAATGAACGCGCGTTTAATTTTTTTGAGAGCAACCCAAATGGACCACATATCGCTGCCAGCTAAGACAGTTGATCAGTAGCTTCGATGGAACGATTGGGAAATGTCTGCTACCACATTGGGCAGCATTTTTTTTTAAAAAAAAATAAAATTATTTGAAATAAAAGGGACTTAGAATTGTCCAACCCTGGGAAAGGAGGATTTCTACCTTTTCTTGAAATAAAATTACATAGTTGGGGGTGAAAAACAGGAACTTTACAATGTGCATACATTAAAAAAAAAGTTTGTTGGATTATGCTTTAAATCTTAGCCCTTTGGGGAGGAAAATCAAGACATTTCAGTCTTGACATCAGCTGGAAAGGATGCTACAGAAGCAAAGCGTTTGCAGTCGTCCCTTTCTGATATCTGAGCTCAGAAAATGCTCCTTCCCAAATGTAAAATCCTGCTTCAAAACATTCATTCATTGGCTGATATATTTATTTATTTATTGCAGAGGAAAATGAGTTCATCTTGTATGCAACAAGGTATTCCATTCATCGGTACGATCTCTCATCTGGGCTGACGGAAGATTTGCCTTTGACTGGACTGCGTGGGGCAGTGGCCCTTGACTTTGATTACAGCCACAACTGCCTATACTGGGCTGATGTAACTCTTGAAATTATCGAGGTTAGTGACTGCTGTGCTCTCCGTTGATGCGAGGACATTCTAACATTCTACTTCCTCTTCATTCTGCTACTTCCTCCGAAGATCTTTTTGAGTGTAGAGAAAAAAGTGAGATATAAAGTATAATGTGGGTATCTGTTACTTTCTGAAGTCGACTCAGAATGAAAAGCCCTAAGTGCTACTTCTTCTAAGTTGACCACCATAAAGGCTGGAAGTTCTAGGCCAAGAGTGTCCAACATTGGCCAACTTTAAGATTTGTGGACTTCAGCTCTCAGAACTGCTGTCTGGTTAATTCTGGGAGTTGAAGTCCAACAGTCTTAAAGTTGCCAAGGTTGGACACATCTGTTCTAGGTGATGCAGTCTTAAAGTTGCAGTGTCAGTGGATATTTTCCATCACTTCTTAGTTTCAGGGACCACTTCTTGAGTTTTGTTGGCATCAAAGTTAGCAGTTGACTTCCCTAATGGCTCTGATCCATTGTTTTCAGCGTCTCTGTCTCAACGGAAGTTCTGGGCAGGAAGTGATCATCGGCACTGGCCTGGAGACAGTCGAAGCATTGGTCTTCGAGCCCATCAGTCAACTGCTTTACTGGGTGAACGCCGGCATCCCCAAAATCGAGGTACGCCTCCTTCTGCTTGCAGGAAGGAAGCCAACAACTCAAGAAGGAAGCCTATCACTCAAGCAGAACTCCACCCCAGACAGGCAGCATGGAGGAAAGACAATTTCTTGAATTTTTACTCTGTGTATTTGGGCTTTGTTTCCTCTGTAGCAACAGAACTGGTCACTTCAACAGTGAGATGGGTAGCATATTGATTAAAGAAAGAAAGAAAGGATTTGCACCAAGGAGGAGGGAACTCTTCCTCCTAATTAACCAGCTGTGTCCTTGGCAAAAGGTGTGGATGGGTAGAAAATAGATCTGGATTCAGTGACTACCTGCTGGTGTTTTGACATTAACCTAATACAAATCCTTAACATTAGCAAGATGAAAGTAACTCTCTTTAGAGACTCCTTGGTCACTAAAAGAAGCCACAGAAAGAGACGAACTGGATCCACCTTGTCTGGACCAGGCTGTGGCTTGTTTTAAACTTGATCCAGTTTTGGTCACCGCGATGTAAAAAAGATGTTGAGACTCTAGAAAGAGTACAGAGAAGAGCAACAAAGATGATTAGGGGACTGGAGACTAAAATATATGAAGAACAGCTGCTGGAATTGGGTATGTCTAGTTTAATGAAGAGAAGGACGAGGAGGGACGTGATAGCAGAGTTCCAATATCTCAGGGGCTGCCCCAAAGAAGAGGGAGTCAAACTATTCTCCAAGGCGCCTGAAGGCAGGACATGAAGCAATGGGTGAAAACTAATCAAGGAGAGAAGCAACCTAGAACTAAGGAGAAACTTCCTGACAGTGAGAACAATTAACCAGTGGAACAACCTGCCTCCAGAAGCGGTGAATGCTCCAACACTGGAAGTTTTTAAGAAGAGACTGGATAGCCATTTGTCTGAAATGGTATAGGGTTTCCTGCCTGAGCAGGGGGTTGGATTAGATGACCTCCAAGGTCCCTTCCAACTTTTATTATTATTATTATTATTATTATTATTATTAGATTCCTGAATTATTCATCATAACAGAATAACAAAAGTTGGAAGAGGCATTTGAGGTCTTCTAGTCTAACCCTCTGCTCATGCAGGAGACTTTATATCTTTTCAGACAAGTGGTTGTCCAATCTCCTCTTAAAAACCTCCAGTGATGGGGCACCCACAACTTCTGGAGAGAACTAAGGAGAAATTTCCTAACATTGGGTACAATTAGCTAGTGGAACAACTTCTGGAGGGAAGTTGCTCCACTGGTTAATTGTACTCAATGTTAGGAAATTTCTCCTTAGTTCTAGGTTGCTTCTCTCCTTGATTGGTTTTCATCTATTGCTTCTTGTCCTGCCTTCAGGTGCTTTGGAGATTTGGTTGATTCCCCTCTCCTTTGTGGCAACCCCTTAGATAGTGGAACACTGCTATTATGTCACCCCTGGCCTTTCTTTTCATCAAACTAGCTGCATTCGATCATCAAACGTAGATCATAAGCCATGGTTTGGAAAATGAAGTGGCTTGATATGGTCCTGACACTGCCCAGGACAATAGACAGAAAGCGCCAGCACAGATGCTGTGAATGATACACCTTCCTTTTTTGTTTCCACTCTCTGACTAAAGAGAGATCTACAGGTGTTGATTTGTCTGACCCTCATGCTAGAGACATCAAGATGTTCCCCCCAGAGTGCATGTAACTCTACATTGTACCACAGTGGTTATCATTATCTACCACCAGGAGGCATTCCACAGCCTGTTTTATTCTGGCTGGACATCATGAGTTTTATTCGAAGTGGTCAACCTCATTTGGGATGGATGTACAGCATGTAAGACCTAACCTTTGGGGCTCCGCATGCCTCATGACTTCCAGCTACAACTAAACCAGTTGTGTAGTGCCTCCGACTAGTTCAGTAACAATAATAGTGTGGTGGAATCATTGTTCTCCAATTTGTGGTCTTCACCCAGGTGGCCAACCCAGACGGGGACTTGCGTCTTACCATTTTAAATTCCTCGGTACTTGAGCGACCCCGGGCCCTAACTCTGGTGCCCAAAGAAGGGTAAGTAGGAAGCCCCTATCCTTGGATCTTGTTTATGTTCTCTTTGGAGTCAGAGGACTTGCAACCTGGACCCCCAATGCAAACATCCAAATAGTGGAATATCACATCTTGAAATTTCTCTGGGTTGAAAAGTCTCCTAAATTAATGAGGAGAATTACATTCAATCCTAGTTCTAGCCCGACTGAAGCTTCATGTTTTCCTCTGCCTCTTGTTTGTTGCGCTTTCTGTTCCCAGGCTGATGTTCTGGACAGACTGGGGGGATTCCCGGCCGGGTATTTATCGAAGCGAAATGGACGGCTCCTCTGCTTCTTGCATCGTCTCCGAGGGAGTAAAGTGGCCAAATGGGATTTCGGCAGATGATCGTTGGATCTACTGGACCGAGGCCTACATGGACAGGATTGAGCGGGTCGATTTCAATGGCAGGCAGAGATCAGTGATCTTGGATAGTCTTCCTCATCCCTATGCCATTGCTGTGTTTAAGGTACTTCTGGAACCCTCCATGATAGAGCAGGCATTATCCACCTAGAACCTGCTATGGTAAAGCAGGCACCACCCATCTAGAACCCTCCATGATGGAGCAGGCTTCATTCATTTAGAACCATCCATGATAGAGCAGACATAATCTAGAACTCTCTATGATAGAGCAGGCTTCATTTAGAACTCTCTATGACAGAACAGATATTATCCACCTGGGACCCTCCATGATAGAGCAGACATAATCTAGAACCCTCTATGATCGAGCAGACACAATCAATCTAGAACTCTATGATAGAGCAGGCATTATCAATCTAGAACCTTCTATGATAGGGCGGGCATCAATCGGGAACCCTCTATAATAGAGTACAGTCAATCTAAAACCCTCTAGGGGCTTAAAAGGCTTGTGTCTGATTCCTAGAGACTTTATGGACAAATCCAATGGGATGAAAATCAAGGTTCTTTTTCTTGGATTTTTTTAAATTTCCTAGTCTGAGATTATAGTTCTGAGATTCCTACTAATTCTTTTTCATCCAAGTCCTAACCAACTCAACCCTGCTTAGTTTCCCAGATAAATTTGGCCAGACATATTGGACTCCATTACCCATAATCTCTGGGCAGCTTGTTCTTAGTTCTCAGAACTAAGTGTGATGCAGAGCAGAGCTATCCATCCTGAGTTGTTACTTGCTTGCACAGATCAAAGCAGGAGCAAGAAGTTTTGGGTGCCCTAGCACAATTATTTATTATGCTTTATAAGGTGTGATCCTTTGATTGGTTTTGCATAGGAAGTCAACCCTCATGTGTGCATTATGAATTGAATAGAGGCTAGGTATTATTGCTAAGTCTTTGAACAATTAACATGGTTTGGTACTTGCTTGTATGGTTATGTCTTTCATCTGCCTCCATGTCTGGTCCTCCACTGAATGTTTAAAAATGAAAATGTTTTCTTTATTCCCCCCCTGCCCAGAATGATATTTATTGGAACGATTGGTCGCAACTGAGCATCTTCAGAGCCTCCAAGCACAACGGAGCCAGAATGGAGACCTTGGTTGACCATCTCAATAGTGTGATGGACATGAAAATCTTCTACCACGGAAAGAGTGCAGGTATTTGCTGGTCCACCACCAAACATTGCCTCTAGTTCTCTGATGCATCTCCCCTGAAATAATTTTCTCTGCTGAACATAATTAAAAATAACAATTCAGTGGCAACTCTGGAAGGCAGTTGTCCATGGAGGTTCTCAATCATCCAGGTCAGGGTTGTCCCAAAAGCACTTTTCCAAAAGGCAACTGGACTTTCTTGGGTTTTGTTCTTTGAAAACCTTTTGCTTCACATCCGAGAAGCTTCTTGCATGAGAAGCGAAGCATTTTCAAAGAAAAAAAAAAAACCAAGAAAATCCAGTTGGCTTTTGGAAAAGCGCCTTTGGGATGTCTGGAAGGCAACCTGTTTTCCTGAAGTTTCACAATGTACTTTTCTGGTTCACAAAGTACTTTCTTCCTTCTTCTCTCCTCTGGACAGGGAAGAACGCATGTGCGGACAAGCCATGCAGCCTGCTGTGTTTGCCCAGGGCTAACAATAACTACAGTTGTCAATGCCCTGATGGAGTCACCAGCCACGTGCTCCAATCAGGGGAGATGAGATGTGATTGTCCACCCAACTATCACTTGAAGAACGGCACCTGCGTAAAAGAAGGTAAGGGTGCTAGAGTGTTAGATAGCATCTCAAATTGCATTTTATTATACTTATTTACTAAACAAATTTATGTAGCCACCCAATTAGCACATAGATGATCCCAGGTGGCTTGCAACATTTAAAACAATCCACCATGTATTGCCAGAATTATATGGTTGCCAGAAAAATGCTTCAGAGTGTGTCGGAATGTAAACGTAGCCCTTTAAAACATCTGCCTCTTTTCGGCAGGATCACGAGGCAGTGCAGGATCACGAGAAGTGTTACAGCTACTTTAAAGGGTAGGCTTGTGTTTCTGCCTGGACCAAATAACCCTTTCCAAACAATTTCTGGATAATTGCACAGCCTTAATGCACTTTGTTAGGGTCTTCTGGAGAAGTGCAAAATTGTTCATGTACAACAATTCATGTTGGTTCTTGCTGGTTTGTTCCTGGACCAAAACGTGAATTGGGTTAGATATGGAATGAAATGGGGCTGTTTTGTCCTGGATACAGACAAAAATACAGTTGTTCTGGGCAGAAATGTTTGGGGAGAGAAAGGTGGTAGAATCCATAGATGTTGGACAAGTATTTTTCAACCTTGCCAATTTTAGCTGACTGGAGAATTCTGGGAGTTGCAGCCCACACATCTTAGAATGGCCAAGGATGAGAAAAGTCATTCTGGATACATTGTCTCTGAGAGCTGCTATGAAGCTTTTGGAAGCTTTCTTGCTGGGAACTGGGATGCTTGACTAGATGTTGGGTTCATTAAATTCACATTGTCCTTTTCTTTTCAATGGCTGTTGATTATCTGTGCTGCTCTCCTCCTCTGCCTCCGACATCCAGAAAACACCTGTCTCTCCAACCAGTACAGATGCTCAAATGGGAATTGCATTAATAACATCTGGAAATGTGACAATGACAATGACTGTGGGGACATGAGCGATGAAAAGAACTGCCGTAAGTCATGCGGATAATTTTTTTTTGGGGTGGGAAGGGAGAATTTGCATAAGTAAATGATCAAAAACAGCCCCTCTTCAAAGAATCTTAGATAAATATTGACACGCAACACATCGACAGTGAGGAAAGGGCAAAGGGTCCTTTTGGTTAGGATGGAATAAGGAGGAACTTCCTGACCGTGAGAACAATTCACCAAAGGAGCAGATGGCCTCCCAGAGATGCAGGTGCTCCATTGCTGAGGTTTTCAAGAAAGGGTTGGACAACCATGTGTCCAGGATGATAAAAGGACTCTTGCCCTGGACTAGAAGACCTCCACAAGACCCCTTCCAGCCCTATGATTCTAAATTTGGGGAGAGTTTTTCGGTTTTTAAGAGATGAAGTGATGCCCTGAAGCTTCTGCAAAGCTTAAGCTTCACATTTTGTCCTTCAACCCTTTCCTCCATTAGACCAGGGGTCCCCAACCTCTAGGGCAGGGGTAGGCAACCTCGGCTCTTTTATGACTCATGGACTTCAACTCCCAGAATTCCTGAGCCAGCATGGCTGGCTGAGGAATTCTGGGAGTTGAAGTCCATGAGTCATAAAAGAACCGAGGTTGCCTACCCCTGCCCTAGGCCACGGCTGACTACCAGCCCACGGGCCCTTTAGAACTGGGCTGCAGAAGCTGCAGGTGAGCGTGTGCACGCAGCTCCACTTTTGTGTGCAGTGAGTGGGTGGGCAGGCATGTGTGCAGCTCCATTTGTGTGAGTGGTGGGTGTGCATGCCTGCTGCTGACACGGAACCATCCCCTCTTCCCCCCCCCGTTGGTCCACAAAGCTGGAAAGGTTGGAGACCGCTGCATTAGTTGGTCCTACCAAAACAGTCTAAGGGAGCTGATGCCTCTGAACTGAGTCCTGATGGGCCTACTTTCATGTTGGTGCTGCTGCTGCTGTCTCCAAATGATATCTTGATGATGTTAGAAGGTCTCTTTTTCCTTCTGTTTTAACAGCAACCACTGTGTGTGATCCTGACACCCAATTCCGTTGCCACGAATCAGGAACCTGTGTCCCCCTGTCCTATAAGTGTGATCTGGAGGATGATTGTGGAGACAGTAGCGACGAGAGCCACTGTGGTAAGCATAGGAGAAAATCTCTGGCCCTTTTGACATGTCTCAAATGCATCTCCGTTGACCTGGATGTAGAAGGACCATTGCATAGATGGACAAGACACTGCACCTACCATGCTGGGGAGTTATAGTTTGGCAATTAGTGCCCCCAAAGAAAACAGGCAAAAAGAACCTTGTCCAAAAAGTGATACATTTGTAAACTCAGGCTGTGACTCCTGCCATGACAGATTTTATATCTGCTACTAGATTTTGTGATAGTATTACTTGGGTGGACACCAAATATCTGGGTGAGGAGGAAGGCTTGTGTAAGGCGAAGGTAGGAAAGTCAGGCCTCAACCTATTTTGCAGAGAAAGCCACCTCATCTGGCATTTCTCTCCACCATTTGGCCCCAGTGAGGTGTTGTGATGTGTTAGCTAAGCGCAACTGTGTCTTTCTTGCAGAAAGGAGATTGTTCCAGAAAGTCTGTTGGGATGGGATGGAATAGGAGGCATCCAATAGAAAATGATTGGGTCCTTCCTTCAGACTCGGCCATAACGTTTGGGCTCCAGTTGCACACAATGAGTTAACCTGTGGTTTCATTCCATTAATCATGATTATACAAACCATGGTGCATTGTGCAAAGCTCAGTTGTGGTCAGCCTATTTGATAGTGAGATATAACCTGAGTTTCCACCCACACCATTTTGTCCTGCAATTTTTCAGAAGCCCACCAGTGTCAGAACGATGAGTTCAGCTGCAATTCGGGGATGTGTATCCGTCTCTCGTGGAAATGCGACGGTGACAATGACTGTCGGGATTGGTCGGATGAAGCAAACTGCACGGGTGAACATCTCTCCCTCCCTCCCCTCCCCTCCCTCCCTCTCCCTCTCTCTCTCTTCTCCCTCTCTCTTCTCTCTCTCTCTCTCTCTCTGTCTCTCTCTCTCTCCCTCCCTCTCTCCCTCCCTCTTCTCTCTCTCTGTCTGTCTCTCTCTCTCTCCCTCCCTCTCTCTTCTCTCTCTCTCTCTCTGTCTCTCTCTCTCTCTCCCTCCCTCTCTTCTCTCTCTCTCTCTCTCTGTGTGTCTCTCCCTCCCTCCCTCTCTCCCTCTCTCTCTCTCTCTCTCTCTCTCCTTCCCCCCCTCAATGAAAGGATTAAGCCATTAATAGGAGTTGTTCTTCAGTAGACAACATCTGGTGAAAATGTAAACAGCTTCTTTGGAATTTGCTTTATAACACAGGATATAACTGGTGTTATAATGCATCTCATTTTATAACACATTGTGCAGCTAGGTTTATAACACGAGGCACAAAGGTGTGCTTTCCCACTGTGCTGTTATCAACTTGACAGCGGTACTGCAGAACATCAAAACTGACACCCTGGCTTGGTTTACACATTTTATTTATGTATTTATTTGTATACTGATTTTATTATTTTTGATAAATAACACAAGGCAGTGAACATCCAATTACACCTTCCTTCTCCTATTCCTCCCCCCCCCACATGAGGTGGGTTGGACTGAGGGAGAATGACTGACACAAAGTCACCCAGCCGGCTTTCATGCCTAAGGCAGGACTAGAACTCCCTGTCTCCTGGTGCCCAAAGTTACCTAACTGGTATTCATGCTTAAGCCAGGACTAGAACTTCCTGTCTCATGGTGATTGGCCCAAAGTCACCTAACTGGCATTCATGCTTAAGCCGGGACTAGAACTCCCTGTCTCCTATTGATTGGCCCAAAGTCACCCAGCTGGCTTTCAGACTAAGGCGGGACTAGAACTCCCCACCTCCTGGTTTTGAGTCTGGTATCTTAAATCATTAGGCCAAACTGGCTCTCTCTATATATTGGGTCTGGTGCTCCTTTAGGGATGAGAACTCAAAGTTTCAGCTGGTCTCTTGTTTCCCTAGTCAAAACAACTTTGCCATCTCTGCCAGCTTTAAACCAATCTTTTGATGCTGGCTTATTTATTTATCCATTTAACTAGTTCCCATAGCCGCCCCACTCTGCTGGAGAGAGGTTGATCCTCCTCACCCCCTGCTTTGGATGGGGGCTGAGAGACTTTTATTGACGTACGGAAGATGCCTGGGGTTGTAACTCACACCCCCTTGAATGGCAAACAGATGGGCTGTCTCTAAGCTCTCAGGACTTGCCTAATTAGTGTCATGTAATGTCCCATTTTATGGCCCACCCCTGTTTGCATGCCAGCTCTGACAGTTTCTAAAATAGAGCAATCTATAGTCAAGTGGCATGAACATCCCGGGGTTGATTTCTCTTTGTGCCTGGATAAGAAGCTCTTCCAAAAAAGCCAGCTTGGTTTTAATCTCTTATTCTTAAGATCTGGCTTGAAATGACTCTGGAGTTATTTTTAAAAGGCTTCCTCCTTCAGCTCTGCAGGTTGAGGTAAGACGCTTCCTGGAAAATAATTACTTTTCATAGTGAATATTTAATAGAATATCACCCCCAGAAGAGCATAACAGCTTGGAATGTTGTAAAAAAACATGTCACTCTCTCATGCTGGTATAAGGAGCAGAGAACCTAACTAGGATGGTGAAGTTGATTTTCCTTCCTGATAAAAACAGACCTCAAGTATATAATGAAACTAAGATGGAAGTGCCAGAACCGCCGAAAAAACAGGGATGGTTATTTGGTACTCAGAGCTACTCAATTTTGTATTTCCAGCCAAATTTGAGGTTCTTTGAGGCAGTCCACAAGTCTTAAAAGTTGCCAAGATTTTTAGGATTACATTCTATAACTCCTATTTTAAAAACAACAAGAAGAAAAGCATTGTGGCTCTTTAGAATCATGTTTTGGATAGAGCAGGGGTTTGGAAAAATACAGGGGCTTGTGAAAAAGAACAGCACTATATGTCGCTTATTAGAACTGCACAATTTTTTTTTTTTAAATACCCCATCAATTGATGCCGGGCAGGGAAAAGTCTCTTTTCTTTGCAAAAAGCATTAGTTAGTGGTGGGATTTACAGCCACAAATATGTTTTGACTGCTGGTTTGAGGAGAAGGTTTGGGCAAACGGAGAAAGAGCGGTTTGCTAGGGGCTGTTCTAGTGAAGATTAAAGTCAGCTTCGTAAGCCTTGGGACACACAGCAGGGCAAGCCTGTCACTTTTCAGCTTTTCTTGTGAATTTTCCTAAGGCTGATCCTGCCTGACAGGCTGAGATGGTCAGCTTGACCTGATCCAATATAGCAGGGCTGTATTCTTGTTACCCAACAACGTGAAGGACAATCATTTCAGCGTTTAATACAGCTCAGCCATGCCCATCAAATTTCTTTTTCCAGGCTGCTGTGGTTTGCAAACACAGCTGGTGGCCTATAGCTATCTTTAGCTTGGTTGCATTCAGACAACCGATTACACTGGGTGACTGAGTTAACTCATTTTCAAAGTCTGCCTTCGGGCTGGACGACTGATCCCTGGTTGGCAGGGTCACTGGAGATGGTGTGTAGCCAGAAAGGGTTTGTTATCTTGATTTCCACATTCTCCCCTCCCCTTCCTTCTTTCCTGCTTTGGTCCCTCCATGCTGGTAAGTCAACACTGATGATGTTACCTAGTTGGATAAAGAAACATCTACAAGAAAACAACCAAACTCAGAGAGCACCAAGGCTCCCACAGTAAGTCAACCATCTGCGTTGTGTTGCTTTTAGCTGTTCATCACACTTGTGAAGCCTCCAGTTTCCGCTGTCAAAATGGGCACTGCATCCCCCAAAGATGGGCTTGTGACGGAGATATGGATTGTCAAGATGGAACGGACGAAGACCCCGTCAGTTGTGGTAATGGACTTTTTAGATATAGACAAACTCTCTTTCACTCTGACTTTTAACTTTCTCTTAACACAGACCACGGTCAAACATCTCCTAATAAACTAGATCAATTCATCAGAAAGTCTAGAACTTTTAATAAGATGCTTTATTATAGCAAGACCAAGATGCGGTTACAAGAATTCCAGCGTATCAAATGGGAGCACTGTTCATACAATCAATGTTCAAGTCTCATGTGCCTCTTCTGTGTCAATGGCTAAAGACATTTCTCTTTTGGGTAGGTGGGTGAGTAGGTGGAGAGAGGCAGTTTCCATCTGTTTCTTGCATTGGGTGGTAGCCAGATCTGGTACCATGTGAGAATATCTAAAAGATTAAATCATAGCAACTAGACCAAAATTTTGTTGCTCATCCAAGCAACTTCATCAGTCAAAATAAAAATTAGATAGACAGAGAGTCAGAGAATCATTGGAATGTACCAGCTCTTAATTTACCAATTTCAGGGGTTTCTCCCCAAAATGTATTGCAATATATCAATGAAAACTCAGTCATCCAGGCCAAAGGTATCTAAAAAGATTAAATCATGGCAACTGGACCAAAATTGGCACATTCCAACGACTCTCTGCCGATCTAATTTTTATTTTGACTGATGAAGTTGCTTGGATGAGCAACGGAAGGTCTCAGATTAACAAATGTTGGTCCAGTTGCTACGATTTAACCTTTTAGATATTTTTGGCCTGGAAGATTGAGTCTTCACTGACCATGTGAGAAGTAATTTTCCCAGCCACCTCATCACCCTCTATTCAGTTCTCATTGCTTTGGTAAAAACCAGAGACGTTCATTCTAGGTTTGCTGGGAGTCTCATGTATTTAAAACTTAAGTTTGCTTTCTTTGCTTCCTTGTGGGATTGATTGGCAGAGAAGAAATGCAACGGTTTTCAGTGCTCAACGGGGGTGTGCATCCCTTCTAGCAAGCGGTGCAATGGGGCACAGGACTGTTCGGATGGCTCGGATGAACAACACTGTGGTGAGTGTACTGGAGTGTGTGAACGTTGTAGCCAGGCTGACTGTGGGGAGGCTGGGTAACCAGAAAGGAAACTAACTTCCAGACATTGGAGAACAACGTTTAATTGGCATTTGCAACTGTTCATTTCACTCTGCATGTACAGGTAGTCCTACAACTTCACCACCATTTAATTTAGGGACCGTTTTGAAAGGACGATAGCATTGAAGAAAGTAACTTGTATCTGGTCCTCATATTTACGACTCTGGCAGCATCCCCTTGGTCACATGATCAAAATTTGGGCACTTAGAGCGAATTGGGCCACTGAAATGTTGGGCTCAGTTCTGCTTGTGAGTCAAGGACTACCTGTAAAACTTTCTTTCCCAATGTTTATTCTCTCCTTCCTGCCACTCTGGAGAATCCCTCTGTACACGCTACATGGATTTCATGTGCAAGAACCGGCAACAGTGCCTGCTGCGCTCCATGGTATGTGACGGCACCGTGCATTGCCGCGATGGCTCGGATGAAGATCCCACCTATGCCGGGTGTTGTAAGTGAAGCTGCTAGGAAAATGGGATTTCCAGGGTTGTGGAATTTCCCTTTCCTAAACAAGAGCTGTGTTACTTGCAGCCCAGGATCCAGAGTTCCATCGCACTTGTGACCCGTTCAGCTTCCAGTGTCAGAACGGCGTGTGTGTCAGCTTGGTGTGGAAATGTGACGGCACCGATGATTGTGGAGATTACTCTGACGAGGCCAACTGTGGTGAGTGGAGAATGTTTCCCTAGAACAGGGATAGGCAACCCTGGCTCTTTTATGACTCGTGGACTTCAACTCCCAGAATTCCTGAGCCAGCCATGCTGAGGGAAAAGGGAGAGATTTCCAAGCTGAGCCATACTGGCTGAGGAATTCTGGGAGTTGAAGTCCATCAGTCATAAAGCGGCCTAGGCCAGGGGTAGGCCACCTTGGCTCTTTTATGACTCGTGGACTTCAACTCCCAGAATTCCTGAGCCAGCCATGCTGAGGGGAAAGGGAGAGGTTTCCATGCTGAGCCATGCTGGCTCAGGAATTCTGGGAGTTGAAGTCCACCAGTCATGAGGGGGCCATAGTTCCTCCATGCTGACTCAGGAATTCTGGGAGTTGAGGTCTACGAATCATAAAAGAGCCAAGGTTGCCTACCCCAGCCCTAGAAGGAAAGGACATTGTGGGTGTGGGAAATGAATCACGGCACGTATCATAACCTCATCATCCAGCCACGTAATCTGTACAATGACACCGTTACATGGAGGATAGTATTCTGTTGCCATTGTGGTTATAAGTCTATGCAGTTTTGCGTTGTTCTAATTTCAGAAAACAACTACAGGTAGTCCTCGAACCTATACAACACTCCATTTAGTGACAGTTCTAAGTTACA
Source organism: Bothrops alternatus (assembly GCA_034064705.1). Classification (NCBI taxonomy): domain Eukaryota; kingdom Metazoa; phylum Chordata; class Lepidosauria; order Squamata; family Viperidae; genus Bothrops; species Bothrops alternatus. The sequence continues at coordinate 90,538 of JARGCV010000413.1, read as the reverse complement.
ATGGCGCTGAAAAAAGTGACCTATGACCGTTTTTCACACTTAATGACCGTTGCAGCATCCTCATGATCATGTGATCAAAATTCGGATGCTTGGCAACTGACTCATATTTATGATCGTTGTGTCCCAAGGTCAATTGATCTCCTTTTGTGCCCTTTTGACAAGCAAAGTCGATGGGGGAAGCCGGGTTCACTTAACCATCATGTTACTAACTTATTAACTCTGATGATTCACTTAAGAACTGTGGCAGTTGGAAAATAGGGCAAAGCTTAACCCATGTTTCACTTAACAACAGAAAATGTGGGCTCAATTGTGGTCTGCCTGTACATCCTCAACATTTAAGGTGGTGAAAACTAACTGGGAATATTTTGTCCTGACTAGAAAACCCAACTGAAGCCCCCAGCTGTTCTCGGTACTTCCAGTTCCAGTGTGACAATGGCCACTGCATCCCCAACCGATGGAAATGTGATCAAGAAAACGACTGTGGCGATTGGTCGGATGAGAAGTCGTGTGGGGGTAAGAGAGAGAGAGGGGGGAGGGAGAGAGAGGGAGAGAGAGAGAGGGAGGGAGAAAGGGAGAGGGAGGGAGGGAGGGAGGGAGAGAGAGAGAGAGAGAGAGAGAGAGAGAGAGAGAGAGAGAGAGAGAGAGAGAGAGAGAGAGAGAGAGAGAGAGAGAGAGAGAGAGAGCTCTTTTCCAGTTGCACAGAGTTCGTTTTGTGAGGCCCTGGGGTTGGGAACTGTGTTTTTGTAGATGCAGAATTAAAATTGCATTTGCCTTTTTGGCCGCAGCATCCTGCTATTCACTTACATTTTGTTTCAAATAAATGACTGTTGCAAAAACCGTCGCATTCCACGGATAAAATCTGTCAGGATCCTTCTGATTGTATTTCTCTCATGTGTAGTATGGGCTGTGTTTCATTGCAAGTTTGAATTTTTAAAAAATCCCCCCATCCCCATCTTTTAAATCAGAGTTCTCCAAACTTGTCAACCAGCATGAGGAATTCTGGGAGATGAAATCCACACGTCTTAAAGTTGCCAAGTTTGGAGACACCCCCCCCAATCTAAGTCAGGAATAAATTTTCGGAAGCAGAAAGGCCCAGGACTGAATCTTGTGGCACCCTGTTTCCTACCCTTGTCCAGACAGGTGAAGTACCTGCCTGCTGATTGGCTGTAGCCTTATCTTTGGGAAGAGCAGTCTGTGCAAAGACCCCAGCAGAAGCAATCTTCTCAAGAGAAGTTTGGGGAAAAATAATGGAGAAATAGTATTATGATGAATCTCAGTCTCTTGCTTTGGCTGTCCTGTTTTTGGACATGGGACACTAATCTGGATGGTTTAGGTCAGGGGTGGGCAACTATGGGCCCTTTACAACCTGTGGACTTTGAGCCAGCCATGTAGGCTGGGGAAATCTCTGTGTTAAAGTCCACAAGGGTTAAAGTTGCTAAGTTTAGAAACCCCAGCTCTACAACAATAAAGTAGCATTCTTGGAATCCCCAGATTCTTGACTGGCCTATCTTGAGGTTCTACTCTGACGTTGATCTGGTTGAAATCTAGGCTCTTCAGTCATCGCCGTCACCACGGCAATTCCTGCCACATGTGCCCCAAATCACTTCCGGTGTAATAGCGGGACGTGTATCATGAACAGCTGGGTTTGCGATGGATACCGAGATTGTGCTGATGGATCCGACGAGGAGGCCTGCCCCACCGCACGTAAGGCGCCCTTCTCTTTGGGCTTGCTCCTTTCACCCTTTGCTAGACATCGGTTTCAGTGGGCTGGGCAAGAAAAGGGAAGGGGGGAATGACCTCACACCATTGCGCAAATGACACAAATTGCATCATTCATGTTACATGAATGCCGGATGGAGAAAGCCTATGAGCTGCCAGATGTTCCAACAATAGGGAGGAGGCACAGAAAAGCCAAGTTCCAGGAATCTTGGGAGATGATTAATTTGCTTTCCAGTGCCATTGGTTAGCAAGCTGTAGCCACTGGAGATACGCTACGTTCACTCATAATACTAAGACAGGATTTTTTAGCAAGGGGTTGAGGAAGAAGCATTAGTGGCTTGGCCTGTGCACACAACCAACGACAACTCCTGGTTATGCACTAAGTCCATATGGATCAATTTGCATATTATACTGGGAGGAGGAGGAAGAGGAGGACTGTGGGGTCTTTATTAGTCTCTGAGCTTGGCGGTTTTCTTCCAGAAGTTTCATTACCCAACTAGGGAACATCTTCAATGCTAGAAGAGGGTAGGTTTGGGGTGGGGAGGAGAAGGAGGAGACCAAGTCCAGTATATCTCAGGGATACCAAGTTTGGAAAAACTCTTGGGGCCAATTCGTAGAGGACAACCTGGCTAAGGTCCCATGTAAAATGATCGAACATCTTCAAACATGCAAAGGCCCTTTTGCAGGACCAATTCCTTAAAGGAATGCTACACGAACATCTCTCCTTTGATTGGATGGGGAAGGCATCCTTTTTGCTGAAGTAGCCAGCCCAGATGTGACTGAGTGCACCAGCTTCTGATGGCTCAGATTTAGTACTAGGAAGGATCAGATCATGGTTTGGAAGCTGCAGTCAAGTTTTCTCCGGTGTCAACAGATTCAGGCTGCCATCTGGTGGTATGGGAGGCAAAGGAACTGGCTTTACCTATACAAATAAATTGTAGTCCAAGGAAGCTAGCTTCTAACGCAGTGTTTCTCAACCTTGACTATTTTAAGATGTATGGGCCAACTCCCAGAATTTCCCAGAAGCTTACTAACAGCTTTCAAAGATGATGTGTTCAGAGCAATGTTTCTTAACCTCGGCCATTTTAAGATGTATGGACTTCAACTCCCAGAATGGTTGGCAGTAGAATTCTGGGAGTAGAATGGCTGAAGTTGAGAAACATTGCTCTAATGAAGCAGGCCAATAGTATCTCTATGGCTTCTGATGTTTTTTCCACCTTCTGCCCACCCAGCTGTCGGTGCCAGTTCCACGTCTGCCAGTGTCCATGGACGTTGCAGCCGCTTTGAATTTGAGTGCCAGCAGACCAAGAAGTGTGTCCCAAATTGGAAACGCTGTGATGGCTTGAAAGATTGTCAGGATGGCACGGATGAACTCAACTGCCGTAAGTCTTTGTTGGCTTTAGTGGGAACACTTGAAAGATTCCTGCTGTCCCAGGAGTTTCCCTTGCCTTCTTCTCTTGCCAGACAATGCTGGGAACCCTCTGGAATGGCTTTCAATCCGTACCATTGGTTTTGCCTTCATGAAAAATGACCATGTATCTTTGATGCTCACAACTAGTGTCTCGTTTCTCCATTAATTGGGTTCAAACAGATCACACAAACCCATAATGTTGGTTGGTCATGAATGAACAAACCCTACAGTTGTGATGATTAAATAATGGTAGCTCATTTCACCATTAACTGGGATCAAACGCATCATACAAAATCATGTTAATCGGTCATGAACAAATCCAACGGTTGTATGAATAAACCATAGTAAGCTCATTTCTCCATTAATTTGATTCAATTAGATGTTACACAAATTTAACCTTGGTTGATCATGAATGAAAAAAACCAACAATTGTGATTGGTTAACCACAGTGGCTCATTTCTCCATGAATTTGAATCAGCTGATGTACAAAACCATAATGTTGGTTGGTCATGAATGAACAAATCTAATAGTTGTATGAATAAACCATGGTAGCTCATTTCTCCATTAATTTGATTCAATTAGATCAGAGGTGAGGAGTGATGGCCCTTTTATGACTTGTGGACTTCAACTCCCAGAGTTCCTGAACCAGCATGACTGGCTCAGGAATTCTGGGAGTTGAAGTCCAAAGGTCATAAAAGGGCCATCGTTCCCCATCCCTGAATTAGACGGTACAATACTGGTTGGTCATGAATGGACAAACCCAGTGATGATGAGTAAACCATGGTAGTTCATTTCTCCATTAATTTGATTCACGTAGCCCATACATGACCATAGTATTGGTTGGTCATGACAGAACAAACCCAACAATCGTGATGGCTAAAGATCTACTAGGCTTTCAGGAAAAGCAATGGCACCAAAATTCAGGAATACTTCTACTATTCAAAAGACGGCAAGATTACTTAATGCGAGGCAACTAAGTAGATCCTCCCCGTCTACTTGTTGTAAGATGGCAGTGTTGCATATTTTTCTGTCTTCCAGCGACTCACAGCACCTTGTTATGCCCTAGTGGATTCAGATGTGAAGATGGGGAGGCCTGCATCATGAAGATGGAACGATGCGACGGTTTTCTGGATTGTCCAGATAGCAGCGATGAAAAGAACTGTACTGGTAAGTCCTGGCATCTAAACAAAAATCCGAAAACAATGAAGCTAGTGGAATCCAATCCAATCCAATCCAATAGCTTTATTATGGTCTTTAACCAGCCTTTTCATTAAAAAAAATGTACAGAGAAAAAGAGAAATCGTACGACACAACAGTTTGTTATAGGGCAGGGGTTCTCAACCTTGGCAACTTTAAGACTTGTGGACTTCAACTCCCAGAATTCCTCAGCCAGCAAAGCTGAGGAATTCTGGGAGTTGAAGTCCACAAGTCTTAAAAGTTGCCAAGGTTGAGAACCCCTGTTATAGGGGAAGGGAAAAAAATAATAATAGGACAATAAAATGTCCTATCAAATTAAAAGTTCTATTACTTGGTGAAGATATTTGACCACCCAATACAAATAGTCCTTGACTTATGGCCACAGTTGAGCTCAAAATTTCTGTGGCTAAGTGAGACAGTTGTTAAGCAGGTTTTGCCCCATTTTATGACCTTCTCTGAGACAGTTATTAAGTGACTTCGCTTAACAACTGCCATAAAAAATGGTCGGTTTGGGTCCGGTCGTGTACTGCCACCACTTAACCACCTCAGTGACGTACGACTGAAATTTCAACCCTAATTGTCGTCGTACGTAGAGGACTGCCTGTTTCCCATCCAGTGAGGCTGGTGGGTTGAGCCCAGTTCAGAAGGCCTGTCTCACGATGGCTTTTCCCCCAGGTGTTCCTTGCTCCCATCGTCCTCTGCCTCCACGCTGCTTATTCCGTCAGCAAAACTCCAACCCTCGATTCATTACGGCTGAGATAACATCGCCATTAATGGCCATCGATTGCCCATTCCGTTCGGCAGCATACCTCTTCCCATGCGGCTGTGCAGCCCCCTGCCTCCCCAAGCAGGAAGGGTCACTGAGCATCCATCAGTCTTTAATTAAATATTGATTGGGAGAAGTCTGCCCAGATTCTGTCCACCCACCACAACGTGGAAAACGTCCACCTGGCTGGAATTTTAAAAGAGCGGTGCTCAACTGCTTTGAAGCCGTGTCCCAAGGGCAGGGAAGCTGACATTAGAGAATTTAGTGGATCAGAGGAGAGACTAGGAAGGGATTGAACTATTCTGTTTTTATTTGGGGGCGTTCGCGGGGAAGGGGCCGCGGAGGAAGCGAGGTCAGGAGCTCAACCATGGCCTTTGATCTGTGCAGCTTGGGCAGAAGCTCACTTGAACTCAACTAAGTTGCCAATCATTGGGGGGGTCCAACTCTCTTGAATGTAGCCCCTCCATCATTAACCTTTAAGAAGAATCTCCAAGCACAATTTATAAGGATAATATGGGAAGTCCTTGACTTACCGACAGTTCACTTAGTGATCATTTGAAGGTACAACGGCACTGGAAAAAAAGACTTAGGACCGTTTTTCATACTTATGACCATTGCAGATCCCGGGGGGGGGGTCATGTGATCCCCTTCTGCGACCTTCTGACAAGCAAAGCTAAGGGGGGTTAATAACTTATCAACTGCAGTGGTTCGCTTAACAAGTATGGCAAGAAAGGTCGTAAAACAGGGCAAAACTCACGTAGCAAATGTCTCGCTTAACCACAGAAATTTTGAGCTCAATTGTGGTCATACCTTGAGGACTACCTTTGCAAAAGTTTGGGTCCTGCTGATTGGTTGTATTAGCTGCTGTGGAGTGGCCTGTATGCAAGGAGTGCATAGTATGTAAATGGATTGGATGGATGGATGGATGGATGGATGGATGGATGGATGGATGGGAGGGAGGAAAAAAGGATAGAGGAAGGAAGGAAGAAAGATAAGGGAAGGAAAGAAGAAAGGAAGGAAGGGGAAGGGAAGAGAAGGGAAGGAAGAAAGGAAGGGGAAGGGAAGGAAGGAAGGAAGGAAGGGGAAGGGAAGAGAAGGGAAGAGAAGGGAAGGAAGAAAGGAAGGGGAAGGGAAAGGGAAGGGAAGGAAGGAAGGAAGGAAGGAAGAAAGGAAGGAAGGAAGGGGAAGGGAAGAGAAGGGAAGAAAGGAAGGAAGGGGAAGGGAAGAGAAGGGAAGGAAGGAAGGAAAGAAGAAAGGAAGGAAGGGGAAGGGAAGAGAAGGGAAGGAAGGAAAGGGAAGGGAAGAGAAGGGAAGGAAGGAAGGGAAGAAGGGGAAGGGAAGAGAAGGGAAGGAAGAAAGGAAGGGGAAGGAAGGAAAGAAGAAAGGAAGGAAGGAAGGGGAAGGGAAGAGAAGGGAAGGAAGGAAGGAAAGAAGAAAGGAAGGAAGGAAGGGGAAGGGAAGAGAAGGGAAGGAAGAAAGGAAGGGGAAGGAAGGAAAGAAGAAAGGAAGGAAGGAAGGGGAAGGGAAGAGAAGGGAGGGAAGGAATGAAGGAAGGAAGGAAGGAAGGAAAGAAGAAAGGAAGGAAGGAAGGGGAAGGGAAGGAAGAAAGGAAGGGGAAGGGAAGGGAAGGGAAGGAAGGAAGGAACCTTCAGCCCAGAACACTGTTTCTGCACAGAGGTGGTGACAATCTCAATCCCTTCTTTCCAGTCCTTATCAAAGTCAGGAATTCTTTCATATTTTCTTTTTACATAGATGATACTCTTGTCTATAAGGTTCAGAACCTTCAGTGGACAGCTGACTTTTTAGGCAACATCACTTTATCCTGGGCTCAGCCGAAGAAGATGCCTCTCTCTTCCTGTGTCTACAATATCTACTACAGGTAGACTGTCTGATTTTAGCCTTTCTTGCTAACTCCTGACATCAGGGAGCTTGACTGCAGGCTTAAAATTAGGCCCCGTGTGCCGACATAGAACCTCTTATTAGTACAATTACTATTCCATTCATGGCACATGCAGCAAATTGTACAGTACTCTGTGCAGCTCCTAAATTAGCTTTTCTTGGTGGGAATCCAAGAGTGGAGAAGGCAGAATCGAGCCGTGTCCTTTACCAGTGTTGATGTTTCACGGACCTGATTTGCACATTAGAATGTGCTCCTACGTAACTGCGTTTTCCTGAGGAACCTAAAAGTGGCTGGTTTCATACAACACACTAAGTCACACTCTAGTCCTATTGATGCTTAGCGTGCATCGACCCAAACATGGATGGAATTAAATGTATTTCTAACAATATCAGGACAAATGATTGATGCATGCATGGAATAGTTTCAAAAACTGTCTGTCAATCACTCCGCCGCAGTGAGGTTGTGGTTTTTTGTCCACTCCCAAATCTAGGATGGTGGGAGAAAGCATGTGGAAATCGGTGGAAACCCACAGTAGCAAAACCAACACCATCTTGAAAGTACTGAAGCCAGATTGCACCTATCAAGTCAAGGTCCAAGTCCAGTGCCTGAGCAAAGTGTACAACACCAACGATTTCATAGTCTTACGGACCCCTGAAGGACGTAAGCGAGTCCATTTCTTCACAGCCCGCATGGGATAAAGGTGGGGTAAAAACTCATATTGCTTGGGCCCAAGTATTTAATTACAGAGGAGAAGATCTCTTGCTCTTTAAATGATCTCTAAATGTTAGATGTTCAGGGCAGGAATCCCAAATGACCTTATCCTACAGATGTTGATTGAGGTTTCCAACCAAATAGAGGCCACCAACCCTTCTGGGATGTTGATTCCTTCCAAGCCACTCTTGCTGTTGGGGACCTTCTTCATTTTTCCTAATTTTCAAGCAAAATCTGTCCCTCAAGATCACTGTTCCACATTCTGCATTCTGGAAAGATGCAGAAGGAACAGTCCCTTTCAACCTTCTCAAGGCTGTGAATCCCGTTTCTTTCTACCTTCTTCATCTGATGGGCATGTGTCTGTAGCATTATGTAGAAAGGGTGGTTGAATTGTTTAATTTCCACAACTGCAAGGAGATCATTCAGTTGGAGAGCCGTGCTTGACTCATGGGTGTCTTGTCCTTTTTACTAAAGAAGGATGCGTAGAAGAATGGGCTCTAAATGGCTGTCAGGGTTGATAACATTTTGGGGTCTATAAACTAGACCCCAAACACTGCCAAATAGACACACTAGGGCTGGGTACCACCAGGGCAAGAAGACAAGTTGCTCTGTTCTCCAAGCTCCTGAATTTCATGCATCTGGTTGGCCAATAAGAGATACAGAAATCTGGGATTGATCAGTCCCTGGCTTGCTCCAACAGGACTACTTACCTACTCATCTTCCTTCCTCCTTCCCTCTTTCTCTTTCTCTCTCTCCAGTTCCAGATCCCCCCCGCCATCTTCAACTGCAGCTGAAGAAAGAAGCTGAAGGCATTGTGGTTTGCCAGTGGGCCCCTCCCGCAAATGCCCATGGTTTAATCAGAGAATATGTTGTAAGTATCTTGGTGTACATTGAGATAAGCTGACCCCAGTGATGGAGAATTGATTTTAACAGGCATTCAGGTATAAGGGGCACCATTTTACCTCCAGTGATCTTACTCAATTGCAGTTTCGCTCCACAAATATATGAGGTCAAACCTGCAGATTCAAACCTTTCGTTTGAGGTCAGGGCAGCTTAAAGATTTAGCCTGCTGAAGGCGACTTTAGCAAGGAAATGGTTGTCCCTGTTTTTCCGTCCTGGTAGGTGGAATACAGCAGAGCTGGATCAAAGGAGTGGTCTTCTGTGAGGGCTCCCACCAACTATTCAGAAGTTGAGATGTTGCAAGTCAACGCCTTATACGTTTTCAGAGTGAGTAGATGTTTTATTAGACCTCTGTGAGCATCAACTGATCTTGGCCTGTAGAACTAGGAGATTTCTATTCTTCTGTTGTCCCAAAAAGAACAGATATTTAAAGGGCAGTGGATTCAGTGTAATGTAGCCAATCAAAGGACAGATTCTGATGGAACCTTAACTATCAGGATTGTTTAACAATGGAGCCAGTTAACTAGGGGAGGAATGTCCTTGTAGAAGCTTATTCTGAGAATGTCTTCCAGATTTCTTGTACCAAGCAAGAATCTTTCTGTCTTTGTTCTTCTCTAAATATTTTCCTTGATGGAGACATCTTGGGTGGTTCCTTTGATGAGAATAACCCATAGTTGTTTGGGAATCTTCTGCATGCTTAGCGATCACCATCTTCCTCCACCACAGTTTTCCTGTGGATGTGGAGATCCTTCAGCCCAAGGTCCACCTGGCCACCAGTCTGGTCTATCCATGGCTATTGAGATCCATCACTTGACAGAAGTCTTCTGGCTTTTGGGAGTGGCCTTCCCAAAGCTTTTGAGTTGTATTGGCTGGGAATATTGGGTTTTATAGTCCCTACCCCTTCAGGAGAGGGTAGAATAATTCTGTTTTTGATCACTTGGCATTTCCTTCAGAATAACAGCGAATATGTCATTTGTTCCTCCCTCTCCTCCTTGCCGTTCACTTCTAAACTTCCTTGATGTTTGTTTGTTTTAAAAAAGAGCTATTTTACCAAGGGAAATTCTCTTGCCTATTTTAACAAGCTTTCTGTTTTGAAAAGGTTGCTGCAGTAACAAGCCGTGGCGTGGGCAACTGGAGCGATTCCAAATCCATACGAACTATAAAAGGCAAAGGTAAAACCTTTCCAGGATGAATTTCTTGAATTCTTTTGTTGCACTAGACACCGAGGTTGATAAACACAGGTAGATGGCAGCAGCTATTCAAGCCTGGCTGGTCTCCAAAAGCTCAGGAGATCTGCCTCGGCTTTGATTTGCACGAGAGGGATCCCAGAGCTGTGACAGAGGAGAAGGACCTCCTTGAGCAATGTGGTAGAAAGCACTTCCATGGGGTTGCCCCAAAGCCCGTCGTGTCCACGAAATCACCCATCTTTGAGCTGACACTTAAAGAAATGCTTTACTTAATTGCAGGACACAACTGCCCTATGGTGCCACTTTAATATACACATACACGTACATATGTACATATATGTATATGATTATATGTATATGTATATATGTATATGTATTATATACATATGTATATGTAAATGTATATATGTATATGTATTATATGTATATGTACTATTTGTATACTGTGTTTCCCCCAAAATAAGACCCAACCGGAAAATAAGCACTAGCATAATTTTCAGGATGCTCGTAATATAAGCCCCACCCCAAAAATAAGCCCCAGTTAAGATCGTCAGACAGACAGACGCATTTAGCACCGTATTTCCCCAAAAATAATCCCTAATGCGGCTTTTGTTGCAAAAATTAATATAAGACCCGGTCTTATTTTCAGGGAAACACAGTATGTATTTAAATTGGAAGCACACCTTCCCACCATAGGCCAGTTATGTCCTGCCATTGAGTTATATGCCAGTGAATGAATTACAGATGTACCTCGCCATGGGAACCTAATTAAACCCAGAATTATGATAATAAGTCACCGTGGTTGTAAGTTGTGTCACGTGGCCGGACCCAATTTTTTTTGCTGTGGTTGTTAAGCAAACACTGCAGTCCTTAAGCAAACATGGTGGGGTGGGGGTTTAAGCAAACCCATTTGAGTCAAACTGGAAGTAAATGCTGGAAATTGGCAAAAGAACGCTGAAAAATGCACAGTCATGTAAAACTGTAAAAGTGAGCCGGTTGCCTCCTTAAATGTGATTGGGTGACTATGTACATGTATATTGCCAATTGTGTCACTTCGAAAATGAAGTTTTAAGTAGCTTTGGGGTGGAGTGGGATGTCCGCTGTGTAGGGTTGTTAAGCGCCTGATAATAAGTTGAGGACTTGAAAAGGAACTATTGTCCATGAAAGAGCACATTAAGTAGAGTTGGCTGGTCATCCTTGGGATGTCCTTCCAGTTAATTGGAGTCTCCTGATGTCTGCTTATCTATCCATGTTTAATCTCATGTCTCTTCCTTTCTCTCCTTTGACTGCATCCAGTGATTCCTCCTCCAACGATCCACATCGATAATTACGATGAAAACTCCATAAGCTTCACCCTCAGACTAGACGCCAATATTCAGGTGAGATATATTCTTTTTATTTTTAATTGCCACTTTTAACGATCTGTATGGTTGGTTCTCAAGTGCTGCACCCTCAAGCAGAAATAAAAATAAAACTGAATGAATCCCAGCGACGGTTAGGGCACACAGGGTTGGCCTCCTACGGGTCCCGTCTGTTAGACAATGCCATCTGGCGGGGCCCAGGGCTGGGGCCTTCTCTGTTGCTGCCCCAGCCCTCTGGAACCAGCTTTCCTCAGAGGTTCATACTGCTTCCTCCCTCCTAGCTTTCCGGAAACTGTTGAAGACACATTTATGCAGACAGGTTTGGGGCGTGTGAGCTGCACTCTGCCCCTGGGCCTTTGACTGTGATTGTGTGTTGTATGAGTGTAATAAATTATCTAGTTTTTATATAGCATTGTAATTAGTAATTTTAATTGACTCTATGTTTATGTTTTTACTTGTATTGTCATTGTGAGCCGCCCTGGGTCTTAGGAGAAGGGCGGCATATAAGTTTAAACAAATAAATAAATTTAAACAAATAAACTGGAATTTTGGGAAGGGTATCTAGTGTGTGTGTTTGTGTGTGTGTGTGTAGTTTTTTTTTGTTTGTTTGTAGTAGCAGTCTACAATTCCTGGGAAGAAGAATGCTTAATTATACTAATTCTACATAAATACATTATTGAGGCCAGGATCTAATTAGCCAAAATTGGCTTTCCTCCCTGATTTCACCTGAATTCTAATTCTGTTCACAACGATCCTTTCTCTTTGGCCTCTGTGAGTTTTCCCCAAAGGTATGTCAAGGGCCAGCCCGGCCCTCGAGCAGTTTGCAGACGTCAGACCTCCTTGTCTTCATCCCTTTTTTCACAATCATAATATTTCCGTATTCTCAAAACAGCTTTTATAAAGGTTCTCATTTATTAAAAAATAATAATTGCCTTTTGTTGACGGGGCCCTTTTCTTCCACTCGTGTAAAACTAAACCACACAGAAATTGATCAGGTATTTATTTGTCCGTCTTGTCCATCTCATATTGCTGGTTGACAGGTGAACGGTTACGTCGTGAAAATTTTCTGGACTTTTGACACCCACCGACAGGAAAAAAGATCATTCTTTATAGATGGAGGGAAGTCGGCCCAAACAGGTAAGATTATCTGAGCAAAATTACCAGAGAACACAGAGATTCAGTCCCCAATCCAACCTTAGCCATGGAATCAAATAGTTTTATTGTGCTCAAAGGCAAGTATATAACAATGCAGGGGATACAGATATAGAGATAGATAGATAGATAGATAGATAGATAGATAGATAGATAGATAGATAGATAGATAGATAGATAGATAGATAGATAGATAGAGATACATAGAGATATAAATATCTATCTCTGTTTATTTTGCCACCATCTCCCTCCTTCCCCCCCCCTCTCTCTCTCTATCTATCTATCTATCTATCTATCACAGTGGTGGTGAACTATGGCACGGGCACTCAGAGCCCTCTCTGTGGGCATGTGCGCCATTGCCCCAGTCCTAGGCCTTCAGCTGGGTTTTATAAAACCTTTTTGCTTCAGGCCTCCGCTGCCATGTGCAAAAAAAAAAAAAAGGTTCAATCAATCAGTCAATTTCAACTTCTCACGGGAAAAAAAAGATCTTTCAAAGTTGGAATTGATTGATTGAACTTTTTAGTCTCACCCAGTCTGCCGTTACCACCGCAGCCACGCCCAGCCAATGGGCCACACCCAGCCAATGGGCCATGCCCACCCGGCACCCGACAATGCATAAGTGGGTTTGGGGTTGCAGTTTGGGCACTCAGTCTCTAAAAGGTTTGCCATCACTGATCTATCACATCTCTATCTATCTATCTATCTATCTATCTATCTATCTATCTATCTATCTCTTATCTATCTATCTATCTGTCTATACACACACATACATAGAGGCAGACCTCAACATAGGACTATAATGGAGCTGCCCATTACGGTTGTATGTTGTGACCATTGTAAATCAAAGTCAGTCGTGATCGATTTTGCAACTTTTTTGCAGCAATCATTAAGTGAAATGAACACGGTCATGAAATGAACACGGTAGTCATTAAACAAATCTATTGTTCACTGTGACCCCGGTTTTGCCAAAAACTCGAAGGAACATCTGGTTTTTCTGCAAAACCCGTCATAAAAGGCACTCGTGTCACTGTGGCATGCTGCTCACAGCCGAAAATGAAACCCTGGGGCCAAGCACCCAAAGGGCAGGTCATGTGATCGGGGGGGGGCACCGTCAGAAGTTTGGAACCAGATCACAGCACCCTTTTTCCAGGTAAGTCGTAACTTTGGTCGCTAAATGAGTCGAAGTGTCTTGGCGACGTTTCGACGAAGTCTCATTCGTCATCTTCAGGCTGGTGCTTTCAGCTTCTGCTTCTAGGAGCAATGTGAGATTTTAGCTGTTTCTTCCTTTAAACTGCCAGTGGGGGTTTGAACTGATTGGCTGGGAGCTCAGCTGTGTTCTGATTGGGTGGAGGTGTGTTCTGATTGGTTAGGGGCTTGGCTGTGCTCTGATTGGATGGGAGAAAACCCGAAGAACCAAAGACCTACATACAAACACCCGCGAAAACCTCAGAAAACACACACACACACACACACACACACACACACACACACACACATATATATATATATATATAAAAATATAGCTATATGGGTTGCATGTTTCTTTTCTTTGGCAGTGGAGGAAGCGATATCTACCGTGGCATTATATTCATTTTATATATTAATATAATTATAATAATATTAATTTTTGCTCAAAAAGATGCATTAGGGCTTATATTTGGGGAAATGCGGTACTAAGTCTGGTTGAGGATCTTAACTGGGGTTTATTTTTTGGGTGGGGCTTATATTACGAGCATCCTGAAAAAAATCAGGCTAGGGCTTATTTTCCGGCTGGGTCTTCTTTTGGGGGAAAGACGGTACGTGTCTCCAACTAATTCCCCGTTTTTTCCTTCCCCCAGTGAGGAACCTGACTGCTCAGACACCGTATGAAATTTCCGCCTGGGCCAAGACGGAACTGGGGGACAGCCCGCTCTCTTTCGCACACGTGGTGACCCGCGGCACGAGGCCCTTCCCCCCCAGCCTGAAGGCCAAAGCGGTCAACCAGACGGCCGTTGAATGCAACTGGAGCGGGCCAAGGAATGTGGTAAAAATGAGACTTCTTCCATTCGTCCCATGCGTTGAAGATCTGTGGTTCTTCCTGTTGTGGAGAGTTGTCGCTTTCTTGGTGGGGAGGGAGGGAGGAGCAAGGTGTTTTTTTGAACCCGTGTTCTGGAGTTCCATCAAAACCGGATGGCGTTCTTAAGAGACTTGTGAAAGAGAGGATCCCTCAAATGGAAAGGATCGGTCTTGTTTCCTGGGGGAAAAAAAGTTGTACAGGTAGTCCTTGACTTAACAGTCACAATTGAGCCTCCAATTTCTGTTGCTATGCAAGACAGTTGCTAAGTGAGTTTTGCCCCATTTTACAACCTTTCTTGCTGCAGTTGCTAAGAATCACTGCAATTGTGAAGTGAATCCAGCTTCCCCATTGACTTTGCTTGTCAGGAGGTCACAGAAGGGGGTCCCGTGATCCCGGGACACTGCCTCCGTCATAAATATGAGTCAGTTGCCAAGGGTCTGAATTTGGAGCACAGGGATGCTACAACGGTCGTAAGTGTAAAAAACGATCGTAGATCGCTTTTTTCAGCACTGTTGTAAACTTCAAACAGTCAGTAAATGTATGATTGTAAACCAAGGACTATCTGTATGCTACGGCTGCCATTTTGTGGATTAGGAGATTCTGGGAACTTTTTTTTTCCACTCAAAGATTCCATGGACCAAACATGTTTGAAAACCCTGGGCCTAAAGGATTCTGGGATGTTATTCACAGAACAGCAGAATTAGCATGTTTATTAATTCTTCCTTATTTCCTCTCCACCCTCGGCAGATATATGGCATATTTTATGCCACGTCTTTCCTGGAACTCTACCGGAATCCTAGCAATGCAACCACGGCTCTCCACAACATGACTGTGATTGTTAACAGAGATGAGCAGTATCTATTCCTGGTAAGGATAGACTTTCAATTCCTTCTTGTTGGCAGTTTCTACAAAAACCCAACTCAGTTAACTTAACTGAGAGAGGAGATTTGAAAGTTGTTCCTCTGGTATCCTTTAACCTGGGTGGGGTCAAACACTGTGCTAAGCTGTACTTTAACCATGATTTGTCCAACGTGCTCTGTTAGCTTAGAGTGAGCTTTTTTCTTCCCATTATGGTGGAATTCAAGTTCTCTGATTGAGTGGTTGGTGGAAGGTAAGTTATGAAAGAATGAAAACCATGGGCTTGCAAAGAAGCTAAACCAGAACTAACAGTCATGTTGGTTAGATTCGGCCCATGCTTCGTGAGCTGGAAAATCCACATTGTGCTTTTCAGGAAGTGTGGCTTCAGTGAATAATAGTAGTAGTAATAATGATGATGATGATGATGATGATGTTGGAAGGGACCTTGGAGGTCATCAGGCAGGAAACCCTACACCATTTCAGACAAGTGGCTGTCCAGTCTTTTCTTAAAAATTTCCAGTGTTGGAGCATTCACCACTTCTGGAGGCAGGTTGTTCCACTGGTTAATTGTTCTCACTCTCAGGAAATTCCTCCTTAGTTCTAGGTTGCTTCTCTCCTTGGTTAGTTTCATCTGTTGCTTCTTGTCCTGCCTTCTGGTGCTTTGGAGAATAGCTTGACTCCCTCTTCTTTGGGGCAGCCCCTGAGATACTGGAACCCTGCTATCATGTCACCCCTAGTCCTTCTCTTCATTAGACTAGACATAACCAATTCCAGCAACCGTTCCTTATATGTTTTAGCCTCCAGTCCCCTAATCATCTTTGTTGCTCTTCTCTGTACTCTTTTTAGAGTCCCAACATCTTTTTTACATCATGGTGACCAAAACTGGATGCAGTATTCCAAGTGTGGCCTTACCAAGGCATTGTAAAGTGGTATTAAGAATTGCTCTGCTGATTTCTTGTTTCCTCCAGGTGCGAGTTATTTCTCCCTACCAAGGACCACCTTCAGATTATATTGTTGTGAAGATGATTCCTGACAATCGCCTTCCCCCTCGACACCTTCACGCTGTCCACCTATCAAAAACATTTGCCATCATTAAATGGGAGTCACCTTATGATTCCCCAGACCAAGATATGGTAAGAGGGTTGCCCCAGTCCAAGCTTGCCCCAACGTTGACTCTACATATGGTTGGGGGCCTTATGATCATGATCTTGGTGCAGCACTTTCTCCTTTTGGAAAGGATGGGAAATATGTCCAACCTTGTTAGCGCCAATTGGAAGACTTTGGATCATGGTTAGCCTTAATAGATTAAACAGAATTATTGTATTGAGGACATTAAGAATCTGGAGCAGATACATTCACTGTTGTTTGGATTTGCCTGCATCTCACTCAGGAACCTTGTTGTCTGTGGTCCTCACAAGGCACAATGCCAGTCCAGGTTTGGTGAACTGATCCATAAACATGGAACCCTGGGCCTATGCCTAGTGCCAGAGAGGATGGGTTCAACATAGGATGCTAGCTTTTGATTCCAAGGCTAATTAGTCAATTAATCCAAGATCAATATTGTCCTAGAAGGGATCTAGCCTTTTTCAGCCAAACTCTCAATGGATCGCTGTTTCCCTAAAGCACTGTCCTTCAACCTTGCGTGGGCTTCAACTCCCAGAATTTCCCAGCCAGCCATGCTGGCTAGGGAATTCTGGGAGTAGAAGTCCATACCTCTTAAAGTTGTCAAGATTGAAAGACTCTGTCCTAAAAAGTTGCTCCAACTGGAATACAATATTTCGTGCTGGATGTTGGAAGAAACATTGCATCTCCCGTGTCCTAGTTTTTACTCTGCTTCTCCCCAGCTGTATGCAGTGGCTGTGAAAGATTTAATAAGAAAGACAGATCGAAGCTATAAGGTGAAGACCCGAAACAGCACGGTGGAATATACCATCAAAAAACTGGATCCTGGTGGAAGATACCACATTGTTATACAGCTCGGAAACATGAGCAAGGAAGCTAATTTGAAAATCAACACAGGTAAGAGTGTTTGGTGTAAGTGCTGAACTTGTCATCATCCGGAGTGCATGCCCCATTGAATTCAATGGGTCTTTTTTCTGCATTTTATCAAAAAGTTGCTCTTACATTGACCTGCTACATCCACCTGTCTCTCTCCAATTTTTGTTACAGTTTCCTTGGCTGCACCTGACGCTTTAAAGATTATCCCAGAAAATGACCACATCTTGTTGTTTTGGAAGAGTTTAGCCTTAAAAGAAAGCCAATTTAATGAAAGCCGAGTAAGTTGCAGTTGTGTTATAATGACACTCTTTCTCTCCCTGCTGCATTTAATTGATCCCTGCAAAGGATTTCCAGGTTCGCGTACAAACCGGTTGTGTTCACACAACGCACCAAGCAACAGTTGACAGAATCGTAGTTTATTGTTTATTTGCATTGACAGGATTGTGGCTTATTGTTTATTTACATTGCACAGGGCTACAGTATATATGCAGAGCATGCTTTGCAGACCACACTGTCAGAGTTCAGGTAACAGAGTAAGCCCAAACAAAACTACATTATACACAAATGCAATATTATTGTTTAAATGTATTGGCCACCCAAATCCAGTGGACTCTAGGCAGCAAACAAAATAAAAAAAATCAACCGAAAACATTAAATCTTTTTGAAATTTAGTTAGCCCAGACTAAAATAATCTAATAAATAACAACATCAACAGAACAAAACAAAACAAAATGGGCCATTTAACAAATAATAAACTCCACCAGGTTTTCTGAAAGCCAGGAGAGGGAGTGCTGTCACTTTATGCTGTAGACCAGGGATCTTCAAACATAGCCCTTTTATGACTTGTGGTCTTCAACTCCCAGAATTCCTCAGCCCTGATGTAGACAAATATTTTTCAACCTTGGCAGTATAAAATCTGTGGACTTTAACTCCCAGAATTCTCCCAAATTCTGGGAGTTGGTCCAGACATCCAGTTGAAATCTATCCATCTTTCGGAAGTTGAAGTCCACACATCCTGACCAATCAGGCCATGGTTGAGAAATACTGCTGCGGAGTAAAGGAAATCAGAATAGAATGAAATGCCATCAACAGATGTCAAACATCATAACCATAAAAGGTTATGACTTGTGGACTTCAACTCCCAGAATTCCTCAGCCAGGCACTGTTCTAAATACTTTCATTCACCTTAAATGAATGTGTACTTTCCGTCCTCAGGGATATGAGGTGCATATGTTTGACAGTGGGACCAACACCACATCGTACCTGGGGAACACTACGGAGAACGTCTTCAAGGTTTCCCACCTGAAGGCCGGCCACAATTACTCCTTCACAGTGCAAGCAAGATGTCTCTACGTTGGGCAGATGTGTGGAGAGCCTGCAACTCTTCTCTTCAGTGAGATGGGAAGAGGTAGGGGAAATGTCTCCATCTCCTGTTGTCACTTCTGGGCAGCTTCTCCACCACATTTCTGTTTGGACCCCCCAGAAGAGCAGAGCGGGAGAGACATGAGTTTGGATCCTTCCTCACATTCGTGTTTCTTCCAGTTGGCCAATGTCAGGTCTTCTGCTCAACAAAGCATGTTGAGAAAGACTTTGACCTTTTCCGGAGAACTTCTTTGTATCAATTGAATCTCTGTGAGCTCTGTTCTTTCATCTTTTTCTCTGTTCAACCCTTTCCCCCTTTCTGTAGATAGAGAGGCCACTGCATCCATATTGGGCAAATCAAAGGATGTTGCTGCCATCGTGGTGCCAGTCTTATTTCTTCTACTAGTGACGGTGGGCATTGGGTTTGTGGTCCTGTACATGAGGCATCGAAGACTTCAAAATAGCTTCACAGCCTTTGCCAACAGTCACTACAACTCCCGACTAGGCTCTGCCGTTTTCTCCTCTGGAGATGATTTAGGTAAGTGAGGTCTGAGTCTTAGGAATGCTTGGGTGTAATTCAGAAACACTGCTGGGTTTATATCAAGCCACAAATTGTGTCTGTGCCTGCTCTACCTGGACTCAGGTTTGTTATTAATAATCAGTCCATGGAGATTCTCAGTCATCCAGGTCATGGTTGTCTCAAAAATGCTTTCTGGCAACTGGACTTGTTTTTCTTTGAAGACGCTGTCCTTCTCATCCAAGAAGCCTCTTCAGCTCTGACTGGATGATGGGGAATGGAAGGATTTATACTTGCAGAGAGCTGGTCCTTTGCATTGAATATAAATCCTTCCATTCCCCACCATCCCGTCAGAGCTGAAGAAGCTTCTTGGATGAGAGGCAAAGCATCTTCAAAGGAAAAACAAGGAAGTCCAGTTGCCGCTTGATATCCAGACAATATCCAGTTGCCTTTGGGATATTAATAAACAGCTTGTTAAATTTCCACCTCAGCCATTTCCAGAATCCATTGGAGTTGGGTGATGAATGAATGATTTAATTTGGGTTCCTTTATTGAGTCTGAATTAAGTGGTCTCATTAGGCCACATTTTCTATATAATTATTATTTATATAATTATTTATTATAAAAGAATGAAATGCAAAGCGGAAAAATAGAAAAATATGCATCCAACACTAACAACAACAAAAAAAAGCAGAAAGAAAAAAATTGTGTACAAAAAAGGGAAAGAATGACCCAAGTATCCAATAAATTTAACATTAAACATCAAGAATCCACCTTGGTTAGATGCTGAAAATAAATAAATTTTTAAAAAACTGATAAATTCTCCTCCCCTTTACATAACGGGTCTACAAATACCGGTAGTTATAAGCTTTCCCATCCCTGTTTAACAAGAATAATATATTAAATAAACAAATATTCCAGGGGAGGGGATCTCTATCTGGTAATCAAATTGACCCAACATCAGATCATAATATGGTATCATAAAAGAAATAAAAAACAGTCAACAGGTTAGACCAAACATTGCACTAATCCTCAAATCCCTCAGTTAACCATCTTTTATTGAGCTTTTCCAAACTTCTATGGATCACGGTGAGGAGGTAGGGATGATCCCCAGTGATCCTCCATGCCTGTCTCTACACTTCTTCGTGTCTTGAATGTCTCTCATTGTCATTGAGTGTCAATCACCTTGTGGCTTGATTTACCAGGAGATGAAGACGACGAAGCCGCGATGATCACGGGTTTTTCAGACGACGTCCCCATGGTAATAGCATGAAGAAGGCTTCTGATTCCGGAAAGCAAAAACAAACAAACAAAAAAATGGTGTAAATATTTTATTTGATAAAGAAAAAAAAAGTCAACTGTTTATTTTAAAAAAAAAATCAAAACTAAAAAGCACTTTTGAGTTGCAATACATTATTTTTGTATCGGCTGGAAAAAAAAAAGAAAACGAAAAAGAAGTAACGATTACACTTTGTAGCACACTGCTGTGAAATTTCAAATCAGGTTGATTAGCGAGCGTTTCTGTGGTTGGGGTTTCTTCCCTTCTTCTTCTTCTTCTTTTCCAAACTTCAGTTTAGTCTTATGCCTCCTGGGCACAACTTTCGATTCGGTGAGGTCTTTCCCATTGGCAATGACTTTGATCCTCGGAGAACCTGTGAACAGTTGGGAATCTCGGGACAGTTCTCCTGGCTTTGAAGAAGTCAGATGGAAACCAAAGGATAGTAGCTCATCCTTAAGAGAATCCTTCTTTGCAACGGGAGCTAACGAAATGGTATTGCCAGGTTCTCCGTTGCCCTGTGTCCCACTGATCACTGAGTATGGTGGGCATTGCATGAGACAGAAATATTTCCAGTTTCATTTGGTTTTTCCTGGGTTAGACCCCTGCAGGCATTTCCCCACCTTTTGATATGAAGTAATGAGTCAAACAAGAGACTGGACATTGTTGAATTGTTGTCCATGCCAGCCATAGGATGCCAGCCCCTTATTTCTAGTTTGACCTCTGCAAGTTGACTAGATATTATTCAGCGATTTGTAGTAATCTTGTGGGGAGAACACTGATCTTCTAATGATTTGGATTCTCACTTTTTGGAAGCAGACATCTCTAGTTTTGGCTCACTTGAACACCAAGCGTAGGTAAGATTCCTAAAGAAGTAAAAAGAGGAGACAAACACTCTGAAGAGGTGCTGAAACGTTGCTGCTACCAACCCTTGAGGTTTTCAGGGGTATTGGCTTAAAATCTATACCCCAGAGTTATGAATTTACTTTAAAATGACCTCGTTCTCTCAGGATCAATCTCAACCATCTTCAGGTTTTCTTTCTCTGCGTGTTTCTTTTTCCTAAGCAAAAAAAAAAAAAAAGATATTTTAAAAAAATGTTTAGGAAATCTATAATTTTATCTATATCTGTCTATAAAAGAGAGAAGGAATAGTTCCTGAAGGTTTTACATTGACTGAAAGATAAAAAAATATTTGTATTATGTTTTATAGGAGGGGTGGGGTTTTGTTTCTGTTTTTTTTGTGTTTTTTTTTAATTTTTGGTCGGTTCAATTAATTTATTAGGAAATCTGCTTTTGATCAGAGTTCCAAATTCTCAGCCATGCACATGATTGTTGGTTAGCAACACGACACTTTAATCTATTTTTGCAAAACGCTGGAATGTTCTGTTTGTTTTCTGTCTCCTGTAGTTGCATCAGGCATGATTGCCGCAGTAATACACAATCACAACCTTTTTTTGAAAAAAAATAATCTCTGAATACTTTTTCATGCTTTGTGAGAAAGTAAAAGGTCAGGCGGGTAGAATGAAAATCTTACGAAGTTGTCACATTGAGGGCTTAAATGCTTTCTGCAGATTACTTTGCACGTGTTCATAGATGCAAAAACAAACAAAAGGTTCAACAAGTCTATTTTGTTCTGTTTTTCTTGTTGCTTTGCCTGGAGTCTGTAGACGCTGATGCAGCCTCAAGGGGTTGGTGGGGTTCAGCCCCCTTTTACAAACAATACTTTATGAAATGGGACTTTCTCCTTATTGAAATGGAGCCATCAGTACAAACACTATATTGCTTTGCATAACGATATTGGTGATGATTTGGTAGACTCAGTGGCTCCCCAAATGTTCTCCAGGACCTTCTGGAGTGGGACTAAGACGCTTCCATGCTTTTGAAGCTCCACAAATGTTCTGATACTTTGGGGCATCCCTGGACACTTAGATTGTCCTTCAGACTTGTTTTCCTGAGCGCTTTGGCCCACCTTGCTTCTATCACAGATGAAGTTGGAGCAGGGGGGGAGGGGAAATAGGAAAATAGATGTTTGAGGGTGTCAGTGTCGGTGTTCTTCTGTTTATAAGGGCTTCAGGAGTGGGTGTGTTGAGTGAAGGTCTTGTGATACCAAGGTCTTGACATACTTACACCTGAAGCCCTTATAAACAGAAGAGCATGGACACTGACATCCCCTAAACTACGCTGAGGATGTTACCCAGCCTGGTAACGAAACGTTCGGAAACCAGCCCACAAGCTCGGAGAACCAACTTTCACCCTCATCCTACACCTGAGCTACAGGTATTCGCCACTATTGCAAATAGATGTTTACTGGAAGAGAGGTGTATAAGATCAGAGGAGGCAAGGCTTTGGATCACATCATCTACAATCCTTTGGCACCATCTGTGGTTGCTGGGGCTGATTCAGTGGAAGTCCAGAACATTTGTGCGAGGAACCTCTGCATGAATGAAGACAAACATATATGTCCCAGGATAATGTTGCAGGACCCCGTCTGGGTCTGTCGCTGGGACCAGAGGGCTCATCTTCTGAGCTTTCAGATTTGTGCTGCAGCCCATCCTCAGGGAACTTCTCTGTCTCCAGAATGTGTTTCTTTGGGCTCTTCCAAGCGCAGAATAGGCCAGTGATGGAGAACCTTTTAGAGACCGAGTGCCCAAAAACTGGCCCTGCTCC